>CM017442.1:24081719-24723824 GCA_007726485.1 Eragrostis curvula
CCGGGGCGCGACCAAGGTGGCAATGCCATACAGCAGGAGACATGGCAAGGAGAGGACATGAGGGAGACGACGCCAGCAGGGACAAGGATTATAGCAGTCCAGAGCTATTGCACCTAACGATCACGTTCCTGGACCGTAGATCCTTCACAAAGAGGCCAAAAGGGTCAAATTCAATTGAACAAGAATTATCATGGTGAACAGAAGAACAGAAATAAGATTCTTAATAATGTTAGGGAAACCAAGAACATTATTAAGGTTGAACTGATAGGGGAAAGATACATGACCAGAACCAATGATAGGCAAAAGAGACCCATTACCCCCAATGATAGATGAAGGATTGGAAGGACCAGATGGATGGAATGATGAAATGTTACTAGCCTTGGAAGTCATGTACAACGAGGCATCGGAATTGTCCACCCACTCGTAGGAGCTAGGAGGCGGCATGAGGGAGACTGTCTTGAATGTGTTGGCCAGCGCATAGGGATCCCAAGGCGTCCACACCATAATAGGAGGCACGGCTATCTGGGGGTCGAGCCCTGCTACGATGCCGGGGTAGGCAGAGCAGGTAAAGAAGGCATCACCGGTAGCACAGGGTAGGGCATCGGCAGGACGGGTACCCATAGGGCGATGCACCCTCCAGGAATGCCTGATGTGGAGAGGGCACGACCGGGCGAGGTGCTTTGCTACGCTGTTGCTGCTGCTGGGGACCGGTGTAAGCTTCATGGCCATTGGAGTTGGAAACCCCAAAGGTATGAATGTTTTGGTGATTGGATGAGAACCATGCATGTGACTAACATATGCTTTGAGTATCTTATCCTTAGGTCACATGGAAGCAAGTACGACACAAACCAACCTCCTACCTCAAGTCAAGGATGATTGGTTGCCTCGTCAACTCATGGACGGACTTGATGGAGTCACGGTCGAGGAGATGGATCAAGGCTAAGGACATGCTAGACTCAAACAAGTGTTGGCTTGGTTAGATGTTAGCTTGAGTCGATCGGAAAATCCGGACTATCAAGAGGGTTCGAGTTGGTACTCTTCGGTAAACACTAGTGTAGAGATCGTTTGAATGCATGGTGTGTCTCTCAGGCGCTAGGGTTGCAGAGGAAGAGTGCAGGAACCAAGGAAGAAGGTGTTGGAAGCGAGGATCAAAGGAGAAGATCAAGTTCCAACAGAAGGAGAAGCCACCGTATGATACGGTTCCAGTCACCGTATGATACGTTGACTGCAGGGAGAAGATCAGTGAAGATCAACTCAGCAGAAGTTACAGGAGAAGCAGTCACCGTATGATACGGTGATAGTCAGCGTATGATACGGTGACTATGGACACAAAAATCCAGAGAAAGGAGAGTCTCTGGTAGAGTCACCGTATTATGGTCACCGTATGATACGGTGGGTCACTGTATGGTTTCCAGGGAACTGCAAAATCGACGAAGTTGAAGAGAAGAAGGAAAAAGAGTCACCGTATGATACAGTGCTAGTCACCATATGATACGGTGACTACGGACAGGAAAATCCAGTGAAAAGAGAGTCACTGGTAGACTCACCGTATGATGGCCATCGTATGATACGGTGGGTCACCGTATGGTTTCCAGGGGAAGTGCAAAATGGAAGAGTTGCTGAAGCTGGAAAGAAGTAGTCACCGTATGATACGGTGACTAAGAGAACAGTGCCTCTCGCAGGAAAATGAAGTCCCAGTCGACCGTTGGATAGTCACCGTATCATACGGTGACTCTAGTCACCGTATGATACGGTGACCAGAGAAATCTGGGCAGTTTTGTTGCAACGGTTAGTTTTGTGGGTGGAGCCTATAAATAGCTGGTTGCTTGCCTCTTTGAGGTGCTCTTGGACAGTCTAAAGGAGGGGGGGGTGCTGTCAAGAAGCCAAGTGAAGGAAGAAGAAGCACTTTGAGGGATTTGAATGATCCAAGTGCTTGAGAAGAGTGACACCATGTGCATCCTATGATCTCTAGGCTAGTGAGTGCTTTAGAGGGCTGACTTGGGTTGTTACTCTTGGTCTATGGCAAGACCTAGACCGGTTAGGCGTCGGTGGTGAGCTTGCCAAGAGTGTGGAAGCCGCCGCAAGTTTGTACATGGTCTTTGGGCTTCCCGTGTGAAAGAAGCTACGTGAAGAGAGCGCCCTTTGGACCGCAGCACGTGCGGATCCTTACCTTCAGAGGAGCATCCGGAGTTGCCGGCAGGACGTGCCCACGTCTTCACTCGGAGGGTGAAGAATGCTCTAGAAGGGATCGCCATCGAGCGGAGAGAGGGGTCGAGACTCCGGCGGGAGTGACCCAACGTGGAGTAGGGGGAGGCGCCATCCTCTCGATACCACGGGAAAAATCATGAGCATTTCTATCCCTTTCTCTTTACTACTTGCATTTACTTATTGCTTTTATCATGCTTGCTAGTAGTACTTGAGATTGCGTTGTTTACTTATTGCTCTAGTTATTTTCTTGGTTCATCCATATGCTCTCTAGTTGCTTCTATCATATGGTTGATTGTTGACTTCATGTGCAGCTTGCTTGCTAGTTGATCTAAGGACTCTTTCTTAGTGTGCCTATCACCTACTAGATCTACTAGTACCTTGTGCTTGGTTGCTTAGCTTGTAGCTTATCTTGGGTTTGCTCTTGCCTAGTGAACTAGCTCATATCTTGTGCTTATGTTTTATGTTATCTCTAGTTCACTAGGTTAAGGACTCTCCTTAGTGTGCCTCTTTAGTTATACTAGAACTACTTGCTAGGAGTTGAGTGGGTGTTTTGTGTTAGGAAAAAAAATTGATAGTGTGCACCGATTCACCCCCCCCCCCTTCTCGGTCACACGGTCCTAACAAGTGGTATCAGAGCCTCGTACTCTTTTTGGGCTTAACCGCCTTGAGTTGTGACCATAGGAGTGTGTGTGGTACAATGGCCAACACTATTGGTAATGATCCTAGCACTTTCACCGATATTCCGTTGATTGAGCCTTCCGATAAGTGCTTTTGTGATAATATTTATTATGAGCTTATTGAGGAGTATGAGACTATCACTCTTGGTCCTAATGAGAATATTGCTGATTTTGCTTCTCGCTTGTATTTGCTTGCTAGGAGAATTGTGACTCGGAATTATCAATATCTCAATTATGAGCACTTGGTGAAGAGATTGTTGAGGAGTCTCCCATACCCTCGAGTTGGACTTATGCCATTTTGTATGTTGAGGGAATTCTCCGTGATGCCTTATGATGATGTGATGAAAGCTATCTTGGATATGGAAGCGGCTCACACTAAGGGTCAAGCAAGCATGGAAGTGGATGGGAATCAAGCAAGCACCTCATCACACCACCCTCAAGCTCATGAGGGTGAGGGTTCTTCCAAGAAAGATGAAGAGATTGAATATGTGAAGCTATGCAATGAATTGGACAATGTCTCAATGAAGCCGAATGAAGATCTTGTCGAGCTTGCTCTCCGAGTTAATGATCTTGTCAAGAAGATCAATGCAAGAGGTCTATGGAAGATTGAGAAGCCCGAAGCTCTCAAGAGATTCTTGAATGCTCTTCCCAAGGAGAAGTATGGAGAGTTCATGGAGTTTGATGACTATGATCTAGCCAATGACTCTATTCAAGAGATCATAGTTGTCATCACTAGAAGACTAGCTCAAGCAAGATTGTCCGAGGCTTTTCAAGACATAACAAGTGAAGACGATGAAGATGAGAAGAAGACACCGGTGTTCTTTTGTGATGATGCCTACTCAAGTGGGTGTGAAGACTCTCCTACACCTCTCGATCGAGTGAAGAGTGATACCATGGTCATTCCCTCTCCCTACATTGAGTATTATGAAGAGAAAGAACCATGGATGTGTGAATCTCCCTACTATCATCTTCTTCATGACTTTAAGGATTTTCATAAGGAACAAGAGGAATCAATGCTTGATGCTCCTTTAAGGCTAAGAGTACTAGTGGCAAGGATTAGCTCTTTCAAAGAGAAAGAAGAGATTGATGACTATCACATTCGTGTCATAAACAAGATGCTCACTCTCCTTCCTTTGAATGTGAGAGTTCTTGTTTTGGAGGATGTTGGAGGAGGGTTGGATGAATTGTCCTTCAAGGAAGCCATCTATATTATCATGTCCTATTGCAACCAAGTAGAGAATATTATGAAGCATCATGCACCAACAACCAACGTCAATATCTTCAATGATTTCTCTCTTGAGACTATCTTCATTCATATGGGAGATGATCGTGAGGATTGGACCTATCGAGGACTTGACAAGGAGACCGTTAGAAGATTGAAGGAATTGGATTTGCACTTCAACATTGGGGTTCCCGCCTCCTACATCAAGCAAAAGTTTGAGGTAATTAACAAGTCAATTGAGTCCCGTGCTACTAACTCCTCTACCTCTTTGATGGCCTCAAACAAGGTGAATTACAAAATAGGTGGCAAGGATTGGGTTCTTGATAGTGGTTGCACTCAACACATGACCGGCACCGTCTCCATGTTCACCACCTTAGAGGAAGACAACTCTCATGAGAAGGTCACCTTTGGCGACAACTCGAAAGGTAAAGTGAGAGGTCTTGGTAAGGTGGCTATCTCAAATGACCTCTCTATCTCAAATGTGCTACTTGTTGAGTCTCTTAACTTCAACTTGCTTTCAGTGGCACAAATTTGTGATCTCGAGTTCCAATGCAACTTTGATGATAATGGTGTTGTGCTTCAAAATGAAGCCATAGGTATCACTATCAAAGGTTTTAGGCACAACAACCTATACATTGTTGATTTCGAGACTAACATTGAAATTGCACCTAGTACTTGTCTCTTTACTAGGTCGTCAAAAGGATGGCTATGGCATCGTCGCCTTGCTCATATTGCGATGAGTCAAATCAAGAAGGTGGTGAAGATGAATTGCATTAGGGGTTTGAAGGATGTCACGTTTGAGAAGGACCGCTTGTGTAGTGCTTGTCAAGCCGGCAAACAAGTGGCATCTCCACATCCCTCCAACAGATTCATGTCAACTTCAAGACCCTTGGAGCTTCTACATATGGACCTCTTTGGTCCTACCACTTACAAGAGCCTAGGTGGTAATCTATATTGTCTTGTGGTGGTTGATGACTACTCTAGGTACACTTGGGTATTCTTTCTCGAGAACAAGAATCAAGCAATTGGAGTGTTCAAGAAGTTTGCCAAGAGAGTTCAAGTTGAATATGAGCACAACATCAAGAAAATCCGAAGTGACAATGGCACCGAGTTCAAGAATTCAACCATTGAAGACTATTGTGATCATCTTGGGATCAAACATGAGTTCTCGGCCACCTATACTCTACAACAAAATGGAGTAGTTGAAAGGAAGAACAAGACTCTCATCACTCTTGCAAGAGCTATGTTGGATGAATACGGCACTCCGGAGAAGTTTTGGGCGGAGGCGGTCAATGCCGCTTGTTACACCCAAAATCGGATATATCTTCACAAGATCCTCCTAAAGACTTCATATGAGCTTTTAGTTGGGAGGAAGCCAAATGTGGCATACTTTCGAGTCTTTGGGTGCAAGTGTTACATCTACAAGAAGAGAGAGAGACTTGGAAAGTTTGAGAAGAGGACCGACACGGAAATTCTTGTTGGATACTCCGGCTCCTCCAAAGCTTATAGAGTCTTCAACACCTCAACGGGGTTTGTGGAGGAATCTTGCGATGTGCAATTTGATGAGTCTCATGGTTCACAAGACGATCTCCACCACTCTCATAATTCTAGTGAGAGGCCTATGGAGGAAGTTTTGAGGGACATGCCGGTTGGTGAAGTAATCCCACATGAAGATGAACCGCCCTCTCCACCACCGACGTCAACCTCTACAAAGGACTCTTCTACAAGCACCTCACAAGCTACCTCTACTTCGGATGCTCCATCAAGCAATCCCCCTCAAGCTCCTTCAAGCGATCCGCAACATCCTTCATCAAGTGTTCAACCTCAAGCTTCATCAAGTGTTCAACCTCAAGCTTCATCAAGTGAACGTCGACAAGCTCATAATCATCCCGCTACATCAAGCACATCTCAAGAAGATGATTCGGGATCTCCTCTTCGACAACAAGATACCCACATCTCCAAGGAGCAAGCCGCTCATGATGCTCAAGACACTTCGCCGGCTCCTCCGCCTCCTCAACAAGAACCACCACGGAAGCATAAACCCATTGCTAAGGATCATTCACATTACCTTATCATTGGGAGTCCTTCCCAAGGGATAGCCACAAGGAGAAAGCAATATAAACCTAATTATGTTAATTCTAACCAAGCTAATGTGGTTGTGAATTACTCCTTTGTGTCCACCTTAGAGCCGAAGACTATTGAGGAAGCCTTGAAGAATGATAAGTGGGTGCTATCAATGCAAGAAGAATTGAACAATTTCAAGCGTAATGACGTTTGGAAATTGGTCAAGAGGTCCAAGAGAGCAAACGTCGTAGGAGCTAAATGGGTCTTCAAGAACAAGGAGGATGAGAAGGGGATGGTGATAAGGAACAAGGCAAGGCTCATGGCAAAGGGTTACTCTCAAGTGGAAGGAGTGGACTTCGACGAAACCTTCGCCCCCGTCGCTTGTCTTGAGGCTATAAGAACCCTTCTCGCATACTCTTCTCATTTCAATTTTAAATTGTATCAAATGGATGTGAAAAGTGCATTTCTCAATGGACTAATAAGTGAAGAAGTTTATGTAGAGCAACCTCCCAGCTTCGAAGATCCCAAGCATCCCGAGTATGTGTACAAGTTGAAGAAAGCTCTCTACGGGTTGAAGCAAGCACCAAGAGCATGGTACGAGCGTCTTCCATATTATCACATCGGCAAGGGCTACAAAATTGGTAGCATCGACAACACCTTATTCACCAAGCATATTGGTGACGATATTTTCATTTGTCAAATTTATGTTGATGATATCATTTATGGCTCTACTAATGAGACTTTCAATGATGAGTTTCGTGCTCTCATGAAAAAGGAGTTTGAAATGTCAATGATAGGAGAGCTACATGTCTTCCTTGGATTTCAAGTCAAGCAATTGGAGGAGGGGACCTTCATCTATCAAGAAAAGTACACTCGCGGTCTACTCCGAAAATATAGGATGGAAGATTGCAAGGGGATTGAGACACCAATGGCAACCAATGGTCTTCTTGATGCGAATGAGTCGGGTATTCCTATTGATCCTAAGCTTTATCGTTCAATGATTGGATCTCTTCTTTATCTCACCGCATCTAGGCCGGATATCATGTTTAGTGTTTGCCTTTGTGCTCGTTATCAATCTAACCCCAAGGAATCACATTTGAGTGCCGTGAAGAGAATTCTTAGGTACATCAAGCATACTCCAACAATTGGAATTTGGTATCCTAACGGATCAGACTTTGAGCTTGTTGATTATGCGGACTAGGATTTCGCCGGATGCAAAGTGAGTAGGAAGAGCACTTCGGGTGGGTGCCAATTTCTTGGACGATCTCTCATATCATGGAGTTCCAAGAAGCAAAATTGTGTAGCCCTTTCTACGGCGGAAGCCGAATATATGGCCGCCGGCGCATGTTGTGATCAACTACTCTATGAAGCAAACCCTATTGGATTATGGATTGGTCTATGGTCAAGTGCCCTTAAATTGTGATAGTGAAAGTGCTATTAATATGGCTCTCAACAAGGGTGATCATACTCATGCCAAGCATATTGAGGTCAAGCATCACTTCATCCGGGATCATGTCGCCAAGAAGGATATTGAGCTAGTTGGTGTTCGGACACATGAGCAATTGGCCGACATATTCACGAAGCCTCTCGACAAGAAGACCTTTGGCAAGATAAGGGGAGAACTCAACGTTCTCGATCTCTCAAACTTTACTTAAGTTTTCTCCATACTTGCCTTGTATATTATGTATATTACTTCTCTTGCTTGTTATTGTTTGTGTCCTTTTTTGGTGTGTTCTTCTTGTTTTGTAGGACCGGCGACTAACCTTGTTGAGATAGCAACAAGCGAGGGTGAAGTTTGGGATTGGTGGCACTCGGCTCCCAAGGCTTGATGAATGGCTTGTTGTGAGTAAACTCAAGGAGGGATCAAACTTGTTGTTGGTATTGTTGGTTCTTAGCCTTCTCTTGTTTTTACTTTTTCATAAGCATCATGCATTGTATACTTGTCATCTCATTTGCATAAGCATTTTGCATTCTTGCATCGAGTCTTGACATCAAGATCCATCTAGAGAGAGTTGCTTGTTCACAATATGAGTATATGACTCTCTAGATGAACACATAGCAATGCTATATGAGCTTCATGCCCATTGAACCAAGATTCTTTGAGCTCCAAGGTTAAATCCACATGCGCGGCTCAAGGTCTAAGGGTTCATACATTCAAAAACCCAGTACACTAACCCCATGTGCACCATATTTTGTTATACTCTTTGTGAGTTTCTTGTGTGTAGGGGGAGCTATTGGAAGAAGAGGGCGAGGCAATGAAGAAATGAATATTTGCCTAACTCAAGTATTCTCTTACTCAATGTCTATTCTTTATCCTCCTTATATTTGGCTCTTTTTATGTGATAAATGACAAAGGGGGAGAAGAAGAAGAAGAAGCTTGAAAAGGAGTATGGTGATCAAATGAAAGGATCAAGTGAAAGATGAATGATCACCATCAACATGATAAAGCTCCGAGCAAGAGTAAGAAGAAGAAGCCGTGATGGTGATAAATGGAAGAAGCAATGATGATATATTTTGATCACCAAAATGATCGAGCTCAAGGAGAAGAAGATTTGGTCATCTCAAGGGGAGTTGGGATATTGGAAGACCACATAGTCAAAATGATTGGTCTTCACACCATCTTGAGATGATGGCTCAAGTCAAGGGGGAGTTCTTAGCTCTAGGAGATCAAGAGATCAAGTATTGGTCGATCTTCTCGAACATCTCGAGATGGAGAAAGGTCTTCAAGGTAAGAATGAAGGTAATCTCTCACATAGCTCTATGATGCGTATCCTTTTACTTGTGCTATTTCCTTCGATATCATATTGTTTTGGTCTAGCTTTCTATGAGTCTTTACGTCACTTGTACTATGAGTTTTTGCTCTAACTTGTGATGTTTTGTGAGCTATGACTTTCTCCGGTCTACACATCGAGGTTTGAAAGTCTCTATCCTTTTTCCTTTGTGTAGTTCCCCTTGATCGAGTTGTGCTTATCCTTTCGGCTTTTGTCATCTATTCTTTACTCTCTCGATCATTTTTATCATGGTTGTCATCCATCACCAAAAAAGGGGAGATTGTAAGCTTCATGGCCATTGGAGTTGGAAACCCCAAAGGGAATGTTTTGGTGATTGGATGAGAACCATGCATGTGACTAACATATGCTTTGAGTATCTTATCCTTATGTCACATGGAAGCAAGTACGACACAAACCAACCTTTTACCTCAAGTCAAGGATGATTGGTTGCCTCGTCAACTCATGGACGGACTTGATGGAGTCACGGTCGAGGAGATGGATCAAGGCTAAGAGCATCTCCAGCAGAGCCCCTAGATGAGCCCCTACATGGGATCTAGGTGCTTGGAGCAAGAAAATGAACTCCACCAGGCCCCTAGATGAGCCCCTAGACCTATTGGGTCGCTACAATTTCCTCCGGAGTCGCCAGATCTGGTGACCCGCTATTGGGTCGCTACATCGCGCGCCGCGACCTCTTCCTCTCCCGCGCGATTCTCCCGCCCCGCCTCCTCCTCCTCGCGCCTGCCCGCCATTGCCGTCTCCGCCCCAGATCTGGTGATTAGCGTCGCCGTCCCCTGCTCCGTCGTCCCCCATCTCCCTCTAGCTGGCCGCGCCTGCCATGGCCGCTCGGCGAGCTCGAGGCCGTGCCCGCCATGGCCACGCACGCGAGGCGAGGCGATGCCGCGCGCCACCACTCAGCCATGGCCGCACCCCACGGGCCCGGCCTCGCGCCTGCACCGGATCCCATGGCGGCCCACCATCGATTTCGGACCCACGCCGAGTCGAGGAGCTCCGCCTGGAATCCCTCTAGCTGGCCTTCATCTAGGGGCTCTTGCTGGAGATGCTCTAAGGACATGCTAGACTCAGGCAAGTGTTGGCTTGGTTAGATGTTAGCTTCAGTCCATAGGAAAATCCGGACTATCAAGAGGGTTCGAGTTGGTACTCTTCGGTAATCACTAGTGTAGAGATCGTTTGCATGCATGGTGTGTCTCTCAGGCGCTAGGGTTGCAGAGGAAGAGTGCAGGAACCAAGGAAGAAGGTGTTGGAAGCGAGGATCAAAGGAGAAGATCAAGTTTCAGCTGAAGGAGAAGCCACCGTATGATACGATGCCAGTCACCGTATGATACAGTGACTGCAGGGAGAAGATCAATGAACATCAACTCAGCAGAAGTTACAGGAGAAGCAGTCACCGTATGATACGGTGATAGTCAGCGTATGATACGGTGACTATGGACAGAAAAATCCAGAGAAAGGAGAGTCTCTGGTAGAGTCACAGTATTATGGTCACCGTATGATACGGTGGGTCACCGTTTGGTTTCCAGGGGAACTGCAAAATTGACGAAGTTGAAGAGAAAAAGGAAAAAGAGTCACCGTATGATACGATGCTAGTCACCGTATGATACGGTGACTACGGACAGGAAAATCCAGTGAAAGGAGAGCCACTGGTAGAGTCACCGTATGATGGCCACCGTATGATACGGTGGGTCACCGTATGGTTTCCAGGGGAAGTGCAAAATGGAAGAGTTGCTGAAGCTGGAAAGAAGTAGTCACCGTATGATACGGTGCTAGTCACGGTATGATACGGTGACTAAGAGAACAGTGCCTCTCGCAGGAAAATGAAGTCCCAGTCGACCGTTGGATAGAGAAATCTGGGCAGTTTTGCTACAACGGCTAGTTTCGTAGGTGGAGCCTATAAATAGCTGGTTGCTTGCCTCTTTGAGGTGCTCTTGGACAGTCCAAAGGAGGGGAGGTGCTGTCACGAAGCCAAGTGAAGGAAGAAGAAGCACTTTGAGGGATTTGAGTGATCCAAGTGCTTGAGAAGAGTGACACCATGTGCATCCTATGATATCTAGGCTAGTGAGTGCTTTAGAGGGCTGACTTGGGTTGTTACTCTTGGTCTATGGCAAGACCTAGACCGGTTAGGCGTCGGTGGTGAGCTTGCCAAGAGTGTGGAAGCCGCCGCAAGTTTGTACACGGTCTTTGGCCTTCCCGTGTGAAAGAAGCTACGTGAAGAGAGCGCCCTTTGGACCGCATCACGTGCGGATCCTTACCTTCGGAGGAGCATCCGGAGTTGCCGGCGGGACGTGCCCACGTCTTCACTCGGAGGGTGAAGAATGCTCTAGAATGGATCACCATCGAGCGGAGGGAGGGGTCGAGACTCTAGCGGGAGTGACCCAACGATGAGTAGGGGGAGGCGCCATCCTCCCGATACCACGGGAAAAATCAAGAGCATTTCTATCCCTTTCTCTTTACTACTTGCATTTACTTATTGCCTTTATCATGCTTGCTAGTAGTACTTGAGATTGCGTTTTTTACTTGTTGCTCTAGTTATTTCTTTGGTTCATCCATATGCTCTCTAGTTGCTTCTATCATATGGTTGCTTGTTGACTTCATGTGTAGCTTGCTTGCTAGTTGATCTAAGGACTATTTCTTAGTGTGCCTATCACCTACTTGATCTACTAGTGCCTTGTGCTTGGTTGCTTAGCTTGTAGCTTATCTTAGGTTTGCTCTTGCCTAGTGAACTAGCTCATATCTTGTGCTTGTGTTTTATGTTATCTCTTGTTCACTAGGTTAAGGACTCTCCTTAGTGTGCCTCTTTAGTTATACTAGAACTACTTGCTAGGAGTTGAGTGGGTGTTTTGTGTTAGGAGAAAAATTGATAGTGTGCACCGATTCACCCCCCCCCCCCTCGGTTACACGGTCGTTACAACCGGGCCACACCTAGATGGACCTGAGCCATGTGTTGTAGATCAACGTCCAGGACACTCTGGGCTTGTTCTTGCCACCGCGACGTCCCCAGCGACCGTTTGTATTTTCAGGCGTCGAGGTTGGCGCGGCCTGAGACGGGGGCCGAGGGGCGCTGGGCAGCTGGTAGGCGCGGGCGCCAAAGGCGATGCCCCTTTGGCGTCGGTGGGGGCTGTGGAGGCGACAAGGGCCATCGAGGGGCTACGGCGCGCAAAGCTCCTCCAGTTGTAGGTCGGCCCGCAACTCGTGGAACAACGGGAACATGTGTTGGGGAGTGTTGAAGGATTACCAACAAGAAAAAGAAGGGGGAAGGCGCAAGACCAGAAGAACGATGGTAACACTGGACACAAGGTTTAGACAGGTTCGAGCTGCCGTGGATGCGTTATACCCTACGTCCTGTGTTGGTGGTGGATTCTATTGATTGTAAGATGTCCCCTGAGGGTACCCCTTCTTATATATCCGAAGGGGCTAGGGTTACATGGTAAGCCACCGAGTCGGTTGGCAGGTTTCGATACCAGTTACAATGCATATTCGAGTAGATCTTCTAAGGGGATTCTTCCTTGGTCATCAAGTAGTATTAGGGTTTGCTACCCAATATCTTCTCCTTGGGCTGGCCCACCCACTATCTGGTAGTCGGCCTTCATGTTGTGCAGGTATTCGGGGTCGATATATTCCACAACAAGTGATGAGGGTCGTCATGTATTGATACTTCTCATTCAAGTCATGCACGACGTTCAGGATGAGGGTACGGTCAAGCACAGGTTTGCCAAGATCACCAAGTGCGTCGGCAAACGCCTTCATCTTGCGGCATTACTCAGTGAAGGAGAGGTCCTCTTGGACATAGTTGCAGAACTCAAAGTCGAGGTGAAGAGCATGAGTCTCGCGGTTCTCGAGGAACTGCTGCTCAATGCTGAGCCAAGCGATGCGGGCTATGATGCCGTGGCGATTGTTGACAATCTCTTTAAGCTCGGACGTGATGGAGTTGAACAACTAGGAGAGAACCACGCAGTCCATCTGATGATATGCAGGAACATCAGGAAGGCGTCGTCGGAGAGGACATGATTTTTTAGGGCGTAGCGGCCAAGCGTGAGGGTCATGTGGCCGCGCCACTTGTTGTGGTGGGGCGAGAGGAGGTCCAGGGTGATTGGGACTACGGACTTGATGTTCTGCACCGCTAAAGCCTGCACCTCTTGGATGCAGGCGCGAGCATCAGCGAGGACCTTGGCCTTGGCCGCGGTAGCTTAGCGGGCAGTGGACGCCCTCGTGGGCAGCGATGGCTTCACACTCTCGGGTGGTGGCTTTTTCACACTCGCAGGCAAGCTAAGCGTCGTAGTCAGCGGCAGCAGATGCGGCGAGAAACAGTGGGGGCGACGGCATAGTGGCAGCACATGTAGGTTAGGCGGAAGTGATTAGGTCATGGAATCGTGAACACTTGTGATACCATGATAGCGGAATATGTCACGCGTAATTGTCGTATATTGATAGGTAACAAGGGTTACATATATATAGACCGTACATGTCAGGATGCCGCTCATCGTTGATTCATAGAACAATATCAAGAGAGGGATCCCATGACAACGATCGCGCGACATGCGCAAAGTGCGCGAGAGCTGCCATGTAGAGGCGCGCTGGATGGGCGGGCCGAGAAGCGGTGCACAATCCCAGCTAGGAAGCAAATAACCATGATCTAAAGCCCCATCAACATTCACCTTCACCCAACCCTCCGATGGAGCTTTCCCATTGGCACTGCATAGCCGAAGCATGCTGCGCATTTTTGCTTAGCCACTCGACAAGCTTCAGCGCTTGAGCAGATTTGCCGCTTTCCTTTTCACGTCTGCTGGGCTCTGATATTGTCGGATCATGAATAGTGCATCGACGTAGCTCTTAAGAAATCCCACTGACGCTTCAACATTAGGTGACTTCCCTTTGTGTGCCATCTCGTTCCTGATATACCATGTTCTCCAAAGCAACAACGCTAACAGGCAGCCCTCCTCCTCTGATAGATTATACAGCAGCATAAGGAACCACTCCGGCCCCACATTAGATAACTGGAAATCAGCTGGCACCGACCACTCCTTACTCATTGCCTGTCTAAGCATGCGCACGTGAGGGCACATCACCAAAGCATGGTGTTCAGTTTCAGGATCCATCCCACACAACTTGCAGCTGTTCAGTCTCAAGGGTGCGACGTCATTTGTTATCCTGAGTAGGGAGGCCTTGGCTAATTACCCTCCAGACAAAAACCATAGCTTGTAGCAGACATATTAATTAATGCAAACATGAACAAATCCTTCCACGTGTACTAGCATGCAAAAGTAGCGGTGGAGCTCCACTGTGCACACAGGCGGGGCCACACCAGGTTCAGCTTGGGCCGCCCCCACCCCCCCCCCCCCCCCCCCCCCCCCCCCCCCACACACACACACACACAACCACCACCCGGGACTGAGAGGAATTTTGTAGTGTTCCTGCCAGCCTTTGTTCAATGAAGATGACAGCAAACTAAGAGGTGTGCGCCAATTAGGCCATGACGCTGGGTAGTAATGTCAATTGAACAATGCGCAACCAAAGTGACCAGGAAGCAAAGCCTGGACACCATGCAACCGTATAACGAACTGAGACCGCGTAACTCCACTAGGACACCTCCTCTGACTCCTCTTCAAAGGAAAAGATCACGCCATGTGATCAACAACCTGATGTGCCTTGAAATCTTTCATATATGCATGTTGTACTTCCCAGCAATTGAACAGACCACGTAACTCAAGAGCCTAACCACTTAACTTGATCAGCTCCATAGGAAAGTCATCACCAACGGATCATGTAATGATGTAAATCATCGCCTGACCATGTAGCTCATCACAGGACCATGTAACCTGATCAGCTTCATAAGAAAAACATCACCATACCATGCACTAGCTTCCACTGTAGCACTTGGAACTCCTGTAAACGAACCACGTGCCAAATTTCACCACCAACACATGCCCCCCCCCCCCCCCCCCCTGTTTTTCAAGCAAATAAGATTTCTGAAAAACACAACTTAGGAATGTTTTAAGTTTTACAGCCACAAGGACGATTATACACTCCCATCGTCCATAATTTGAGATTTTGTCATGCTTCCTGTCACACTATGGAAATATTTCAGTTTTACAGCCACAAGGACGATTATACATACTCATCGTCCAAAAGTTGAGATTACATCATGCTCCCTGCTTGGCATTCTGATAATATGCTTCATGTATTAGCTTTGAAAATTATACTCACCTGTTAACCTTGCAGTGTCTCCATTGAACACCTGTTCGTCTAAGGGCGACGATTTCAATCCATCGTCCATAAGCTTGCTTGGTCCATGTTCTTCAATCCTCTGCTGCAACCACCAGATACTATCTCTTGTACTCATAATTACAAAATTAAGTCATTCAGCAGCCGAGTTTTAGTCGGCTTTACACTGAAAGATTCAATTCGTTCCTTGGTGTACACTTGCTCCCCGAGCCTCGCACCATACAGCTAATGCCCCCCTTTTTTTTAGATTCCTGCCCAGAACCCATTACCACAATACCACCCCTTGGCACTGCGGTGTGTTCGATGTACCTCACCCTTGAACCATACATATGTTTCGGCGTACTGGAACAAGACATGAAAACAGGACCAACAATTCGTTTTCTTGCAATCATATCTTCTCTGGCCTCTTTCTCCCCTCTCCAAACTGCTATCTCTTTACATATACCATCATAACCCTCCTTCCGATCCAAATACTTACCCCTCCAAGTCTTCATATGCACAATTCGCCTGGCATCCTTAAACACCTTATTCCTTTCTGCCTCTTTTCTCTTCTCTGCAGCCTCAAATGCTTGCAAACGCTGCATTCGCCTCTTCTGAGTATGGTTTAACCAGACGTCCCAGGAGCAACAGGCTCAATTTTCTTTTCCTTAAAACATGCTGCATTACCATCACAAACTTGTTCACGTTCTTCCACACTCAACGCTCCAAGCCTCTTGCTACTGCCCGCACATAACCTGTATTGCCCAGCACCCAATGCTCTTGAGGCTTCATGTCCGTGAACAGGCCTCCAGCTACTGCAACTCATTGCAGTCCAACAACGAGAAGAATTCTGCAAACCCCTCGTCCCAAAGCGATGATCTGAATGTATGCACTTGTTGCTCATCCTTCTGCCACTTGCTACTGTATCTCTTCTGGCCAAACAACCCGGCACAGCCTGCTCACAATGCCTTGCTCTCAAAAAAAAAAAAAAAACCCGGACCGACAACTTGTTGGTTTGATATCATGTCCACCCTGGCCTTCTTCTCCCAATCAAAAAAATTATTTACTTCATGCATAAACGTTGATCTGAACTTAGCATGTTTCTTCTCTGCTCCCTCTCCAGCACCATGCCGCTCGCTGCCCTGCAATGCATCAAGTTTAAAATTAAACGCCGCAACTTAGCATAATTCTGTCAACAGGCTTCCATCTTCTACCATTCGTCGCAACTCGACCAAGAGCAGAATTATGCAGCCCCGTCGTGCCAAAGCACTGATCTGTATACACACACCTGTCACTCGTCCTCCTCCCACTGCTAGTTCCACCTGTAGGCCTTCCGGCCAGTGGCGGAGACAAGGGGGGGACACTAGTGTACGCGAGAATGACCATGTATTTCAGTATAAATTGTCAATTTGGGCCCCCTCAATGTTGTTCTATTAGTACTTGCCCCCCCCCCCCCCCCCCCCCCCCCCCCCGGTGCTAGATTTCTAGCTCCGCCCCTGCTTCCGGCAAAATATCCTGAAACAAAGAGCTCACTGAAATTTGTCCCCACGTTATGCGTCTGCCCTAATACACTCGAAAAAGGCATAAATCCAGGACCAATAACTTGTTGATTTTTTATCATATCAATCCTAACCTTCTTTTCCAAATCATAAATCTTGCTCACATCTCGTATGGATTCTGTATCAGCCTTAGAAGGTTTGCTTCGAGCACTAAACCAATCCTGATCCTGTGGCATGTGAGACCCGGTATCAAACATCTGGCCCAGCACTGCTGTCCGCCCACCATCACGTAACACTTCCGTACGTTTCAGTGCAGAATAAAACCCGTCATGCATTGTGTTCATCTCGGCAACAGCCGCAACATGAGTTTGTGGTGTATGTGATCCAGCGACACACACTGCTCTTCCTACAACCAGCCCAACATCGCAGGGCATATTCCCAATCATAATTCTTGGATTAACCACTCCATTCTGCGCATGTATCTCTGAAATACCAGAATCAACATTCACTGGCACGCCTGTCGTTCCATCACCAATTTGCATCGCCGGTATCATCTGCCTACCCTATCAACGCAACTCTCTTTCTCTTTCTTATCAGCAACAGGAACCTTCCCCATTGTTTTCCCATCAATCTCAGGACATTTGGACTTGATCATTTTTTCTTTGAGCTCATCAGAAACGATCACATTTTTTCCCATGGTGGTTTCCGCCTGATCAGTCCGAACCAAATCTTTCTTTTCCTCAAAATTAATTGTGTTTACAGGGAATGGATCAACATCCAGTCTCAACCTACTACCATCTCCTAATGTTAATTCTCCATCATTCAAGGCAGTTGGAACCTTATCTACTGAAGCACTCCTCATCGTTAACCTCTTGATCGCACAGCTACTAGTCTTACGGAACCCGACCATCTTCTCCTTCAGCCACTCTGCCATCTCCTCTTCAATCTCGCGCTCCACCTCCTTGCGATACTCTTCGGATAGATCCTCGAATTTGACAAGCATGTTGTTGTTCAGATCGATCTCTAAGTCATCGCCACTTCCTGCCGGTTTCTTCCCTGACAAGTCCGCCATGAATACATCCCCTGACCGGAAATTAGAGTTTCGATCAACCACAATCTCCTGCTGTGTTGACGATGTAACTCGTCCTTTAGGCTCAAAACCCAATTCTTTAAGCGTTCTAGGCAATTAGATTGATTTTTTGATAGAAAAAACTGATTTTTGGCTGTAATCTATAGCCGAATGAATCGATCCCCAGCGGAGTCGCCATTTTTGTTGCTCAACAAAATAGCCAAGCAACAAGTAGATAACTATCGTACTTTCGCGTCGACGGGCGACTGATTTACACGACAAATCAGCAAAGCTTTCTCCTCACTTTTGCAATGAAGATTTGGATGTTTTTCACGACAAAACACCAAAGGAAAGGAAAACAAAAATAGCAGATTGAAACATATTGAATGTATTGAAAATGTATTCTGGCTTCTCTCGTTTACAAGACGCTATGTACTATATAAAGACCCAGCCTTGCGGCAGCAACTCTATCTGGACTCCAAACTGACTAAATAAAATCCTAACTAAACCAAACTCTTTCTTCTTCTGGAAGAAATATTGGACACCATGCAACCGTATCACGAACTGAGACCGCATAACTCCACCAGGACACCTCCTCCGACTCCTCTTCAAATGAAAAGATCACGCCATGAGAACAACAACCTGATGTGCCTTGAAATCTTTCAGATATGCATCCTGTACTTCCCGGCAATTGAACAGACCACGTAACTCAAGAGCCTAACCACGTAACTTGATCAGCTCCATAGGAAAGTCATCACCAACAGGCCATGTAAATCATCGCCTGACCATGTAGCTCATCACAGGACCACGTAACCTGATCAGCTTCATAAGAAAAATATCACCAGACCATGCACTAGCTTCCACTGTAGCACTTGGAACTCCTGTAAACGAACCACCTGCCAATTTCACCACCAACATTTACTAATTCAGATTAATGCAGATTGAGATATGCTGCTGGAGCCTGGAACAGCTGAGTAATCAGCGGCTAGCAGCCAGAAACAAGAGCCATTGTTTTTTGTGTTGGTGTTAACGAAAGTAGTAGCAATTTAATACGGGTACAAATTAAACTGTCGATGGTCAGTAGATTGCCTGAAGTACAGTGACAGTTCAATAATGAAAACAATGTATGTATTTCCGTATGTTGATCGTCTGAAGTATGTTGCTTGTCAAATAAAAGATGTATTAGACTTCATCAAAGTATCACAATTAGTTAGGGAATTTTAGCTATGGACACTACGAATTCGTAGATTTCGCTCTCTAGAACACTCCTATAGTCATCATTTTTAGCAACACATGAAACGTTGGAAATGTTGTAGGACACTGCTTGGACCTTGTGGAGATAGAAGATGAGGAGAAAGACCATCGTGCCCAACGCAACATGAATTACACATACCGTATTAATGTGTACTTTGGATGGGCTTGGGCCAGTGCATCATTCAGAGGGAACAAGATCAATAAAAGCATCATTCTAAGGGCAACAAGGTCAAACTTTTTCAATGGTTGCAGTCTCTTACTGCAATTTTCACCATTTCATAGTATGGACCTAAAATTCACAAGAAGAGTGTCCTAGAGCTAATTAATAAAACCTCATAGCGTCCCATAGCTAAAATTCCCCTGTATTAATGATTCAGATTGCACCGTGGCCAGCAAAACAATATTCGAGACAGTTTCTTGAAGAGCCCTGTTACGGCACCCAAATCACTTCTTAAGAGGTAAAAGGTCACAAGAAATCTGAGTCGTTGATTATAAGTAGAAAAGAAAGAAAAAAATTGGAGAAAGAAATGCGCATGCAAGGAAGTAACCGGCGCCTCCGATTCCTACACGCTGCCGCTCCTTCTCCGTTTCTTCCGCTGAAGTCCATCTCCTGTGCGCACAACACAACGGGGCGCGTCAGGCATCACAATACTCTGTTTTGCGTTCCGCCCGTCGCCGCAACTCCTGATAGACGACGACGATCGTCGTGTTTTAGGCATTCCGCTGCTGCACCGTGATACGAGTCACGTTACGGCGTCCAAGCCTAAAGGAGGTATGCATAATACGGTCTGCTCCCCTAATCCCTTATGCTAGCTAATTGACATGCCGGTAGTTTCTGACGGCATGATTGCTTAATTGATTTGATCATATAGTTTACATTTTTTAGGATGATCAAGTCGTGTAGAAAGTATGCATCAGGCAATGGAAAAAAAAAGAAGGAAAAACGATGACCTAGTAGACGACTTGATATAATAATTCCTCGCAAAAAAAAAAGACTTGATATAATAACAAAGAGGAGGCAAGGATGAGATTTTTTAAAAGAATATTTAAGGTAATGATAGAAGATCTTTTAATGCTAATGTAATATGTATAAATCATTTATATGAATATTATTTTGAAAACTCTATTTATTTACCCACAATAAAAAATGTATACATACTTGTTTAAATTTCAACTTTTATATAGAGGCCCCCAACATTTAGGTCCGCTCCGAGCACCCAAAATCTCATGACCAACTCTGGGCACAGCTCCAGGAGCTGGGGCTGGCACATGGAGCCCAGCGTAGCGTCTGGCAACGAGCAGCTTACAGTCACACTTCTTTCTTCTTTCTAGCTCTGCCCGTCACCCATGCTCCGTCTTACCCGCGTTGCAGGGAGGCGTTGCGAGGCATCATCCCCAGAACCACGCGCGGCGCCATGCTGCGAGCCCTATGGAGGGAGCATTCCGCCACCACCGTCGCCCTTCGCAGGAGCGTCCCGCCACCATGCGCCGTGCACACGCCACACAACCTCCACTGTTGCCGCCGCCCTTGGAGGGACGTGCCCCCGTCCCTCCTGTCCACGCGCCCATCCCACCCGTCCAGCCTGTTCGTTTCCTTTAGTCCTAAAGTTTAGTCCAGAGAATCTTGTTATTTAAGGGTATTAAATAAAGTTTAATTACAAAACCTTTTTACAGATAGGTGCTAATTTACGAGACGAATCTAACGAGCCTAATTAAGCTATGTTTTACTACAGTAATGCTACAGTAACTATCGCCTAATCACAGTTTAATTACCTTTATTAGATTCGTCTCGCAAAATAGCCCAGGTTTTTGCAAAAAATTTGTAAATACACTTTATTTAATATATTTAAATAACAAGAACTTTGGACTAAACTTTAGTCCTAAACGAAACGAACAGCCGGAGAGTCGGAGCTCTAGTGGAACAACTTTTTCTTTATCTTTTTTTTTTTTTTATGCCAACTTTTTCTTTATCTAGAACAACCTCATCCGGAGCAGTGTTTTCCTCCACCTGAAACAATTGGGCTGCTTTTGCTTGTTAATGTTGGGCTGCCGCTTGGCAAACGTAGGTGTCGAGGTTATGGGACCTCGATAGATTTGTTATGGGGGCGAAGGAACCAAGAATACGATGGTGAACACGAGACAAGGAGTTTAGACAGGTTCGGGCCTCCCAGAGGATAAAAACCCTACGTCCTGTATGTCGTGGTATTGATTGTGTATGTTTGAGAGGAGATCCCTGCCCGCCTTATATAGTCGGTGCTACAGGGTTACATGGAAAGAGTCTTAGTCGGTTACATCATGGAAATACTTGGAGTACAAGGTAAGAAGCCTTTCCTACATCTATCCGAGTAGTAGAACCTTCCATCTTGTATCGTGGGCTACTCGGTTTCTTCTGGGCTGGTCCGACTACCCTTGTCAGGTTACTCGGCCCTTTGGACTTGAGGGTACCCGGGGGTCATGGTAACGACAGTAGCCCCCAAGTGCTTTTTGATTGATCCAGTGAATTGCTTCCGACTAGTCTTCTCTCCATGTAAGAATTGATCTCAAGTGATATTGAGAAATTAAAAAGAACTTGACCTGAACCAAGTTTGAGGTACTTGACCTCGGGTGGATCAAGGCCAACAGGGCCTTGAATTAGGCACGCTGTCAGTTGACACCCAACTCTGAATAATATCAGAAAACTTGGATAAATGCTTGTTAAAGCAAGTTTGTTTGTAAATGCCGTGTATAGAACATCACTCAGCTCTTAGAGCTAATTAAGTCCATATAGGAGATTTGAATAAAGTCAGCATTCGAATCTGTCGGCTAGGGCTGAAAGCATATCATGTAAATAGTACCCAACTGAGTCAGCCTAGGCTGAAAAGCATGCCTACAAAGTTGAAAATGATGAATGCACGATCAATGCATCCAATGTTTTCCTAGACGGTAAACGGTAGACAGTCGGTTGACCATCGTTTAGTGTTTAATCTGTTTAAACGATCGTTTAAACGGGACAAAATTGCGTTTAAACGGGCTAAACGGCGTTTAAACGGGCTAAACGGCATAGACGGTGGTCACCTGTCTAGCGTTTAGACGCCGTTTAAACGGTGTTTAATTCCGTTTAGGAAAACAAGGAATGCATCATACTGATGTAGCCCCCGAGTTACTGTGTAATTCGTAGAATTGTATAGTAACTCAAAGTAAGCTTGAATCAAAGAAATATGAAAATATATTCAACATCCGAATCTGTCAGCTAGGGCTAAAAGCATACTATGTGAATAGTATCCAACTGACTGAGTCGGCCTAGGCCTTGGAAAAGGCATGTCTACAAATTTGAAAATTATGAATGCACGATCAGTGCATCATACTGATGTAGCCTCTGAGTTACTGTGTAATTCATAGAATTGTATAGTAACTCAAAGTAAGCTGAACCAAGAAATAAGATCTTGATCCGAGTGAATGAATGTACGATCGGTGCATCATACTGATGTGTTGAAAAGTAGCATCCATTATATAAGGAACTCATGCTTTCCTGCGCACAAGGCAATTAGAACAGGAAGTCACAATGAGTCTCAGCCAAGAACTTCTCATTCCGAGCTGGTGTCTAGGTCCATCCAGCTAATCAGCCAGGGATGATTACAACCCGTAGCCCCCAAGCTGTCTCTCAACGAAAACAATTGAGATTCAGAAGAGGATAAATTCTAGGTATTATCCGACTTAAATTGTCAAGGATATAAGACAACCCGTGTGCCTGGCAAGTCTGCCGAGAGAATGGTGGAACTCACGCAAGTGAGTCCACGTGGACTTGCCCCCGAGTCTGTGGATAATCGGAATGATTATGTGCAGACTCAAAAGAGACCAGAAGCATTAAGATTACTGATAGTACAGTTGTTTTGAATTTTCGTGGAACTCACGCAAGTGAGTCCACGTGGACTAGCCCCCGAGTCTGTGGATAATTAGTATAATTATGTACAGACTCAAAAAGAACTAGAAACACACAGACTGGAATCTGTACTGTTAAATAGAAAAATAGCTGAGTGTTATACAAATAATCCGAGAGATTAAGTGTATATTCTAATAATGCACATTTAAATTTTATCCGATTCATTCATCCTTATCCACCGAGTCACAAGTTTACTGTAACGAGTTTGTCGTTGATGCAGGAATCTGGACAGGCACTTTTCAGATCCTAAAGGAGAAACGTCAGATCATTTTTGTCCTTTCAGATGCTTCATCTGGGCCTTTAAAACCAAGTGTTGGTGTTGGCAGTTTCCTCATTCTTCCAATATCAAGCCATGGCTGGCCGTAGGGACTCCAGGCGTAGGGTTTCATCCGCCGCAGCGCCCTCAGCTCCCGGCGACATGCCGCCGCCTCCAGCAGCTCCAGCCCCAGCACCACCTGCAGTTCCAGCCCTTGCTCCTGTTCCCCTGGAGATGATTGAAGTACTCAACGAGCCTCCACTCGCGGTGATTCATCCTCCAGCGGAAGCCCCAGCTCTGCCGGAGTTCATCGTCATCTCCTCTGGGGAAGAGGACGAAGGTGAACCGCGCAGGAGGTACCTGCCAGGGCGCAAGGATCTCCTTGCTAAGCCATCCTGTGTTGCTCACAGGACCCACAGCCGCCGTGGTGGGTAGATGTAGGTTCCTTGTAATAGTCTAGAGCAATGACGCTCGCCTGAGTCTCTTGTAATGCATACTGTTCTTGTTTGATAATGTTCGTCTGCATCTTCACCTTTTGGAGAAGCGTCGTGTCTGCATTTGCATTGCATTTTGTTTTCAGTGAAATAAAGAGACTCAATTTCTGATGTGACTGAGTCATGTTGTAAGTCAACTGAAAAACGCAGAATCCGAGTGATCTTCCTTCGAGAAGCCGAATTGTTCCTGCCTATTTTCCGAGTAATTTGGCCGAGTAATCTGGCCGAGTAATTCTTAGGGTTCCAAATTTCCCGCCCGTTAGCAGCCCTAGCGTATATGAGAAGCTAAACGGTTAGTAAATCTGAGCCGCAGAGATAAATCAGGCGTTTTGGACCGTCAGATTTGAATCATCCGCGTATATTATTAGGTCTCGCCGCCACCACAACTCCTCTTCTTCCTCTCGCCACCATTCCTCACACTGTTCATCAAATCCCTAAGTCCCGCGAAATTCTCGCGACTCAGAAGGCCGGAGAAGGAGATCAGAGAGAGACGGAGGAGATGGTGGCTGCTAGAGCGCAGCCATTCGATGCTTCGGCGGGTGCAAGCTCATCTCGAGGAGCAATTGTTCCAGGGGGCAATGAAGGCGGATCTTCAGGTCCCCTGATCGTTGTTCCAGATGCTATTGAAGGAGAGAAGGCCCATCCGTGGCCTAGATCAATCTCTTCAGAAAAGAGATTGAAGTTCTTGATGAAGAAGGGTTGGCTGCCGAGCAAGGAGATCATCGGCTGGCGAGCGGCAGAAGGGGAAACATTCCCATCTCCAGGGCCAGGTGAAATTGTAGTGTTTGAATCCTTTTTTCGGCGCGGATTTGGATTGCCAACCCACCGCTTTCTCAGATCTCTGCTGCACTTTTACAAGATTCAACTGACGGATCTAAATCCGAATGGTGTCTTGCATTTATCGATGTTCATCACTCTTTGCGAGTGTTTTCTGGGGATTGAGCCCCATTTCGATTTTTTCCGAGACTTATTCTTCTTGAAGCAACATCCTTCGGCCGACAAACCACAGTTGGTGGGAGGCGCCGGTATCCAGCTCCGAAGGAAGAATAAGTATTTTGATTGCCAGTTGTTCATCTCAAACAAAGGGTGGCACTGTGAGTGGTTTTATTGTGCAAATGTTCTCCCGGCCCTGCCCAAATTTGAGAACAAGTATCCAGTGTATGAGGATATTTGGAAAAGTAAGCCGGGCCCTTCATCTGCTGCGGAGTTGAGAGAACTGCACAGGTTGATTGCAGCTATGAAGGAGCCGAGTAAAGGGGTTCTCGGTCCAGCCATCGCGCTGAATTTTTGCTTGAGGAAGTTCCAACCTTTGAAGGCAAGATACTTTCCAGCCTGGCTGTGGAGAGGTCCTAAGGATCCTAACCAAGAGCCAATTCCTGGGGGATACAGTGAGGTGAAACGCCGAGTCATCAGCCCCAGGAACGATTTCTTTGTCGTAAGGGACGTTGTCACTTTGCTGAAGCCTTCAGGTGATGAATATCAGTGGTTCGGCTACTGGCATAACGATCCCCGTCCCGCGGTAAGTTTACTCATTACTCGATAAGTTTCTGAGTTATTTCCCTAACGAAATGTTGATCGCCTTGAACTATTCTTGCAGGGTCGTGATAAGTTCAAGAACCCTGGTCCTGATCCTCCAGTGATTACTGACGACAACTTGGCACCTCTGCGAATCAGGGAACAGAACATTGAGTTACGCGAAGATGATGATGAAATCACTGATGCTGAACTCAAGGCCCTGTTTGGGGACTCGGACGACGACGGTGATGTCGAGGCCGAAGGTAATGCTGAAGCTCAAGAAGGTGGCGAGGAGATAGAAGATCCTCTGGCCACCAGCGGTGAAGATGGAGATCAGTCTCCTGGCCATGAGGAGGTCCCTGCTGCTGCTACTCAGCCTGCATCTGCAGGTGAGTTGATTTATGACCGTGCAAGGCGTAGTAAGGCTAATCAGGACCGAGATGCTCGTCGATTAGGTCTTGAATATGCTGCAGGCCAAGGACCCAGCCAGCAGTTGCCCGAGCGTCCAAAGCGTAAACGGAACCCCTCAATAGTCATCTCTAGTTCTGACGAAGAGAAGGCGCATGAGGATCTTGGAGATGCTGAACCTTTGCCCGAGAGACCAGCTGACTCGGGAGTCAGAAAGGTTAAGAAGACCAAGGTTCAGGTCCGACATCCTTCCTTAGCTGTTTGAACTTTAAGATAGGTATTACCTTTTTATGCTAGAAGTCACCTTGCTTCCTTGTTCCGCTTAATGATCCAGTATAAATCTCACAGGCTAAGGATATGGTTGAGGGAGAGGACAGCTCCCAAGTTCTAGATGCCAGCATGGTGGAGAGGCATGCAGAAGATGTCGATGCCAATGCTGGGCAAAACATTAATGTGGCTGTTGACACTCTTGATAAAGAGTTGGCAGTTATTGATGTTCTTGCTAAGGGAGGTGATGACGTCAGGGATAAAGATCCTGATGAGATGGTTACCGAGGAAACTATCTCAGTTCCTGACTCAACCACGCGCCAAATTCCAGCCCCCAGCAAGAGGATAAAGCCATTGAAGAGGATGAGGGTTTCTGACAGGTAAGCCTTTTATGACAGCCTTTATTTTATCCTTTTGACTGCTAAATTGCTTTAGCTGACTGAACTTGACTTGATCTTTTCGTCTGACAGCCTTCCTACTGAAGAAGAGCCAGTGATGACAGCTGAGAAGACTGTTCCCGTAGAAGGGGAACTGGATGTCGAAACGAGCGTGGAGAAGACTGTAGCCACAGAGCCGACGCTCGCCCCTGATGGTGATGGCCGAGAGAATCCCGAGGAGACCAATCAAGAGGTCACCGAGTCATCAGCTCTGGTACTCCATCCTTCTCCATCGCCCGTGGTGGAAGCTCAGATGATGAGCCGAGAAGACCCATTAGTCAACCGGCCTCAAAGCTTGGGTGGCGCCGGCTCTTCCGGGCCTGACATAGAGGTTGAAGATCTTCCTCCTCTTACTATTGAGTTTAACCCAGCATTTTTTGAATTTAAGGAGAGCCAGAAAAGATCTGGGAGCCTTTCTTTTGAATTTGCTGGAGAAAAAGTAGTCATCAACGAGGAGGAGGATAAAAAAGAATTTGACCTATCGGAGAACCAGCTGATCGACTTGATTGACACTCAGCAGGTGAAGTTTTTTAACTTGCCCTTCCCTTAGCACTAGAAAGGAGTCAATGCTTATCATGTGTGACTTTTACAGAAAATTATTACTAAAAGCCGAGAGAAGACTAAGTTCTTCAAAGTTTTGAAGTCTGCGGCCGACTCACTCCATGAAGACCTGACTGCTAAGCAGCTAAAGATCCAGGAGCAACAAGAGGAGTTGGCTAGACTGAAGGCTGAGTTGTCAACTGCTCATAAGGAGAGAGCTGAGTTTGAACTTGCCCTCGCAGGTAATACCTTGGAGCCATTACTTGTCAGGTTTTCTGAGTGTGCGGACTCATCTGACTTGTTTTGTTTTGTAGCTCAACCCAAACTGACCAAGGATGACCTGGACGAGTTCGAGCTGTTGAGGAGGAATGCTCCTTTGCTGAGAGAAAGCGTGGCCAAGGCAAATCTTGAAGCTGAAAACAAAGCTAAGGCCCTGCTGGCGGCTCTCCAAGAAAAGGACGCCCTCAAGGTTGAACTGGACAACTTGAGGACTGACTCGGATCTCCTCCTTACCGAGAAAGAAGAGATTCAAGGTAAAGGTCGTGAATAAAGGTCTTTGATCAGTTTCTTATATCTTTGCTGAAAGATTTTGACTTTGCAGGTGAATTGATGACTTTGAAAGGAGAAAACACTTCTCTCATTCAAAGTGCCAAAGCTGTCTGCCAGTTTACTTGGCCAGTGCCTGAAGAAATGCCCGAAGGTCCTCTGCATGCAATGTTGGCGCAAGTCCCTGAAGCACTGAGAGCTCATTGCAAGTCAGTCGCCGAGTATGCTGCTCGTCATTCCTTAGGAGTGGTCAAGTCGCTGTACCCCAAGATTGACTTGGCGTCTTGCAAGGAGGGCTATGCTAAGGGCACAACCATTGAACGGGCAAATCAGCTGTCAATGGAGGTCGGTAGCTGTGCAGAGGAGTTGGTGAAAGATGTTCCTTTGTCGCCATAGTTAGGGCTATTAGGGATTCCTGTAAATAAAACAATTAAGTAGTCATATGTAGGATTGAATACTGAATATTTTGGTGCCACTAAGCTCTTGAGGTGGCCGAGTGATTAAAGATTTGCTTTTTGTCGTTTAACTGTCTTATGTTGATGCACTCTTAGCCGTTCCAGCAGTATTAGACCGTGGGTCATCATATGCGTAGGAGTTAGCATGGGAGTTTCACAATCAGAGCAGTTGTAACAATTTATGCATGATATGAGATGAGTGTTTGTCAGTCGGAGTTTTCTGTAGACTGTTTTCAGATACCGGTTGCCTCCTTATGTTTATGCACTCTCCGTTGGAGCTTCACAATCAGGATGGGCAAGGCTTACTTAGTCACTCAGAAGAGATCCGAGACATATACTCATGTATTGATTGGCCCCCTGGCTCTGTTATGTTTAAGGTAGTTGGTCATAACAGAGTCAAAGATGAAGTAAACAAAAAAGGGATTTCATTTTATTCATGTGAGGCACAAATAAGGCTGTTTGTACAAGTATGAGTTGCAAAAAAGCATTAAACAAAGAAGCGACGTAGCTGATCAATGTTGTGTGTGTGGGGGAGGAGATGCCCATTCTCTCGGCGCAGTTTGTATGATCCAGGCCGAGTGACTTCATGCACGATGAAAGGTCCTTCCCAAACCGGTGATAGCTTGTGTCGACCTTCGGTAGACTGGATATTCCTGAGAACGAGGTCACCTACTGAAAAGGCGCGATCTCGGACTCGGCGTTGGTGATAACGTCTCAGCTTCTGAAGGTATACCGTGGACCTTCGAGACGCGTTTTCTCGCAGCTCCTCTAGTTGGTCAACGGATTGAGTTAGCTGCTCGTCGGACGGCTCCTCTCGATAGTTGGTTACTCGGGGAGATCCAAATTCGAGTTCAGAGGGGAGAACTGCTTCTGCTCCATAGACCAGGAAGAAGGGCGACTGTCCCATAGGACGGGTAGGAGTGGTTCTGAGTGCCCACAATACCGCTGGGAGCTCTTGAACCCATCTGGAAGCATGAGATTTGATTCGGTTGTATAAGCGAGGTTTTAGTCCTTGTAAGACCATACCATTGGCCCGTTCGACTTGCCCGTTGCTTTCAGGATGGTAAGTGGAGGCGTGGCATAACTTGATGCCGACGTCCTCGCAGAACGCGTCAAACTCTTTGTTCTTGAAATTGGTGCCGTTCTCGGTGATGATCCTGTTGGGAACGCCAAATCGGAACACTATGTCTCTGACGAAGTCAATTGTCCGGGAGGCGCTTAGGTCACGTATCGGCACTGCTTCTATCCACTTGGTGAACTTGTCCACCATAACTAAGAGGTGAGTGAATCCACCTTGAGCCCTTTTCATAGGCCCAACCATGTCAAGCCCCCAGACCGCAAAAGGCCAGGTGGGAGGTATGGTTTGTAGTGCTTGTGCCGGCATGTGTATTTGCCGTGCGTAAAACTGACAGCCTGTACATTTTTTAACAAGGCTGGTGGCGTCGGAGACTGCTGTTGGCCAATAGAATCCTTGCCGATAAGCTTTCCCAACTATGGAGCGAGATGCTGTGTGGTTACCGCATACGCCCGAGTGGATATCCTGGAGAAGTTGCTGGCCATCTTTCCGAGTAATGCACTTCATGTAGATACCGAGTCCTTCGACATCTCTTCTGTCGGCACTTTTTCGGAACAACTCGCCGTTGATGACTTTATACGCCTTGCTTTTTCTGAAGAGAGGTTCATACTCCTCCTTTTTGCTAGGGAGTTTTTCGTGTTGTATAAAGTCAAGAAACGGGAGTCGTCAGCCTTCTTCTTCCGGGTTCTCGGAGATGTCTATAGCCATGGCTTCCGCATCAGGTTGTGGTTGCAGCGGTTCCTTTGGTGGAGCTTCTGAATCTTTCTTGATGGAGGAGGCGGTAATGACTTCCATGAAGACTCCTGGGGGAACAGGTTCCCGGCCGGAGCCTATGTTGGCTAGTCGGTCTGCCTTTTTGTTATGATCTAGGTGGACATGCACATAATCAAGTCCTTCGAACTTGTCCTCAAATTTGTTGACCGCTTGGACGTAAGCTATCATGTCCTGGTGAACACAAGACCAGTGTTTCTTCAACTGGTTGATGACCAGGAGAGAATCGCCCCGTACCTCGAGATGTTGGATGCCGAGTGATGCAGCTATTCGTAGGCTGTGCAAGACAGCTTCATACTCGGCGGCGTTATTTGAGACTTTAAAACGTAGTTGCAGGGCATAACTCAACTCATCTCCACTAGGGGAGATTAGTAGGATGCCTGCTCCACCGCCTGAGAGTTGCAGCGAGCCGTCAAAATACATGACCCACTCTTCAATCTTCTCGGGCTTGGGAGGAACCTGGGTTTCAGTGTACTCGGCTACAAAGTCGGCGAGAGCTTTCCCTTTTATAGCCGTTTGAGGTTTAAATGAGAGTTCATAGGAGCTTAGCTCAATGGCCCACTTTGCGATTTTGCCGGTCGACTGCTTATTCTTGAGAACATCCCCGATGCCATGAGAGGTTATCATGGTAATTGGGTGATCTTGGAAATAGTGGATCAGTTTTCGGGAGGCCATCAGCAACCCGTAGGTGATCTTGTGGATGTGCGAATACCTGACCTTTGAATCGGACAGGACTTCGCTGACAAAATATACCGGCCTCTGAACTTTCTGAACTTGGCCAGCTTCTTCTCTTTCTACGACGAGGGCAGCGCTGACTACGTGGGTTGTCACTGCGACGTAGAGGAAAAGAGGCTCGTGTGGGTCCGGAGGGACTAAGGTCGGAGGTGAACTCAGAAACTCTTTTAACTGGACAAAAGCGTTCTGAGCTTCCTCGTCCCATACGAATTTGTCTTGTTTTTTGAGGAGTTTGAAGAACGGAAGTCCTTTTTCGCCGAGTCGTGATATGAAACGGCTCAGAGCCGCCATGCACCCTGACAACTTCTGGACGTCACGCTGGCACTCTGGGACCGGCATCTTCAGTATTGCTTCGACTTTCTCGGGATTAGCCTCGATGCCTCGATGGGTGAGGATATAGCCGAGTAATTTGCCGGATGGAACACCGAAGACGCACTTGTCGGGATTGAGCTTCATTTTGAATTCTCGCATGCATTCAAAGGTGGCTCGAATGTCTTCGATAAGGTCATCTTTATTCTTAGTCTTGACGACCACATCGTCGATATATGCCTCGACTTTGCGCTGCTCAAGGAGACGGGCCAGGCATTTCTGGATGCAACGTTGATATGTTGCTGCCTCGTTCTTGAGGCCGAAAGGCATTGTTAGATAACAATAAGCGCCAAAGGGAGTTATAAAGGACGTTTTGAGACAATCCTCCTCTTTGAGTCGGATTTGGTGGTAGCCAGAGTAGCAATCAAGGAAACTCAATAATTGACACCCAGCAGTGGAGTCTACAACTTGATCTATTGTAGGGAGCCCAAAAGGATCTTTTGGGCAAAACCTATTGAGATCTGTGTAATCAACGCACATGCGCCATTGTTTATTCTTTTTCCTAACTAATACAGGATTAGCGAGCCAGTCGGGGTGAAACACCTCCTTGATGAAGCCGGCTGCTAAAAGCTTAGTTACATCATTTCTAATGGCTTCTCTGCGGTCTGGCGTGAAGCGTCGCAGTCGTTGCTTGATGGGTTTGGCCGTCGGGTCGACGTGAAGAGCATGCTCGGCAATTTCCCTGGGGACTCCTGGCATGTCGGAGGGTTTCCAGGCGAAAATGTCAATGTTGTCCCGTAGGAAACTGACGAGCGCGAGTTCCTATTTAGCATCCAAAGATGTCCCGATGTTAGCCGTCTTTGTGGGATCACTCGGATCGAGAGTGATCTTCTTGGACTCGGGTTCAACGGGTTGGACGCTGGATTTGGAAGCCTTCTTTGAAGGGACCGAGTTATCCGCATTGTTGGCGTCTTCTTCAAGGCTGAGCATTGCCTTGCCGAGTTCTGCCTCTTGGGTCGCCGCGAGCTGGAGTGACTCGGCTTCACAAGCATAGGAAATCTTAACGTCAGAGCGGAGCGTAATGACTCCTTTTGGAGCTGGCATCTTCAGAACTAGGTAAGTATAGTTCGGAATAGCCATGAACTTGGCAAAAGCTGACCTGCCAATGATGGCGTGGTAGGCTGACTCAAAGTCGGCTACTTGGAAGCAGATGTATTCTTTCCTGTAATTGTCGGGATTGCCGAACTGAACAGGAAGAGTAATCTGTCCGAGTGGTAGGGCTGAGGTGCCCGGGATGATCCCATGGAAGGGGGAGTTACTCGGCTGGATACTTGACCTTGGGATTTTCATATCGTCAAGCGTTTTGACAAATAGGATGTCAAGAGCACTCCCTCCATCTATGAAAACTTTACTCAGCTGGACTCCATCGATGATCGGGGAAAGGATCAAAGGATATCTGCCCGGCTTGGGGATGTAGTCTGGGTGATCTCGTTGATCAAAGGTGATAGGTACTTCGGACCACCGTAGATAATGAGGTGCATCAACCGAGATCGTGTTAACGGCTCGGCTGGTGAGCTTCTGCTTGCGTTTGGACTCATATGCGTCCGGACCACCAAAGATGTGGAGGCATTGCTTAGGTTCTTGGTAACCATCTTGGTCATCTTCATCCTCAGCCTTTGGGTCTACCTCGTCCTTCTTATTGGTGTAGGTCATGAGCCCCTTAAGCTTCATGCAGTCGCGGAGTTTGTGAGAACTCTTTGGGCCGCCATGAAAGATGCAAGGCTCGTCGAGGAATTGCTCGTAATTGGTGGGTTCTCGGGGCCCACGCTGCTTCTGGAACCGGGCCTTGTCGGCTACTGCGACTAGATCGTCGCCCTTGCGCTTCTTGTCCTTCGAACCTAATCCTTCAGGTTTGTCCGACTTGTTCTTGCCATCTTGGCGCCTGCGGTAGGAGTCTTTGTCGCGCTCAGCGCATAACTCATTCCCCGCAGCGTATGAGTCGGCTAAGGCCAGCATCTCTCTGACAGAGCCGGGATAGCCTTGACCCATCTTGTGGAGTAAAGGTTGGTCAGTGCAACCGTCGATAAAGGCCGAGATGACCTCTGTCTCGGTGATGCTTGGTATCTCGTTCTTCTTTTGTGAAAAACGCTGGATGAAGTCCCGAAGGGACTCGCCCTCCTTTTGCTTGATCATCTTGAGATCTCTGCTTTTAGCGGGTCTTTGTGTCGTTGGCTTGTAAGTATCAATGACCGTGTGGCGGAGCTCATCCCAGGAGTTGATAGACCCGGGTGGCAAATTAGCTAGCCAACGTCTTAACGGTGGAGCTAGCATGATGGGAAGGTAGCAGGCCATGATAGCTTTGTTGCCACCAGCAATGTGAACGGCGAGAGAGTAGGTATTCAACCACTCGGCCGGATCTCCTTTTCCGTCGTACTTCTCAACGCCTGGCAAACGCATTGACTCGGGGAATCGCGCCGAGTTGCGAAGCCGTCGGGTGAGAGCTTGTAGTCCGTCGATGTCGGCTGAATCATCATCCGAGTGACGGTCATTGCGTCGGGGAGAGCCGCTACGGCGTGGAGGTGTGTCTCGGCGTTCATCGTCGCGACGGCGCCTGTAATGGTCGTGGTCGCGGTGTTGGCGATGACCGTCATGGTAACGATCGTCGTCACGGCGTCTTCTCTCCTGATCGAGGTCCTCTTGATTGCGGCCGTTTTTGCGCTGGCTATCTTCTCGGCGATCTTCTCGGCGACGGTCGTCCCGATGTCTGTCATCATCACGGCGCCGGGCGTCACGGCGGTCATTGTCGCGGTCCCGCTCTTCTTCTTGTCGGCGGTATTCTCGCCGTGGGGCTTCTCGAGGAGGCGTGTCCCGAGGTGGAGTTCTTCTTGGTGACGATCGCGCTGGCGGGGTTGGTGACCGGTCAGGGGAGCGACGTCGCGGCGAGCGGGATCGTCTGGGTGACCGTCGTCCGGGTGACCGTCCGATGCCGAAGCGATCATAGTCATCCTGTCGTGCACGTTCTCGATCTTCTCACCTTTGGCAGCGTATGGCGTTGATATCTCGGCGAGCATCAAACCCAGGTCGAGCTATCACCTGGCGGTGAAGATTCTACTGGGGAGGTGCTTCCACGGCTGTCAGAGTTCGTTGCCGGTTGTCACTCGGATTTTCCAGGAGCCTGCGCCTTCTGTTGGACGATGATGAGCTGGGGGCCCGAGAAGGAGTTTGACTCCTCAGGAGGGTGGCAGCTTCGGCGTAACACTTAGCCTTGTCGAGCAGAGGCGTGATGGCAGCTGGCGAGAAGTTTGGGTCGTTTATGGCCGCCTCGACTTGGTCAAGTATGGTCCTGTTGGCAACCATGTTCTGCTCCGGTGTCCGAAAGGCTTGATGACCGTTGACGTCAACGAAAAGTGAACGTTGGAGATCGCGAGATCTGCCATTGTTCCTTCTTCTAGGAGAACGAGTGTAGTCATCAGGATTTTCATCTTCTTCAGGTATCGTGCCGAGGGCACCCTGATTGTTCAGCCGGGATTGTTGAGCCCGAGCTGCGGCTGCAGCAGAGGACTCAGCGTTCATTGTCGCTAGGGTTGCTGCGGCTGCTTCGTCAGCTACCGTCGTGGCTGTCGGGGCAGGAGTGACGGTATTTGCTGCCGGTGGTGGTCCTCCCGGCGGGGGTCTGTTGACGGTCGTTACGGCACGATTTTGACCGTCAAATACCTGCACAAATGGAATCAAAGTAAACACCAAACATAGTGTTAGGGCTTAAAACTAACAAGTTCCACAAGTCTTGGTGAGATTTTGAGTGCAGTTGCATTTCATATCAAAAGGAGGGAATTCACATCAAGAAGGCCACAACACATCACTCCGAGAAAATCAGCACAGGCAGCTCAACAAGATATGGATCAAAAGTCATACAAAACCCAACCAACTTGGGCCAATGCACGAAGATCATTGAACAAGACATCAAGGAGGACCCCTCGGCCAAAGCCCAAGGCCAAATGGGCCAAGGGGGGGTCGGACGACCTGCTACAGTGAGGTCGGCCGACCTGCTACAGTGGCCCCTCTGGCCCATCTTTGGCCAGCTGGTCGCCACCGCCTTCCTGATGTCGGTTCTGCCTGCATTTAATGCCCAAAGGCGGTGGGTGAGGCGGTGGAGGCCCCAAACCGACCTACTCAAGCCTATAAGTAGAGGGGTACCCCCTCCCACACCAGAACACACAAGAAGGAGAGCCTCATTCCACTCCCAAGGGCCTAGAGCCCCTTGTATACTAGTAGAGTAGGGAGAGAGTAGGGTAGAGGAGAGGAGTAGTCCTCCCTTTGTGAGGACTTAGCCCCAATCTTGTATCTTTGAGAATACTTCTTTATAATAGTCATTGTTCGTCGTTCGTTCATCGTTCGTTCGTCGTTCGTTCATCGTTCGTCGTTCGTTCATCGTTCGTTCGTCGTTCATCGTTCGTTCATCTTCATCATAAGTAAGTATTCTTGATCTCCTATTGGATTGTGTACTTAGTGTTTAGATTAAGTTCTTTCTTTACTTGTTTACGGGATCATCGCTCCGCAAGGAGTGCTCTAGTCTTCCAAATTGGTACCAGGCCGGGGCTAGAGTAGTGATCGATAGCATAGACGTGGTGTCTAGGCTGGAAGTCGCCTTTGTCCGCTGTGTGCTCCACGGTTTGTAGAGGTAGGTGGCAGGAAGTGACAGCCCTGTCCATACAAAGGAACCCTCCACGTTCGGGTACATAGTAGAGCTATTAGCCGGAGTGGCTTGGCAGACCAAAGCCTAAGCCGGTGCTCGAAGTAAGCAATTAGAGACAGGATTTATCTTTTGCTAAGAAACTCATCCATAGGAATCCTCTCTACCCAAATCTACCGCTCTTCTTCGTGTCCTTGGACTAATTAGACTAGAAGATAATCACACACCGTTCCTTTGGGAAAATATAAATAACGATACCCTTGAATACTCACGGGTGAAGTGCTACAACGGTATTCCGTGCGCTTGCGGATTTGTCTGTGACGTAAGAAATAGCAACAAGCATTTCTGGCGCCGTTGCCGGGGAACGGTTTTCGTTTTTGTCTTCGAACCTAGTTGGTCCTCGTATTGTATCCTTTTATTTATCATTTCTTCTTTTATTGCTTTTCCTTTATTGATCATCACATTTCACCATCTATCCTATCATCATCATTTCCCACTTACTTGAAAAATACCAAAAACATATATCATGGAGCCACAACCTACAATCCAATCATTCTCTGCTCCACGGGGTGATCTCTTAGAGCCACCATCATCATCACACCCAATTTCTTCATCTGGCTATGAGTTTTGCCCCGATTATATTTCAATGATAAGAGGTCTATTCTTTTCGGGTTTTAAACATGAAAATCCTTATGAACACTTGCGAGAGTTTGAGCATTTGTGTTCATGCCGATTGATCCATGGCATGACACAAGAAACATTGAAGTGGAAGTTGTTTCCCTTCTCCCTCAATGGGAAGGCGAAACAATGGTACACTTATACCGCTAAGAGAGTGAACGGTGATTGGAAGGAATTGCGAGACAAATTTTGTCTAGCGTTCTTTCCCGTATCTCGTATCACTTCTCTACGAGCGGAAATAATTAACTTTCGGCAAGAAGAAGAGGAGACCTTAAGTGCATCTTGGATCCGGTTCTGTTCATTAACAGACTCCGGACCAGAATTGTTGCTCCCCGAACCAGTTTTATTGCAACATTTTTATTCGGGATTGAGCAACAATACCGCACTTTATCTTGACACGGCCGCTGGTGGATCTTTTTCTCATAAGACCATAGCGGAAGCGCATGAACTTTTGGATCGAATTGTGGAAAACACACCTTTTTCCGCTGACTTACCAGATGAGCCGGAGTCAAAAGATGAGGAACTCGTTGTGCCAAAAACAAAAAAAATGGTGCCTACAATGGTAGACCCAACACCCGAGTCCTCATCTGACACAAGAACAATGATAGAGGAAGATGAACCTCTTGAGTTCCCTTTTGAGTTCGAGAAAGGAATTTTTGAAAATTTTGGAAACACCTCGAACTACATTTGGGAAAAGATGCCTCCTACTCCTCCCGATCCTCTCAAGGAACCATTCCTCAAGGAGGACATGAAGGAACGTCTTGGGAAAACCACTTTCACCACCACCACTCAAAATCCTTTGGTGAAACCTCATCTCGATCATGAACCACTCGAGCAAATCAAGTTCATATCTCCAATCCCGCCGCTCGAGCATACTTGGTATGAGGATGCGAAGTTTTCCACCCATGAAGAGGATGAGTTGAATGAAACTCTTCATGTCTCTGAACCCAAACAATCCTCTTCACCATTCGAACCTTTTCCCTCTGGCCCTTCATGCACCGTTCTTGATGTTGATCAAGAACTTCTTGAAAACAAACCTTGGGCCATGGAATTTCACGAGGCATCGACTCTAGAATCCAAAGAGGAATCTTTGAGTGAGCATGATAGCTTTTTCCTTGAACAACCACATGATACATGCTCACATCATGAGTCTCTAGAGCCAACACCCGTTAGTGCCAAAACCACTTTTGCTACCTACAACCACTTTGTTCCCTTGTTTTGCTACTTGTTCTTTAAAATGGTTGTAGATGCTTTTGTTTATCATAAATATTGCAAATATCGTGGTTGTATGTTGGTACTAACCATGCAGATCATTCTCCGAGACGAGATAATTCATGATCAAACTCAACGTGACGGGGGAGAGTCTTGCTCGTCTGACTTAAAATGACGTTGCCCGTGTCGATAGGATAATCGACAATTATCTTTTATTTGCTTCCTTGGATTTCCACTTGCATTCTTTTGCATCTTTGATTTTACCAACAAATTGCATTTTTTTTAATTCCCAATTGCATACATGTTTACTTCTCCAACTCATTCTTGCATGTTTGATTATTTATTTGCATTCTTGCATGTTTGAATCCTTCCAACTCATGTTTGGGATTTTTCAAACCACTTTGCATTTGCACATTCAAATAAAAAAAAATCTCCTTTGTGAGAACAAGTTTGATAAAATGAATTTGAGACAACCTTTTGTTGGAAAATGCTTTGAACAAAATTTTGAAGGAATTTTGGCACAGCTTCCCTTGACTTTTCAGCATATAGCCATTGTGGGACTGTTGACCAAGTTGAACTTCATTTTATGCAAGGGTGCTCGAACTTTTCAATGACATTTCATTTTCACTTAAGCACCCTTACAACAAAATTCTTGTTCTTGCATTTCTCCAAGTTTTCATTATATTTTGTCTCAAGTTCAAGAAAAAGATTTTCTTCCTTCTTTTGGTTTTTCCATTTGCATTTGGAGTCTTCCAAAATAAACTTCTTCTATGTTGGAATCTTTTCCAACTCTTCTTTACTTTTCTTTGAAATCATTCTAAAAAAAAAAACAATTGAGACGATTGTTTTTCAAAAAAAAAGAAGGGTAATAATTTGAGAGCTTCTAAAACTCTCAAAGTGACAATTTTGTTTTATCTCAAACTTAAGAAAAAGATTTTCCCTTTTCTTCTTTTTGATTTTATTTTGCTTTCTTTAATTGCGAAAAAAAAAGAAGAGCTTTGCGAGAGCAACCGACAAATGGTCCACATTGCTTAAACTAACGTAACCCATTCTCGAGTTTGCTCTTGTGTTCTTGCTCTTGTGTGCAGCCATGAAAAGAGCCGACAAGCGGCTCATCAATGTGTTGAAGAAGGCGACAAGCTCAAACCCAAGTCACTCTCGATGTGGAACATATCCATACCCCTCCATTGAGCTCATGCCTAACTTGAGAAAGTTGGCATGAAGAGCTTCAAAAGGATCACATGGAGAGGTAGACCACAATGAAAATGACACATCGAGACTCCTCTTCGACACCAATCCCATCTTGGTGTGCGAGAAGGAGAAGCAAGCCTACAACACTCATGAAACCGTGTCTATGCTCACCCATGAGCACATGACCCGGAATTGCTGCACAAGGAAGGTATGAATGCCAACTTTGCCCATGATTAGAAGCCATAGGGTGGGATGATTTTGCTTGTGTGGTAAGATCCCTCCTACTTGCCATACAGTTTTATGCACCCTGCTAGTAGTAGACAATGGTTTTACTTTGGTTCTTCCAGAATAAGTATTACCTGCTTTCATGGAACAATCTTAGTCTACTACTAGGCTCTCATAAGCATTGCTTGCAAGACTTGTTTCTACAACTCCTGATCTTCACAAGCATGCTCTTTGGCAAAATATCACATCCTACCTTGTGCCTGATGCATGAATGGCTTGCTATGACTTGTGTTCCTCAAGGCAATCTTAGACCTATCTATGAGGATGAGCATTGTATCCTTATGCCATGGTTTACAATATCAAAATCTCTCCTATGCAATGCATGATGGAGAAATGGTTAGAACTTTTCAAGTGGTTAGAACATGTTGAGTGCACCTCGTTCGTTGCTCACACCGCTTTAAGAAGTTGTATCGCAACTTGTATCTTTTTGCTTTCTCCTTGCATGATAAAATAAAAAGTTGAAAATAATTTAAAATCGAATAAAGAAATTAAATAATGAAAAGTACACGAATAAACTAGGCGTTTTTATTTCCCTTTCAAACATATCATGCGCCTTGAGTTATTGTGCTGAATTCAATAAATTTAGGCTCCCCGGTCTTTAACCCCGGTAGAGTCCTTTTTGCTTCCACATTCTTTTTGTTTGTTTTGAATAAATAAGCCAGGTACAAGAACAAGTGTGGGGGAGATCTCTCGAGTTCTTCATCACGCACACATTCGAGATCTCCCCACCAACACGATGCACAAGCTCGCACTGATCGACACATACAATGGTGGAGCCATCGGGCACAAGAAAACAAAGTTCGGTCGAACCTTTGGTTCAATCAAATATCCCATGATCCCTCTTGGTCTCCACTTCATCCAAGGCGATGGTTTGCGCATCCTATCCTACTACTCTATCTCCCTAGTTCATGAGTTAAAATGTTCTTTTGGGTCAATCACTAAAATTTAACTCAATAATAAAACAAATCTTGTGTTATCCTCTCAACAAACATACTTCTATCTGGTTGGCCTGCATACTCTTTATTCCTCGCATCATACACCTGTTGCTTGTGAACACCAATCTCATAGGAACCCATGCTTATCTAAGTTGTTGGCGAATGAGATATGGTTGGATGAAATAAATCATGCTTCTTCTGCATAGAGTGCTTGGGAATTTATCTTGCAAAATTTTAAATCCATAGCTTTGCACTCCTCAATGATCTTATATTCCCACCAGAGCCAAATAAGAATCACTTTGAAAACCTCTACAAATGCTACTTGTTATTGCTTTGAGCTTTGTCAAATTGTGCGACCCTTGTGAGATGCTTGTCATACTTTCTTGATCAAGATTTCATGCACATTCACCATTATCATAAAACATGCTAACCTTCTACACTGGAAGTTAGCAACACCATTTCCATCCATCCACCCACCAAATAAATACTCCATCTCTTGTTGTTGATGTCTCTCTCCAAACATTCTTGCAAAAAGAGACATGGCTATCGAAAGAAAAGAAAAAAAAAGAAAAAGAATGCTCATTTGCATGAGCATGAATAAAGAAAGACATGCTCAAACATGTTGAGCACGATTGAAAAAAAAAAAAAGCAAAAAAAAAGAAGAGAAGAGAAAAGAAAAGAAGTGATAGCCATGTTCTCAAAATAAAAGTCAATCAAGAGAGAAACATCATAGCATCAAGGAGTATCCATCTCACTCCACCCCATTCCATTCACCATACACATATCCACACACATGCACATTTTTTATCAGATTGCATGACTTGTTTTCTCTTTGGATCCACCCTTTGACTTTGCAATATAAGTGATACAAGTATGCCCCTTTTCATCCCTACCAAGCTCCACAAAAAGCCTTTTGTAGAAGTAGGATGAAAAAAGGTAAATACATTGCCTTGGTGAGGAATCAAACACATTGAGCGATCTGGGAGTTATCATTTGAGGAGTACAAGCTATGTTTTTATTTTGAAAATTCTATCAAAAACCCAAGTTACTCAACAGAGGGGTATTGATGACTTGAATCAAGACCGTTCCATTCCTCAACCGCCCAAGATAGCATGTTAGCCACTTCAAAAGTTCACAGGTGCAGTTATGGCTTGGAATAACTTGTATGCTAGCATCATACCATAGGAAGTCATGCTTTATCTTAATCTTCCACCTTCACTCGAGGACGAGCAAAGGCTCAAGTGTGGGGGTCTTGTTGACGGTCGTTACGGCACGATTTTGACCGTCAAATACCTGCACAAATGGAATCAAAGTAAACACCAAACATAGTGTTAGGGCTTAAAACTAACAAGTTCCACAAGTCTTGGTGAGATTTTGAGTGCAGTTGCATTTCATATCAAAAGGAGGGAATTCACATCAAGAAGGCCACAACACATCACTCCGAGAAAATCAGCACAGGCAGCTCAACAAGATATGGATCAAAAGTCATACAAAACCCAACCAACTTGGGCCAATGCACGAAGATCATTGAACAAGACATCAAGGAGGACCCCTCGGCCAAAGCCCAAGGCCAAATGGGCCAAGGGGGGGTCGGCCGACCTGCTACAGTGAGGTCGGCCGACCTGCTACAGTGGCCCCTCTGGCCCATCTTTGGCCAGCTGGTCGCCACCGCCTTCCTGATGTCGGTTCTGCCTGCATTTAATGCCCAAAGGCGGTGGGTGAGGCGGTGGAGGCCCCAAACCGACCTACTCAAGCCTATAAGTAGAGGGGTACCCCCTCCCACACCAGAACACACAAGAAGGAGAGCCTCACTCCACTCCCAAGGGCCTAGAGCCCCTTGTATACTAGTAGAGTAGGGAGAGAGTAGGGTAGAGGAGAGGGGTAGTCCTCCCTTTGTGAGGACTTAGCCCCAATCTTGTATCTTTGAGAATACTTCTTTATAATAGTCATTGTTCGTCGTTCGTTCATCGTTCGTTCGTCGTTCGTTCATCGTTCGTCGTTCGTTCATCGTTCGTTCGTCGTTCATCGTTCGTTCATCTTCATCATAAGTAAGTATTCTTGATCTCCTATTGGATTGTGTACTTAGTGTTTAGATTAAGTTCTTTCTTTACTTGTTTACGGGATCATCGCTCCGCAAGGAGTGCTCTAGTCTTCCAAATTGGTACCAGGCCGGGGCTAGAGTAGTGATCGATAGCATAGACGTGGTGTCTAGGCTGGAAGTCGCCTTTGTCCGCTGTGTGCTCCACGGTTTGTAGAGGTAGGTGGCAGGAAGTGACAGCCCTGTCCATCCAAAGGAACCCTCCACGTTCGGGTACATAGTAGAGCTATTAGCCGGAGTGGCTTGGCAGACCAAAGCCTAAGCCAGTGCTCGAAGTAAGCAATTAGAGACAGGATTTATCTTTTGCTAAGAAACTCATCCATAGGAATCCTCTCTACCCAAATCTACCGCTCTTCTTCGTGTCCTTGGACTAATTAGACTAGAAGATAATCACACACCGTTCCTTTGGGAAAATATAAATAACGATACCCTTGAATACTCACGGGTGAAGTGCTACAACGGTATTCCGTGCGCTTGCGGATTTGTCTGTGACGTAAGAAATACCAACAGGGTCCGGGTAAGTTGGCCACGCTGCCGTCTTGAGCGGTCAGATCGCCTATTACAGCAAAACACTCATACGGCATGGGCGAGGATGAGCCGTCCGAGCTATAGCCCGCGTTGGTCGCTTGATCTGTCGGCTCATACATGGAATCCCAAATTGAAGTATCATAGGTGTCCATGTAATCTTCCTGGATGCAAGCAACCAGGTTGAAGGACATGTCTCCCTCTGATGCTAGTAGATCCTGCACGTCTTCCCGGGGAAAGGTATCAGCAGAATTACATAAACCGAAGGGAAACATACCATAGCGCTGAGCCGGATAGTAAGTCAAGCTTGGCCAGATGGATCTGAAGCGGATGTTCTCCAGAGCAGATCTTATCTCGGCTGCCGAGTAGTCCGAGTAGGACTCGATCTGAAGCCTGGAGAAGCCGGACTCTTACTCGGAAAGAGAAGAGTCCGACTCGATTTCCACCCCGGTAGTCGGCGAGTGGACGGGGACGAGGTTGCCGATGTTGTCGGCGACGAACTCCAAGCTCCCGAAGCTGAGTCGAGCGCCTGGAGTGAAGTTGTTGATGAAGCGATCCATCGTACTCGACGAAGAGGATCCCGACGCACCCCCTTCCTGGCGCGCCACTGTCGAGGTTATGGGACCTCGATAGATTTGTTATGGGGGCGAAGGAACCAAGAATACGATGGTGAACACGAGACAAGGAGTTTAGACAGGTTCGGGCCTCCCAGAGGATAAAAACCCTATGTCCTGTATGTCGTGGTATTGATTGTGTATGTTTGAGAGGAGATCCCTGCCCGCCTTATATAGTCGGGGGTACAGGGTTACATGGAAAGAGTCTTAGTCGGTTACATCATGGAAATACTTAGAGTACAAGGCAAGAAGCCTTTCCTACATCCATCCGAGTAGTAGAACCTTCCATCTTGTATCGTGGGCTACTCGGTTTCTTCTGGGCTGGTCCGACTACCCTTGTCAGGTTACTCGGTCCTTTGAACTTGAGGGTACCCGGGGGTCATGGTAACAACAGTAGGTTAGAAGACGGTGCAGTTCGTTGGCAAGCCAATGATGTGATCGACGATCTCCCCGGGTCCGCAGTTGATGACGTCTTGATGTCCGACGCAGGAGCAGGCCGTAGTCGTGGTCGGAGGACGGGTACCAGCTCTCAGTCAGTAGGGCGCCCGGGGTGATCGCGCGCCGCCGCAGTGTGTTGGGACCGTGCGGCCAATGGAAGGAGTTGACGACGTTGAGCGTGGTGGCGTCCACGCGGGAGTCCATGTTGAACTAGCTGACGGGCACCTCGTCGCCCACGTAGTAGGCGTCGCGCAGCGAGGCGAGCAGGCGCAGTAGTGAAGCCGCCGCGCGGTTCCGCGTGATGTGGATGTTCACTGAGATCCCGCATCCGGTTCCAGGCTTCCAGCCTAGTATTACATGGACACGGAGCACCTCGGGAGCATGACCAGCTGCGAGGTGCGGTTATCTTCACCTGCTGCCATGCGCAGCGCCTCCTTGACCTTGCTGTCGACGTCGTCCAGGGCGACCACCACGCTCGGGTTGTGCGTCCGGACGATGCCGCGCATGCCGACGTACACGGCCTGCAGCACAGCAGGACCCTCCACGCCGCCGCTGCCGACGCCGAGGTCCAGGATGTTGAACCTCCGCTCCTTGCACACAGCCTCGGGCCACCCGAGCAACCTCGCCGCCTCCTCGCATGTGCAGCGCCGCACACCGGAGACGACGAGGTAGGCGGTCCGACGCCGCCCGTCTTCATTGGCGCGGAACTTGCGGAGCAGCGGCGCCAGCGCCCTGACCTCGCCAAGCGTGTGCGCGTACAGGACCGCGTCCACTTTCTGCGGGTGCATGGCCGCCCACCGCGTGACGTAGCCGGAGGCCAGCGCGCGCCACCACTGGTCGTCGCGCGCACGCACCATGTCCTTGGACGTGGCGGTGGTCGTGTGGACGTAGGCGAGGCGGTGGTCGGTGTCGCCCCACGTCGCCCTGTCCGCGGCGTCGACGGGGAGCACGAAGGACCCGGCGCCCGCGTACTTCTGCAGCATGTGGCTCAGGTGCAGGTCCTCCCCCGTCATGAAGGTCGGCGGCGTCTCGACGAAGAGCGTCTTGACGAGGCCAGCGGGGAGGAACCAGGAGCTGCAGAGCAGGTCCACCTGCACCACGCGGTCGACGGAGATGTTGTAAGGCTTGTACGGGAGGTAGAGCCCGGCCTCCTTGGACCGGAACATGGTGCGGTAGCTCGGGAAGGTGCGGTCGGCGGCCTGCTGGAACGGCAGGATGCGGCCGATGCTGCCCAGCGCGGCGTTGGCGTACCTGTCGGTGCCGGCCACGTGGCAGAGGATCTCCAGCATCCGCGCGCCGGGGATCATGTCGTCGTCCATGACGTAGACGTAGTCCGCGCCGTCCGACTGCAGCGCCACCTGGAACCGGCCGTAGTACCGGAAGTTGTAGTCGGAGGAGACGAAGCTGACACGCGGGTCGTCACGGCCGCGGCTGTACGCTTCCACGACGCGGCGGAAGGACGCCTCCTTCTCCCTGGGGCTCCCGAAGCTCAGCACCCACACGCGGTGGAACGGCAGCGTCTGCCGCCGGAGCTGCTCCAGCTGCGCGCGCAGCGTGCCACGCTTGAAGTGGTTCAGGATCACCGTCACACGCGGGCTTCGCATCATGCTGCTGTTGCTGCTGCTGGTTACGGAGGAGGAGGAGGGCCACCAGGAGCGCATCCTGAGCAGCTCCGGGAGCGTCTCGGCGCCGAAGCTGCGCTGCTGGAAGGCGAGCACCTCGTCGTAGAGCTCGCGCTTCAGCCGGGCCGTCACCTCGTCGACCGGCGGCTTCTGCCGCGCCTGCTCTGACTTGACGCTGCTGCTGCTCATCTCGTGCTCGCAAACCTCCGCCGGGGACAGCTTCTTACGTCCCCATGCAAGGCCTGGCTGTTGGGTTTAGTCCCACATCGGATATTGATGATGGGGGAGCCCGATTTATAAGGTGGAGGGAACCCAACCTATCAGGCTAGTCTTTTGGGTTGAGGTGGCCCATGACCTGGGTTGTGGCTCCGGTTGGGCCTGTAGCCCAATGGACCTGGGCTGGCAGCATGGGCTCGCGGGTGTGACGAGCCGGGCCGCGCTAACAAGTGGTATCAGAGCCAGATTCACGGGAGAAGATCATAGGAGGCATGATGGGATGTTTCACATCGCGCAAGGCTTGCACGAGATGTCCGGGGAGGGACATGGCGCAAGGTGGAGCATGGCGGCGATCGACGACTCGATCGGTGGAGTTGGACACTTCGAGCAAGGCGGCTCGAACCGTCCGATGAGCTGCATCAACGGGGATCCGTCCAGACGTGGAGATCGGGTTGATGGCGGCTGGAGGCTGCTGTTCGATGGGGGTCGATCAGACGTGATGGCCAAGTTTGACGGTGCGGCTGGAAGACGTCGTGGATGACGGCGACGGCTTCGACTCGCGGTTTGGCTAACGGACGGTTAGTACAAATCGGAGCGGCTGTTGCGTGCTCAAGGTGGAGCAGCGACAGCGATGGCGTAAGTCATGGTGGACTCGACGTGTTGTGAAGGCAGTTTTCTGTTTCAAGGGCTTCGCGGCGAAAGTTGCGTGGTGTCGACGGCTTGGACTCGACTCGGATGAGGGCCGATGGCGGCGTGTGGCACGGAGAGGCCCGAGGCTCGGGCACAGGGTGCAAGGCCGCAGGCTCGTGTCAGAATAGGAGTCCGTGAAAAGCAAGCATGAGGCGGCGCACAGGTGGACTCGTGTTCGAACCGAAGTTTTGGAGTTGGAGGCGTGTACGTGTGCATGCAATGGAAATTAGAGTGCATGCATGCATGGTTGTCTGATCCATGGGAGACAAGGTGGGCCCGTATGCTGTTGATTAAAAGAAACTAATCGTTGCATGCAGGCTGGTTTCTGTTTTGTGATTGGATACGTATCCTGGAAGACTCCGGTTCGTGGGGCAATCAAGGCGGGTTCCTTGGGCAACCTCGTGTGCGACAAGGAAAATACAGCAGCAGGGTGAGTCCGTATCGTTTTGGACTCGTACGTCGCTCGGTTCGGCTCTGAAATAAAACACAGAGGCAGTCCACGGGGATTGCATCGAGTTGCAATCGGTGCTGTTCGTGAACTGGTGCTTGCGACAGTTGACGGCGAACAGCGGTACGGCGATCGAGCGGGTCGGCTTCGTCGTGTGCAAGCGGCGTGCAAGGTTGACGGGGCTCGAGAGCGGTGGGCTGTACACAGCGGTGTACGGCGGGGCAGCGCGTTCAGCGGGACGCGAGAGTACGCGGCGGCGTATTCAGGTACGTGCTTGTGCTCGTGGGCGTACAGGAGGTACGCGGCTTCGGCGAGTGGTGTGCAAGTGCGGGAGGTTCTTTCGGCGGTCCGTGGCAACAGGCGGATGGCGTCGATGTCGTCCAAATTTGAGGTGACTAAATTTGACGGGACTGGCAATTTTGGGCTTTGGCAAACAAGAGTGAAGGACTTGTTGGCGCAACAAGGGATCCTGAAGGCACTCAAAGATGCGAAGCCAGCCAAGGTAGATGATGATAAGTGGGAGGACATGCAAGAGCAAGCAGCGGCGACAATCAGGCTATGTCTTTCTGATCAGATCATGTACCATGTCATGGATGAGACGTCACCGAAGAAGATTTGGGATAAGTTGGGCAATCAGTTCATGTCCAAGACACTGACTCAGAAGCTGTATTTGAAGCAAAGGTTATATGGGCTGAAGATGCAGGAGGGGTCAGATCTTGCTGAGCACATCAATGTCTTTAATCAAGTTGTGGCAGACCTTGTGAAGGTGGATGTGAAGCTTGATGATGAAGACAAGGCTATGATTCTTCTTTGTTCGTTGCCGAGTTCCTATGAGCACTTGGTCACTACACTGACGTATGGCAAGAGCGAGATTAAGGTGGATGATGTCACTACGGCGTTGCTTGCTCAGGATCAAAGGAGGAAGAACAATTCTAGTGATGCTAGTTCTGCTGGAGAAGCTTTTGTGGTCAGGAGTGGTCAAGGAAGGGAGGCTGAGAAGAAGAAGAACAAGGGGCCGCAGTGCTATAAGTGCAAAGAGTGGGGACATGTGAGAAGGGATTGTCCAGAACTGAAGAGGAAGGGCGTGGCAAGTGTTGTGGTTCCCAGAAAGGATGACTCGGATAGCGATGGTGATGTTCTTGTTCTATCGAGTGAGAAGTCTTGTGGAGAAGCGTGGTTGCTGGATTCTGCAAGTTCCTATCATGCTACATCAAGGAAGGAGTGGTTCTCTTCATATGTTGAGGGTGACTCTGGTTTTGCTCACTTTGGAGATGATACAAGACACCGTATCATGGGAGTTGGCAACATCAAGTTTTCAATGTATGATGGACAAGAGGTGCTACTCAATGGTGTGCGGCATGTGCCGGAATTGAGGAAGAATCTTATCTCGCTTGGGGTTCTGCATGAGAAAGGTTGGTTATATCAGGCGGCGCCAGATAAGAAGACCTTGAGGGTGATGCAGGATGGCAAGACGGTGATGATAGGCGAGAGGTCAGATATTAATCACTATAGGCTAAAAGGTGGAGTCATGGAGGATGGAGCTGCAGGTGTTGCGGTGTTTAGTCCTGGCGGCGAGATGGCCTCGCCGGGCTGTTCGAAGTGAGCAGTGGAGGAGACGACTCAAGTCCGCGTACACGGAGGTTCGCGCATGGACAACTTCAAGATGGCGTGCATATTCGTCAAGGTGGAGTTTGTTGTATTTGTGTCGAATATGTGTACACAAGTCGGTTGCAATTAGGACTTGAGTTGTATTAGGTGTAGGAATAGAGTTTGTGTTGGACTTGTATTCCCGGGCCCATAAATATGAGGGCAGCACCTGTGCAACCGTAACGACAACAGATGTAGCAGGCAAGGGGTAGCGGCGGCTAGGGCGGCGTGCCTTAGGGGCAGCCAAGCCATGTACTCCTGGATGCTGGTATTGCTACGATATTGATGGGGAGGAGCGCCCGTAGTCATGCCCCGAGGATGTAGGCACATCGCTGAACCTCGTTAAAAAAACATCGTGTCTCGTGTCGTTCCCTTTTCTGTGATCTTGTGATTTGGCGTATGTGTTCTTGGGCGAATCGCTTCCGCGGCTGATTATCTAACAAGTGGTATCAGAGCCATTGGTCTGAAACCCGGAATATCTCCCGAGCCTCACATGGAAATCGGACCGTCGGAATGGATCTCCCAGACCACATGGTTATCGGGCTGTCGGAGGGGTGTCCACTCGGATGTGAAGGGGAGATGGGGCCATCCGATGTGTGATGGGGGAGATTGTTGGGTTTAGTCCCACATCGGATATTGATGATGGGGGAGCCCGATTTATAAGGTAGAGGGAACCCAACCTATCAGGCTAGTCTTTTGGGTTGAGGTGGCCCATGACCTGGGTTGTGGCTCCGGTTGGGCCTGTAGCCCAATGGACCTGGGCTGGCGGCATGGGCTCGCGGGTGTGACGAGCCGGGCCGCGCTAACACTGGCTTGATGCCGAAACGGAGGTCCGCATAGGGGCTCATGTACAGGACGACGACGGCGAAGGTGACGAACCCAAACTGGAAGCATGCCCGGGCGCCTTTATACCTCGCTCCTCCGCGCTTGCCAGTGGCGTGGTCGCCGATCATGCCTTTTTCCAAAGATCGAGTCACTACTCTTCACAATATGTGCTGTGCGCGCGCGGGAACTCCACCTGACCTGATGGCAAAGCAGAGAGATGGCAACTGTGCCCCTTTGCATGCAACTTACACAACGTTGCATATATATGAGTGCGAGATGTCGTAGCACAAGGCCAGTTTTCATATATGAGTGGGGTACACACAAAAAAATAAAACGTTTACCGCTCAATATTAATATCTCACTTACACAATGCACGATAAAATTGCTTGATCACAATTCCCAGTGAGCCGCAGTCGACAGGCAGGCTTGCTAGTTTAATTAAGCGACACCATTTCTCCGTGTCAGACGTCTAACTAAATATTAACCCCTCGCTCACAAATCTCCGCACTGATCAAAGCGAGACAACCGAAGCTGACTGAGCAATTAGTTTTAAAACCGAGAAGCAAAGTCATCGTTTTGTTTGTGCTACGACTTCTTGCATAGTGTCACTACAGTCTGTAGGTCAGCCACACGGATCAGTGACGCGCACATTTCCAAAGATTCGTTAACGACCAAACCCATGCTCTCAGATACTTTTTTGTTGCGAGTACAGTGCCCATGAAGCCACGCACGGATCGGAGGCTGTCGCCCGACTGGTATGTTCTAGATCCCCATCTTTGTTGCCACCATGTCTGTAGAGGGGCCCGGTCGAGCTGCTTGCTCATCTTGGACACCTCTATTTTTTTTTTTTTGATACTTAAGGGTTTATATTATGTCATAAAAACCAGGTTACATAGATTTGGGATCGCACTCCCAAAGTACAAGTTTGTAGCTTCTTAGCTACTGAAGTTGAGCTGCTAGAACTAGAAGTGGTTGCTCTTGATGGGAGTAGAAGTCCGCACAAAGGCCTCATCCATTGTGATTGATGTGAGCAGTACTTCAGAAGGACAACGCACAGGTGATGTCGTCGTCGAGAACGCTGGGTCTCGGCACCCTTGACTGCCGAATAACCACGACAAGAGCATCGTGGGTCCTCTTGCGTACAATCCGATAGCACAGACGGCGTTCTCTGCATCTGTCTGACCGGAAATTGCACTGAAGGATTGAGAACTTGAAGCCGTAAATCTGTAGAAAGCTTCACCGGGCTCAAGCGAGTGGCTACATGCTTGTTAATGTCAAATCTGGGGCTCAACGACAGCGCGTGATCAACCCGAACATCAACAACAGCATCGCCACAACTATGCACATGTTCTTCCAAAGTAACAGCTGCTTGAAGTACCTTGTAGATAATACCTTTTACCGACTCGTCATTCCTCGCAGGAGGCAGCACAGTTGCGAAGGCCTCACGAAACCTGAAGTGATGACGTATCTCCCATGAGCTGCGCATGTGTGCCACGAGGAGGCCACGCGTGTGACCGAGCCCACGCATGAAAGACATGTACGCACGGGCCCCACTCTTGGCGGCCTTCCTCGTCGGCGGCTCAACCTCCGTCGTCGGCGATGGTCCTGCCGGGAGGGCTGGAGACGGAGGCTCGGCCGTGGCATGGCGGTGCAGGGCCACGGGTAGAGTTGTCGGTCCAGCGCAACCGCGTGCCCCCGAAACTGGAGGAGGCGACGACCAGACGGCGACGGGTGGCAGGATCCCGTGGAAGAACACGGCGAAGTCGTGTCGTCCTCGGTGAGGTCCTGCTCGGTGCGGATCTGCAGCGCCTGAATGGAGCGGAGAGGGAGCAGACGTGGGGATGGGTGCTGCGCGACGAGGCCGGGTCCGGGCGTTTCACCACCGGATCCCGCGCTATGAGGTGGGAGGGGTGGAGAGCGTCGCAAAGCTCGCGGCACCGGAGTTGTCGGAGGTGGGGGCGGTGCTCTGCAACGTGGAGGCGATGGATGTGGTGTTGGTGCGCCGGCAGGGGCGGGTGAGGGTGGAGATGGGGATGGATTTGGAAGAGAAGGGAGATTTATTTTGTTTGAGCTCACCTCCGAGCCCGGGACTCCGCCATGTTGCTGAAGGCCGCCGCCGACGAGCACGAGCTCGAGGACGACGGCAATGGCGGCCTTGACGGGGAAGGAGCGACGGCGGCACATGGCCCACGAAGATAACAGCAAGGAGACAACTAAAACTACTTCTACTGCCTAGATCTACTGGAGGGGGGGCTTCCCTCTCCTTTCCGCCGCCGGCGAGCTCGCCGGAGGGGAGGGAGGAGGGGGGCCCGGCGGTGGCGGCGGAGGAACCCTGGCGGCGGTGTTTTCGCGAGAGTGTTGGGGAAATGACTGCGACTATCAACAGCGAAGGACCAGGAAACACTGGAAGGCACAAGCCTAATAACAGACGAAGCAGAAGCCGGGATCGACGACCGGAACGGGAAGCGCGAAGGTGATGAAGACGCTGCCGAAGGCTCCATGATCTGTGCGAAGGGGAAACGTTACCAAGCGAAGGCAATTGAGGAAGTAGCGAAGGCTACTGGGCAAGAGCAGAGCAAGGATAGCAAAGAAGAGGCGTAACGGAGTTGACTAATGGCACAACTGTAATAACGATCTCTCCTCCCCCTATAAATATGGAGGGAGGAGGTCTTGTAACGACATCTGTTTTTCGGGCCACGAGCCAAAGACGCCTCATTCACTCCGTCTACTTTTCTCTGTCATTCTCTAACCCCTTCGTCCGGCATCGCGGACGATTGAGGGCTTCGGTGTTACACATAACGAAAGACCCAAGGAATAGCCTGGGCAGGAGAACCTAATTCCAAGGACACTAACACTTCAGGAGGGCTTCGCCAAGGAACCCAAGGCCGACGAGGTGTCGCAAGGGCTTCGCGGGGGCGACCTTCAGACGCTAAGACACGCGGAGGGCTTCGCAAGGGCTTAACACACTCACACAACCTGTTGGAGGGCTTCGCAGAGTTCAACCGGGACCTTCGATACCCCAACATTTGCTGCCGTCCGTGGGCCGAACCCACGATAAAAAGGAGACAAGATCGTCACCCAGCAAAGACTGCGAGGGCAAGAACAGAGCAGCCAGGATGGAAGCAATCAGTTATCCGATTCACGTCGGAAGACATCGAAGTCACCGACTACTCACAAAGATACCTTCGAAGACCAGAGCAGGCATCAAAGGAGAAACGACATATGAAACCAAACTGAAAGCCAAGGATTACTGAACGTCACACACCCGGATCAACAACTCAGACGCAACAAATGAAGACACCAAGATTTCATCAGAAGAAACAGAATTATTCAGATTACTAGATTTGCAAGCAACCAGCCAAGCAAGGAAGGCCGAGCGAAGTCATATAAGCACTATTTCAAATCAAAGAAGGACGCGGGACAGCAAATACAAGACCTAAGCTACTTTTTAGTTTTACTTCGAGTACGACTCGCAACTCCGAAGCAACGCGAAGGCCTAGCCGGACGATCATCAGGACCTTCGTCATCACTAATGATAATTACACCAGGAGGAACAACAGCAAGGGGAACCGGCTGCGCAGGAACCTCAACTAGAGCGTGCCTCCCAGTGAGCCGGTCAAGCTCTGCAAAGTGATCCACGAGATCTTGAGGAAGAGCATCTCCGCGCTTGAAGCCACCCCGCACAAGCTCCTTCACAATGCCACGAGGAAGTCGATCTCACAAAGACTCCATAACCAAGAAAAGCAGCGGAAGACAAACCAAGCGACCAGGAGTAACTATGTATATATATAGCAAGAAGGAACATTCCAGAAGAAAGCACAAAATAATATTTTTTTTCTCAGCTCATCATTCAAAAAGACGAGAAGCCTTGTCGTATTCAAAGACGAGATGACGAAATTCGCCTAAAAAGGCAGAGAATGGTGGCAACCTTCGACAAGTAATGACGAAGCTTTTGCCCACCCAAAGCTACAAAGCTAATTCAAAAGGAAAAATAGTAACCTTCGTAAAAAAAATCTACGAAGATTCTATCACAGGCGAAAGCCAAAATATCGAAATGATAAGAACCTTCGCAAGTAACTGCGAAGCTTCTTTTGTGAATAGGGAGAACAGTGTTTCTTATGAATGATTATCAAAGGAATGAAACCTTGTCATAACACAAGGTGAAAAATGTCGCCTTCAAAAGGTAGAAATCAAAGCTTCGCCCAAAAAAGGCAGGAAAAGGAAATAAAACGAAGTTAATTTTCGCAAAAAGATTGCGAATTTATCATCTATAGAAATGCATGAAAGCCATCACAACTACAGTATCCTTCGCTTGAAAATTGTGAGGCTACCATCGAACAGCCTTAGCTCAGAAATCGCAAAGTCATCGTCTATCAAAAGACATGAAAGATAACATAAATACAGTATCTTTCGCTCAGAAATTGCGAAGTAACTGTCAATAATCTTCGCTTAAAAAGTTGCGAAATTATTGTCTACCAAAGGCATAAAAGCCAGTATGAATATAGTAGCCTTCGCTAAGAAATCGCGAAGCAACTATCAATAAACTTTGTTACAAAAATTGCAGGGCTATCATCTAAAGATACGAAAGCCAACGCAATTATAGCATGCTTCGACAACAAAACGCGAAAGCAAAAATCAGTACCCTTCGCCAACATTGCGAAGCTATCGCCCATCAGGAGGGCTTCGCCAAGGAACCCAAGGCCGACGAGGTGTCGCAAGGGCTTCGCGGGGGCGACCTTCAGATGCCAAGACACGCGGAGGGCTTCACAAGGACTTAACACACTCACACAACCTGTTGGAAGGCTTCCCTGAGTCCAACCAGGACCTTCGATACTCCAACAGAGAGCGTTTTTTGAAAGAGAGAGACCCCATTGGACACCTCTAATTAACTTGATGCCATCGACTGCAGACTCCAACACTCGCGGTCGCGACGCTCTCAGCCTCCAAGATGACGATGCGTTCGGTTGCCACTTCCAAGGCGAGGACACGCTTCTCGCACTTTTGCTATAGTAAAAGTCAGCATGCCTAGTAACTCTTTTGAATAAAACAAAGTAGAAAAGTTTTACGATGCATATTCTAATTTTGTGATGGCATGTCAACAACATAACGTATATATGTGAGTTCTTCAAGGAACATCAATCAGCCAGTCATCACAAAATCTTGTTTCTCCTTAGCTGCACTATGGACAGAACTGAGTAATCAGCTCGATCACTCATCAGTCATGGTTCTCAGACAATTTTCTGTCTGCAAGTCACCTTAACTATGAACTGATCTATATAGCTCATCTTTGAGTTTGTATCTCTGTAAGAATCTTATTTGCCCAACCTTGTTTGTCATTCACGCCAGCAAAATGAATCATAAAATCCCCATCTGAATAAACACCTGAAACACAACATGCAATGAACAAACCATACAGAGCTTCCATAGGTGTCGAGTTGATGTCACTTTTACAATGGATACAATAAAAAATTATATTTCTCAAGTAGTTGTCAAAGAATTCGACAATTAACAAAATATTTTCACCAATATATCCTTTCAAAAATGTTTGAATTTACTTACTAGAGATTCTGTCAAACTCCAAAAGGAAGGTAAAGAAAGCAGAGGGGATAGATAGAGCTTTCAAAAAGCAGAGACAACAGACTCTTTTCTTTGTATATGGTACGCCAAGCACCTTAGTAGAAGTGTCAGTTTCAATATAAATTTCTTCAGAAACATGATCGGGAATAGTGTAACGTGGTAGCAGTGTAAGGTGGCAGCAAACAATGAATGATTGATTTGTTATAAACATTGAGCTATTTGTTGCATGTGAAGAACAAACACTAAAACAATATGCAGTGAAGGAATGATGTTGAGCTGGCCAAGAATGCATGTCAGTGATCGTCTTGATGATCAAGAGAGAACTAACCTCAAACAACTTTTCCAGTATCATTCAGTACATCATCTATCGAATTAATTTGGCAAAACTATCAAATAATTTGGACAATAAATACGAAGAACTCCCTAGGAAGTTCCTTCCTCGATATAATTTAGTTCCCATTATATTTTTTAAATGCAAATCTTCATTCGATATACGAACATAATTTTTTGTTGAGTGATTAAGTGAATGTACAGACCTTTCCATGTTGTGGGCAGGTAGAAGATTAACCGCAGCACTGGTTTCCAAGTGGGTGTCCAAGGGTAGGAGTTGAAGAGGCACTGCATTTTTGCTATCCGGACATGGGCTTGCATTTCTTCAGGTGATAAGTGCTCTATGAGATACTTCAGTGCTGCATTATCTCCACTTTTCGTGGAATCAAACTGTATAAATGATGTTTGGTTCCACCATCGATCCAAGAAACTCTCAGTCCATTTTGACCTCCGAACGAAGAACATTCCTTCATGATATTTGATGGATATCTTAATATCATGATGAATAGTCAACAAAAAGTAGGAAGATTGTGAAATCATGCCATCTCCTAAATGTAAGCACATTCTGAAGATAGATTAATGCAGGCGAGAAACATTCAGGTTAAAAGTGTGATTCCAAACTCCACATTTGTATTTTCTATTTTGTGGTTGGATATTCTGCAAAAATAATGTGTCACAGATATAGCCAACAAATTGATAACGATTCCTCGCAGAGTGTTCTGGTAAACAGAAGATTGAAAACGATAATGTTAGTTTCCATACCAGCGTTCACACCACTGAAATCTTCAGTCAGAATAAGATCAGGAGACTCATGAAAATCATTATGCCCAATCACAGAGAACAAAATCCTCTCCTGCAAAAATGAAATCAGAACAGAAATAGGTCAACACGACATGCGACCTCAAGTGAAGAATACAACATTGAGGACCATCTCTACCACGAGACGCACCAATTCTTCAAATATCATTTCTACATTAGCATCAACTTACCAATGGGATGGCAGGGTTAGTCACCAGCGTGTCCTAAAGAAACAACAATTTAAGAAAATTCATTAGAAAATCCTCCCGGTTATGTGCAAGAGCTAAAGAAGCAGTAATTTCTGCCTTAATAGAGTATAATTAGGATTCAGTCCATCGGTAGCGCCGGCGGTGACTCACCGCGTCGTTCCAGAATAGCCAGTGGTGGCGGTGGAGGTGTGTGCGGAGGGCAAGGATCTTGCTCCAGCTGGGCGGGCGACTGGTGTCGATGGCGCCGGTGGGGAGCACGGCGAAGTCGTACCCGTGCGCGGCAGCATAGGCGCGCTTGTTCCACGCGGAGGCCGCCAGCACGCCGCGGAAGGACCGCCCTTGCGACGCGCCGGCGCCCTCGTCGGAGAGGGTGACGATAGCAAAGTTGAGGCGGGGGCTAGGGTCAGGGAGGAGGAGGCGGGCAGCGGCAGGTGGCAGGCACCGGCGGCCGAGCGAGTTGGCGCGGCGGAGGAGAAGCGCCGCGAGGGGTGGGAGGAGGAAGAGGAGAAGGACGAGCGGGAGGAACGGGAGGAGGCGACGGAGGCGGAGACGGTTGCCGCCGGGGCGGCGCTGCCGTATGGGCATCGGCGGCCGTCGGGAGAAGCCTAGCAGAGTAGCATAGCAGTCGCCGGCATCAGAGTTGCGCAGCAGAGCTTGATGCTGCTTGTTCGGGACTTAGATTTTTCTGTGAATTGCATAAAACTACAGCTATTTGTGTCGAGGTTTCATAAAACTATAACTTTTAGAATCTATTTTAGAGAAATACAACTATTTTGACTATATATTTCAGAAAACTACAACTTTTGTGTTCGGCTCCATATGTCAATCTCAGTTTCAAAACACTCCGGCTGACATGTGGACCGGACATAAAAGTTGTAGTTTTCTGAAACACATGGTCAAAATAGTTGTAGTTCTCTGAAATAGGTTCCAGAAGTTGTAGTTTTGTGAAACCTTGACACAAATAGTTATAGTTTTGTGCAATTCAATCATTTTTGTTTACAAAGAACTACGAGCTAGCTTAAGACTAATCAAACTATGAAAGACTAGCTTTCCGCGTGAAAACAAGATAGGCAAAATTTTCTGTTGAACGTTATGAAAATGTGGTTTCGTTTCCTAACACATAAAAAAATTCAATAAGAATAATAATATTTTTTTAGACCAACCTTTGTGAACAATCGCAAAATTATTTGAATACCATATAGATAGATGATGTAGCAATGGATCTTTGTGCAAACTTTTAAGCTGTGATACATTTCATCATTTTGTGCAAACTTTTAATCTGTAAAATTAAGAGACAAAAAGAAGTTCATAGTAGCTTTTCCCTTGCTATTGTGTTCAGCAGAAAAAAGACAAATTCTTAATGGCCAATATTCGTGCAGAAAAATTTGCCAAAAAGATATACATGTTCCTTTTTGTGAATATTAAAAGGCTGTGAAACTATTGAACTTTGAAGTCTTATAAAATGTCAAACTGATAGTTCAAAATGTATCATGTCATTTATTATAGACTATCATTTTTTTCTAATACATTGTTTTAAAAAGATAACTTTCATTGTCACCTAGAAAAAGCCAATCTATTTAGAGATAATTTTGTACTTGTAAAGTCCACAAATTTACTTACACCGAGTTTAAAATGCAATTTGCTTGGTGATAAAAGTCCAAGTAAGCTTTTAAGAGTGTATGTCCAAATATGCTTTTAAGGAGTGTCTATCTAAGCAATAGTGCCAACTTCTATCCATTTTCTCTTCCATTCTTCTTCCCTTTTGGCTTTGCTTCATCCGAATCAAGCTCCTCATCGAGCTAACTCCACCAATCATCACATCCAGCTTGTTCGGTTGGCTGCATTGCAGCAGCTGCTACAGTGTTCCAGTTATTTCTTCAGCAGTATAACAGCTGCGATTCAGCCTGCCGAACAGGGCGATCATTGTCGCCCAATCACTGAGATTACACTGAGTCTTATATGCTTATAAGTTGATTACACTGGGTCTTAACATGCTTACAAAAAGTCAAATCATAATGCTAAGTCATGTATAGATATGGAAGTTATTTATACATGTATATAAGTTTGTTGATACAATTTACTAACGAGTGAAATACAAAAGCTTATTACAAGTCCCATTGTCTACTACTTGCAAGTCAATCAATTATATTTGCAATATCCTACAAGTATGATATGATGAACAAAACTGCCACCTTTTATTTCTGGGATAAACTGGACATATATTTTTCGTTACATATGGTTGTTTTTTCCTTTTTGGGCGAGGGGTTACATATGGTTGTTGACAGAAGTAGCTGAATCTCAACACCCCTCGGGTTACCAATTTCCTTTCCTTTAGGGTGATGGGCTGTTCAAAATGAGCAATTTGATGCAAAAGTATTGAAGTCTGGATATGTAAAATGTTACATATGGTTTGTTGACAGAAGTAGACATTGACTTATTCCAAAATGAGGCACAATTTGATGCAAACATATTAAAGTCTGCATTTGGAAAATGAAAAGAATCAGAAAATTGAAGTTATAAATACTGATGGGGAATATAGAGCCTCATTCGAGGACGAATCATTTATGAACAGGGGGAGAATGATGGGGATATCCCTATCATATACCCTATATATGTTAAAGGTTGATGCTTGATGGTCGAGGGATATTCAAAAGAATGACATCTCAGTTGGTCAAAATCTTGGTGAAATCAAGCCTCTAAGAGAAGAATGCTTAGATGAATACAGTTCACAAATTTGTGAAGGATGTATTTAATTGAAAAATCAAGTGTTTGTGAAGTTTACTAACAGCAAGCAAAGTATAAGACAGTTCGGAAGGTCCACGCCACTGCCATTTTTTCTCAAAAGGTCACTGTCAACTATTTCAGCTTTTTGCTGAAATCAGGGAGATCAACGAGCTGGATCCTCGATATGCCTTCAGCTTCCTCCCTCTCTTTCTGTGTGTTGTATCCCCATGTCACTGCCCAAGCAGGATCCAGTAAGATCAGCCACTCAAATTAGTTTTGACTGTCCACATGGGTTTAACTAGAAACATGACTTACCCAGGTAGAGGTTCCATTTGTCCAGTGCTGGTTCGTTGATCACATTGTTTAAAGTTGCAAGCCGGTCCTCAACAAAACTGTCACAGACAAAAGAAATAACACACAAAAAAAATATTAAGTCAACCACATAATTTGAACATTAACGAAAATTTCCAGATGAGCCAAATTCATCTGTGCTATGAAGGTGTCTAAAAATCTAGATCCATACTTGTAAGCATTCAGGATAATGTGTGCAAAATCGTTTCATTTGATTACCATGCTCATTGTCATCAAACAAGTTAGCTACTAGGCAACTCCACGTAATAGATCATGTTCCAACTAAATGATTAGGGAAGCGATAGTTATATATTTTTGGCCAGAACTAGATTAACAGATGCAGTATATGGTACAAAAGATTGATCAAACAGCCAATGGGGACTCACTGAAATGTTAGGCCTTGATGTTGTGGCATTTGCTGCAGCTGCTGGAGAACTTTTACCTTCGGACTGAAGCATGGTTAACTCAGATTCAGTAATGAAAATCCTGGATCGATGAAGAAAAAAATAAGTTCCCTACTAACCCAGTGCCAAGGCCGTATATCCTCTCAGAGGGAAAATCTATTCCGGCCAATTCTTTCAGTAGTGCTTCAGCAAATCTGCTCTGAAAGACAACCAAAAGTAGATTCATAAGACCAGCATTCTGACCGACCTACAGACTAGAGCTGTGAAAAAAACTATGCATTGTGTAAAAGCTTGAACCGAACTTTGTCCGTATATATTATCATTTAATGAAAAAAAATCCTAACATGGTTGTTACAACATTAGTAATGCATAAGCTCAGTTATTCATGTTTATGTATTCTAAAACAGAAGTAAACATGAGCAAAACCCAAAAAAATGAAAGTGAATAGTGGCTAAATGTAGAATATAGACCTGTTTTGTTGTAACTATGTAAACTTCAGAGCTTGAAAATTTCAATGCATCAGCTGTCCCAGGATAAAACCTGCAGTAATGATAACTTGTCCATAAGGATGATGTTTTTATTCAATATGTTCAATGAAGGTACACTTTCATTTCAATATTTCATACCATCATATCAACTTTTCTAACATGTATTAGCTGTGAAACTGAAAGGGACTGTGGGTGGGTGTCATCATTTCACTTAAGAGCGATGAAATTGATTTGATTTGTCAGATGGTCACACAAACAAGCAATAACAAACAGCTAAACATATGAACCCTCATGCTCACAAAAGTCATTTACTAGTTATGTCCACATAGATACAATGGTACATATGCTACTCATTTTGAATAATCTTTACATGCTTTCTATAAGGAAAACACAACTAAATATTATCAAACTTATTGGTTCCAAGGGGTTATGGGCCTGATAGTTTTCTGAAAGTTTTGAATATCTCTCTGAACTCAGACGAATCCCTAAAGATAACAGGTCATCCCGTGAAGCATGCTTTCCAATTTCCATGTTCCAACAGTAAAAGAAAATTATTTTTTAAATCTGAATTAGTCCACAAAACAGAATATACACTAATTATTTTACAGTCACCTGTTAGCACCTATCCAGCCTGAAAAATCATTTTCAATCCAGTCATCCCTTACACGGCCAAAGAGTTCAACAAGAGAATCCCTATCTTCTTGCCACTCCGCCATAATAGTTGGCTTCAGTTTTAACCAATTCTCCAATATTTCTTGTACAGTAAGCCCATCTGCAACCTTGCACATATAACCTTCGGATAAAAATTTGATCAAACTAGAAATCTACAGTCATTTGCCTGTCTGTTGGCAGTACGACATAAATATAATAGTATCTCGTGCCGATATCATCAACAGTTTCCATACGAAGTATTAAAAAAACGTACTGATGATTTCCGAGCTGAAGGTATCCGGATTTCAACTAGCAACCTAACAAGCAACAGATTCTCGTATCCTGTTTCCACCACTGGACGGAGCTGAAATAGTGGAGGAATATGCGAATTAAATGATGAATTGTAACCAGTGAGATTATGAAGAATGTGATTCCTCTCAGAGGACCAGAATGAGAACATGGTGCCATCATGCTTCAAGAGGATGAGAAGCTCAAATAGTTCAAAGCTCCACTTTTTTAAAAAATAATACAATCACCCCTGGACTTGTACTATTCTGAATTTTCACAGATAGATTAGTGCGGACGAAAAAAATTCCTCCTTATACACCTAGAGGCGGAGATTCACTTGATTTGCTCAGTCTAAACCCTGGAGACAGATAACTTTGTTTAAATTGTAACATGGAATAGAAGTTCCGAACCATCATAGGTATGTGGAACAATAAGCAACTCAAGATACTAGGATAGGGCAATAAACACATGACAAAATCAACCATATGAACAGCAAGCAAGTTTTGTAATTCCAACCCACAAAAATTAATGACATATCATATGATTTGTGGTAAATTCGTTAAGCTGCCTGTTATTTTCGTCACATTCTTGCCAGCTGATGTTGCCAACGATTTGGCTAAGCAACTGACAAATTACTTGCACACTGATACCATAATTCCACATTAAAACTAGAGCCTGCCAAGTTACATTTATGCCCCCATTCCCCATTAACGTACTTACACAAACCATCTCACTTCAAAAAAAAAATCCTGTCAGTACACAGTTGCTGCATTATATTATTTTGCACTATAGATATAATTAGGGGGAAACTTACTAGAGTTATTCCTAATTGTATGATTCTAGCTAGCAGCACATCCGAAATTACCAATAAACAGTTGTATTTGCACACACAGCATCATAATGCTTAATGGAGAATGAAACTGACAGTAGATTCATCTAAAACTGACAGTTATTTATATAAGCAAAAAAGATGCTTATAAGTAGCTGCAGTTATTTATATAAGCAAAAAAGATGCACGGCTACCTTATCATCCTGACATGGATTGCAAGAACAAAGCGTGGGGGGAAACAGGGGCTTACAGTGTACATCTGCTCCACTATCCACTCCTCCATGGCGGCGTCAACCTGCTCGAACACCCAGGGCCACCTCACCTTCGCAGCCTGCCAAAGCACGGCAAATACATTTTACTCCATATTAGGTGCAGATCAAGCACTCAACGAACAGGACGGGTTTGGTGGCGCTGACCTTGACGGCGGAGAGGGAGCTCTCGCCGCAGCTGTCGCAGAGGACGCCGTCGAAGTCGAGGGCGTACAGGTCGCCGCCCATCGCGGCGCGCGCTGGACCTGGACGGCCGAATTGGAACGGGGTCCTGAATTTTTCTTGCTGACTGACACTGAGGTTTGGAGTTCAGAGTTCGGAATCTCGGATAGCAGGCGGATCCGGGGAAAATGACAAGGGGAGAGCTCCCTTCCGCACAAGAGAATAAAACGCATGTGGATGCGTTTTCAAATTTCGAAAAGAGAAAACAATTGGGGATCCTTAGCAGCGTTTTGAAATGAAGGGGAAAAAACACCGCATTATAGCTGAATTTTCTAAAATAATCAAGTCATTTTTTAAGAAAATCAATGTGTAGCGAAGGGCAGGCGTTTTAGTGCATTGTTTGGCCGGAGCTCATATGAATGAATCTATGGCGATCAACCAAAAACTATTGCTTCCGTTGGCATGTCTGAATTCTTCACCAACCCTTTCATAGCAACCCTATTATCTATCTTGTTTGGTTTAAATTAGGTGAGCAGGGACTAGTATTTGCCCATCTTCCTTGCTTTGAATTAGGTGAGATGGATTATGCTTTTTTGAGATAGATATGAATACGGACATTTCTAGACATCTTTGTTTTTTTTCCTTGCCTTTAAATATACTCCATTTTTTAAATATATAACATCTTTGTTTTTTTTCGTTACTGTAATCATACGTCTTATTCTGAAATATTTTATGCAAATAGCTAAATCTATAAGTTAATCTTTAAATATTTTTATGATAGATCCAACAATATATGTTTCCACGTTAGACAACTAATTACATATATATTGTTAGTCAAAGTTCATCGAAAATATCAACGGTGTCATATACTTAAAAACGGAGGGAGTAACTTTGGTAATTATTTTATTAAATATACAGAAAAAGATCAATAATGGTACAATATTAATAAAATAATTTTCGAGGCAAATCTATACATATTATCTTCATGTTTTAAAATTAAATGAAGTTAGATCATAATTCTAAAAAAGACAAGTAGAAGCAAAATGAGATGAATATTAGGCAAAATGGGTATAAAAAAATATCCAAATATGTCCTATTAGCTGAGGAGCGCATATGATCTTTTTTTTCATCTTCCTAATGTCTTTTCCATGCGCCGAAAAGTGGTTTTGGGTGGGGGGGGGGGGGGGGGGGCGCTCGGCCCCCTAGTTGGGCCATTAGATCCGTCGCTGCTTCTCATGCCACAAACAAAAAATCCACTACAGCTCCTCTACCCCAATGTATATAGTACACTTTTACATAGATATTCCTTCTAACTTTATTTCGATGGGGAGTTGAAACTTTCTTGCACCACTTCTTGTTCGCTTTACGACGTGAGTTTGTCCGAAATGATCCCATCCAAAACTCAAGATCCACAGCATGAAACCCATGCTGGATGGAGCTACTCCTCAAACTAAACATGTTGTTAGCATGCACTATGTATTCTAGAACCTCTCAGACCACACATAAAACCAACTTCATAAATGCAGAAAATATAATTCAACTAAGTTGTATGAGTGCTATTTTACAGACAAATACAAAATATTATGATGTAGGATGATATAACCCACCACTTGCGTGGGAGTATACTACACCATCAACATCTTATTTCCCACACTCACTTTTCTACTCTACTCTTCTGATGTATGTTTTGCTTAGTGTATTGTTCTCTCACGTATCCGGTGTGACAGCGATTCATATATTTTTGACTTGACTAGATAGACAACGTTGCTTAATTTATTAACTACATGGATTGCACTGTGTTTAGAGGTTAACCATGATGGTTCTAACAATCATAGGTTGTGATCTAAGCAACTGCAAAGCTGTTGCAAATAGGTTTGTAGCCTAGTGGTTATAAGAGCCGTAATAATACCTCAAATTTTGGATTCGACTCTCTCTGAGAGCAATTTTTTTAGAATTTAACGACGTTGTGTTTTCAGCAGTAGGCAATGTGGCATCAGTGATGACTTCATCAATTTCGAAAATTTATCGACTCAGTCTTCGAAGATGTTTATATAGATATAATTTGTCTATGTACGCTTATAAGAGTGAGTGTCTAAATTATACTGGCTTAGGGCTCGTTTGGATTGACGGATAAAGATTTTCTTTCCTGCATTTTTCTTATAAAATTAAACTATTTTCTATGAAATTTTTATGAGATTCTTGTAAAATTCATGCGTTTTCAGATACGAGTGGACGCAAAAGTGTAAGTGGATTTACACCAAATTCCCGCCATCCCAATCATGGTCCAATCCGCATCACGTCTCTGTCCGTATTGGGTCAGGGAATCCGCATCACGTCTCTGTCCGTATTGGGTCAGGGCCACGTCTTTGCCGTGGCACCATGTCCGCATTACGTCTCTGTGCGTCGGGCCCACCTTCAGACGCACGCACTGCCCGGAGTACCGGACCTACACAGAAATCAATCAGCAATTTTGGTGGCAGGAGATTGGGATACGAATTCGTGCGGCAATCGGTTCTCGAAAAGAATAAAATACTCTCTTCAACAGCACGAAAGAAAAATTACGAATTTGCAGTTCCAGGCTGTGGTGCGGTTGGATTGGACTTGGACTCCTCCCTCGCCGAACCCACCAATCAGTCCCCGCGCCGGCGCCGCCTGAAATCGACTGCCACCGCGCCGCCGTCTCCGACCTCCTCCTCCACCGCCCTCCAGTGCCGTCTCGCCCAAAGGTTCGGTCCTTCATCTGCCCCTTCATCGATTGCTTAACTCACCTTACCAAAAGACGCGCTTCTTGATCCGTTCTTGGGCGCCGCGACGGCGGTAGGGATCCCCGGCGACTCTGCGATTCGGTCCAGGGGTCGGCTTGTTCCCGCTGGTTCCTTTGGGAGCGAAAGGTATTGGGTAGTGCTTAGGTTTGCGTGGCTGCGTTCGTGGCTGTGTTTCTGCGCTGATTCTGTTGCCAACTGGGTCGGAGCAAAGATCTTAGCTTCTGTTGTCTAACAGCGTCGTGTCTGTAGAAGAGCGCTGGAAGGTTCCCCAACTCGAAGCGCAAACAAGCTGTTTGATGAATTGTCTTTTCGTTCATTGAGCTCTTATCTTTTCCTGCTAGAGACCATCAATTTCTTGAGGCTGGCTTTGCCTACCCATGAGATGAGAGTATCCTTAGACAAGCCCACATTGGGTGCCAAATAAATTTGTTGACATAATTTGGCGAAGCTGAGGTAGCCGGGCCGATAGCATAATTGGTAGTATGAGCTAGCAAGTGAATTCAGGGATAAGTCAACTTTGAAATTAAAACTTTGGCATGTCCTTGCCTGAGAAGAGTTTTGTAGGAGTCCGCGCAAGAAATTTAGCCAGTCTGTAAAACGGTGGCTAACTTCTGGAGTTTGAGGATATTCTTGATTTGTACAATGTTGCTAGTTACTTTCAATAGCGACTTGTATCTTTTGTTTCAAATGAGATTTCATATAATCTGTAATCCTCTAGGGTTAAAGGTTTTAGCAGTAAGATAATTTCAATTAATGTTTCTTTACATGTTTGCTCCTGTGCTCAACCCTGAGACATTGAAGAGATGTTTTATGCAGTCTCCATGGACGAATGTTGAAAGATAGATAAGAATGGAAACACTAATGCCAGTCATGGCCTCTTGAATTTGTGTAATCACAGCCTATGTACTGGATGGATTTACACTTTACAGTCATGGATTATGTCACATTATAAGTAAAGTGGGGGCTAGGGAAGACACGACCATAATATCTTGTCTCCTTTTATTCCCTTAGATTCAGTGCTTGTTTCTGCTGGTAATGGTAGTCTCTGTATGGATGTTTGCAAATTTACGAGTTTCTGCTCAGTTTCCTGCTGGTCAAAAATGTGCTTTTATGTTACAACTGAAATGTAGCAGTTTTTCTGTACATGACAAGGCAAACCTAAATGAGGGAATTATTAAATGAATTGAATTGTATAATCTGGCACTAATCTGGTCTGATGTTCTGACTTTTGAATTTCCTTCTTTCACTAATGTTGAGTTTTTGATGTTTGTTAGGTTTTTATGCATGGCAGATGACAGTAAGGTCAACGATGTGCCATCCGTGGCTGACGAATGGGATATGCCATCTCTGATTTCATCCCTATATGCTACCCCATTGCTCCGAAGAGGACTTGATCCAATTAATTTGCCTGGATTTGGAGATGTAAGTAATGAGCAGCAAGGCATATTCGTGTCAGATGGCTTTGTGTTCCCTCCTAGTGAACATGAGAATTTGCCAATAAATCCTGAGGTTGATGAATTAAATACTAATGATGATGGTAAGGAAGGTGGCTGTGCTGAGAGTAATGAAGAGTGGTGTTACATAACACCGGAAGAAGTTGATATATGTGATGAAAATCTATCTGCCGATCAAACTGCTTGTCCAGATTCAAAAACTACAGAAATACATGCGAAGCAAGAGAAAGATCATACAACCTGCAACTCTGATATTCCTCGTGAAGGATGGTGGAAAAGGAAATCCACTTATATATTTCATCATATAAAAGGAGTGACTACAGTGTGCTCAGTTGTTGCAGCTGGTGCTGTAGTGGGCTTTGTCGTAATGGGGCAGAGGTTTCAGCAGGACAATTGGCACCTTCATCAGTTTCATTTTAGCATCAGCAGTGAGGTACACTATCAATCTTCATCTGAAGAAGGTTCAAAAGGAGTTCCTTTTGTACTTCCATTTATTGTTTTTTGTACCATTATTGACTGTTCGGTGGCATTGACTGTTACTCAAAGTGTTTCATAAGTTATCATATTTCATAATTTTTACTACAGAATATGGATAATAACTCGAAAAAGTCTAATGCCTACAATCACACCTGTTATGAAGTTTGCTACTTTTATGATTACTGGATCTAGTTTTGATGATGTTTTGACCAATATGATCATTAGGACGTGTTCTACTTCTTAATTCAGGATTGGATTGTCAAACACACCCCTTGACTAAATTTATGGAGTTATTAGAAGACTTGTGATGAACATTTATTTTGAGACTGTACATTTTCAATGGCTTGCTCCCATTTATTCAAATTCGTCTCATTTAGTGCCTTCATTTTCTATTGGATATTTTGTTGAATATGATCCTCAGTTCTTGTTGAGCAGAATATAGATTTTTCACCTAAAAAGACAGAAACCAGGATGCTGATTGATTAGTTCTTTAGATTGCTGAGAAATTTAGATTCTGATCATTTGCATGTAACTGTTTTTGTTATAACCTTGAGGACTTGTACCTTTTCCTGTACTTTGCTTGGAATGTATTGCTTTGCTCCATCCTGCATCCTCTTTATACTAAAGAAACTGATACTTAAACCTTCTAATTGAAACATGGCTCACATATACGGGCTCTAGTCCCATCTTTCTTCTTAATATAAAGATACACGGCTCTCATGTGTGTTCGAGAAAGAAAAACATAGCTCACATATATAGTCTAATTCTTGTCAAGTAGGAGTCTTTAATTGTGTCCTTTTTCCCTCTAGACATGAACTAGAGTAGTGCCTTTAATAAGCATTAATTTTGTTCTGGAATCCGATTAATCAAAGTGGTTGACTGATATAAACTTTGTTTGACAGAACATGAGTCGAGTCATTGGATTATTCAGCCGTTTGAAGGACGGGCTTCCGGGGAGTCAGCAGCTGAAGTCTCTGCTGCAAACTCGTGTACTGCCGCCGCAGCAACTGAGCGCTTGAGTTTGGTGGCCTGGGGGACTCAACCTATTGTTAATTTTTTTGGTTTTCTTAAGATTTTGAGATAGTACATTTTTATTGTACTAGTGCGGTCGTTGATTTTATCCTTTTGTAAATTTGTGGTCGTGACTTTGGTGGCAAGGAAATTATCAGTTGTAGTCATTAGCATTTGTATAATACACGGGGAAAACAAAATGCTGCTATATGTATCTGTTGTCGGGGTACTACAATACTCCGTATCCTGCCTTCCTCTCACGCGCTCTTTGTTCCTTTACGCTGGTTACATGTTGCAACGTTTATTAAGCGGGCATGGCCATAGGCTTACGCAGGTTTTTCCCCCTAGGGGATGTAATAACCTTACTTATAATTATCTCTAATATTAAAGCTCCCATGCCCTATATAGCAAGAAAAGAGAAGAAAGAAGTACTGAACAGAGTTTTTGCCAAAAAAAAAAAGGAGTAGTGAACAGAGGGCGTCCACCGTTGATTGAAGCTTAACGGTACGCAACACGGTCACGGCTTCAGCCCGATTCCGTGGGTCCCGCAAAACGGTCCGCAACGCGAAAACCGACCTTTTCTCGGAGTTGGCCTCCGGCTTCCTCCCGAGCCACGAAACCGCCAAATCGGAAACCCCGCGCGCACGGCACGGGGCAGTCGGCACAAAGCCTTGCACGACTCTCACTCGGAACGCAGTGCCGCGCACCTGCCTATAAAAGTCCCTCGAGGGCCGAGGCCGCGCGCCACCGCCAGCCTTCGCATCATTCGACCGCCTCTTCTTCCGCCCTCCGTTACCTCACAGCCGCCGTGTCGACAAGAATTGAAAAGCAGGTCGACCTTTTCCATCCAGGGCCGCCATGGCAGCGATGCGCAAGCGCCCGGCCCCAGCCGACGCCGCCGGCGAGCTGAAGCGGAAGCGTGTGCGGGTCACGTTCGGGAGCATCGACGACTACGAGACGCTCGATGTGCTCGGGGAAGGCAGCTACGGCGTCGTGTACAGGGCGCGCCACCGCGGCACGGGCGAGGCGGTGGCGGTCAAGCGGGCCAAGCACGATGGCGCCAGCGTCCTCCGCGAGGCCGCCTGCCTCGCGGCGTGCCGCGGCCACCCGTCGGTCGTCCAGATCAGGGACGTCGTCGCGGACGCCGCCACGGGCGCCCTCTTCCTCGTCACGGAGCTCCTCGGGCCCAGCCTCCGCCGCTGCCTCCTTCCCGCGGCGCCGTCGCAGCGGCGCTTCTCGGAGCAGGATACCCGCGCGGTGATGCGGCAGCTCCTTTGCGGCGCGGAGCGGATGCACGGCGCCGGGATCGTGCATCGCGACATCAAGCCGGACAACATCCTCGTCGGCGTCACCGGCGCGGTCGTCAATGTCAAGATCTGCGACCTGGGCATGGCGGCGCCGATCAGGCCCCCCGGCACGCCGTACCCGGAGGCGCGCGTCGGCACGCTGCGCTACCGCGCGCCGGAGCAGCTTTTCAGCGGCGGCGGCGGGCGGTGCTACGGCACGGGCGTGGACGTGTGGGCGCTCGGGTGCGTCATGGCCGAGCTCCTCACCGGGAGAATCCTGTTCGGCGCCGCAGAGACAGAAGAGGGTGTGCGCGCCGGGATGCTGGACCTGCGAGACCGGCTCACCGAGCGGGGCCTGCACGCGTTCGACGAGCTGCCGGCGTTCCGGGACATGCCGCCGCTGTCACAACCCGCGCGAGAAGTGTTGGCTGGCTTGCTGGCGTTCAACCCCGACGACAGGCTCACCGCGGCGGCCGCGCTCCGGCACCGGTGGTTCGCCGCCAAGGAAGCAGAGGAGCGCCCCTGGCCCTGCCGCCGCGTGGCCAGAGCGCCTCGGAGTGCCAGGGCCAGTGCCAGTCTGATGGTCGCAGTCTGTAATGGCTGAATTCAATGTTGTAATCTTTGGTTCATTGTAAGAATTCAAAATAACGAATTTATGGCTCCTTTTTCAGTTGTTCATCATGCAACTCTTTGTAATAATTCAAAAACAACGAATTTACCGCTGGATTTATTGTTCTTGTAAAATCGTCTTCTTTGATTTGTAATTAATCTCGATTCGTTGGCACGAATTTGAAGCATTTCTATTCGTTGCACCGCTATTCTTGTACGCTAATTAACATGGAATGGAGTTGCGTCTTTGCAGCGATGCCTAACTTGAAGCGAACATCCGCGATATGATGTTCGCATCAAGTTGACAGCATCGTAGCTGGTTCTCTAGGTTGTCCATACACGGCCGAGCTACTAACTCCAGCGATCAGGCTCCTGCTGAACAAGGTGACTGACAAGAACTTGCGAGACGAGCTCAGCGAGCGTGGGATTGTCAGGCGTTTCCGGTGCTGCCGGTGTTGCAGGGCATGCCGGAGCTTTCATGGGTTTTCAAGCTCCGCACACAATTGGTTATCCCTGCCTTTATTACAGACACAACGATGTGATCTCCATTACCAGCTTACACCTTCCAAACGGAAAATAGAACTTCTATCTTCGAGATCTGTATTCAATCTGCTTCTGGCAATATTAATAATTGTATAAGTTACATTTTCTCATTGTACAACAACGACGCTTTGGCCGAGTGGTTAAGGCGTGTGCCTGCTAAGTACATGGGGTTTCCCCGCGAGAGTTCGAATCTCTCAGGCGTCGTAAGTTTTTTTCTTTTTCTTTTTTTTCCCCTCTCTATTCCAATCCAGGGCATGTATATTCTTTCCTTTTTTTCCATTTCGCTCCTGATATTTTTATGCTCAACCAGTTTACCTAGGTTGCATTCCACATTATGAATTCACTTGGGGGAAAGCAACACGGTCACTCTTCAACCTCTTCAGGCTTGAGCAACCACAAATGCACAATTGCGAACCCGGATCGAACTAATCATGGTGCCAAATCAACAGTATATTCACTAAGAAGAAGAATACAGATTTACAGCGCGATCTGGAGGCCTAAGGCCAATCCTGAGTTACATGTGGCGATTACTCAAAAAACAATCGGAAAACGACTGAAGCAGGGCAGCTAGGTAGGCGATGTCTCACCCTGTTGCACTGCAGCATTAGTTTCAGGTTCTTGGCACCCGCCATTACCCATTCTCTAGCGTCATCCTGAATCAAGAGAACAGGGCGCCAATCGATTTCTCCTTTCCATTGAAGACCCTGTCTTTGCGCTCCCGCCATATGCTCTAGGCCACCAGGAAGGTTAGAGTCTGCACCGTACCCCTTGGCCTCCTTGCTGCGCACTGCTCGTGAGATTGCTGAACCACGTCGTCAGATTGGCATGCGAGGTCCACTTTGCAGGTCGCGATCCCGGCAGCTGTAGCCATCGTCCCACTGAAACGCGGTGGATATCCAACACTCGCAGAAGAGATGTTCAGCCGTTTCCAAGTTCCGCCGGCATAATTGGTAGAAGAAGCAATTTGGCCACCCTCGCCGGCTTGCCGCTGAGCATCTCCGGCAGGCCAAAAAACCAACTCCAGCAGAGCCCGTACCTAAGCCCCTACCTTTATGGGGTCCCTAGATTCAGCCCCAAAGCCTTCAGATGTGGCGACCCGCTACGGGGTCGCTACGCTTCCCGGCCCCACCCAACTACCGCGGGCGCGCACGCCTCGCTCTTCCCGTGCGCCCGCCTCCATCGCGCTGCCACAGCCGTCATGCCGTCCCCGAGATGCGCCGCCGACTCCCAAGGCTGCCGCCTGCCGCATGGACCTGCGTCGTCCCCTTCCTCCTCTCTGTCGCCGCGAAATCGCCGCACGGGCCCCATCTCCTCTTCTTCCTCCTGTTCCTTTCCCTCTCTCTCCTGGCCACCGCCATTGCTCCTCTCTCTACCGTCGATTTGCCGCCGTCCTCGTCGATTCGTCGTGCCTGTCGTCAATTCGAGCTCGCCAGAGTGCTGCGCATCGCGTCCGCCGTCGATTCGTCCCAACCACGCATCGATTCGCCCCTTCCCGGCCATGGCGAGGTGGCCCATGGTTCGTCGATGCAGCGCTCCTATGCCGTGGTGGCCCATGACCACGCCCCTGAGCTCGTCCTCTCGCCTGCCTTCCCCGACCAAGCCATCGCCGCGCCGAGGTGGCCCTGGACGAGCTCGGCCGTCGATTCGCCCTCGACGAGCCACCCCGCCTCCGCCTCCTCACCCCGCGCCGAGGTGCGTGCACGGCGCCTCGACGCCATGGCCCGCTCCCGTGCCGCCGCCGTGGTCCGCTCCCCCGTCAACGCCGTTATCTCACGCTGCGTCCGCGAGCAGAGAGGAAGAAGAGGAGAGGAGGGGTGAGGCTAACAAGCGGGTCCCACCCATTCTAGGGGCTAGGATGAAGGGACTGCTGCTGGAGTTGGAAGCAATTTGTAGGGGCTAAAATCTAGCCCCCCCCCCCCCCCCCTACATTGCGTAGGGGCTTCTGCTAGAGATGCTCTAAGGGCAACTCCAACAGGAAGCCTTACTCAGGCCCCTACTCGAGATTTAGTTGCCAAGAGGAGAAAACTTCACTCCAATGGAGCCCCAACTCGAGTCTCTACTTTGTTGAGGCCCCTAGATTTCACCCTCCGGCCTCCTATGGGTCTGGAGGGCAGCCCCCAACTCGGCAGTTGGCCGTTTTCATCGTGCGCGCGCACGAATATCGCTCCATGGTGGCCACCGGCGTCGGACATCCAGATGCCCTCGCCACAAATCTTCAAGGCCCATTGCGGATCTGGCCGCCCCTGCCTTGAATCGGCCTCGGGCTGCTCGACGACGGAGCAGGGGAAGGGTCGCCTTGCTTGGCGCCAGGCGGCGAGATGGAGAGGGAGCAACGGCGACGGAGCACTGGAACACGGGGCGGCTGGCGAGCGGGACCAAGCGGGTGTCGCTGCACGCGCGGCACGATGGGCTACGGGGCCACAGTGGTCGTCGCGCTCTGGCCGGCATCCCGCCCCGAGCCAGATGGAGCAGCAGCGGCCAGATGGAGTGGGGTGGGAGCGGCGGGGCGAGCCCGAGGGAAGTGCAGGAGTCGGAGGAAGATGGAGACGAGAAAGGGAGGAGGAAGGTTCGTGAGAGATAAAAAAAATAAAAAAGCCGCTGAGAGAATGACAGGTGGGTTCTACTAATGTAGGGGCTGATGTTTGAAGGCTGCTGTTTGAGTAAGGGTTTTGATTTGGGGGCTTCCATTGGAGATGCTCTAAGTAGCCAGTGCAATTTGGCTCTGAAGGACATTCATGCGGCCGGTGCTCTGCTCCCAGACCCAGACATCAATTTTTGTAGAATGAAAAGAGCCAAATCATGTAGCTCATAATTTAGCACATCAAGAGAAGGGAGTTTGTACTTGATGATTTTCCTTTGACAGTAACTTTTAGCAAAAAATATACCTATATCCCTAGAGACACCAATGTTTTTTTTTTTTGTGTGCGTGTGTGATGGAAGGAAGCTTTATTAAGAATGTAAGGGGGTTCATTATGGACCAACACAGAAGCACGATCGGCTTCAATTAAATCCTGAACACACTCAGGGGAACCACAACAAAAGAAACACAAGACTCCCTCAAACGACACGCGTCCTGCGCGATGGCATGCGTCACTTTATTCTGCTCCTTTCCTAGCTTACGAACCACTAGCTCCCGCAACTGCCTCCCAGCTACCTTGATGTCACTTATTAACGCCAGACCTATCTTCACCCCCGTAGCACAGTCAGACTCAAGAATTATTGACTTGTCCGGCCAACGAGCTGCGAGACGAACGGGCCGGGAATGAGCAAAAGAACAGAACGGCCCAGTAAAGAATAATGTAAAAAAGATAGTAGAAATAGCCCAACAAAGAAGATGAGATGGAATCCATGCCCACGGACCATCAGAAGAGGGCCAGTGCGGGAGGCCAGCTACAACCCAGACAACCAGCAGAACCTGAGAGAGGAGTGGATACGATAAAAAGCGATGTGTAACTCTGGAGGTGAGCCATGGAGGCCAAAACGCCTTCCACAATTGAAGACTAGTATATTGGCCACGGGATAGGTCCCGCTGTGCAGGTACATGTGGAAAATGATTTAGCCAGACCACGACTTCACCCTGTAGTCTACCCAAAACCGGCCGGAAGCTGCGTCTGCAATGACATGTAGACCGACGTGGATTTGACGCATACTCCATCATCCTGTGTTTGACCATCCTGGCTTCCACATACTCACAATCTTCTTCAGTGTTGTGGGGATCGACTGCAACAGGCGACTCTTCGTCTCCTCTATAATTAGCATGTTGGTCACCGTAACGAGGTCCTTTTTATTCATTACCTCCGTTGGCATTTCCCGCTCCTCTCGCTGCTTGGAATGTGGCTAATCCCAAAATTAATCCAACAGGCGCGAGTGCCGATGGAGAATGATTTAACCAGACCACGATTTCAATCCGCGGTCTACTCCGGCAGCTGGAATCTGAATCTGCGTACGCAGCAGCGTCTTCACTTGAAGTAGACCGACGGAGACTTGGCTTGATAATTGACACCAACCTAATCTGCGTACTCCAGCCCGTGTTTGAGCATCCCGGTTTCCACATTTTCACAATGAGTCGCCTTCAGCGTTGCGTGGGCCATTGTGGCGTTGACGGCATGACTTCCTGACGATGTTCAGCGTTTCCCGCTTTGATCGAGCTCCAGAGAAACGACTATAGTCTACAAAGCTACAGGCTTCCTATTACTTCCTCCTGACCTCCTTCCACCTTGGCTATGGCTCGCTGCCTCGTCTTGGCCGTGGCTGCCATAGTCGCCGTGGCACTGCTCACGACGCCGCAGGCAACGGGCTACCCGTGGCCGGTGTGCGGCACGATGAGCACCTTCGCGGCCAACAGCACGTTCCAGGACAATCTCAACAGCCTCGCCGCCACGCTGCCCGGGAACGCCTCCGCGTCCCCAAACCTCTACGCCATCGCTGTAGCCGGTGCCATCCCGGAGCAGGTCAGGGCCATGGCGCTCTGCCGCGGCGACGCCAACGCCACGACCTGCGGCAGCTGCCTCGCGCAGGCGTTCCGCGACGTGCAGAGCGACTGCCCCTACTTCAGGGACGCCACTATCTACTACAACCCCTGCACGCTCCACTACTCCGACGTGCACATCCTCTCCCAGGGCGATACAGGTCCAACGACCGACGATTACGGCGTCACCAACCTCAGCAACGGCACCTCCGACCCGGCCAGGTTCAACCGCCTCCTGGCCGCCCTCCTCAACGCCACCGCCGACCACGCCGCGTTCAACTCCACGCGGCGGTTCGCGACCGGGGAGGCCGACTTCTTCGACAAGAACTTCCCCAAGGTGTACAGCCTGGCGCAGTGCCCGCCGGACCAGCCACCGGCCCGCTGCCGGAAGTGCCTCGCCGGAATTATAGGGGACGGCTTGCCCAGGTTCCTCAACTCTATCGGAGGCAGGGTGCTTTGGGTTAACTGCACCTACCGTTTCGAGACTGCGCTTTTCTTTGAGGGACCGGTGATGGTGCGACTGGCATCCCAGAGTTCTGGACCACCGGCACCAGTTGAGACGCCGCCGCCTGAGTCGCCGCCGACGGGAGGAGGAGGTAACTAACATGACAACAAGCTTGAGTCGTGTTTGGAACCAGGGTGTAGGTTGCTTAATTAGTTTTCTTCTGAATCAAGTAGGAAGAAACCATAGGCGTAGGGCGGTCTTCGTCATCGCTCTCATTGCATCAATCACGGTGTTCTGTACTATGCTGGTTGGTTGCATTCTACTACTAACAAGACTACATAAGAAGGGACGGCCACAGGCACACACCCGGAACAGCTCTAAGACACAGGATGCGCTGAAACTGTGGAGGATCGACGAGAGCGGCTCAGTGTTCAGGCTGTACGACTTCTCCGAGCTGGCAGACGCGACGGATGGCTTCTCCGAGCAGAACCGGCTCGGCATAGGCGGCTTCGGCCCCGTCTACAAGGCGAGTACTTGATGCCAGCCACTACGTTTTGTTCTCTATCTGTTGAATTGTAATTAAGTGAATTGCTCACCCTTTCCCACCGCCTCGTGTCGGATCAATAATTCATCAGGGCAAGCTGGGCGGCGGGATTGAGATCGCTGTGAAGCGGCTGGCGGCGCACTCCGTGCAGGGGCTGGTGGAGTTCAAGAACGAGATCCAGCTGATCGCCAAGCTGCAGCACAAAAATCTGGTCCTCCTCGTGGGCTGCTGCGTCGAGGAAGAGGAGAAGATGCTCGTATACGAATACATGCCTAGCGGAAGCCTCGACTTCTTGATCTTTGGTACCAGAAACCCAGTCTCCGTCAATTGATGTTGATGCCATGCTTTTTGCTCATCTTGATGGTTTATTCCTGAATGTTATGCCCACAATTTGACTCGTAGACCCATCACGAGGGCCCTTATTAGACTGGAACAAACGGCTGCACATAATCGAGGGTATTGTCCAAGGACTCCTCTACTTGCATAAGCACTCAAGGTTGCGCATCATCCACCGGGACCTCAAAGCCAGCAACGTCCTGCTAGACAAAGACCTCAACCCCAAGATCTCTGACTTCGGCATGGCTAGGATCTTCGGCTCCAATACCACGGAAGCTAATACCACCAGGGTCGTTGGCACATAGTAAGATTACCAATCAACTTAAACATATTACTCTCACTTTGGCCCACTTCATGGTGTTGCAGTTCTGTATTTGTAAGATTTTAGTGTGGATGCATGTAGTGGCTACATGGCCCCTGAATATGCTTCAGAGGGCATCTTCTCTGTCAGATCCGACGTGTTCAGCTTTGGTGTGTTGCTACTGGAGATCGTTAGTGGCAACAGGAATAGTGGCTATCACAATTATGGAGACTTCGTCAACCTCCTCGGATACGTAAGTTCATAATGGTAAAAATGTGGAACATTTGAATGACCTTATTATCATACACTACCACAAATCGGTTTTTTACTGAGCGTCAAAACTTTTGCCGAGTGTATCCTATCGTGCACTCGGCAAAAGATAGCTATGCTGAGTGCCAAGCCAATAACACTCGGCAAAACAATAACACTCGGCAAAAATAATATTCGCCGAGTGTCCTTCTCAGCATGCACTCGGCAAATATCAGACACACGGCAAATATACTTTCGCCGAGTGCCAAGGTGAGGCGACACTCGGCAAAAGTCCGAGGCCCCCACCTAACACCGCTGACGGCGTCGGGTCGTTGACGGCACTTGGACATTTGCCGAGTGTCCCCCGTTGAACACTCAGCAAAGGTGACTTTTACCGAGTGCGAGACAGTGCACTCGGCAATTTTTTTTTTCCTTCGCATTTTGTGAACCAAATTTTTCCCCTCACCCATATACTGTTCATTGTATATCATGTTAATTTTTTGTTAATTTCAGGACATATCTTCTAAATTTAGTTATTTATGTTTGTTTATTGTATTTTTTGGTGATGAGTGAAAATTGAACTGCAAGTGACTCGAAAAATGCAATCGAGATAATTAAAAAACGATATTGATGTTATTGAGTTGAACGCGATGGTGTATCCAGGAAATGAAATGAAATTTCCTGAATTTTGTCCATGAAATATGATTTTCAGCGTGTCAACGAATTGTTTTAAAGTTATAGAAAATACAAATGTTGTCGGAAAATTTCGAGACTTGTTCGGATGTCATGGTATCATACGGGGATGTTGTGATAAATAGTAGAGGATGATTCGTGTAAGTTGTCTCATACATTGTTCACAAAATGAGGAATCTTCGAATAGACGACATAGAATTTGAGATAGGTCATTAAGGTTTAGAGTGAAATGATTTTTCAAATATGATTTTGCATTCACACTTTTTTGTATAGACAATGGATCACCTAAAAAGTGTAATTTCAAAATTTGGATATTTTTTGAACTTGTTTGAAATTTTTAAGTTTTTTTTAATATGACACGATTTATGTTTTGCCGAGTGTATAAATAAATACACTCGGGAAAAGTCCCTTTCCCGAGTGCCCTTGGACGTTGCACTCGGCCAAGGTCTCATTTTTTATCGAGTGTAAAAAAAAAACTCTCGGAAAATGTTTTATACTCGGGAAAGGTCGCCGCCGCGTTTCAAAAATTTTCTAAGTCACCACTTTTGCCGAGTGTGCCGGATCTTGACACTCGGCGAAAGTGGTGGTCACTGGACTTAGCCAAACCCGCGGGCGCTGTCTCCTCTGCCTCTCACTCATCTTCCTCCTCGCGCCCATCTCGATCCGCAGCTCACTCTCTCCGCCGCCACCACCGCGCCCTCCGGCCGCCGCCGCCGTCCTCCACGCCACCGCGCCGCCCACCGCGCCACCCGCTGCGCCCCCCGCCGCGCCACCCGCCGCGCCCCCCGCCGCGCCGTCGGGTGCGCCGTGCCCGCCTCCTCCCTCCCGCTCCCTCGGCGCGCCTCCTCCTCTACCGCCACAGCTCCCTCTCTCCGCCGCCACCACCGCGCCCTCCGGCCGCCGCCGCCGTCCTCCACGCCACCGCGCCGCCCACCGCGCCACCCGCCGCCACCCGCCGCGCCCCCCGCCACGCCACCCGCCGCGCCCCCCACCGCGCCACCCGCCGCGCCGTCGGGTGCGCCGTGCCCGCCTCCTCCCTCCCGCTCCCTCGGCGCGCCTCCTCCTCTACCGCCGCCGCACGCCGTCCAGCGACCCCTTCGTTCAACAAGCGGCATTGCGCCGTCAGGCCCGTGGCCGCCGCCTGCAGTGCTCGGAGGAGGAGGAGGAGGCCTCCTCTACTGTGACGAGGTCCTTGTCCTTTTTTTACCGGGATGACGCCGAGGGTAGTAAGCGGAAAGGTGCACGCAAGGGTGGAGGGAGAGGTGGAGGCGCCAGAGGTGGAGGGAGAGGTGGAGGCGCCAGAGGTGGAGGGAGAGGTCGAGGTGTAGCGAGGTCACCGTCGCCTGAGGTGGAGCAGCAGCAGTCTGAGTCGTCTGAGGAGGAGGAGGTGGAGCGCGAGGACAGGGAGGAGAGCGAGGACAGGGAGGAGAGCGAGGACGAGGACGGCCACGAGGAGGCCGAGGACGGCGACGAGGAGGTGCAGCGCTCGGGCAACGCCCAGCCCCCTGCACTTAAAAAAGTGCGAGGGGCGTCACAATTGCCGAAGCGACCGATACCTTTAGACCGTCGTCCGGTAGTTCGCCCGAAACCTCCCCGGTAAGTTACTTTAGATGTTATCAATACAATTTCATTTCATTTGTTTTAAATTACAATTGATACTAACACTTGATCTTAATGGTTTCGGCAGGTCTTGGACTCCTCCTGTCGGGGGTTGTCACAAACGCAAGGTCAACGGCATCCTGGGTCTTTTGTGCAAGCAACACTACCCTGGCATGGTTCTGATTGACGAGAGAATAGAGATGGCCGACACGTTTGACCACTACGCCGCCGTGGCAGACGCGCCGGATCGAGATCGCAGGGTTTTCCGCAACAAGATGGAGTGGGTGATCATGGAGATGTTGGTAAGTCTTCGTCACTACATTGCTCAACACATCGTATTTTATTGATCATTCTTGAAATAATGGTTTGATACACCGCGTTTGTATGCAGGATTTCTACAAAATTGAAGAAGGCTTTGAGGACTTAGCGCGGCAAGTGGCACGTACAGCGTGTCACAAACTTGTGAAGGACATGCTGTACGAGGCGCGCACTCAGGCCATTGTTGATTTCCACGCTGCCAGAGATGTGAGGATTAAGAGGGAAAATGCAGTAACGATGACGCTGACGAAGGAAGAATACTTGGAGGTAAATATAGAACAAGCTTTCATGAGACTTAGTATGTTTACTTTGATCTTCTTATATGTAGTATGCTTGATTACGTGCAGGCGATTCCGTGGTGGATGGCAACACATCCCGATTGCTGGCAGGTGTTGGTGGACAAGTGGTGCGCCGAGGACTGGGCGGAGAGGCATGAGGCTTGCCGACAGCGTCGGTTGTTGATGCAAGGTGCATCACACCACCAGGGCAGTCTTAGCCTCAGCGAATATGCGGCCAGATATGTATGTGAAATCATTTATTCACTCTCGATCTCTGAATAATGCATAATTACTAATCATCTTTTTTTCTCCCTCCCTCAGGCTTCGCATCATGGTGGCGAGGAGATCAACACTTTCGAGGCTTTCGCGCTCCCTCACAAGGGCAAGGCGACGGCGGACATCCACTACAACCCGGAGGACCCTCCCGAGGTGTACAGCAATCCGAGCGCCTATAGCCGCCTCAGCTCGTACTCAGAGGTGGCAAAGGAGGTCTACGGGCAAGACTACGATCCGAGGTCACATGACCTTGATGGAGAAGTCGTGATGAGGGCGGGAAAAGGGAAGAAGCATGGGCGGTACTGGCTCGGTGACAGCGTCATCGACACGGCAAGTACTCCCACGCTCTCCCAGATTCGAGCACGGACCGTTAGCGGTGGCCCAAGCATACGCGAACGACCGACCGCTACACAGACCCTCCAGGTTATTACTGTTACATTCCTTGTTTGTTTAATTTTTTCATTTGATTCAATATTGCACTCGAGTATCACAATTGATTTCATATTGCAGGCCCAGCTTGAGGAAGAGAGGGCCAGACGGGAGCAGCTCGAGGCAAGTTTGGCCCAGCAGGTGCAGGAGCAGGTGCAGGCGCAGGTGGAGGCGCAGGTGCAGGCGCACGTGCAGGCGCAGGTGCAGGCGCAGGTGCAGTCGCAGTTGCAGGCGCAGACACAGGAGATGTTCTCCTACTTTCAAGCTCAATTCGCGGCGATAGGTCACCCATTGCCGACACCTCCGATGTGGGCTCCTCGTCCTCCCATTTCTTCTCCGGTGAGTGTATTGTCAACCTTACTCAACTTTAGACACCTTAGAAACATAGACAAACTTAGAGAATTAGAAAACCTAGAGATTTAGAAAACTTAGAGTTGTGCTATACATATTGAATCACAAATGTTATGTTTTCTTTTGTGCAGCCGATGCCTGGGTCAGCGGGGTCGAATGCTGGGGTTGGGGTTGGGGCGGGAGACGTGGATCTATCGGCAGCTCGCAATCTTTTTCCACAAGCACCTCCACCCTTTGATCCATAGTTTGTGTTTTATGGACTATATGTGTGGCTTGTTTGTGGTTGCGGATTATTTATGGACTTGTAAGCGTTTGTGGACTATTTGTACACTTATGACCGTCTGTGGACTATTTGTGGACTATATATGGACTAAATGTGTATTAATTGTTGGATTGTGGACAATTTGAGGATTTGGATGTGATATGGATGTGAAATGGATGCATATTGTCATATATATGTATAATGCCTGTGTGTTTTTTGAAAGGATTTGCGAAAAAACAAATAAAACATGTTCTCGACAAACACTTTTGCCGAGTGTATTTGCACTAACACTCGGCAAAAGTGGGCACCTTTGCCGTGCTAGTGCAAATACACTCGGCAAAGGTGCCCACTTTTGCCGAGTGTAATTAAAAATACACTCGGCAAAAGTGCCCACTTTTGCCGAGTGTAATTAAAAATACACTCGGCAAAGGTGGCACTTTTGCCGAGTGTATTTTTTGACACTCGGCAAAAGTTTTGCCGAGTGCCCGAGAAAAGACACTCGGCAAAAGTACCCTTCGCCGTGTATGGACTCGCCGAGTGGGCTTCGCCGAGTGCTACACTCGGCAAAACTTTTGCCGAGTGTAATTTGACATTTGCCGAGTGCTGCAGGCACTCGGCAAAAAGGGCAATCCTGGTAGTGATAATTTGTTAAATCCTTGCAGGCATGGCAGTTGTGGAGTGAAGGGAGAGTTGTCGAGCTGATCGACCCAATGCTGTGCAACTGTACAGACATGGCGAGCATAATGCTATGCGCCAAAGTGGCACTTCTGTGTGTGCAGGAAAATGCCATGGACCGACCGACGATGACGGAGGTCGCTGTGATGCTGGCCAGCGACGAGGCATCTTTCAAGGACCCAAGGCAACCGCCGCACTTCCATCTGAGGGCCAATGATGACACTGATGGAAGAATGGGTCCGAGGCAGAGAAACTATTGTTCACAGGGCGGGTCAATCAACAACGATGATTTGATTCTCACCGAGATCAAAGAAGGCAGATAGAACCACGATCAAGCTGTTAACACTTACTCAGTTTTTTTTTTCCATTTTTTCATTAGTGTTTTCAGTCTTTTTTTATGCCAACAACAATTTTGATTTCAGTTAAGATATGTGAAATGATGTAAGGATCTAACGCAAAAGGTATGGAAATATAATGAAGAATCAGGGAATACAATGTTATAACCATGCAATTTTCAAAATACCAGATGCAAAATTTCGAAGAACTTTTAAGAAACATAGCTTCTGCGACAAACTATATTCTTTTTTTTTTGCGTTGACTTATGCGACAAACTATGATGCCTAATATGCAATAGGTATTGGAGGATCCTTGAAATACAATTTGAGAGCACAACGCAACATATTTTTTTATGCCACAAGTGACGTTACTTTGGTTTGAATTTACTGAAGTTTTGACATGAGATATTCGATATCTAAAGCTCTGCGCGTAATATATTTATTCTGTGCTAAGAATATTTTCAATATCAATCCTGAAATAGTGACAATATAGAGGCACTTCTCGAGGAAGTCAGTGAGTCATGTTGAATCATGAGTGAATTGCCCATCCTTCTCTACCAGGTTAGGCTTTTGGTTGTAACTCGACGGTGCCTTTCTCCTCTTCCTAATTTAATCGACCACATAATATATGTGGCTTTCCGAAAAAAAAAAAGATCTTGAGTTCAAGTCTTAGTGATTGCATTTTCTGATGTGCCACTTCTATTTCCACGTCTGAGGTAAGATAGAAGCACCACATGAGTAAAAGTGTTGAATCATAAATGTGTTGCTCACTCTTTTCTATCAACTTAGATTTTTGGATGTAACTGTACCACAGATAAGAAAAATGAACGATACTGAGCTGCATCGGCTAACGAGGCATGTCTGTACGTGGTCAGGACGTTTTGATGGAACGTCTTTTTCACGCATGTTGGCTTTATTGTATTATGATTCTACGAAGTTTCCTAGCTAGAAAGAAACAGTGCCTGTAAACTTTACAGTCGAGAGTTGGCGTTTTCCTTCATGCTCGTTCAGAAAAGTTCATGAGATGCAATAAGTCGATCAACGGTGACTAGGATGAGCATCTAACACTGTACTGGCCAACAAGCGGCGACAAGGATGAGCATGCTGTAGGGGGACCACGTTGGGTCGACCCAAACACTGGCCTATGAGTAGTAATGGGTCGATCGGCTTGACCTACCACAAGTGTTGATCCACGGAATTATACGATGAAGCGGAGGTAACCGGAGTTGCTGATGATGAGCGCACACCTGGACTCCATCGACCGCACCACTGAACGCCGTGAACATACACCTGGTTCTCATCGTGCGAAGCATGGCAGCGCGGAAGGCAAGATGCGTCACGGCTCGCGCGGCGTATGGTATGCTGTTCCGGTGGACCTAGCCATATGGTCAGAAGATTCTGCTCGGTCTGTTACGCAAGCAAGACGATGAGCAAGGCCACACGCTTAAAGCATGACCGTCGCAGCAAGCATCAGCGCTTTCGGATGGAGTGCCCCAGGGCCACAGCGTTCTCCTAGTCGCAAGTAATGACCGCTTGAGTCACCAATTAGTCGTAGTTTCCAAAAAAAAAAGGCAACGATTAATTAGTCGCTGTGTAAATTGCATTGCGGTAGTTATAGACTGTATAACTCCATACGACTCCCATGCCCGGTGTTGAGGTAAGGTCATTTGCATGGTTGCTCCTATTTTAGTTCTAAATGGTCCATTTGCCCATGCAATAGTTCACTTTGTACCATTGCTTTTGCTTTTTGAATTTGAACCATCGAGATGCGCCTGCTTTGTGACGGTCACTTAACGGTGTCAAGTCACTGAACAAATGTCCATCCTGCCCTTACTACAAAACCTGTTGCTTCGAGCATGTCGATCAGCCTGTGCGCAAGGATGCTTGGCTAGCATCTCCATCTCTATTCTCTATCAGAATGTGCCTGTCCATAGCAAGGACAGCACGAGGCGGAGGATGTCTTCGTTGCTCTTCGTTGCACGAGGCGGAGGCGTGCGGGTGGCAGGCACGGCAGCGCGGCGGCGCGAGAGGAACGCGTCATGGACGTGTGCGGCCCGGCGATGGGAGGGAGGTGAGGAAGATTGAATAAAGGGCATTTTAGTCCATGGTTCATTCATACGAGATTTTTTCCTTCTTTAAAATTAAAAAATATGGATGTCACCTAACAGAATGGGATAACAAGGGCAGACGGGAGCTTCAATTTCAAATTTCAGGGGCATTGGTACCAAGTGCGATTTAGGGAGGGCATACAGACGTTTGGGTCTCAAAACAGGACAATGGTACAAATATCCCTTTGAGGTAGCTTTCCGAGAAGCAGCCGCCTTGAACAAATAGGACTGGATTGGATGTGAATGTCCAGCGGTTTACCTACGGATGACGACCCAGGAACAACCCAAACAGGCTGAGGTCGGAAACCTGTTCAACGACCAAGGAGAACCTCTGATGTTGTCTAGGTGGGAAATTTGCCACCACGACCAAACACTACCGGAAACCTTGTGTTTGCTGAGGGCCGAAAGCACTCGGCAAAGGCTAAAATACACCTGGCAAAAGGTTTGCCGAGTGTGACACTTCGCAAAGAGCACACGGCAAACAAAGATCGGCAAAGAGCTCTTTGCCAAGTGTTTTCTGTCGGACACTCGGCAAAGTGTCTGCCGAGGGCCAAACCGACACTCGGCAAACGTTTTAGAAAATAATAAAAAAAAAACCCGCCGCCGCCGCCGGCGGCCACCACCGCCCGCCACCATCACCACGCCAGGCCGCCGAGCCACGTTGTGCGCAGCTGAGGGAGCACCGCCGCTGCACGGACCGCGTCGAGCTGCGCTGGGGTCGCGTCCTACCGCCACAGCGCCTCGCGGGCCGAGGGAGCGCCGCTGCCGCCGCCGCTGCACGCGCCGGGCGCCGCGCCCTGCCGTCGCCACGCCGTCCACGCCGCCCTGGCCGGAGTCGGGCCGCCTCCACCGCACCTCGCCAGCCGAGGGAGCGCCGCCCCTCGACAGCCCTGCGAGCGCCGCCGTGCCTCCCTTGCCGGGGCTGGGCGACCTCCACCATCCCTCGCTGGCCTGGGGCCTCCGCTGCAGCTGCCTGGGACAGAGAGAGAGAGAGAGAGAGAGATGGAAGAAGAAGAAGAAGAGACCCGGGAGAGAGAGAGAGAGGTGGAAGAAAAAGAGGCCGGTTCGGTGGATAAAATTTGGGGATGGATCCGGCTGCTTTGGATTGGACCAATGAGAGGCCACCATTTTAAAGGGACGGATCGCTGATGTGGCAATATGTGTTTTCTTATTTTCTTTGTACGTTTTTTTAAAGTATTAAACAATCTCAAATACAAAAAATATCAATTACAAAGTTTTAGATTTCGTGGAGGTCTACAAATTTCATTTTGGTAATGTTTCCATTCGAAGTCGTTTACAAAATTTGAATTTCAAATTTGAGAAATTCAATTAGTTTTCATTGACAAGATGATTTCAAATAAAAAAGTCATCAACTATAAAGTTTCATAACTTATTGTGATCTACAACTCTCATTTTGGCTGTTACTCCATACAAGGTCGTCACTTGAATTAAAAAATTCGAATTTCAAATTTAAAAACTTTAAATGTATTTTTCATTAGCAAAATTAATTTAAATTAAAAAGTGTTGAACTACAAAGTTGTATAACATCTGAAGATACACAACTTTTATTTTGGTCATTTGTTCATCCGACATAGTGGTAGTAAAATTGTTCACAAATTTTATATATTTGTTTTATAGTTTCATGAACCTATATGATAGATGTAGATTTTGTGAACAACTTTGCTATCACTTTGTTGAACTAAGAAATGGTCAAAATAAGAGTTGTATATCTTTAGAAGTTATACAACTTTATAGTTCAACACTTTTTAATTTGAATTCATTTATAACTTCAAAATATAGTTTGAATTTTTCTTTGCCGAGAGACATAAATAACACACTCGGCAAACACCATCTTTGCCGAGTGCCAGCAAAAACACACGGTAAAGATGGGTCTTTGCCGAGTGTTCTTTTTTGCACTCGGCAAAGGTGGGTCTTTGCCGAGTGTTTTCTTTGGGCACTCTGCAAAGACGTTGTTTGCCGAGTGCCCGAAGAAATACACTCGACAAAGTCTCAAGCACTCGGCAAACATGGGTTTTCCCATAGTGAAAGGAGAAGGAACGACCATAAGGACCTTCAGAGGTCTTCGGCGACATGCGACCTTCGCGTGGAACCACCACACACCAATGAGTGGGGTGGGACTAGTTGAGTGGCTGCCAAACTGACCATGCGAAGGACCGTTGGCACTGCAACCAGCCATGGACGGACCAAGCTCATGCGACCAAGGTGGCATCGAGCCACTGGATGTCACAATGGTACTACCATGTGCCAGCAGCCACGCCTGAGTGGGAGGGATCCACGCGTCGTCGGCCAGTGAGCAGAAAGCGACCGGATGCTCCGACGGCTTTGGCCCGAGGTCAGGGCAACATGATACGCTTGGGGGGGGGGGGGGGGGGGGGGATGCGCACGCTGGCAGCCGGATCCAAGCGGGACGAGGCTAGATCCGTGCTCTGGTGGTCAAATCCTAGCGCGAGCGGCCAGATCCGCATCCAAGCCCATACTCGCACTGAGGAGGTTTCAGGTGAGATGCGACATGGCAAGGAGGTTTCGGTCGTCAGAGAGGCACTGCCGCCAATGTTCTTGAGGCTACACAGCTTCTGGCGGCCCTCTCTGGCAGTGAGGAGGGCACAGGGGAGGGAAAGAGAGGCTGTCCATGTCGTCCTCGTGAGTGAGAGCGACGTGGGCGTTTTAGTTAGCAACTCAGTGTACCTCATGTGTTTAACTATAATTACTAATATTAACCAGGTGATTATTTATTTAAACAAACTAGCTGGTTAGGTTAAGGATATATAATACTTTTAAATCTCTCTTTTTTAAAGACTGTCCCTCAGCTGGTTTGATTTTTTTTCTCACCCAAAACATCAACATACGTAAATGAGAATAATTTGTGTCACAAAAATTCCTTACTAATAGAGTAGTTGTTGGTTCAAACTTATTATTTTAAAATAAGATTGTCTACTTACTTCATCCGTCACACAACAAATGGCATCTAAGAAAATCTTAGATTAGCAGGAGAGAAGTGACCTCCGTAAATTAATCCGGCGCCATGCACCGAATAACTTCCCACCAATTTACGGAAAACATTCTTTAATCTTGCGCCATGCAGTGGGAGAGGAGAGGATGGGGGCGCTGGGATAGGAAACAAAATCTTGGCTGGGCAAAGTGATACGGTGGATTAATCCTGAGAGTTGTTTTAATTTGGTGAACCCGGCTACAGTGACATTTTTTTGGGCGAAATTTGAATGCTTTCGTGGGTCGGAGGGAGTAACTTCTGAAAGAAGAGAGTAGGTCGCTAATTTCATCGTGTTAGACCCGGCATGTCCGTAAGCTCTAGGCACACAATTCTGAAACGCAAATAGCAGAGCCTTTCTTCATGGAGGTCATAATTCTGATGACATGGAGTATTTGGACGCCTAGGAATAACTGGATGTTTGAAAACATTGACCCCACAATTGAGAGATGCAGAGCTTTGTTTCGAAGAGAATTTCTGCTACTGTTGCACAGATCAAAGAGGAGCTATTTCCCAAGGATAGAGCAATGGATAGAGATAATCTGATACTCCTTTTCTTTTTCTTTGTCTTTTTCTATTCGTGAATTGTAAAACAAGACTTTTTTTTCCTTTATCTCTATAACTCATGGATTCCGAAGTGGTCGTCTGCCCCACCTTAATATGCCCCCGAAAAACACGTATTCCGCTCCCTCACAATCCGCAAACGCGCCCTTTGCAATTCAAAACCCGCCTTGCCCTTAAAAATAAAAATCGCCTCCCGTGCGATCGTATCATGCATTCATGCCCGCCTGCGATCCGCAAATTGCGCCCCCCACAACGCCGCAGAATCCCCTCTGCCTCCCGTCCCTTCCACCGCTCCACGTAGGAAATTTCATTTGGCAGCGGATGGTGCGGAGCTCGTCACCGTCCTCGCCGTGCGGCGAACCAGGAACACGAGCCGCCTCGTCGACAGAACTTGGGGCGCAGAAACCGGCCGGATTCACGAAATCTTGGGGCCCAGAACCCGTCGCCGACCGAGCTCGTCGCGCCGCCCGCCCCATCCTGGCTTGGTCCGTCCACCTCGCTCCCGGAGCCATGGCCGGAGCCCTGCTTGAGGGATCTCAGTGTCCATCAGCCGGATGTGGTGGTTCCCTAGGCGTTCGGCTCACAGCCCGACTGCACAGACAAATGGGGACGACGACGTTGCGACATCGTGGTTAGTGCAAATCCTCCCCAAATCCTCCCGCCTCCCTCCCCTGCTATTGATTTTGTATGTGTTTACCTTTGATTTCCGTTTCGTTTTTTTTTTGACGGGACATTGATTTGGCAGAGGGTGGATTCTGATTGTACCTCGATCCTTAAATCGGTCCTGGTTAAAGATTTAGCCACTGTCATCTTGTCTGTCGCGCCAGCGGGGGACGTGGCCGTCATGGTGGAGCAAGGGATGACGATGTCCAATGCGATGCTGCTCGGCGCAAGCGCCCATGGCGACGGCGTGCGCCTCTCCTTGCCGTAGTGCCCCTACTCCAGGTGAGCTGCGACTTCCGTGCTGGTTTTGATGTCCAAAAATTTCGCGTTCTTGGTTGATCGACGGCAACCATGTTGTAGCATAACTAATTCATGAAGTTCCATCGATTCCCATGTCAATAAAATGCAGCTTCATCAATTTTTAAGCAGGATGAATTTGGTAACTCGCTAATGTACTCCGAGCAGTGAGCAAAGTTCTTATTCCTTTAGGCTTTAGCATTGGTTCTCTTTCTTCTCTGAAATCTATGTTATCAGTTCAGCGTTTCTTTCTATTCTCTTTGCCCATTTTGGGGTCCGGATTGTGTCCTGTCTTTTCTTCTCTGAAAACTGATTTCAGAATTTTCAGTTCGCATCTGATTGAGTACTGAACCTGAAGTTCGCATCTGATAGAGCACTGAACCTGCGCAAGCAACACCATTGTTGCCTATTGCTTTCCATCCCCTGTTTTCTAGCCAATTGTCTTTTGCTATTCTATGTATGGTATATGGGTTATTATGCCACCTCGTCAGTCCAATGAAGGATTGGATGATCATGAGAATTTCCAGTTTGTTATCAGCATGTCCTACTCGTACAAGAACTTGGTTAAGCTTTTCATTCTACCATTGCAAATTGCCAGGAGGTTTTGCTATTGAAAGGCCAGGTCTATCAGATATATGTCATTTTTTTTCTCCAATGTGAGTCTACAGTTCCTCTATGAGCTGAGATCATTACTACTAATCCTACTGCCGTATTAATAAGTTTGTGAACTGTACCATCATATGCTTTTCAATATATATTTATATCAATATTTTCCATCCTGTCTTGAAATAAATATCTATTTGATAGGGGAGGAGTTGCATCTGAAATGACTGACAGTTAGAATGTCATTATTTACCTTTTCCCATAAATTTTTCTGACGTTATAACTTGTAAATGACTTTTTAGGAAAACGTGCCAGAATAGGTGAAGGTGGAGTTACCTTTCCTCATATCAGATAAAAGTCCTAACCATGGAACCATAGTTTCTATTGCCTTTCTTTCCTACAGTGTGAAATTATTTAGTTTGGCTTAGGGGTGGCAATGGGTAAATTACCCACGGGTTTTACATTTCCAAACCCATACCCGTTGGAAAAAATTATACCCATATCCGTACCCACACCTGCTCTCGGGTGGAACTCCATTCCCATACCCATACCCATGCGGGTAACGGGTACCCGTGGATAATCCATACCCTCAAAAAATTGAACAGATTATCAATATATTACCAATTTAGTAAGCTTTAATTAGCATAAGCATATCTAAATAAAGTCCAATAACAGTATAAACCATTCATAGAGCTAATAGACCTTTCAAAATATATATCAAAAATAGAAATTCACAAATAAAACATAGGTTCAAGCCACAAATCAAATATAGGTTTAACCCATATTCGGGTTTGCGGGTGGACGGGTATGGGTTATGGCTTCCCATACCTAAACCCGTCATACCTGATGGGTAAAAAATGCGTCCCATATCCGTCCCCAAATGGGTATTTACCCATCGGGTAACGGGTAACAGGTACCCATTGCCATCCCTAGTTTGGCTACTTCATATGCAATGAGTAGGTAGTAGTTATGGGCCTGGTCATCCTTCTTATATTCAGTTCGATCGGGCCGCTTCATAAAAAGAACTTGATGAAATTGAGATTTCAGCCCATGTAACCTTGTTGACTTCTTCCATGGCGACTAGATGGATGCATCTACCATAGTTGTGTATATACTACCTGGTTAATCTCCACGTCCACCTTTCACTTCCAAATTCAGCTCCTGCTCAAGCTGCCACAAACTGGTTGAATTTGTTGAAATGCAAGTAAACATCTGATGTTACAGATACATATGCAATCTAAATCTTTTCTTAGAGTGATTTTGAGTGCATCTGTATTGTGGATGATTTCATTCGAGTAGAGTAACATGTTGAGGCCATCGTCTGAAATAGAATCATGCTTTTTTTTGTATTTTTATTTCCTGAAGCAACTGAATCATTGTCTATAACCTTCTTACCTTCTTTTGACTGATACAATCTGTAATTTGTTTCAGGGGAACATAAAAATAGGAACTGCGATGATGGTCCATCCATTTTGGTTAACCGAAACATTTTGTGCATCACAATAAGGATATTCAATGTCCCGGATGGTAAGGTCTGTGAGAAGCTCGAGTTTGTCACCACCAACCTCTTCATCCAGGTATATTCAATCCCGTTTTCTTGTACTTGTTCTTTTCCCATCTATGCTGCTGAATCCTCAGTTCTCCTAGGATTGTTTGTGGGGATTATTTGTGGATATTTGTTAGATTTATTGTTCTGCATTCCCTTTTACTTTGGATGGTGGAGTAGCACGGGCATATTTTTAGGTCTGATGTTGGAGTCAATTTGTCTTGGCTTCATGGAGGAATTTTCCTGGATTTTCTGTGTTGGTCGACATTTAGTGTGGTTATTGGAATTTTGCATAGAACCCAGTCCTACAGGTTAATATATTCCACGGTTCAGATCCTGTATAGTTCTCGATTCCTGTTTTCCTCTTGCGTTCCATTTAACTGCATATTATTAAGTAGTCTGGTTGCAGTTGCTTGTCCCTTGGAATTATTATTTTCTCACTGCATGACAGCATGAGCTATGAGTGGTTATCCAAGTTGATTGGTAAAGATAAATTCAAGATTCAGTATCGACATTAGCATCAGATTTCATTGCAGTTTTAGGCTATTTATGCATTTCAGTATCTGTCTTTTTGCGCAATATTCTGGTGTAGGAAAAATGATAATTAGAGATGTTGTTCTTCTGAAATTTGAACTTGTGGTGTTAATATATTAATTGGTGAGACAGATTGTGATTTACTGGAATTGTATTTACTAGGGGTGTTTGCTCTTTCATTATCATGTCATTTTCGAACACAGGATGTCGTGTTTGAAATTCCATTGCTTATGACTTCCTGTTACGACACCATGTAATCTTTAAATTCAGTCCACTAATACTACACTTAGTTTGACCTTGACCTTCATAAGCACAAAATATGCTAATATTTGAACTATTGGCAGTTGGCATGGATAGTAATGATGGGATATGTGGAGCAGAGATACACTTACATGCATATAGTCTAGATGGATGCTTATATGCAATAAAACGGAGTATCAAACAATTAGAAAATGATATGAAAAGGTAGTTTCATTGCAGTATTGCTTCACTAGCTTGATCATGATTACCAACTAAAAATGCATGTTGCATTTTCCCTTGCAGAAGGCAAGCGGTGTAGAACGTTCAAGCGATGGAAGCCTTAGGTTGCAAAGAGTAAAATTTTGTTCCTTCAGTTTGAGGTCTATCTCTGCATTGGTCTCATCTCCATGACTCATAAGCTTTGACATGAATTCATGAAATCTTCAATTAAGATTCCACCAACGAAATTTGTTGAGACATTGGTCACTGAAGCTGATGGAGCACTGCTATGGGGCAAAAGACTCTATGTGAAGGTTCTATGCCGTAAAAAGGTGAGAGTCAATACTGCGGTGTCTAATGAAGTGTTTTTTGATTTTACCTATTAGTAGGGGGAGGAGGAACTTAGATTAACCTCCTTGATTCTAGGGCTGTAAAGTTTGTTAGAGATGGTCGATTGTTGTAATGGTTATACTTGCTCAAAAAACCTTGTGCTCTTCTGTTCTTTAGCGGGGCACGCAGTGCTTGAAAATAAATTTAGCACAGTGCTGGGTTGTAGGAGTTCTAAATAATTTGCTGAATTATGCTGGTTGTAAGAGTTCTAACTTATGGCTTGTTTCGGTACATACATGTAATTTGAATTCCCATTTATCTTTTTATGGGCATTGGCATAATTTTATGTTTTTAACACATTGTTATATCAGTGTTTGAGGTGCCTTTCATCAGCACAACCTAAGGTCTCCTTTGGTTCAAAGGATATTAATAGGAAAGACAAAGGCTTCACATTCCTGTTGTGCTTGTGTCATACATATCGCATTGTTGTTTTGTGAAATTTTCATCACCCGTAGCAACGCACGGGCACTCACCTATATAATATAGTTAATCAGTAGGGGGACTCCCCCTCCTGTTCCTTTCAAAAAAAAAAAAGCTCTAGGCACACGCCTCTGCCTCCAGGCTTTCGCTCAGATGTACTTAGTGCGTTAATCCACGGAACCAGGCATGAAGATCAGATAACCAGAGATGCTGACGATGAGCAGAGCACACATCTAGGGTTCTAAATAGATGCATTGTGCCTCCGAGTCTCCAACCCTCTTTAGTGTAACACCCCAAATTCTTAATTGCACTTAGGCCTTCTTGATTAGTGAAAATCCCTGTTAATTATAAATTTTCATAATTGAACTCGCAAATCAAATCAAAATTTCTTGAATTTTGGTCAAACATACACTTAAGCTAGAACTTCAAAATTTTGTATACAAGTGGGCCCCTTTAAAAATTTCCTTGGCATCCAGGGGCAAAAATAGATTTTTGGAGAATTTTGCAGATTTTTTTGCAAAATGGAAGGTACTCAGATAAATCAAAGACCATTTACTCAAATTCTGTCTTGACTGAATTTTAGTTCAAAATCCAGTTCGAATTAGGAAACATTGCAATAAGGTAAGCTGTTCATCTTAGTGAGACTTTTCAAACCTGAGTTTTTCAGATTTTTCTGAGCAAAGGAGCATTGGTTTTAAATTGTCGCAAATCAGCACGTGGAAAAATCATTGAAAATTCGAAAATATTACTGTAGCGCCAGGTGTCACCTTCTTCTTCGCGCCGTGCGGAGCGCCGCTGTGGCCGGCGTCACCTTGCACAGCATCCATGACCGGTTCCACGCCCTTATCACCTCTAGCTAGCTGGTCAAGTCGTCGTCCTCCTCTTTCTCTACCTTCTTTCCCACTGCCAGCCGCCATGGCCGCCTCCATTGAGCTCGCGTTGCCCTACTGCTACAAGCCGACACCGAGCAAGCCAATGCCACCCGGAGAAGCGCAAGGACCCCCTATATCTACTCCCGGCTTCTTTTTCTTCCATCCCCTACCGAAACTCGAGATCGACGCGAAGAACCAACAATGGCCAGTGCATGACCGCCGTCGTCCTCGCCGCCAAATTCGCCTCAACCGGTGAGTTTCCACTCGATTCCTCGAATACATACCTTCCTCACATCCCTAAGCAGCTATTTGTATCACCCCTCGTGCAATCCCACCACCCAAATCGACGAATTTCATGGATTTCTGGTCGCTGTCTGTAGCTCTGTTCTGATGAAGACGAAGGTGGCAATTTCGTAAATAACTCGAACTTGCTCAGAAATTGTACAAATTTCAAAAATCTATATCTGGAGTTATGGGTATCCAAAAATTGCAAACTAAATGTTTTTGGAATCCTTGTAACAAGATCTATCCATTGGTGCAACATAAACATCTAAATACTGTGTAATTAATTCTCTAAAAATCAGAGAAAAAAAGAATATTAATTTTATAAAAATATCTACACATGAAATAGGTCTGATTTTTGGCATGCGTATTCCATGTAGGCTCCCTGAACTTTTCCCTGAAACCAGTTCTTAAAAATCAACTTAAATTAAGATTAATTTTAGTTTCAAGCTTCTAGATAAATCATTTTTAGTATTTTATTCCTATGTAGTTTTGCACCCAATTTTGGATATGTGTCTCTGCGGATGATAACCTTGCCAAATAAAAACTCAACATAAATATTTGAACCTTCCAGAAACATTTAAGGAAATTATAAGGAAAATATTTGTACACACTTATACCATTATTAAAGCGAAAACGTTACACGTAAATCTTTGAACACATAAGTACCTAAATCATGTTAGTAAGTCCGCGAACATGTTATCTTGTTCTTAATAACATCATTGTAATGTATTTATCAAGAAAGTGCCATAAATCCTTTTACTGTGTCCGTATCTCTTATTGCTTTCAATTAAGACCGGTGACATGTTTAACTTTCCTTTGATTGTTCACACTGTTTTATACAACCAATAAACCATTACTGGTGAAAGAAATAGTTTAGACAAAAACAACGAAAATGTTCTTAAGTTACTTTTGAGCATCACCATGTCATGTGCATCATGTCTCTAAATTATATTTATCAAGGAAGTTCCATGAACCTTTACACTAATTTCATGAAGTACATTGTATTGAATTCGTTGAGGAACCTGTACCACTAGTTGCCAATATTAAAGCACAGGACATTGTCATTAAAAATGATGATAATAATAAGTAATTTGGTGCATACATGTTTCTTATGATAATTATATAGGCTCCTATTAGAAATAGTTTGCATATTCACATAATGGTTGTACATGTAACTGTTTCAAACAACATATACGGATCTCAATCTACTTGTCATATGTAGTTACTAAAATGATAGTTTGCACACGTTTTACTTTGAATGTTAAATTAATTAGTCCAAGTAAATGAACAGATCATCTATGCATGAGCATGTAAGTGCATTTATACTTGGCACTTATCAGTTATAGTAAATTAAGTGGTATCCATGCATCTCATGCCCCTGAGTATAGGTTGTCCAGCATATGCGCACATATAATTCCGACTTAAGTAATTAATTTCCGCATGCCTTCTTAAATGTAGAAAGTAAACTTTTTAACACATAAGAATGTCTCCCTAGGCACTAGGAGCATATAGCCTCTTTTTATATTCAAACCATCCTAGGATTAATTGCTATGTAAATCCAGTTTATTTACTCCTGTTTCTTTGAAACAACCCCATGCTCATTAGTACTCGTAATGTAGACTGTACATAATAGATATGCACGCAATCACTATTAATAAAACATACGTGTGGCATCATTTTCACCATAGGAACTCATAGTAAATAGAGGTTTATACATAAGAGAGCGGATTTGCTGCACACGGTGCTAGCTACCCACCAGGATGGGTCGCTACCCATTGCCTGCTTCAGGCGGCGCTCGGTGATCTTCATCGGTGGATCCGAGAGGTAGGAAACCCATTCTCTGTGGTAAAAACAGGAGTTAGTAATTCAGAATAGAGATTTGTAGAAAAAAAAGAAAATGTATACAGCCTTTACCTGGCTAAATCAGTGTCAACTGCCTTGTTTGCTATCCATCTAGCCATCCTCTTCGCCTCGTTGTAATCCGGTGTAGTATGCCTGTTTGATGAACACTCCGCATAAATGCATCCTGAAATCTTCATTAGGTTCTTCTGTTGTTGTACCGGTTCCTCCCCTGCTGCCTGCATCACAACATGGCAGTGCAGACCGATTGCGTCAACGATGACATCAAGCTGCTCAGGGGGCTTGAAACACATGGACGGTTCGATGCCAATGCTTAGCTCGTGGGCGTGGTGGAAAGCCCTTTTCTTGGGATTTCCATTCCTGCAAAACCAGGAACATGGCAATACGTATGTTTAAACCAAAGCAAATGATGTCTAAAGGTGCTTTTACTGTAACGGGACAAAAAATGCTTGCCTTTCACTGCTTGGTATGGTTGTTGCGATGCTGGAAACTCTCATGGATTCAATATCTCCATGGTCCTGTGATGCTGCACGATAGCAATGTGATTCCTGTTACATCCAGAAAATAGATGATTTGAGGAACATGAGAAGGGATTGAAGGTAATTTACCAATGGAAGCGAACTGGGTCAGGACTGTTCGTAACAATTTGTTTTCTTTAAGGATGGAAAGATGCTTTTGTATTGTTATCCTTTTAAAATCGTCCATGACTTTGGACAGGTCAGCTACTGATGGGTGGTCGTCGACATTGATATCCTACAACAGATCCAGTTTACATATACTGCGGTGAACAACATGAATGCCAATGAATTCATCGAGCGGGCAGGTTACCTTGCTTTCCCATCTTGATAACATGTCGTTGATGTAAGCTTCCCCCAGTCAACCATTGTCCTGAAAACCTCAGGAGCTCTTCCTTCCGACGAACTCCCCTGAAAGGAACCTTGTGACCATAACCGCGAGATGATGAAGATTTCTTCGCATTTGCTCTGGACCGAGGAGGGGGATATTTGTCCCACGACTCGAAACCATACCTCTTCGTCGTGCGATGGCCGGCCTCTACTGCTGCTTTGCCATCTGAAGAATCAGTACCGTCTGGGTTGGCCCAGTATCCTCCTTCCCATCTAACTAGAATGTACTGGGGAGTAGCAAGAAGAAAGAAGAGGGAGTAGATGGAGTAGATCTTCAGCTGCCCGTGTTAATGGCAGAGTCCCATGGTTTATGTAGAGCTTTGTTTTTGGAACAGCTACCCATGCATTGTCCTTCCATGCGCCCAGGTCGTTGCAATCAGTCACCTAGTACCGATGCATCCAGTGAATAAAGCTGCGAGAAAGAGCTGACAAAAGCAAACGTAGCTCTATAGCCCTAGGCTTTGTTAATCCTCCAACGACACTGGCTAATCCCCTCGCACGTATCTAGGAACAGAGCTGGATGAGAGGTCAGATGTGACCGGGTAGCGGCCAACCCTGTGGGGTAGCTATCACCGTGTCGAGGAGGATATTTTCGTTATACATAATGTCATACTTGGTTTCCTTCCAAGAAAAACTATAGGGTAAATACTTTGTCTAGGTGAATATGGTATCAAGAGCATATCTTAAAACAAGTGATCATCGTAGAGTAAATCCCAATAGGTTCCCTCCGTACTCATAGAGCTCAAATAATATTTCCAGGATGAACCATATCATGTTCCGCTAATCTACATTTCAGTAAATAACATATACTTGGTTAAATCCCAAACTTAGTGAGAAAGATGAGTAAGCGTTTATAAACCTCACTTTACTTTCAGAATAATTGTCCAAGACACTGTTATGCAATAAGAGAAAACTACCGACGTTTAATGATAGAACTAACTTCCTCTTCATTTGAAGAGAAGGCTTCAAGTGAAATGTGATAAAACTAAAATCTCAACCTCACCAAACCATTAACGGAGTTCAGTTTTGATTAAGTCGCGGTGAATGTTGCCTCGTTGTTATCTAAGTCAAACAGGTCATAATTCACTCTTTATTCATGCATTCTAACTTTGCATCGCATCATTTCATATTATCATCTAGGACGCGAAGGTGGAACCGAAGAGATGGGAATCATCGCCGTGGAGAACTTGATGCTGCTACTAACATTTTGGAATGTGCTAAAAATTTTCAAACCCAAGGCAAACCCCGGTGCACTCCCATGTTTACAAAGTTTTATATTTTCTCACGTGTATTTCGAGTCATGAATTGTGCATTTACGTTTTAGGAGTTGTATGGAACCGTAGTTGCATTTGACTTACATGCTCCTATGGGTGGGTTCAGTTTTATACAGCCACGTGGTAGACTCCGCTATGCTTAATATGGTTGTGTCATCGGTAGAAAATCGAGTGGTATGGAGACCGCTCGGTGTAAGTGTTTCGGATTTACTTTATACTCTCACATGATGATGATAATGAATTTGAGACCGAAAGGGGAAGTTTCATGTGTAGATTGGGGTGACAAGGCTCGCCTTGTTCGCCATAGCCCCGTTTGTGTCGGTTGAGGACCGTTCGTTGTGGCCCCGCTGAGCAAGTTTGAACAGTACCGGATACATGCTAGGAGAATGGGAACTAGTAAACTTAGTAGCTCGATGTTATATTGTTGGACGGGGCCCCACCTCTCTTTTGGTGATGAAGATGGTATGGTGGTTGCGGGTATGTGCTTGAAGGGAGGGTGCACGGGCTAACCACGGATAGCTAGCGCGGGTATGTCATTTGGAGGCTTGCTTCGTCAAGCATCACCCGATTATGATCCTAGTTAACCAAACCCCTCATTAATTTAAGGTGAGGTGCTACATTTAGTTCATTTGAACTAAAGAAGGTCAGAGTTAATCTTTAAAGGTCACCAAATTGCACCCCTACACACATCTGGACTCCATCCACTGCGCCCCTGCAAACGCCATGAACGCCTGGTTCTCGTCGTGCCAAGCATGGCAGCACGGAGGGCAAGCAATTAAGGAGATGCGTCACAGGCTCGCGCGCGTATTGTTTGCAGTTCCGGTGGACCGTGGACCTAGCCATATGATGGTTTAAAGATTCTGCCCGGCATGGTACGCAAGGACAGGGGCGGAGCCAGGTTCAGGCCAACCTGGGCTCCGGCCCCCCCTTGCTTTGTGCAAATCTTTGAGGAGATGAACAGTGATAAGACATTAAGATAAGCATTGGCCGTTAATCACCATGGAAATAAGATTGATTCTTCAATCCGGCCCCCTCTTGCCATTAGTGCTAGCTCCGCCACTGCGCAAGGAAGACGAAGAAAAAGGCCACACGCTTAAGCACGACCATCGCAATAAGCGTCAGCGCTTGCGGATACACGGTCCCCAGGGCCGCGGACTTCCAGTCTTTGATCGCTTGAGTCATCGATTGGTCGTTGTACATATTGCATCGATGTAGTAATAATCGAGACTACTAGACTGCCTAACTCCAAGGGACGACTCCCCTGCCTGTGTTTACTCCATTTCTGTCGAAGAGCAAATGGTAGCTGTCTACATTAGCGGCCTCCACTCCAATTCCACCTTCCATTCCCTCCTGCCGTTGGCTGCCATAGTCTCCATCGCCCTGCTAGCGCCCCGCACGGCGAGCTACCCGTGGCCACTTTGCTGCAACAACAGCTTCACCGCCAACAGCAAGTACCAAGGCAACCTCAACCTCCTCGCCGCCACGCTCCTTGGGAACGCCTCTGGCTCCCCCAACAACCTCTTCGCTACAGCCGTCCCAAAAAAATAAAATAAAAATGAGATTGCCAACTAAAGGGGTGTTTATTTCCAGAGGCCTAATTTTAAAGAAGTCACATCAAAGATAATCTTATTATTTAAAAGTATTAAATAAAGGTTAATTACAAAACTAACTGCAGAACCCCGGGTCTAATTAAGGTAATTAGATGATAGTTACTATAGCATTATTGTAGCAAAACATAGATTAATTAGGCTTATTAGATTCGTCTCGAAATGAGCATTCATCTGTCAAAAAGGTTTTGTCATTAAATTTTATTTAATGCTCCTAAATGACAGGATTCTCTTTCATTTTAGAGGTCTAAAATTTAGAGAGGTGTAAACGAACACCGGCTAAGTACTGGAAGAAGAGAGTAGGTCGCCAATCCTGAAGACTGAAAGCTAGGTGCACGCGTTCGCTTTGCACGCCTGCCTCTAGCCGTTCGCTCAGCTGTTTACTGTTTACTCCATTTCTGTTGAAGAGAGAATGGTAGTTGTCATGAGTAGTCTACATTAGCGGCCTCCAGTTCCCCCTTAATTCCACCGTGTGCCATGGCTCCCTCCCTCCTGCCGTTGGCTGCCATGGTCACCATGGCCCTGCTGGCGTCCCGCGCCGCGAGCTACCCGTGGCTGTTTTGTGGCACGGACAACTTCGCCGGCAACAGCAAGTACGAAGCCAACATCGACCTCCTCGCCACCACGCTGCCGGGGAACGACACCACTTCCCCAAGCAACCTCTTCGCCACCGGCAACGCCGGCGCCGGCCGGGACCATGTCTGGGCTGCGGGGCTCTGCGGCGGCGACGTCAACGCCACCGACTGCATCACCTGCCTCGTCCAGGCCTTCGACGACCTGGCCAATGGCTGCCCCTACAGCAAGGACGCCAGCATCTACTACGACCCCTGCGTCCTCCGCTACTCCAGCGCCCGCGTGCTCTCCGCCGCGGACACCGACGAGTCAGGCCAGTCAGCCTACGTCACGTTTCCCCCCAATGTCACGTCGCACCAGGCCAAGTTCAACCGCGTCGTCGCCGCCCTCATCAACGCCACCGCCGACTACGCCGCGCTCAACTCCACGATGCGGTTCGCGACCGGGGAGGCCGGGTTCGACGAGGAGGTCCCCATGGTGTACGCCGTGGCGCAGTGCACGCCGGACCAGACGCCGGCGCAGTGCCGGAGCTGCCTCGCCGGCATAATCGCGGCGAACATAGCGGCTTTCGAGAACGCTGTCAGCGGCAGGCTGTTCTGGTTGAGCTGCAACTTTAGGTATGATTCCACTCCATTCTTCAATGGACCGGCGATGGTGCAGCTAGCATCAAAGAGCTCTCGAGTGCCAGCGCATGCGCCGACTGTGCAGCCAGCGGTTGCGATGCCGGTGGCCGCAGCTGGAGGTGTGTTAATCTTGTTCGTTTCTTTTAGCGCTAAATTTTAGAGGTCTCTAAACAAAGAAAATCTAGTACTAAATAAAGTTTAATGACAAAACCTTTTTACAGATGGGTACATCTTTACGAGACGAATCTAATGAGCCTAATTAATCTATGTTTTGCTACAGTGATGCTACAGTAACCATCATCTAATCATGGGTTAATTATCCTCATTAGATTCGTCTCGCGAATTAGACCAAGGTTCTGTAGTTAGTTTTATAATTAAACTTTATTTAATATAGCTTATCTAGAGTTTAGACCCCTCTAAAATTTAGACCCCCATGCGCCGAACACCCCCTATATCTCTATACATATGTGCCGAACACCCCCTGTATCTCTATACATATGTAAACGTTGGGGATGTTTGGGACACGAGTGGCTTATTATCATCTGAAGCTGAATCTTGTAGGAAGAAGCCGTAGTAAGGTCTTGACCATATCTCTTACTGCTTCACTCTCGGTGTTCTTCGTTGTGCTTCTTGGTTGCGTTCTTTACTTCACGAGGAAGCGACGAGGAGACGGTGATAAGAATAGACAAAGAGAGGCACAACACGCCCTGGAAAGGGCCAAGACAGAGGAGACGTTGAAGCTGTGGAGGATGGAGGAGAGCGGCTCAGAGTTCACGCTCTACGACTTCACCGAGCTGGCTGCCGCGACGAGCAACTTCTCCGTGCAGAACCGGCTCGGCAGAGGTGGCTTTGGCCCCGTCTACAAGGCCAGTATCTGACCTGATAGACACGGTTGAATGCAGAGTTTACTAATATTTGACTGACCCTGGATGCACCTCTCGGGGGTTAACTCAATTACTGCAGGGACAGCTTTGTGATGGAGCAGAGATCGCGGTGAAGCGGCTGTCAGCGCAGTCGTTGCAAGGGCTTGGTGGAGTTCAAGAACGAGATCCAGCTGATTGCCAAGCTGCAGCACACCAACCTGGTCCGCCTCGTCGGATGCTGCGTCGAGCAGGAGGAGAAGATGCTCGTCTACGAGTACATGCCCCACGGGAGCCTCGACTTCTTCATCTTTGGTACCACACCAATCCACATTAAGTTTCGATCAATGATGTCACATATATGCTTTTCGCTGACGGAGGGGATGTTAATTGGGTCAATGATTGGCATGGCATGTAGACCCAGTGCGGCGACAGTTGCTGGACTGGAAGAAACGGCTGCACATAATCGACGGGATAGTGCAGGGGCTCTTGTACCTACATCAGCACTCACGGGTGCGCATCATCCACCGGGACCTCAAGGCCAGGCAACATCCTGTTGGACAAGGACCTCAACCCAAAAATATCTGACTTCGGCATGGCCAGGATCTTTGGCCCCAACATCACCAAAGCCAACACCAACAGGGTCGTCGGCACCTAGTAAGAGTTAAAATAAAATTATGTATAAGAGTACTACACACACGTTATATGCACCATTCCTTTGTTCCACTTTGTGTGTGTAATGTTGTCAACATTCGTATAGTGGGTACATGGCCCCTGAGTATGCTTCGGAGGGCATCTTCTCTGTCAGATCTGATGTGTTTAGCTTCGGCGTGTTGCTGCTCGAGATCGTCAGTGGCAAGAAGAACAATGGCCATCAGCAGTACGACGACTTCATCAACCTTATTGGATACGTAAGTTTTGTACAACTAAAAGAGAGGGGGGGGGGGGGGGGGGGATGTGTATGCGGACCTTATTCTTATTTCGTAATAATTTGCAGGCATGGCAGTTATGGAGTGAAGGGAGAGAAAACGAGGTAATTGACCCAATGCTAGGCGACTGCGACAAGTCGAGCATCACGCGGTGCATCAAGGTGGCCTTACTATGCGTGCAGAAAAATACCATGGATCGGCCAACGATGACAGAGGTCACAACGATGCTGGAGAGCGAGGGGGCAGCGCTAAGGGATCCGAGCCAACCGCCACACTTCCACTTGAGGGTCACCGACGATGATGGTGCCGGAGAGGACGGGTGGGAGGTGGAGAATCAACCTCAGGTGATTGGGTCGTTCAGCACCAACGATGTAACCGTCACTATGATGGAAGAAGGCAGATAACACCTATTGTCATTTCCATTAATTTAAGAATTTTTACCATAGACCCAATAGATGCACATCATACACTCCATTCGATGTTCTAGATCTTCGTTAAGATACATGTTTGATCCACAGTATCATTGATATAGTGATGAGGTATTATAGTATCATATGCTGGAGTAAGTATTAGTGAAAAATGGTAACTCAATTAGGGCGTGTTGCCCAGCTTCTCCACCGGCTATGCACTGTAGCGCACTGTAGCTACAGTGCATAAGCCAAAAAAAGGCCCTACACCATTGCTTACTCCGGCTTTTTGTTAGATGAACAGTGTCAAACAGTGAAAAAGCCAGCGAAGAAGCCGGTGCCAAACACACCCTTAGATAGCGGCGGAACTGGACGAGAAATCTGGGGGGGGGGGGGGGGGTGCGCTTTTAACGTTTGAAGGTTGAAACAATGGCACCATAATTTCATTTGTTCACAAACGACATGGTTGTACAATACACAAAAGAAAATATAGTTAGTAACAGAGTCAATCAATAACCCATGATTTTTAGAAAGATTAGTCCATCCATAGTCAGCAAATATATTAGTTGGACATACCCGATTGCATCATATATCTATGGCAAATATCTCCGATTTGCTTTGCCTTTTCTTTGCAAACCCCGATTGGCTTTAGTTTTTTTTGTAGATAATGGGAAAAAAAGCAGTTCCGGCCTTGACCTCACATGAGGCGATTGACTTCAGTTAAGAACCTAGAAAAATAATTAGGGGATGAGAGCAGGTTAGGGCTTACATTCCTTCGAGCAGGCTGCTGGACGGAGTGGCTGTAGCGTCGCGATCTACCCCGCCTCCGGAGCGAGCTTCCCTCCATAGTCAACAATGCCGCAATCTCCCCTGGAGCTCCGAGGCGGCGATGGGAGATGGCGCCTGTCGGCTGTCACGGCGAAAGAAGCGACAAACGACGGTAACTAGTGTGGGCTGTTGGGCTCTGCGTACTCCAGAATGAATTTGATCAGATACGGAGCAGCTGGGCCTTTTGATTCCTATGCTGGATATGGGCTAGGGGCAGGACCAGTAATTGCGGCGGTAATCGATTGGCCGAAGAACGGATAGTCGTCTAAAGCGCACGGAAACTCATGATTTTTTTTCCCTATCATGCCTATAACGGAAACTCTAAAGCGCGCACGGACGCGCGTGAGCGCGAGCGCGTGTCCCTCGCGTGGGTGGCCTGCTCCTGACATGGGCTTGGCCCATTTAACACGCTCGCGCGGAGTGAGCGGCCAGGAGCAGGCGTCGAGGTTAGAGTTCCAGGGTTGTCGCGTTTAGGGGAGGGAGCTCCAATGCCCGCCGGCCATAGAAAGGGGGTTTGGGGGCCGCGACCCAGCGGTGCGGCACGCGAGCGGTGGACGGGATAGGCGACGGGGGCGTCACGTCGCGATGATTTAGCGTTGGGCGGCTGCAGCGGTGGGTGCGGCTGGCGGCGGCGCCACCGGCCGCCGGTGGTGGTGGCGGGGGAGGAGGGGTTCGTCCAGCGGGCGGCGACGGAGGCCACGGGGGCAGTGGCGCGACTAGGCGGGGGTCGCGGTTGGCGACCGAGAGACGCGCGGGGGCGGCGGTTGAAAGTCGAAGGCGGGGCGGGGACGGCGGTGGAAACGACGTGGCGGCAGGGGGAGGAGGCGCGCGCGTATAGACGTGCGTTAAGCTCCCCCTTTTATATACCCCGATTTGTAACATATTTTTTTACGCCATATAATACCACACGCACACGCTGCCTCGTCACACCTCCAACAACCACTTACCCAAGGCCTAATTCGTCATTGTTGATGCAATGCAACCATCCGACTCCGTCCATCGCCCTTCTGCCTACCCGTCCACGGCCAAAGGCGACATCGCTTGAAGTTGTCACGAGTAGGAAGACGATGACATCACCCGTTTAACCAATCCATAAACAATATCCAATTGTTGTATTTTTTTTTTGCGAATTACACAGTACAACTTAGACACTCACAACGCACGCACACTCACCATTTTTGTGATTACACAGTACAACTCAGACATTCACAACGCACGCACACTCACCTCTATGAACGCACATACGCAAACCCTACCTCTATGAGCATCTTCGAAGACAAGACTGAGCCGGCAAATCCTTGAGATTGACGAATTCACCATTGATGTCACGTTGCCTATCGCTGAAAGCACAACGCCGTTAAATCCTAAAAAATTCGCTCCCACATAGAGTCGGACCACATGTACTACTAAGGCTCTTGTAATCATTAAGCTGCAAACCCTTTCACTATCCGATTGTTGTATATGATCTGCGCTTATAAAACATCCTATGTTTGAGGTCTATATATAGGAACCACTGATTTCAAAATTGATCGATGAAAATTGTGTTGGAGACTCTAAAACCTTTGCTGTGACATGTTTTTTTAATTATTCATGCACTGACATGTTAGCTCGGACTGAAATTGCATTTCTGTTTCTCAGTCTGGGCCTGAAATGGGTTAGCCCAGTTCTCCTGTTTCGTTCTATCTACTCAAGAGTGGCAAACCCAAGAGGCCGAAGTCAACCGCCAGCTCCCACCGTCAAATCACACCCCAGCCATGGCCTCCGCCGCTGCCGTCGTTACCCTCAACGTCGGCGGCGAGCTCTTCCAGACCACCGCCGGCACGCTAGCACGCGCGGGCGCCTCCTCGCTTCTCTCCTCCCTCTCCCCCTCCACCCAGGCCGACCCGCACTTCCTCGACCGCGATCCGCGCCTCTTCGCGCTCCTCCTCTCCTTCCTCCGGCGCGGCCACCTCCCGTCCCCTCCCTCCGCGGGGCTCCTCGCCGAGGCGCGCCACTTCGCGCTCGACGGCGCCCTCCTCGCCTCCCTGTCCCCGGCGTCCGCCTTCGCCCCGCTCTCGCTGCGCCCCTCCGCGCTCCTCCCCCTCACCGGCCGCGTCGCGCCCTCCGCCGTGGCGGTGTGCCCCTCCCCGCACCCGGCCTCCGTCGTGGCCGCGCACGGCGGGGTCGTGACCTGCTTCGACGCCGCGCTCGCCTCCCGCCGCAGCGTCCTCACGCCGCTCCCCGCCGTCGACTCGCTCGTCGCGGTGTCCCCCGACCTAGCCGTCGCCGGCGCCCGTGACTTCCCCGGCGTCCACCTCTGCCGGTTCTCTGACGTCCCCGCCGCTGCGGAGGTGCTTTCATGGCCGGGCTCGCCCTCCGCCAATGTGCTGTCCATGGCGGCCACGGCGGCGTCAGAAGCGACGCCGCTGCCCTGGCTCTTCACCAGCTTCGAGTCCGCGCGACGGAATTCGAGCGCCGTGGTGGCGTTCGATCTGAGTTCTATGGCTCCCGTGGCGGAAATTGGGCGGAAGGAGGTGTTCGGTGCTGACATCGAGGCCGCGATACCAGCAACCAAGCTCGGATGGCTTGGTGGGCACAACCTTTTGCTCGCCGCTGGGTCGCACTCGGGGCCGGCCGGAGTAGTGGGCGACATTCGCCTCTGGGATGTCCGGTCGAGCTCAACAGTGCCAGTGTGGGAGGTCAGGGAGAAAGAGGACTGCTTTGCAGATATTGCTGCCTCAGACAAGCTGTCGGCGCTGTTCAAGGTCGGTGCTGCATCTGGCGAGGTGTATATGGCTGATTTGAGGAGGCTTGGTAACAGTGGAGCCATTGAGTTGGACCCCTGGGTGTGCATCGGGGACGGACAGAGGGCAGCAGCGGCAGCATCATCTCGAAGGAAGGAGGGGAATGGCTGTAGGATTGAGTGCTACTGCAATTGGGTGTTTGTGGCACGCGGTGCTGACGTGGAGGTGTGGAGTCAGGTCGAATTGGCGCCGGAGGCCGGTGGCAAGAAGTTGATGAGGAGGAATTGGGTAGGCAGTGGACCATCCATAGAGACGGGAGGCAGCGAGGAGGGTATCAAGGAGAAGAACAAGATTGTGAGCTGGGCATTTGGAGGCAGCAGGATGGCATTGGCTCGCGCTGAGAAGCAGTCTATCGAGGTGTGGGATAGTGCTCCTGCGGCAAATTGTGTCAAGCCCTAAAATAGGAAGAATACTGCAAAAGTAAGATGATATTCTGAATATCCAGTTACTATTCGTGTTCTTCTGTACATGTATCTTACAGTGTTCGTTGTGAGGTGTCCTAGGGAGTTAGATTGTTGAATGTAATACATGGAAGTTATGATATTACTGCATGAGATGATTTCTGTGTGGTTTAAATAAAGTCTATGTTTCATGATTTATGCAATCTGCCTAAGTTCATGATTACCCTAGCAACAAAAAGTCCCTGTTCTAAGGAAATGTGATGTGAATAGGAATTACTTGCCAGTCAGAAGTAATCCTCTTTGTTAGTAATATGAAAATTCATCGATAATACATGAATACTAATTTATGTCTTCTAGAAGCTTGCCGTAACTCCGTCATGATTCAAGAATCTGTTGAAAACTTATTTCATGGTCAATGCTTGCTGCTCTTTACATTTGTGACCTTTGGGTTGGTTAAATGAGCCCATACTATATGCTGCAAACCGATATGACATCATTTGAACAATTTAGGGTGTGTTTGGTTGGGCTGTGGCTGTCAAAAAAGCTGCTGTGGGCTGTGGGCTGTAAAAAAAGCTGCTGTGGGATTTAAGCTGTGAGAAAGTTAAAAGCCGTTTGGTGAAACAGCTGTGGCTTTTTGGAAACTGACTACATGTCATGTATATGTATGTATATATACACACATATATAACATATTCATATGTATATAAATGTACACACTTGTATATAATATTTATATATACATACATAATGTATATGTATGTTTTATAAATATTATATGTACATATACATATATATATGTATATATTATAAATATTTTATGTCTATATAAATATTATAAATAAATATGTACATTTTTATATAATATTTATACCTACATATGTCAATGTATATGTATGTTTTACAAATACTATATGTACATACACATATATATGTTAATATTATAAATATTTTATGTATATATAAATATTATAAATATTTTATGCATATTATAAATATTCATATGTATATGTGTACATATGTATGTATGTATGTATACATGTATATAGGTAATTTTTTCATATTTGTGAAAGCCAAAGCCCAAAAAAGCACCTTCCTACCTGCTTTCAGAAATGAACTAGACAAAAGCTGCTTTTGGCTGTGACTTTTTTTTACAGCCAACCCGTTTGGTTGGGCTTTTGGCTTTTTTGGAAAGCCAAAGCCAAAAAAAAGCCCAACCAAACACACCCTTAACCCTATAACACTTCGATTCCTGAAACCCCATCCAATCCCATCAAGTAAAACTAGTATCCAGTGTAGCAATTTGGTTGATCTTGAGCAACATGAATGGCATCCACAAGATTGCTTGTTTGGGTTGTTTGGATTGAGTAGATACTATCCTTCCTTTGATACACTTTGAATCTCAAAACAGAAAATCTAGGCCGATTGATTTGCCGGCTGCTTCCGGCTGCTGCTGCGCTGCTACAGTCTGGTGGGCGACTGTCGCAGCTGCTAGAGAGCAGCACCAGACCAGAGAGCCGAACAAGGCGAATGATTACTGCTTTTATACGGGTACCTGATCACAGAATTTGATCTAACATGTGCCAGTAATTTAGATTTGCAAATGGTCCATAGGAAAAACTGTCAAATTTCTTCCAGATTGATGTGAAAGTGGGCATTGGACTTCACCAGTATGTGATCACATCAAAAAACTACCAATAAAATTCTGAAGTGATGAGTTGCAAGGCCAATCACTGAAATCGATTTGATGGCAAAAATCAACCACTAAACCGTACTAGTTTTTTTTTTTTTTCCTTCTATTGACCTCCCGAACTGCCAACGAATTTCCTTCCATGCATGAACACTAGGTTTGATGAATATCTGCAGATTTGTTGTCATTCTGTTCTCCTAACGCTGCAGTGAATCGTTTCATGTCTTGATATAGTCACCATTACTAGGTCTATTATTTACCTCCGTTCTTGACATATGGAAGGGGGAAAATAGATAGTCAATCAGCTTTCAAAAATAAACTTTTACAGAAACTGCTATGTCCGTTATTGCCATAAAGATGTTTCAAGTAATCTGATGGGCATTTGTGACAGTGACAGGCACTGCCATCTGCGTTGTGATTGTACAATTTTCACAGTGATCTTATCTTAATGCTGAACATTGTTAATGCTCATACTTCGTTTTCCTTTAGTGGTCTTATAGCTGAACTGCCTGTTGTACTCAGGAGCTTGAAGCAATTGGGGACCATTCTGACACTGAATTTGTGAAGTAGCTGCATCACATGGCAAGAAGTTAAGATGTGTGAAGAGTAAGATCAGTGTGCATCAGATAAATCTCTCAGCTTTCCTCGACTTATGGACTTGCTGAAAAGAGAAAAGGGTGCTGGCTGGAATAAGTTCCTGAGTGCAGGTGCCATAATCCATCAGGAAGCAAGCCTCTTGGCTGGTGCACGTACCATTGGCAGGTCGATCAAAACAAATATTGCCTGTTATGCAATGTTGTTGTATTTTGTTAAGAAAGAGGTCTAAGAAACGACAAACAATTGTTCTTTTTCAAATACCAGGCGGGATGGAACCATTGATGATTGATCTTTGTATATAGAAATTGGCTTTGATTCAGTTTGTCGTTATTTTATCCTTGGATGTTGGTAACGCTTGCTGCATTGTATGGAACTCTTCTGAATGAGGCACGGTTAGCCTCTTGGGGACCAGATACCTTGAAAAGAAGTCCCTCCGCAGCTACGCTTCCTGCCTTCCTGTGGCCAAGATATTGACGAGTGGATGACATGATATACTATGTAGATACCAGCATTGATTTTGCCTGAACAATATGCGTGCACGTTAAAGCATGTATCTAACATGGGTCAGTGAACGCACGGCGCCGCATCTATGTGTCTGGCCAGCCACAACAACGGAGATAGCCAGCACAGAGCACATATATAGCTGGCCCAGTGCTATTCTCTTTACAAGCACCTCCATACACACGGAGTGAGCGGCTGCAGGACAGCATCGATGGCCATGGCCGGAGGTGTGCCAGATCTCCTATTGATCGCCATCTTTGCCTTCCTCCTTGGTACACAAGGTATGACTACTCACATACTCTCATGTAAAACATCTTTTTTCTGCTGAGTTACACATAGAACAGCGTACTTTCAAGATGACAAAGTGGCGCCGTTAGCCACATATGTGTTAGTGGTAGATTGAAGGTCATTTGCCAGCTTCTGTGACTTTTGGTGGTGCTGAGTAAGAGAATAGGGGAACTGGGATTTTATCTATAAGAATTGTTTGGCAACGCCTGATTTACCTCTTCTTTTCAACTCCTCTGTTTCATGGGTTCTCTTCAAATTTTAAACATGTTAATTAATATGTTATTTCCAAAGTTCAAGAATGTTAAATAATCTACTGTATTGCCCAACAGCTTGACTTCTTGATTATATAGTTGGAATTCGGTCCCAACCAACCAGATATCATTTAATGGGCTATTTAGAAGGATTCATTTTTTAATTTTGAGCTTGGAAAAATGTGTGCCACTGGTCATCTGGTTGTCCCCCCCCCCCCCCTTTGAAATTCATTCTATATGGTTTTAACTACTACTTATCATGATATTGTGATATTTCTATATCTTTTCTAATGGAGGCTAGATAATTTATTTAGGTTTACATAAAAAGACTAAATTATCACCTAATAGACCAAACATGGACAAAATTTAGCAAGTAGTTGGCCTGCTCGCACACTTATTTTGCTGAACAGACTCATATCCATGATTATCGTGTGATGTTTTTGTTGCTGGAGTGTGCACGCATGTATCCACATATTCCTACCTTTTTCTTATGACATTCTGGTCTTTAAACTACATATTTTTTCAATTAATTCAAGTAACTGAAATTTGCAATTATTTTTCAAATGCCGTCTGGTCTGACCACCTATGATCGAAATCCCCAGCATGCTTCGAAATTATTTAATTTTCTAAATATTTTTTCCTCACATTGCTGGTAATATACATGATCTTGCTAGGCATATAAATACATAAACCTTCCCCTTTTTTCTCCAAACACATACAGTAGAACTACGTTCAAGAAGGATAAAATTGGCCAAGGATAAACGTGAATCATTCAAAAGATAGCCTGATCAACACACACAGCATTGTGGGTACCTAAACTGACTATATGCTAAAACTCTGCAGTTGATTTTTTAGTTCCGGATTTTTTTTACACTTGACACAATTGTCATTATGCACGCGTACAGATAATGCCATCTCGTGCTTTTCGTGCATGTCGTTGTCTCCCATAACGTACGTACATTGCATCGACATTTCTATTCGTATGTTTGTCTGTCTTCTTTCCCTTCTCTTGTTTTTTTGTGTTTGTTTATAAGAAAGCACCTTGTAAGAACCATGCCACCTGATTACACAAACGGCAGCATTTCATTTGTTTGGAATCTCTTCTCTCTGTTTTACCCTAGGCAGCTCAATATGAGGGTAGACCGGTGAAAAAAAAAATCTGTTCGCAGCCTGGAAAATATTTCTTTAAAGTAGATCACCTCGCGTCTTCCCCTAAAATATGGTACAACATTGCAGTGGCAGATAATATATCGTTTCTACTGATCATTGTTTTCAACTAAACAATGTTGCAGTTTGAATACCTTGAAATTTAAAACTTTGAATTCAATGTCTTGGCTTCGCACACGAGGCAACTCAAACCTTCAAATTCCTAGATCGGAATGGCAAACTTTCTGCTCGAGAAAACACACCTATCAACTTAATGAAATGTCGACGTTCTATTTTAAATCTACCCTCATCATGATCCAATAAAATTGCGTCGTGGATCATATTTGGATGACTATTTAGGAGGTGTTCGGCGTATGGGGGTCTAAACTCTATATAAGCTATATTAAATAAAGTTTAATTATAAAACTAACTACAGAACCCTGGTCTAATTCGCGAGACGAATCTAATGAGGGTAATCAAACCATGATTAGATGATGGTTACTGTAGCATTACTGTAGCATGACTGTACCAAAACATAGATTAATTAGGCTCGTTAGATGTGTCTCGTAAAGATGTACCCATCTGTAAAAAGGTTTTGTCATTAAACTTTATTTAGTACTAGATTTTCTTGGTTTAGAGGCCTCTAAAATTTAGCGCTAAAAGAAACGAACAGGGCCTAATCTAGAGTTAATTTCACAAAACCACAACTATTTGGTTTCATGTTGCAAGGAACCATAACTTTTGCAACAAGTTTCATAAAACCACAACTTTTAGTTCGGGCCCACATGTCAGCCACACAAAAGTTCATAGGGTCAATAGAGGATGACAAGTGGGCCCAGGATCAAAACTTGTGGTTTTGTGCAACAAGTGACACAAATAGTTGTGGTTTTGTGAAACTGGTTTCAAAAGTTGTGATTCCTTGCAACAAAGAACCAAATAGTTATGGTTTTGTGAAATTAACTCTTTAATCTATGGATCGAATCGATGGACATGGCAACTGCGGATTAAGTGCAGAAATCCGTTTCTTGACACCCAGTTGCTGTCTCAGGTGCGACGGCGGTGAAGTTCACCTTCCGCAACAACTGCCCGGAGACCGTCTGGCCGGCGACGCTGACCGCCGCCGGCCGCCCGGCGTTCCCGACGACCGGCTTCGCGCAGGCGCCGGGGGCCTCCCTCTCCTTCCCCGGTGTGGGCGCCACGTGGTCGGGCCGGGTGTGGGCCCGCTACAGGTGCACGGGCGGCGCCGGCTTCTCCTGCGAGTCCGGCGACTGCGGCACGGGCCAGCTCGCGTGCAACGGCGCCGGGGGCGCCCCGCCGGCGACGCTGGCCGAGTTCACCCTCGGCGGCGGCGCCGGCCTCGACACCGACTTCTACGACGTCAGCAACGTCGACGGGTTCAACCTGCCCGTGGAGATCGAGCCCACCACGGCCGGCGGGCGGTGCCCGACGGCGTCGTGCCCGGCGGACATCAACCGGGTGTGCCCGAGCGAGCTGGCGGCGCGCGCGCTGGCCTCGCCGCCGTCTCCGGCGAGCAACGGCACCGCCGGCGGCGCGGCGGCGGTGGTCGGGTGCAAGAGCGCGTGCCTGGCGTTCAACACCGACGAGTACTGCTGCCGCGGGCAGTTCGCGTCGCCGGCGACGTGCCGGCCGACCGGGTACTCGAGGCTGTTCAAGGCACAGTGCCCGGAGGCGTACAGCTACGCGTACGACGACGGGAGCAGCACTTTCACCTGCAACGCTACGGCCGACTACCAGATCACCTTCTGCCCAGGCTCCGGCGGCCGAGCTGCCCAGGGACGAGGAGACAAGCCCGTACAGCTGCCAACCAGCGGCAGCAACTTCTAATCTAGTAATCTATAATAATTACTAAAAACGTGTCATCTTTCATTTTCAATCAAATAGCTCGTCGGTCCATCTATGCAGCGCCAAAGCATCAGCTATGTAATTCTCTTCCCTAGAAATATATGGATAAAGTTCTAGCTCTTGTCCCCGAGATTGTATTCTCTATCTTTTTTTTTTTATTTCTCTCAGCCGGCGAATTTGCCATGTGTGTCTCAGCCGGCGAATTTGCTTTGTGCCTGTCTTATTGTTGCTTTTTTTCCCGAGAAAGGTTGTCTTATTGTTGCTGATGTGCACCCGCTTGGGTCTGGGCATCGATCTTTGGACGAGAGAAGGGTAACTCGATTTGGGGATGAAAATGAGGTTCACGGCTGACTACAATCGTCCAAGGATGTTGTGTCTTAGCAATCGATACACCATCTCTAATGATTGCCGCGATCTTGTGGGAGTGCGACCACCAGCCACAAGGGCACTTGTTCTGCAAGCATCCGAGAACTAGCAAAACAAGTAAACAAGCACTGAATGCGAGATGGAAGTTAAGATCTTAATCAACTGAAATCAACTATGGTGGAGTTTCGAATACAAGAAGTCGGACGATTTAGTCAACACACGTGCTTACAAAGAAGTAGCAACGGTTAAGTTTCAACTAATCAAAACTCAACTGTTCTTGGCGGCAGCCAAGGGGTATAAGAACGTGAGAGGACGACCAGATGGGTGCTGGGTCGTGCTCCAACCCTAAGACGCGTCTTTAATGGACTCAAACTTGATACACAATCCATTAGACCAAAAACAGAGTGTCGCAACACCATAGACAGAAAAGGTATCTCTAGTAAATTGACGATTTCTGATGACTCCGAATAGATATGGACGTGAGGCTGGATCCGTTTGAAAGTAGACTTGATAAGCTCTCCATAAAGTATCAGAACTCCCCAATCGAAGTTCGGATGAAGCCGTGGCATCCGTCACAAGTTGACCCTGTCATGCGGTCCGCATCCCGCGCGCGCGAATCCCCTCCCCTTCTTATCCTCTCCATCATTCCTAAGCAAAACAAAAGTACACGTGTCTCCCATGGTCTAGATAAGATGGACATGATCTTAGGAATGAACTCACTTGATAGTTAAGTTGGCGAGCACGAGCGCGAGTAAGAGGACCAGCTGACGTAGGTGTTGTTGGTGTTGGTGGAGGTGTGGGTGCAACGGTAGTAGTGATGTCCTCATTAGTTGCTAGTACATTCAAAAATATTTTAAAGTAGGTTCCAACATTTTTATGTGTAGCTTCAGCATTGTTTTAAAAGATGTAGACATTACATATTAAACTTGTTGAACTAGTTACTTTAAATTTTCAACCTTATCATTCATAATATTTAAATATTTATTATATTATTCTCTGTTTCATACTACCAAGCAAATGAACTAAAAATGAATTGTTGAGCACTGTCGGAACGACATCATAACAAAATTGGAAGGAGTATATTGTTTTATGATTTTCAGAAATTGTTCAAGTTTATTTTAAAACATAGTTTGATGGAGCCTACTCCCTCTGTCCCAAAATAGATGTTGCTGTTTACTTTTTTGACCGCTCGTCTTATTCAAATTTTTTGCGCAAATTTTATTTATTTTTTACAACTTGTTTTATCATTGAATATTTTTTTAATCATGACATATTTATTTTTATATTTAAAAGTTTTTTTTAATAAAACGAAGGGTCAAACATGATATCTTGTGACATCTATTTTAGGACGGAGAAAGTAGAACACAAAAGGGGTGTTCGTTGCATGGGGTCTAAAATTTAGAGGGAAGGATCTTGTCATTTAAGAGTATTAAATAAAGTTTAATTACAAAATTAACTGCAGAACCTCTGGTCTAAATCGCGAGACGAATCTAACGAGGGTAGGTAAGCCGTTATTAGACGCTGGTACTGTAGCATTACTGTAGCATCACTGTAACAAAATATAGATTAATTAGGCTCGTTAGATTCGTCTCGTAAAGATGTACCTATCTGTAAAAAGATTTTGTCATTAAATTTTATTTAGTACTCTTAAATAATAAGATTCTCTTTGATGTGACAGGTCTAAATGTTAAATGCTAAAGCAACGAACACCGATAAAAGTATTAAAGCGCGCGAAAAACAAACCCAGGACATCCATCCAAAGCAGTACGATAGGAGGAGGTCAGGTCTCCAAGAATATTCTCTGGAACCACTGGCTGTTGCTCAGCATAGGATCCATGGAGCGGGAGCGCTGCATGCACTGGAGGTCCGTCAGACGACGGGTCATTCGAACCCAGCTTTCGGGCTGAAGGAGCTGTGGACGTGCTCGGAGTGACGCGGCTTGGCTGCAGCTTTGCGGTTTGTGAATCTTTTGAGTTCCCACATTGCATGCATATGACCCCACCTCGTCCAGTTGAGTCCCGTGACACTGCGGGCCCGTCTCCCGACGACCCCGGCGAGCTCGTCAACGGCTTAGATTGGGAAGTGATTAATGGCTTAGATGAACCGCTAAAACATACTGTTTGCATTTTTTTTATTGACCTCCTGAACTGCCAACGAATTTCCTTCCATGCATGGAACACTAGGTTTGATGAATACCTGCAGATTTGTTGTCACTCTGTTCTTCCCCTTACCCGCAGTGAATCATTCCATGTTCTGATAGAGTCGCCATTACTAGGTCCATTCGTGATACTGACAGACATTGCCATCTACACTGACACTGTATAATTTTCACAGATGATCACGTCTTAATGCTGAACATTGCTGGTGCTCATACTTCGTTCTCGGGTGCTTGAAGCAATTGGGACCATTCTGACACAGAATTTGTAAAGTAGCTGCATCACATTGCTGCAGCAGATAAATCTCTCAGCTTTCCTCGACTTATGAACTTGCTGAATAGAAAACTATTTGTACCTTTTGTTTGTAACACAAAACTATACAACTTTAAGGCTGACCCCATAAGTCGGTGACGCATTTTCATTTTGATGAAATGTGTGATTGATGTGTGGATTCGGATACAAATGTGTAGATTTTTTTTTTTAAAAAAATAGTATTTTGTGATCACTGAAGGTGCAAATAACCGTAAGTTTCTAAAATTTACTTTATGCGTTGCACGTTAAAGCATGTATCTATGGGTCAGTGAACGCACCGAGTCGCATCGATGGGGTGATCGGTACCCCGCCCGCATGTGGCTTGCCCAGGCCCTCCTGTGATTGGTACTCACAGCACTGGGTCAATGTACGCACTATACATCGCATCTATGAGGGTGATTGGTACTCCTAGCCCGCGTCTGGCTCAACCAGCCCCCCGGTGATTGGTACTCTCAGCACCGTGCACTCAGGCTGCCACTGCCATGAGCCTGGCTGGGTGGAAACGAGAATGGTGCTTCAAGGAACATGCAAACCAATCAGGACGGGCCTCCACGAATCTTGCATGCACTACGCTAGGCTATGGGGCTCACCAGGAAGGAGCCAACTGCCCAACCAAAATCACGCCGCCTGCCACAACAATGCATATATAGCTGGCCCAGTGCTATTCTCTTTTTACAAGCACCTCCACGGAGTGAGCAGCTGCAGGACAGCATCCATGGCAATCGCCGGAGGTGTGCCAGATCTCCTACTAATCGCCTTCTTTGCCTTCCTCCTCGGTAAAGGTATGACTACTCGTATATACCATAAAACATCTTTTATCTGTTCAGTTACACATAGAACAGCGTACTTTCAAAGATGATATGTGACGCCGTAAGCCGCATATGTATTAGTGGTACATTGAAGGTTATTTACCGGCTTCTGTGACTTTTGGTAGTGCTGACCGCTGAGAAAGAGAATAAGGGAACTGGGATTTTTTGTCTAATACTAGTTGTTTGGCCGCGCCTGATACATCTTCTTTTGAACTCCTTATTGTCCAACAGCTTGACTTCTTGAATGTAGTTGGAGTTCGGTCCTAACCAGCGAAATATCATTTAATGTGCTATTTAGAAGGATGCAATTTTTCATTTGAGCTTGGAAAAATCAGAAAAAAATGTGTGCCATTGGTCGTTTTCTCCCTTTGAAATTCATTGTTTATTTTGTGTACCACATTGTGTATGGTTTTAACTACTGCTTATGATGATATTGTGATATTTCCAAATCTTTTCTAATGGAGGCTGAATAATTTATTTCGGTTTACATAATTAAAAGGACTAAATTATCACCTAATACACCTAATATGTACAAAAATTAGCATGTCATTAGTTAGTATAATCTGTTGGCCTTCTCACTCATTTATTTTTGCTGAACAGACTCATATCCATGATGATCGTGTGATTTTTTTGTTGCTGGAGTGTTGACGCATGTATCCACATGTTCCTATCATTTTCTTATGTCATTTTGGTCATCTTTAAGCTACAATATTACCCAATTAATTCAAATAACTAAAATATGCAATATATATTTCAAATACCGTCTGGTCGGACCACCTATAATCGAAATCCCAGCACGCATCAAAATTATTTATTTTCGAAATATTTTTCCTCACGCTGCTGGTAATTACCCTTGAGTTGAAAGCAGATATGCAACATGCTAGGCATATAAATGCATAAGCATTCTCCTTTTTTTCTTCTCAAAATACATGCAGTAGAACTGCGTTCAAGAAGGATAAATTTGGACAAGGATACATGCGAATCATTCAAACGATAGCCTGCCTGATCAAGTAATCAACACGCACAGCATTATGGGTACCTAAACTGTCTATCACCCTGCAAAACAGCCAAGCGAACAGGGTGTATATGCCCAAACTATAAATCAGTTGATGTTTTTAGTTCTGAATTTATTTTTACACTTACAAAATTGTCATTTTGCACGCGAGTAGATAATGCCATTTTCGTGCCAAAAAAAAAAAAATCCTATCTGCGTAGTACTGCAGATGCAGTGCCAGTGACAACACTGCAAGTGGCAACTGCAGATCTTATTTGGAATCTGTCGAGTGTCGGCCGAATCAATCAGCGTGGCAAGTGGCAACTGCAGATGCAGTGCCAGTGACAACACTGCGAGTGCTCAAATCCGTTTCTTGACACCCGGTTACTGTACACGATTCTCAGGTGCGACGGCGGCCAAGTTCAACTTCCGCAACAACTGCCCGGAGACCGTCTGGCCAGCCACACTGACCGCCGTCGGCCGCCCGGCATTCCCGACAACCGGCTTTGTCCTGGCGCCGGGAGCCTCCCAATCCTTCCCCGACGTGGGCGCCACGTGGTCGGGCCGGGTGTGGGGCCGCTACCGGTGCACGGGCGGCGGCGCCGGCTTCTCTTGCGAGTCCGGCGACTGCGGCACGGGCCAGGTCGCGTGCAACGGCGCCGGCGGCGCCCCGCCGACGACGCTGGCCGAGTTCACCCTCGGCGGCGGCGCCGGCGCCAACATGGACTTTTACGACGTGAGCAACGTCGACGGGTGTTCAACCTGCCCGTGGAGATCGAGCCGGCGCCGGCCGGCGGCGGCGGGCGGTGCCTGAAGGCGTCGTGCCCGGCGCTCATCAACGCGGCGTGCCTGCCGGAGCTGGCGGTGACGGCGGCGGACGGCAGAAGGGTGGGGTGCAAGAGCGCGTGCCTGGCGTTCAACACCGACGAATACTGCTGCCGCGGGCAGTTCGAGTCGGCGGCGACGTGCCGGCCGACCGGATACTCGATGCTGTTCAAGGAGCAGTGCCCGCAGGCGTACAGCTACGCGTTCGACGACCCGAGCAGCACCTTCACCTGCAACGCCACCGCGGACTACCAGATCACCTTCTGCCCAGGCTCCGGCGACAACAACTTCTAACAAGAACTCATCAGCCGCGCTTGGCCGGGGCAGGGGAAGGTGCTGTGCTGCTCGTCGGTCCATGTATTAATTATTGTGTGTACCATATTGTGTGTGGCAGTATCTTTTATTTTGTGTGCCGCATTGTGAAACTCATTGTTTACTTGTTGTATTGTTGACTAAATAATGAGTACTATCTTATGTCAATCTATTAGCTCGTTGGTCCATATATGCAGGCGTCTAAAGTAAAAATTGTCCATTTCGATTGGTTCTATTGTGTCGCAGCGCATTGTATCAAGGACTTTGTAGATACCAGGATTCACAGTGGCATATGTTATTTACTGAAATTTCCCCAGCAAGCACCCGCCCACTCTTAGAGCATCTCCAACAGGACCCCTAGATGAGCAAGCAGAGCCCCTACCCAAGCCCTTACTCTTATGGGGTCCCTAGATTCAGCCACAAAGCCCCCAGATGTGGCGACCCGCTACGGGGTCGCTACACTGCCCGGCTCCACCCAACCACCACAGGCGCGCCTGCCTCCGCCGCGCTACCATCGCCGTCACGCCGTCCCCGAGCCGCGCTGCCAACTCGCCCAGGGCTGCCGCCCGCCGTGTGGAGCTACGCCGTCCCCTTCCTCCTCTCTCTTGCCGCAAAATCGCCGCCCGGGCCTCATCTCTTCTTCCTCCTCCCGTTCCTTTCCCTCTCTCTCCTGGCCGCTGCCATTGCTCCTCTCCCTGCCCTCCTCGGTGCCGAATCCGGCCCGCCGTGCCATAAATCGGCGACGAGGCCGCCGTCCTTGCAGCCCGCCATGGCCCTGGCGCGCGGGGCCACCCTCGACGCCGCCATCCCACGCCAAGCATGGCCACCCCGCGCCGCCGTCCTCGTCGATTCGCCGCGCCCGCCGTCGATGCGAGCTTGCCGGAGTGCTGCGCGTCGCGGCCGCCGTCGATTCGCCCCAACCACGCATCGATTCGCCCCTTCCCGGTGAGGTGGCCCATTGCGCTCCCATGCCAAGGTGGCCCATGACCACGCCCCCGAGCTCATCCTCTCGCTTGCCTTCCCTGGCCAAGCCAGAGCCCCCGACGAGCCACCCTGCCTCCGCCTCCTCACCCCGCGCCGCCATCCAACTTCACCCCGAGGTGCGTGCACAGGGGCGACGCGCCGTGGTGGCGACGCCGTGGCCCGCACGCCTCGACGCCATGGCCCGTTCCCGCGCCGTCGCCGTGGTTCGCTCCCCCGCCGACACCGTTCTCTCGCGCTGGTCCGCAAGCAGAGAGGAAGAAGAGGAGAGGAGGGGTGAGGCTGACGAGCGGGTCCCACCCATCTAGGGGTTGGGATGTATGGCTGCTGCTAGAGTTAGAGGCAATTTGTAAGGGCTGAAATGGCCGGCCCCTACATAGCATTTAGGAGCTCTGATGCAGGGGCTTCTGCTGGAGATGCATGGGGGGTGGACAGTGGGCAGAACCAGATCGTCTGCCATCGTGCGTGAACGTTAAAAATTGCAGTCGTTCCTTCATCCGCCGTTGCTTGCATCGGACGACCGACACGGCTGCTCCAGCTTTGCTTCCACCCCAGAGTACGACTGTTGCTGTGAAGCCCAAGCCCAGGAAAGAAACACAGCCCATTGCCATCCTGCAGCAGGCACCGGACAACAAGAGCAGAAACGCTCTGAACCGAACAACAAGAGACGGAAAGACTCCGTACTGGACATCTAAAATCTGATATACTCAACTTTTTCGGTTTAAATAAAAGATTCACAATAACAGTAGTAACTGCTATTCATACATGACGACCTGGGCTCTTGGAATGTACCAAGTCACACATAAATACAAATGCACATGTCCAAAATTGTTCAGTAAAGGACATGTCCAAAATACCACCCAGTCACAAAAGAACGTTCAAAATAAAAGGACCCATCTAAAATAGATCTTCAGTATAGAAAGTCATCATCAACAGGTCCCTGAAAGCTTAAAAGTTCAGTAAAGCTATTGATGGCTCTGTATTCTTCGATTGCATTTCCCTTCTCCTTAGAAGAACTATAGTCTGCTTAGTCCTGGGACTCCGGCCGTGCTCGGCACGGCAAGGCACGGGCCCATCGTGCTTCGTGTCGTTCCGTGCCGTGCCGTGACGGCCCGTCGGGCCGCGTCGTGCCATGCCGCTCGACCCGACAAGGCGAAAATGCGGCCCGGACACGGCACGGAGCACGGCAGGCCGTCGTCGGGCCGTGCCAAGCATGGGCACGGCCCGGTTTCATTGACACCTTACTTCAAAAATAAGTTTTCAACTTAGAGAATGCGTATTTTTGTTGTTCGAATTGATTCTTTCTATAGTGTTACATAGATAATAAAATTTCAAAAATTTTGAAAAAATTACACTACTTTAAGAAAGTTATATTACATGTGTATATCAAATTTGAGTTCTAAAATCATCATACTTTGAGTGTAACAAAAAAACAAAGGAAAAATGAGTTTGGATTTTTTTGAGTGTAACAAAATATATTGAATTTTGAGCTCAATTTTGGTGTGGAGCTGTTCCAAGTCAACACCAACCTCTACAATTTTTGGTGATTTTTTTGAACAATGTTTGCATGAAAGTGTGTTCAAATTTTACTAAACAACATAGAAGTAATGAGGTTTTGTGATAAATGAAGAGTAATTCGCAGTTACACAAGCATAAATGCTTCAAAATAATTATACAAAAATTCTATGTGTAGATATGTAGAAGTTGTACGCCCACACAAAAAATCATTTAAAAATTCAATTCCTTTGGTGATTTACAAAAAGGTAAAGAAAATGTTAAATAGTGACCATTAACGTGTTGACTGATTAGTATAAAAATGAACTAGAAAAGTTTGATTAAAAAGATTCCACACGATAGATCTTATTTTTTAAAGAAAAAAACAACTCATTTGGACTTGGTATGCAAATTCTATACAAGTTTGAATTTTTAAATACGAATCAAAATACAAAATTAACCTTGGCTCAGGAATAATATCCGTGCCGCCACCGTGCCGTCAGGTCGTCACCGTGCCGTGGGGCCATTTTCGTGCCATCGGGCCGCCATCGTGCCGTGCCGTGCTTTTTTTTCGCCCGTCGGGCCCAAAATCTAGACACGGCACGGCCCGTCAGTTCGGGCCGGACCGGGCCGGCACGAAACCCCTTCGGGCCGGACCGTGCCGTGCCAAACGTTCGGGCCGCGGCCCACCCAGATTTGGCCCAGCCCAAATCCCAGGACTAGGTCTGCTAGATGTAACCTTGCCATTCCTTTCATTCTTGTATCTTTTTCTGACTACAAAGCCTACATGACCGCCGTAGAAAAGGGTAGCAGGAACAATGCTTGAGAATCATTCTTGCCATTCCTTTCGTCTGGAGTGATTCGCGATGCTACAAAATCGCCACACCCGCCTCTGTTCGCTCTTACCCGCCAAAACAGAGCAGAAAACTGTACCTTTTGCCTCCAACTGTACCTTTTGCGCATGGCGGTGTTGTTGGGGCAGACTAGCCTGCAGGCGTCTCGGTCGTCCGATGCAAGGCAACGGCGGATGAAGCAACGACTGCAACTTTTGACGTTCACACACGATGGCAGACGATCTGGTTCCGGCAGACAGCGGCAGCAGCATCTCCAAAGAAGGAGGGGAATGGCTGTAGGATTGAGTGCTACTGCAATTGGGTGTTTGTGGCACGCGGTGCTGACGTGAAGGTGATGAGGAGGAATTAGGTAGGCAGTGGACCGTCCATGGAGATGGGGGAGAATTCACAATTTGCCATGAGTTAAAGTTGAAATCCACCATTTGTTATACATAAGTTTGTGTTGGAGATGATACCGAAGGCTCCCCGATCCATACGAAGGGTAAATGTTATACGGCGAAGGCTAGCGAAGGAGGCGGCGAAGGCTGGTGATCAGAGGCAAGGCTAAGTTTACTACGAGGCGGCGTGATGGAATTGGCTAATGGCATAACTGTAATAACGATTTCTCCTCTCCCTATAAATATGGAGAGAGAAGACCCTGTAATGACATCTGTTTTTGGGACCTCGAGCCAAGAGCATTTCATTTATTCTGTCCGCTCCCGATTGTTATCTCGCACCCCTTCGCCCGGCATCGCGGGCGATAGGGGGCTTCGCCATCATCCACAACGGAAGATCATAAGAACCGCCTGGGTAGTAGAACCTGATAACAAGGACGCTAGCATTCCAGGAGGGCTTCGCCAAGGGTTCAAAGATGGACAAGGAGACCGAAGGGCTTCGCTAGGGAGATCATCAGACGCCGAGACGCCCAGAGGGCTTCGCTGGGACACACAACCTGTTGGAGGGCTTCACTGAGTCCATCCAGGACCTTCGATACCCCAACATTTTGTCACGCGTCTTCGAACCCACGACCACTTCTGTCATAAAAGATAGCCACAGGCAGATCATCAAAGACAATAGATGCCGAAACACAGCGTGTTGAGATCGAAAAGGAAAGACTAGCTAGAGAAGAGGAAGCCAAAGCCGCTAGAGAACAAGAAGCACGGACCGAAGCTGCACGAGCCGAGGAGGCTGCTCGAGCCGAAGAAGCTGCAAGACAAGAGGAAGCTCTAAGGCTGGAAGAAGCTCAGAGAGGAATACAAAACAACATCGGAGACGCTTTGCAGGTAGGAAACGTCCTTCTGGAGAGTGACGAAACAGCAGACGATGAAGCAGATTCCATAGCAGAACGACTTCGTATCTCAGAGCAAGAAAGACTTGAGAGGGAAAAACGCTTGGTAATCGTAGAAAAGAAGTCCAAACTGAAGATAGACATGCTGCAGAAGATAAGGCAAACACAGAGGAAAATTGACGAAATGGATGAAAGGCTGAACCAAGTAAACGAATGATGAGGACATGACTCGTACAGATACAACCAACACTCATCCACTAGACATGCAAGATTTAATCACAAGAGCTAAAGCACGACATGCAACTTTATTGGTGAGCTCGTTTCTAATGCCGTCTTTGTATGGTTTTGAGAATATATTGATACCTAATGAATTAATTATTGTTAGGAACTATGGAGATGATGAAGAGGCAGCTGGAGAGGTACTTGGAGGCGTGGAGGGCCGGCAAGAAGTGCAAATAAACTTCGAGGCCCAATCCAAGTCGGTTTCGAGTTCATTTCGGACTCCAGGACCAGTACGCACTAAAACGGTTGCCCAGGTCGCATACGGGCTCGGATTTGGACGTTCTTTATATGGAAGGAAATCTAAGAAGATTACCTTTCCAATTCCGCCGGTCTCATGCCCAAATTCATCCGGAGGCGTCGGGAATCGTTGAAACAAGTTGACGTTTAGAATCTGTCTCGGTGTTGTGCCGCCGTTATTTGGCCTTTGGGCTTGTATCTCGTGTGAGCCCATTAGGAGGCGCGTCCAGGGGTCCTTGCACGACCCTAAAGTCTTCATAAACAGCCGCAGCCACACCATTAGGGTTTGGGTTTTGATTGATTGTAAGTTTAGCCATTGCTACTTCCTTGTAGACGCGTGAGTTGGCGAAACCGCCCGTTCTACTTGATTCAGAACCCCACCTTTGTGAGTTCAGTTACTTGTTTATCTTGTTCTTGCTTGTTCTTCGATTGCTTGCAGGAATTACCCTCGTGGTTTGGTTGATCGTGCTCCGCAAGATCGTGAACAACCGCTGGAGTTGGTGTATCGGTCGCTAAGGCGCATCCTTTGTTGGTTGTAGTCGGGCCGTGAACGTCTCTCCATCCAAATCGAAGTTATTCCCCACCTCTCACCGAAAGATCCGCTGCTAACCCACATAAGTCCACATCATTTGCTGCAGAAAATGAGGAGGCACTTGCTCAAACCTTACCTCACAATGCTTCTCATCATGATGTACTGAATTTATCCACTCCTCATGCTAGTTTAGAGCAATCATTTGTGGATTCTACTACTGAATTTCCTTTGTTACAACAAGATTATATTGTTGCTTGTGACAAAGAAGAGTTGTGTGATCATGCTTCACTTATATCTACAACACAACTAGTGCATGAATGTGCTTCACTTGTATCTGTTGGTAAAGATACACATGCTGAACCTAAGAGTTTTCATTGCATTGAGAGTGAGAAAGAGGAGTTGAAAATCATATCTTCCTTAAATTGTTTAGGTTATATCGAATTTGATATTCTTTGTGACCTGAATACTTTGGTAAAGGAATTATTTCAGAAATCTGGTTTGCCATGTCTTGATTGTTGTTCTTTTCATGCAATTGGCAAATATGATGAAAATGATACATACATGATACATCGATTATATATCTGTTCAGATTTACCTTTAATGGACTCCTCGAATGATCAAATGACGACTTGCATTCACGCTAACAAGACCATATCTAGGTTCTCTATTGGTTATAAGTTGCAGATCAATTTTCAAGAAGGGGAGCAATGTTTGCTGCCATGTGCTTTGGTGGAAGTTCCCAAATTATATTTGCATGAACTTGATCAAGATATGTACCTAAGCTCCAACCATGAGGCCAAACCGAGGACGGTTTGCAGTCAAGAAGGGGAGAATGATGAGGACATGACTCGTACAGATACAACCAACACTCATCCACTAGACATGCAAGATTTAATCACAAGAGCTAGAGCACGACATGCAACTTTATTGGTGAGCTCGTTTCTAAGGCTGTCTTTGTATGGTTTTGAGAATATATTGATACCTAATGAATTAATTATTGTTAGGAACCATGGAGATGATGAAGAGGCAGCTGGAGAGGTACTTGGAGGCGTGGAGGGCCGGCAAGAAGTGCAAATAAACTTTGAGGCCCAATCCAAGTCGGTTTCGAGTCCATTTCGCACTCCAGGACCAGTACGCATTAAAACGGTTGCTCAGGTCGCATACGGGCTCGGATTTGGACGTTCTTTATATGGACGGAAAGCTAAGAAGATTACCTTTCCAATGCCGCCAGTCTCATGCCCAAATTCATCCGGAGGCATCGGAAATCGTCGAAACAAGTTGATGTCCAGAATCTGTCTCGGTGTTGTGCCGCCGTTATTTGGCCTTTGGGCTTGTATCTCGTGTGAGCCCATTAGGGGGCGCGTCCAGGGGTCCTTGCATGACCCTAAAGTCTTCATAAACAGCCGCAGCCACACCATTAGGGTTTGGGTTTTGATTGATTGTAAGTTTAGCCATTGCTACTTCCTCGTAGACGCGTGAGTTGGCGAAACCGCCCGTTCTACTTGATTCAGAACCCCACCTTTGTGAGTTCAGTTACTTGTTTATCTTGTTCTTGCTTGTTCTTCGATTGCTTGCAGGAATTACCCTCGTGGTTTGGTTGATCGTGCTCCACAAGATCGTGAACAACCGATGGAGTTGGTGTATCGGTCGCTAAGGCGCATCCTTTGTTGGTTGTAGTCGGGCCGTGAACGTCTCTCCATCCAAATCGAAGTTATCCCCCACCTCTCACCGAAAGATCCGCTGCTAACCCACATAAGTGCACATCATTTGCTGCAGAAAATGAGGAGGCACTTGCTCAAACCTTACCACAATCTTCGGGTTGCTTGACATCTTTGAAAAGTATGCAAGATCAGACGACGAATTCAGAAGGAAGAAAGACGACGAAAAGAGACAGACGCATCCGCTAAGAGACGAGAAAAAAGCAAAAGAGGACAAAGAATTAAGTTGAAGCCGAAGGCATGATGAAAACAAAGAAAACCACAGAGACCACAGCAGCCGAAGGGTACACAATCTTGAAAACAGAGAGGAAAGGGGAGATGAGAAAAGAACCAGAGAGGACGAAAAAGGGAAAGAGCGAAGCAACCACGACAAGGACCACGAAGAAAGGAACAGAGACAACAGTCAGAAAAGCAACTCCCGCACCATATTTTGCGAGCTGCACGACGAAAGCAAAGGGCATACAACGAAGCAATGCCGGGACATCCAGGCTTACAAGCAGAGTTGGCTCGCAAACAGGGGAGCGAAGAAAGCTATTCGACACACGAGCAACTATCGCGAAGATTGGTCTCAAAGCAATACTCATTCAACGTATCCTTCGCATTCAGTAAATCATGTGATCAATTACCCAAGGGAAGCTTCGCAGCAAATGCAGCAGTATACTTATCATCAACCGCAAAACCTGGCTGCATTAACCCCACCACCAGAAACAAACCATCATAACAATGCAAGACACTCATAAGCAAACAACGAGGTGCAAAGGCAAACAATAAATGCCATTACTGGAGGATCAACACAGCAGCTAGACTCAAGAAGAGCAAGAAAAGAGTACATGCGAAGAGTCCAGCACGTCTCATCAGGAGCTCCTTTTGTCAAAACAAGATGGTCTCATGTTGATATAACCTTCGGAGAAGAAGACGCGAGAAACTTGGATCAACCATATTCAGACCCATTGGTAATCCAGGCAAACATCAAAGGCTTCGATGTCCTCAAAATTTTGATTGATGGGGGAAGCTCCGCAGACATTCTTTTTACCTCAACTCTCAGAAAAATGAATTTGGAAAATGAAACATTACAACCAGCTGGAATCCCACTAGTCGGTTTCACCGGAAAGATAATCCAGGCAAAGAGAAAAATTGTCTTGCCAGTAACTTTTGGCGAAGGAGAAAATGCAAGGACTGAGGATGTGATTTTCGATGTGGTCGACCTCATCTACCCCTATAATGCAATATTCAGGAGAGGGTCCATTAACAAGTTCGAAGCTGTAATACATCAAGCTTATTTATGCATGAAGATCCCGGGACCAATCTCTGTGATTAGGGTCTTCGGAGATCAGCTACAAGCTAGGAGCCTCAAAGACAATAGGACTCCAGGAAGGAAGAATATCCACCTCATTAAGCAAGCACAATACATACCAGCTTACAAGATCTTCAGCCTCAAGAATTCGGCAAGATCATGGCAAATCTTCATGAGCCGTTTCTACCAAGAGTCATCAGAGCTACTCTTCGGTAGAACGAGCGATGCTTATGTGTAAAAACATAAAAGACTTGCGGGGGGTGTGCTCTTTTTCCTCACGAGGGTTTTTTAACGAGGCACCCTCTAAGACTGTAACACAGTTTTATAGTTACTTTTTTACCCTCAAAAAGTTCCAGAGTAATTTGCCGAGTAGCCTTAGCGAAAGGCGAAGCCATGAGCTCAACAAACGAAGTCAGGCAAAAAGCCTAGAGCAAGCGAAGGGCACACTAAAACAGATCTTGGTGTAACCCAATTCTGGGATAACGTGTTGCAAGAAATAACACAAGTTACCCAGAAACGACTCGAAGGGGAAAAGGCAAGCTAAGAAGCTGATCCTACCTCAAAAAACTTGTTTTGGCCTCAGGAAAGAAAGCCAAAGCACGAAAAAGCTAAGACAAACAAAAAATTGTGTGGCAAAGAAGAATACTCCTAAATAAGGGAAGCAACACTCTTCGCCCCGAGGGAAAAACTCTCAAAGAAAAATCTTCGCTGGGTAAATACCCAATGTCTCGAAGATAAGCGCGAAAACTTTGATCTACACCAAGAAAACAGGTCATCGCGCAAGAAGCAGAAGGCTTCGCTAAAATATTAAAGAAACCTATTCTCTAGCGAAGTAAGTCGAACATGTTTCTTCAAAAAGATAGCTCGAAAAAGCATATTATGTTCAAAGGGAATCATCGTCAGGTTCCTGCTTTACAATAAGACCTAACTCTATAAACATCTGACATACAATACTGAACTCGTCAAAGTCATATCCGCTCGAAGGCGAATAACGCCTCTGGAAAACGGGATCTACTACCCCAGAAGAAACCATTCGCTCAACTTGCGAAGCCGCATCAAAGTGCGAAGGTGAATCTTCGAGAACAATAGAAGGGTTACGACGGCCTCGACCACCAAGCTTATCCCTAGCGGAGCTTCGACTAGAAGAAGGGCCACCTTGCGAATGGCGTCCACGAGACCCTCGTCTTCCACGGCCACCACGTCCTTCGGAAGCATTAGGACAATAATTGTAAGGCCTACCAATGGCTATCAGACTACCAGGAGGAAATGTGAAAGAATCCGCGCCCCCTTCGACAGGGGACAAAGGATCTGAATCACTTGTCAAATGAATCTCCGAAGGAGAACTGAAAATCTCAATTGGGGGCTCATGACGAGCCAACCCACGAGAAGAAGGTTCCGGAGTAGCAAATTCACTCAAAGAAATCTCAGATGAAGACTCCGGAGTAACACACTTGCCCAGCGAAGCATCAGCCGAAGGCTTTGGAGTAGCAAATTCACTCAAAGAAATCTCAGATGAAGACTCCGGAGTAACACACTTGCCCAGCGAAGCATCAGCCGAAGGCTTTGGGGTGGCAAACTCGCTCAGAGAAAAATTAGAGGAATCCTAAAGCCCTACAAGCTTGGACAACATATGGAATGTTGGTGGTGAACCAAGCTTGGTAGTACTCAATCGAAGAGTCTTCACGAAGCTGATCAGGAACAGACCCCACAGAGACAAGAGCATCTCTTATTTGTCCACAAATTGCAGACAAGCGAAGCTTCTCGGCTTCAAAAAACGCAGCAAGCTCCAGGGTAGCAGCATCAACCTTTCCATGAAGGTCATCATTAATACCTCTGGCCTTCGCAAGAGATGCATCCAGCTCTTCAACCTGTTTATCCAGAGAAGTCACCTTCAGCTCAAAGTCTTTAGCAGACTGGCTGAGTGTTTCTTTCTCCGAAGAAAGTTCAGCCAAGCGCTTATTGCTGAGAGCAAGCGCCTCCTCTTTCTCTTTGACCTTCGTCTCAAGGGCGCTAAGGTCTTTGTGAAGTACGTCCCGATCAGCTTTCATCCGTGATAACTCCTTATATTAGCGAAGGGAGGCATGGGTAATCGCAAGAGACTGTCATGAACAAGGAGTCAGATATACATATAAAAAATCAAATGTTAATAATGAAAATTAAAAAGTCACCTTCACTTGCGAAGACAATAAAGATTTGTAGAGGGTATCCCCACCCTGTAGCATCAGCTCTTCCTCCACCTGAGGAAGGCAAATCCTATTTGTAGCAGTAACGAAAGGCTTAACAGCCTGAGCACTCATGACGAAGGTATTAGCAGGTACCTCGTCACAAGCAAGTGAAGACCCCTCAGCAACCTCAGCTGAATCAAAAGCAACATCAAAAGGGAGAAACTCCTCCTGCATCGTCTCAAAGATAGAATGAAGAAAAAGTTCACCACCTCTCGAAGTGTCGCGAACGAATATCTGAGGCTCAGGAGGGAGCTGAACCCCGGAACGATCTGAAAGAGGCCTCAGGTTAGCGGCAATCTGGCGGAGTTCAGACATATCATGCGATGAGAGACAACCTGATACAGGAGCATCGCCCACATCCTTGTCCTGGATGGGCCTCGCCCGATGCCTTGACACCCTCATCTGGGGTCTTGTCCTGGATCTTGGCCTTTTCAGGAATTGTAGATTTGCCAGCTTCGGGAGCCGAAGCCTTCAAGGAAGGCGCCGAGGCCTTTGAGGGGGGCACTGAAGCGGCAGCTACACTGGACACTTGAGGGCGGGCGTCACTAGCCAACTTCCCAATACAGTCATTCGAAGAAGACTTGTTAATCTTCACCTTCTTCTTAACACTATCTTCACCGGACCTTCGGTTCCTAGACAGCTTAAAGAAGGGCGAAAGGAGTCTCTCTTTGCGCGAAGGGGGTAATTCAAACAAAAGCGGAGATGGCAAAATGTAACAAAGGCTAATTCTGCGTAAAAGAACGAGGCGACCTCAATGGGTATATATAGAACTGAGCAGAGCATCGGGAATCGGGAAAAGAAGTACAGATCAGAAACGACAAACACGTGCATGAATCAGGAAAGCACACGGCATAATCAATATTTTTACAATAAGAATAAATTTTTTCTGGCTTTAATTTCATCAAAACACATCAACAATTGAGGGCTAATGTTGGAGATGATACCGAAGGCTCCCCAATCCATGCGAAGGGTAAATGTTATACGGCGAAGGCTAGCGAAGTAGGCGGCGAAGGCTGGTGATCAGAGGCAAGGCTAAGTTTACTACGAGGCGGCGTGATGGAATTGGCTAATGGCATAACTGTAATAATGATTTCTCCTCCCCCTATAAATATAGAGGGAGGAGACCCTGTAATGACATCTGTTTTTCGGGCCCCGAGCCAAGAGCACTTCATTTATTCTGTCCGCTCCCGATTGTTATCTCGCACCCCTTCGCCCGGCATCGCGGGCGATAGGGGGCTTCGCCACCATCTACAACGGAAGATCATAAGAACCGCCTAGGGTAGGAGAACCTGATAACAAGGACGCTAGCATTCCAGGAGGGCTTCGCCAAGGGTCCAAAGGTGGACAAGGAGACCGAAGGGCTTCGCTAGGGAGATCATCAGACGCCGAGACGCCCAGAGGGCTTCGCTGGGACACACAACCTGTTGGAGGGCTTCACTGAGTCCATCCAGGACCTTCGATACCCCAACAGTTTGGAATCCACACTTTGCCACACTTAAATTCTAACAGCTAATGCAACCTAATCTGACATAAGAATGACCATTTTGCCCCTAACTCGAAAACATATGTAGGACAAATATTTTTAAAATAATTCTAGCATCATTTTTAAAGCAGTTTGATGTTCTCAAATGTGATTGTTCTGACAATGATCTTATTCAAATGATGTTTGGCATACATGCAATTATCAAGCAAAATTTTCAAAAAGTGACATTTGATTTGGGTTGTTTCATATGTTTTTGAGTGAGCGTCAAAATAGTCATTCCTACATCAGATTAGGTTGCAAAATAGTTATTAGAGCTTAATTATGGCAAAGTGTGGATTCCAAGCTTAGGCATGGCAAATCGTGGATTCCAACTTTAACTCATGGCAAATTGTGAATTCTCCCTGGAGATGGGAGGTAGCGAGGAGGGTGATAAGGGGCATTTGGAGGCAGTAGGATGGCATTTGATCTAATATCTGCCAATAATTCATATTTGCTAATGGTCCATAGGAAAACTATCAAATTTCTTCCTTGTCGATGTGAAAGTGGAACTGCACTTAACCATTATGACATCAAGACCTATAAAATTCTGAAATTAATTTAATTGCTTAGATCAACCACTAAAACACACTACCATTTTTTTTGTATTGACCTCCTGAACTGCCAACGAATTTCCTTCCACACATATTGACCTCCTGAAGTTTTGTTGTCATTCTGTTCTTCCCCTTACCCTGCAGTGAATCATTTCATGGCCTGATATAGTCACCAACTCACTTGCATACTCTGTTCTCTACATATGGAAATGGGTTTGGAGAGGGGGGGGGGGGGGGGGGGGGGTCAATCAGCTTTCAGGAATATACTTTTACCGAAAACTCCAATGTCCGTTGATGCCGTTCGTGAGGCTGACATACACTGCCATCTGCACTGAAATTGACAATTTTCACAGTGATCTTATCTTAATTCTGAACACTGTTGGTGCTCATATTTCGTTCTCCGTTAATGATCTTATAGCTGAACTGCCTGTTGCACTGGGGAGCTTGAAGCAATTGGGGACCATTCTGACACTGAATTTGTTATGTAGCTGCATCACATGACGAGAACTTCGATTCGATGTGTGAAGAGTAAGATCAGTGAGACATCTTTCAGCTTCCTCGACTTATGGACTTGCTGAATAGAGAAAATAAGTTTCTGAGTGCAGGTGCCGTAATCCATCAGGAAGCAAGCCTCTTGGCTGGTGCACGTACCATTGGCAGGACGATCAAAACAAAGATTGCCTGTTATGCAATATTGTTGTATTTTGTTACAAAAGACTGAAAGAGGTCCAGGAAGCGCTTTTTTTTTCTTTCAAATATCCAGGTGTGTAACAATTGATGATTGATCTCTGTCTATAGAACTTGGCTTTGATTCAATTTTGTCGTTATTTTTGTTACAAATCATTATTTGCTCTCATCAACACAGCACTCATGGCTGAGCCATGATGCCCATGGTTAAGGCCATATTGTAACTGCCATGCTTAAGACATTGTAATGGCTATTGTTAAGGAGCAATATTGCTGAGCAATATTGCTGCCATTAGAGGAGAATTCATGGGCTGCAATAATTTGTAATCTCCTATATATATGTACACCAAGATCAATGAAAAATTAACCAATTCACTATACACTTGTGCTCTCTCTGTTCATCCAATTTTCATACTCTAATACGTTATCAGCAGCTTCAACCACTGAGCAAGAGAGCAACCCAAGGGTAAGATATGGCTCCCTGCGATGCTAGCTCTTCCCTTCCCCACCATCTCCGCGCTTGTCAACTTCGTCGCATGCTCACGTCGCTCCTTCGGGCCCTGTTGTGCGCCGTTCTCGTCGTGGCAGGGGGCATGCCCCCCCCCTGGTTTCCTCCCTCAGGCTTCACCAGCCATGGAGGATGACGCTGCGACAACAGCGCCGCTGCCCGTAGAGCAACGAGCAGCGACTAAGCACCTTCGCCACCCGCTACGGTCCTCCGGTGATGCCGGATACTTGCACCGTGCCAGCACGCATTCTGGTGCAGTCGCCGCATCACTGTGAGTCCCATGGTGGACGGCGATGGTGCGGCTGCAGGCTGAGGGGCTGCCACAAGAGGTGCCAGACATGGTGATGGCGTTCTGCCCTCGCCATGGCTGGCCAAGCTACAGTCGTCATGGAACCGACCCTTCTAATGAAGAGCACACCTTCGCCATGGCGTCGCCGCGTCGTGCACCATTGCTGGAGTACACACCGGCATCGTTGGAGTACACTCCAAGCCAAGCAGTGCCGCCGGAGTTCCTCCTCAGAGGTACAATCGCAGCGGGCCGCGGAGCTCCGCCGTTTTACATGAGTACCGGCTGAGGCTCCAGCGGCACCGGCACGGCTGTGGTGGCAGCCCGGCTCCGATGAGCCCGCGCTCGTTCCTCCACCTCCTTGTAATACCCTACTTTTCAGAGCCAAAAGAAAAAGAAAAGAACAAAAATAAAATAAATAAATAAGCTCAAAAGGGGTAAAAATCACTCCAAATTTGAACCTTTTCTAAACCCTCACCTTGACATGATTTTTCAAAAATAAGATTTCACTAAATAATTGAACCTAGTTTGAATTTGAAATTTTTGAAATATAAAATATGCGGTCAAGTGCTTGTGTTCGTTTAAAAGTTCACTAAAATTTGAACTTTTCGAATTTACAACAAATAAAAAATCAAAGTAGGATTAAACCCCAAATTGATTTTCAAAAGTTTGAATTTTAAAACCTGCACAAAACCTCATCATAAGCATTTCGGTGTTTTATTTGATTCGTTTTGAGTGTTTGATCAACTTTCGTTTTTGTTTGAATTTGAAATTTATTCAAATTCAAATTCCAGGAAAAGTTAAACCTTTTCCTTTTCCTAAAACACTTCGGGCCGAAACCCTTCTTACGGCCCAGCCCGATTTTCCTTTTCTTTTCTTTTCCCCCCGCCGCGCTTGGGCCGCTCCCGTTCTTCCGGCCCAGTAGCAGCCCGCGTGGCCCGTTTCCCTCCTCTGCCGCTGACGAGCGGGCCCGCCCTGTCGGGTTTCTTCCCCACGCGGCGCGCCGCCGCGCTCGGCCCCTACCGCCGCGCCCGGGCCCCGGCCGCCGACCCGCCTCCGCCGCTCCCGCTGTCCGGTCGCCGCCGCCGTAGCCGCCAAGGAACCACCTTCTTAAAACGAGGCCGCGCCCCCTTCCTTTCTCCCTCTCTCTCACGCCGCGCCCGAGCTCAAGCTAGGGTTCCGGCCATCTCCGGCAACTTCGCCCTCCCGGCCACCTCTGCCTCAACGGGCCGCACGGTGAGCTCCGCCGCCACTCCCTCGTCCTCCTCGACCCCTCCTCTCTCTCTCTCTCTCTCCCTATGCGCGGACTCCGCATCGAGCGCCGCCGATCCGCCGTCGATTTACCCATCGCCGATGGCCTCACCGATCCCCTCCGGCCGCACTGTGGTGCGCAACACGCTCCCCGCGCGTCCCTCCGCTTTTTCCCCGCTCCTTTCCCTCTTCCCCCGCGTGCGCGCGAGTTTCTCATGCGCACCGCCGCCGCGGCCATCTCCGGCGAGCGCGCGCCGCCGCATCCGTCGCCCTCGACGTCCACGCGTCCCGCCACGAGCACGCCCATCGTGCATGGAGTACCCACGGCCTCTCCTCGCCCGGTTCCGGCCACCCAAGCCGCCGCCGGCGCCGATTCCGGCGATCCCCTGCCGCGCGCGCGTCCTTGGTCCACCGTGGACCGGTGGACCGCCGCCCCGCCCCGGTCCACGGGTCCCGTGGACCCATTCCACAGCTTTTTCAATTCGAAAATAGACCACCCTCTGTTTATGACGTCAGCTTGCGCAATAAACAGAATTTCCAATAAGGAAATAAATCCCAATATTCAAGAAAATCCCCGGGCCCTGTACATTTTGCAGATAAGCCCCTGACCTTTTCAATAATCTTGTTTAAGCCCTACATTTTTACAGAAAAGTACCTAAACTTTTCTGTAATTATGTTTTAACCCCTGTCTTTTTACACCTAGACCCCTAAACTTTTAATAATTACAGATAGGTCCCTGGACATATTCTGTAATTACACTTAAGCCCTCAAAAACCTTTTTATAATTACAACTTAGCCCTCCAATCTTTAAATGTCCGTATCCTTCTAATCCGAACTCCGTTTTGGGTGATTCTCGCGCCCACGGGTTCGTGAAATCGCGAAGTACCTCATGGTACTGTTCTTGAAGCCCCATACCAAGTCTATAAATCATCAACACCCAAAACACCCCCACTTATTATATCGATTCCTAGCAGATCATGCGATGATTGATCTCGAATGTCTCGAGTACTTGTTCACCATAACCTAACCCATCCTGTGATGCTATTCCGCCTAATATCTCCCGCACCTCTCAATTCATCTTCGTATAACCTATCCATTCTTTTACTCGCTAGCATTAAACCTAGCGATCATTCGTATCGATTCACTTCCAACCTAGTACCCTTATCCTATCACAAACAAAATCTCGAACCTAACCTAAATCAACCCTCGCTCGATCAAACCTAACCTAGCGTCCTTGCCCAACTCTTTTTGATTTATTGCTCTGCTCTTATAACTAATCTTTTAATGGATCTTATTGGAGTTATCTGGTATTTTAATTGCCAGCTGCCTTTATTTGAATTTGGCATTTTATTTGCAGCCATGCATTCATATCACGCATAATCACGTACACACGCTGCATATACCATCGCTTGCATTCATGCATGTTCTTTTTATAGAAATAATATAGAAGCTTGCATATTAGATATGCACGCAATCACCATCAATGAAGCACATGCCTCTCATCATCATCACCCTAAGGTGTTCACCCAACAAGGATCATATGCATAACCACACGCCCATGTTCATATATTAGAGAATATAAATAGCTAATAACTTGTCTAGGTGAATATGGCCCTTACAAGGCCAGATGTATCACCTATGACACATAACATACCCTGCATTAATTATGCTGCATCATACATGATTCATGTCCCTCATTCTTCATCGAAGTTAATTGGGTCTTATTTGGCTTCCCTCGATCTTTATTTCTTTCGCTCTTTTATTTCTTTTGCGGTAGTTTATACGTACTGTTTTATGCGCTAGTTTATGCGAGAGTCGAGGAAGAGCCAGAAGGATTCGAGGAGCTGCTGAGGACTTCAAGCTCGAAGACCAACCCAGAGATACAAGAGTCTCGAGTCAGAGTTTAAAGTTTAGGAAAGCGATTTCCAGGCAAGCCCTAACTCCCATTGATCATGTTGATCCTATGTTTGCAAGTAATCCCACATAGAGCTTGATTTCAAATAAAACATGCATGGTATTTAAAGATGATTTAAATGCTTGGAATGACCTAAGTAATTGTTGATTGCCATACCTTGATATTGCTTATCCTAATTCCCTTGATAAACCTAGGAACCACCATCATTAATTCTCAATGATGAGTGGATCATATGCTGCTTAGGATTCATTCACCGTGTACTTAATAACTTGATACGCATGCTTTTGTGTAAAAATGTGTGCGTGTGCTTGGTGATGAGTGTGTAAAGTGAAAATGGGTGGGAATAGTAAGTGCAACCCATAGTGGGGGTATGCTTTTGACGGGAGCAAGCGAGGTAGTCCTCAGTGGGGAGGCTATCTCTGGGACGCTACTCCTCGCAGGAGGGTAGCTATTGAAGATGCTTGCTTCGGTCGTATAAGGACCGGTTCATGTGCCGTCTGGCCTAGCACCCTCGTGCAACCACAAGCCCCTGAATGGGCAGGGTTTGGAACCACACCCTACTAGTGATCGCCCGGTACCACCAGGAGGCAGGGAGTTGCAACCGGAAGCCAGGAGAAGATCTTAACGAGATTGGCGTCGGATCCGGCAAGTGAAAGTTGATGGCCATGATATTTATATTGATGTGAAGCCCCTGGTCGTAGATTTTCCGGGGTGGTACCGAGGTGACACTGGGCAGGTACGGGGCCATTAGTATCCAGTCGGACCCAGGGCACTGGGAAAGACTGGGTACCTTGTGGGTAAAGTGTACAACCTCTGCAGAGGATAAGAATCTATCCGGATAGCCGTGTTCCACGGTATTGGACAACGCGAAAGCCATGGCCACACAATGATTAGACTTTGGCGTGAGTTATCCTTGGCGTGTGTGTTTTCAGAATAACACCGGTTTGGAGCCGTGCGCTGGTTTCCTGCCAGCATTAAAATCTGGGAACTGGCGGGATGGACGCATCTCCCCCAGGGCCAACCAACCCCACTATATTTAATCTCTCCACCTGACTTAGTTTGCGAACGGGTTTTGTTTTCAAAACCAACCCTTGCATAAAATTGGCTTTCCGCCGATATGATGATGAACCTCCAGCCTTACCCTTGTTTATACCCTTGCATATAATTACCCCTTGTGTTAGGGTTTGCTGAGTACCTTATGTACTCACGCGTTTGTGTTTGTTGTTTTTAGTGAGAGAAGTCTTCGTAGGAGACGACGACGTCTGGTTTTCGTTCTGCCTCGCAAGTCTGCTTGTGGCTTGGGCCGTGTTTCCGCTGTTTGTCTGCTCAGCCATTAGTTGGTCGGAAGGACTTGGATACTTCGGAATCCTTGTCGTACCGCCACTAAGGGCTGTTTATCAGGTACTATACTACTTACCTAATCGAAGTATGCTTTTGATTACCATATATGTGTTCTTGTGCGTATCAGCTACTGATCCAGGGACTGATACATGATGCACAACATGCTCCAGAAATTGGGGTATGACAGAGTGGTATCAGAGCAATACTTGACTGTAGGACGAAAACCTAGGATTAGACGCGCTCGAAGAAGACTATTTTCAAAACTATTTGCAAAATATTCCGTATAACCTTCCCCTTTTCTGTTTAAAAACCCGTCTGCTTCCTTCGACGACAAGAAAAAGGCCTCAACCAGAAGTGTCTGCATGCAGAAGTCTCCAACTCAATGGACAACCACAACTATGTGACCATAGAAGTGGAAAACGTATCGTACCACGTGAACCGCGCACCAGACATGGTTCCTAAGCAAGCGAACAAGATCAATGCAACTCAAGGCACTGGATCACGGACAACATGCTACAATTGTCATGAACCCGGACACCAGTTTTCCGACTGCCCCTCGTATGGATTAAGCAAAGATGAAGAAGATTCAATAAATGACATAGAGAGAGACCTGCCTGCACTTCCAGTACCACCTGGAGATACCCGCTCATCGGTACAGGAGCGTGAGAGACAAGAAGTATGGAGTAATATGGACAACACGCACCTGTCGCTAACTCCCATCATCGGGAGTATACTTGAAAGGTTGAGCAGTCTGGAAGAGTCAATGAAGAGGCTTAGTGGAGGAATCATCCACCTCACACAAGACGAGCAGCCTCAGAACCCCAGCAAGAGCTGCAAACAGAAAAGAAAGAAGAACAAGCAGGCATCAAAACAAGTGACGCGGGAAGAGATCAAGAAGCCGAGACATTGTTATCATTGTAAAGATCCAGAGCACATGATAGCAATTTGCCCTCTCTACAAACAAGGACCTATCCTTTCCCAACGGACCCACGAGCACGACCACCCAAACAGCACCAGTCTGCCATCCCAGAAGGTCTGGAAGATACCACGGACAAACCGGAAGTGTTACAAATGTCGAGAACGTGGGCACCTTGCAACGGATTGCACTGAAGCCCGTGAATAAGAATTGCAAGGTAGCCAGGCTCCACCAACAGACAACCCTGTTATGTGTCAGAATCTCATGAGTAGGGCCTACATGATGGTGATTTAGAGCTTCGCTCAGCACCATGAAAGGACGCTATCCTCATACAAGAGCTGTAGAAACCATGCAGAATAATGGTTGCACTTGTAAGGCACCTTGTGGTTTGACAAAGTGGATTGGACTAGAACTGCAAGATGTTTAGTAAGTAATAAAAGAGTATCAGTGATGTCCTATTTTCAAACATGGATTTAAGTCACAACCTTTGCTCAAGGAAGGTTGAGTTGAGAAGTGAAAGCTCAATGAACCCAATGATCATACGGCACGGACCCAAATAATTTCGAGACATCATAGCAATAAAGTCTTTTACCACAGAAATGTGGGCAACAGTTTTCCTTTTAACCGACCAAGTCATGTGACCCCCTCGATTCTTTTTGGTCAAGGACTATTGGTCGAGTTCAGATGCCAGCAGAAGAAATCGATAGTCTACCTATCCATAAGCCTTAAGCCTCGATCTTAGTACGCTAACACCTCAACCCACAACAAACAAATCATGTTGCTTGAGTGATTCGCTGATTTTTGTTGATCTTGTTCGGTGTTTCTATGTTTGAGTGCTCCAAATAAAACCAAACATAACAACAACAACAGTTTAAGAGCAACTTAATGTCAAATCGTTCCCCAACCAACACCTAAACCCCTGCCAAGGCAAAGCACCACGTCAAAGAGATGTCAGCTCAGAGTCAAGCAAGTCAAAAGTTTGTCTCAACAGCAGCTAAAGGTCACAGACCAATTGGAAGGTTTACCAGAGACGGTACTACCAAGGTCAAAAGGGTCAAGATGTCAGCCACTTGTCACCCAACAACACGTCAAAGAAAGCTTAATCAAGAAAGTGAAGCAAATGATAGTCGAGATAATGACAAAGAGGTTTCAGCCAACACCACCATTGATCCAACTCAAAATTCAATGACCCCATGCCAGAGAGGCAACACAAATTAACGGCCCACAATTATGGAACCTCCACAGTGAGGGAAACGCTGCCAAAGACAGGGCTCATATCACTTGTTCATGATAGCTCTGGCAAAGATCTGTTGGTTAATAATGGACACCTCGAAAATGTCCCCAAGTGAGACCCGAGGAAGATCGTCGATGAGTTGGACTAAAGTGAAAATGAACCAGAAGGATCAAAAGCTGTCTATCTGGCAAGTCACCTGAAAGCCAAACTCATGGGGAAAGTACTAGTAATACATGAGTACCCAGAAGTCTTTCGACAAGTCGCCAGTACGCCACTCGACGAAAATAAAGAAGTTCCTCCTTAGGCTAGTTCCAGAGCAAGTCTTCAATGGGCAAAAGTCTCTATCAGAGTAGCGCAGCGGAAGCGTAATGGACCCATAACCCACAGCCCAAGATCGATGACCTGTTGATCAATCAAGGAAATCCGAGTCTGTCTCCAATATTGACCTAAAGGTCCAAGTACTACAAACAGAAGGTGTGAGAATGAGACGTACCCAAGAAAGCCTTCTGTCACTCGTCATGATCTCCAGCAGAGACACACGATGTCAGAAGCAAGATACCATGATCTTGCAACACAAAAGTTGACAAAACTCTGCAAGATGAGAACATCGGTGTAAGAAACGGTGTTGGAATATATGCATTCTCAGTCCTAAATTGGACAGACTGAGAGAAAGCATTGGAAAAGGTCATCCATGGAACAATAGGAAAAGTCCTAAGCCTCGCAGAAAGGCCAATATGGTAATAAATGCACCAGATAACGACTATCACCGCACCATATCGAGATGCAGAGATGGACACCTAAGCTACTGGCAGAATTCAAGCAGTTAGCTCTCAACCAGGCCAATTAAGAGCCTCGTGAGCTGAGCCCTTTCGGGATACTCAGAACCAAATAACCATAAAGATGGAGTCAAGACAGAACCATCTGGTATATGACCTAAAAGATCCCAAATGTTTGTACCACATAGGCAGATCTAGATGCCCCTCAGAAAAGAGATGTCACTAACGGGGTCCTCAGAACAAGCCAGTGATGCATCCCTTGGAAACAGATTGCTGGCTAAGTCTCTATGATGGGCGTAAAATTCCCGCTAAGGGATCATGCACCCAAACGGCTGTTAAGCCTTGCATGTCAACAGAAGTAACCCGAGGTCAATGACTTTAAGTGGGGTAGGTACCCCCATCCTTAAGGCCACAAAAATAACCCCTCAGGTTAAGGCCCATTGTTGGTATTTCTTACGTCACAGATAAATCCGCAAGCGCACGGAATACCGTTGTAGCACTTCACCCGGGAGTATTGCAAGGTATCGTATTTGTTTTCCCCAAGGAACGGAGTTATTCTACCGCAAGGCAAGTTTTACCCAAGGACAACCAAGACAACTAGCAGCTTAGGATTGAGAGGGTGATTATTATCTAGATATTTCTAAGGCTAGACGAAATCAGGTTCTACTCGTCTACTTCGAGCACCGGCTTAGGTTTTGGTCTGCCAAGCCACTCCGGCTAAGGCTCTACTATGTACCCGAACGTGGAGGGTTCCTTTGGATGGACAGGGCTGTCACTTCCTGCCACCTACCTCTACAAACCGTGGAGCACACAGCGGTCAAAGGCAACCTCCAGCCTAGACACCACGTCTATGCTATCGATCACTACTCTAGTCCCGGCCTAATACTGATTCAGAGAACTAGAGCACTCCTTGCGGAGCGACGATCCCGTTGAACGAGTTTAACAAGAATTATGCCTAGACGAATGATAAAGCTCAATAGATAGATAATCACCGCGTATAATCACTAGAAGTGTTTACACGCCAAGGTAAAAGAATAGGAACTAAACCTCCAATGAAAAGGGGAGGAGAACTCCTATCTCTTCCTTGCCCTCTCTCCTATTCTACTAAAATACAAGAGGCTCTCGGCCTGTGGATTGGAAATGAGGAGAGTCTTGTGTCTTGTGGTGTGTTGTTGTGTTGAGAGAGGGGGGGGGGTACCCCTTTATTTATAGCCTTGGAAGGTCGGCAACTTTGAGGCGGTTCCCGAGGTCGGTGACAATTAATGCAGTGGGAACCGACCTCCAGAGGTCGGTTGTGAACCTCCATAAAAAGATGGGCCAGGGGGGCCTCCCTGTCAGGTCGGCCGACCTGGCCAGGGGGGGTCGGCCGACCTGGCCTGGGCCCCACTGGGCCTGGTCCTCCTCTGGCTCCTTCCCCTGGCTATGTATGTGCCCAATCCACTTGCATTCTTTGGTCTTGAAGCCTGGTTCTGTGGTTTTGGGCTTTTGGACTAAATTCTTTAGTCCGGGGAAAATCCGTCGATTGCAAAGTCCATGTTTAGTGCCTGTTTTCCCCTGTTTTTATATGAATTGCACCTGCACTCATAATTTCACCAAGACTAGTGGAATTTGTTAGAAATAAGCCCTATGTCTACCCTTGGTGATGGTGTTAGGTCCAAAAGGTGCATAAAGTTGACGGTAAAAATGGGTCGTAAGGACCGTCAACAAGATTGTTGGCGTCTCTTACGGTCACGCAGAAAATACGCGACCGCGGGAGACGCCGGGGGTTATGGTTTGAGTCACTTGCACTATTAACCAAATAATCCACGTCTAGTGACAAGTACTAGATATGTATTATAAGGTTTATCATGTTAATTGAATATCCGCAAGCGGACGGATAACCCGTTGTAGCATTTCACCCGAGAGTATTCCAAGGGTATCGTATTTATATTTTCCCAAGGGAAGACATGGTTGACAAGAGTACTTATGTTCATGGTGTTACAAATGATAGATGATATAACCACATTCCAAAACAGGGGTAAGGTTCAATAGTTGAGGATAGTGTGACACACACAAAGGTATCCCACTCTCTCTAATAAAAGGCGAGAGACAATTCTAAGCAATGCTAAGTTAGATTAGTGAGCTACTACTCCTAAAGTACAACATTCATAGAGCGTGCAAGGCCTCTACCTATCATTTAAGATCATGCAAGCGCAAGCAAGCGTCTTATGTCTAGGCAACTTCGGGAGGTCCGGCATACGCAGGGTCTGCCCCGCGACTCCGGCGCATTTACATACTCCTATGCCGTGCCCGAACGTGGAGGGTTCCTTTGGATGGACAGGGTTGTCACTTCCTGCCACCTACCTCTACAAACCGTGGGACACGCACATACTCAAGGGTGGAGAGACAACCCCAGCACCATGCCGGCGTCACTAACCACAACTCTAGATCCCTCGAGGCACCCCCAACCCTTCGGATCGACGGGGTGATAAATCTAGAGCACCTTTGCAGGACAGAGAGCCCGATGCCAAAACATAAGAACAACTAGCCTAACTAGCATGAGTTAAACAAAAGGATCAAAGCAAGCACTAAGTTATGCATAAGCGTTCGTCGCTCAAGAACGAGCGACGAACGACGATCAATTAAGTACGTGCAAGAATAATCGATAATCAAGCATGAACGAACAAGGAACGCTCGATGTATGTTTACTAGCGATCATCGACAAACATGAACGAGCGATGAACAAACATGAACGAGCGATGAACAAACATGAACGAACGATGAACATTCATGCAGGATCATGATCAAACTACTAAGCACATAACAACTATACGAACGAATGTATTCCATTAGACGAAGAACAAGTCTTACAAAGAGAGGATACAAGAGCTATACCCAATTCTCCACAAGACTTTGGGAGCAATGAGGCAGCCCACTACTCAGCCTAGCACTACCTAGAAGAGTCTCTAGCTCTAGCGTGAGGAGAGGAGGGAATGATCCTTCTATTGTGATGTGTATGTGTGTGTAAAGGAGGGGGGGGGGGGTACCCCTCCTTATATAGTCCTTGAAGGTCGGCAACTTTGAGGCGGTTCCCGAGGTCGGTGGCATTTAATGCAGGGGGAACCGACCTCCAGAGGTCGGTTACAAACCGCCACAAAAAGATGGGCCCAGGGGGCCACCCTGCCAGGTCGGCCGACCTGTGCCTGGCCCCACCTGGGCTGGGCTTTGGCAGGTGGCTCCCCCTCTGGGTCTTCTTCTCTGGTCCAGGTGCATTAGGCCTTGGTTGTGTTGGACTTTGACGATATTTGGCCTTTTGTCTTGGAGTTGTATTCCCGCGGCGAACGTCGAGTTTGTAAAAGTGTTGTTTCGTCGCCTTGGGGCATGGTTTCACCTGGATTTCTCCCTTATTCCACCTGCACACTAAAATCTAGAGGTACATGTGGAAATAGATTATTTCTAAATAAAATGCGTGTAAGAAATGTCCAATCCTTCTTATTTATTGAGCTAGTTGACGGTTGAAATTGGTCCGTAACGACCGTCAACAACTCCCCCAAGCTTACCCCTTGCTCGTCCCGAGCAAGAAGTATGACTTTAGGTTGTTGATCAAGAGTTGCTACAATGCCTACTTCTCAAAGGTACCAAGTTTATAACAGAGATACTCATCCTTGAGTTGAATAAGTTGGCCATGGTAACTCACCCTTTTCCCTTAATCCTTATGGGGCTTTTGCTTTATACTTTACCTTGGGCGGTTGAGAGAGAGAATGGTGTATGGAGCATTTATTTTCTCATCCCTTGTCTTGCTTTTATTCTCCGGAGGTTTTCAAAAAGATTTTCAAGAATAAAATCAAGTTCCTCTAGTGATACTCTCGAGTCGCTCAAGTGGTGTTTTTATCCCTTACCAAGGCATGTGTGTTGCCTCATCCTATATCTAATAAGCCTTTGTGGAGCTCAAGGTAGGATATGTAAAGAGGCATACTTGCATTCATATTTTGCAAAACCAAAAGAGTGGATCCACGGAGATAGCAAGCCATACAATCGTAGATCAAGATGTGCAAGTGTGTATATGTGGATGGTGGTGTATGTGACTACTCCTCTTTTTGTTCACCTCTCTTTATTTTGTATTTTGGGCATGGCTATCTTTTGTTCTTTCTTTTTTTCCATGCTAAAAAAATGAGAGCAGATTGTCTCTTTCTTTTCATCATGCTCATCTTGTGAGCTTTATTTTCTTTCTTTCTTTTGCATAGCCATGCCTACTTTTGATATTTCAAGAGAGTTGATATATTGTGAGGAGTGTCTTTATTTTGGTGGATGGCATGACATGTTGCTAACTTCCGGTGTAGAAGTTTAGCATATGAGGTGGAATGTGTACGTGATCTTGATCATGAGAGTATGGAGAGCATCTCACTAGGGTCGCACAATTTTGATAAAGCTCAACGAAATGGCAAGCAGCATATGTGTAAGGTTTTACATGAAGTACTACATATGGCTATGGTAGGAAATTAACATCACTGAGGAACTTATAAATTTTTATGATTTTCGAAAACAAAAGCTCCGGAGTTTTCAAGCTTAACTTGGAACAAGATTGAGTAGCTCTTTTTACCATATCATCTCTCACAACAACTTAGGTTCAGCGCAAACGTATGCAACCCACAAGTTTCAGGTTCTAAGCGAGTTTTATTTAGCCAACAAACTCAAAACTAGGAGAGTACTAAGTTATGAACTAGGCACAAGAGAGAGATAAAGCTGAGCAACTATTCATCATCTCAACATAGAAAGACTAGGAACATTTTTACAGCGCAAAAAGAGACTACACTACTTATTTTTGTTCTTTTTAGTTTTGTCATTTTTATTTTGTTTTTCATATGAGGAGCAAGAACAAGCAAAAACAAAGAGAGAAAAAATAAAAGGATACAAGTTGCGATACATGATACCTTAGTGGGGAGTATGGCGCCTCCCCCAAGCTTGTTCTTGCTCATGGGTTTGGTGGATTGAACCCCATGTGGCGAAAGTAAGCCGAAAGATCGGCTTGTCCCCGCTCCGTCATGTTGGTGAGGTTGGTGTGCTGGGTGTCGGTGCGCTCTTGCCACTGATGGGTTTGCAGGATGTGTTGGTTGAGCGTGTAGTCGATGTTTCCTGCCGTGGTCTCGAGCCTTCCCATTTGCTCGGAGAGGTTGTTCATCGCTTGCTCAAGGTGGAAACCTTGAGTCGCACCAGAGTCGGAGGAGTGTTCCTCCCATTGTTGTTGCGGAGTGAACATCCTTGGGTCATGCCCCGAGGTTTGCCACGCCGAGCCCCCGGCCATGTGCGGTGGCGGGGCTGAGTACGCACCGGGAAAATACCCGGTGTGACCATACCCCGGGCCGCCATGAGCCATGGGCTGCGGTGTGGGTGCCTCGGAACTTGATGGCTGCTCCGACCTGCGCGTCCTCCTGCGAGAAGAAATACTCCTGCGCGCACTCTCCATTTCTTGGAGCTCAATGGTTAGATTTTTGCAAGTATACAAGCGAAGATCCGGGTTAGGTAACCGAAACTCGTTTGTATACCCGACAAAATAAAATATGAGGGAATCATTTGGACCATGCTTAAGTGTATGACCACGAATAAGATAATCCTCGTTTATGAGTATGCGGGGTGTAGAAATATATTCAACATTAGCATCATGCAAGGCACCCACTCCCGCAGCAATACGTGTAATTAACGAGGTGCATTCAATTGGTCCCATCATCCCAAAATTTTCTAGCCAATGATGAATCAAGTATTGGACCGGAGAAATCTTAATCTTTTCAACCATAGCATAAAGAATTTTCATATCATCTTCGCGCACAATTCTAATATCACTTCTAGGAAAAAGAGTGATGCCAATCCACATGTGCAAGAAACGCAAAGTAGGGTGATGGATGTGATTAGTTCTAGGCTGCACACATGTTGAAAAACCCGTAATCCTTTCCCAAAATGCAAGCTTTGAAAATTCAGGAAGGGCATTATCAACATCAACATTGCAGCGAGAATCAAAGCCGAGAAGTATGCTAAGATCTTTCCATTTCAAACGATATTCTTCCCGGAAAAACCGAAAAGTAATACCCTCATCTACCTCTCGTAGGGTGCATAAAAACTGAAGTGTAAGCAAGCGGGAACCCGGCTCATCTACACTAGCAAAATTTTTCCACCCTATGGTCTTAAAAACTCGAGCAAATTCAGCATCCATACCAGTCTTTTGCAGCAGCCCCGTGTCAAATGCTCGCGTAGGAGCAAAGATACGGTTTTGAAGAAGCGCGTAGGCGTTCGTCTCGTACTCGCCCACTAAGTCGAGGTCGGTGTCGACGAGGAGACGATGCTCGATGTTGCCCTCTTGCTCTTCTTCCTCGGCTTCATGTGGTGGACTTGGCGGTGGCTCGACTGCGGGGCGCGCGCGAGTGCTTCGGCGTGAAGAGCTTGGACTTGATTTTGAACTTAGGGACCTCTTCAACGCTCCGTACAGCTTCTTGGCACCGGTCATGGCTGCACACAAGGGGAGCAAGAACACAAGAACAATAGCTCCGAACGGGTTATGTTAGTAAAGTCCAATCGGCGAAACCGTCGGTTGTTCTTGTGAGCAAGAAGATCGCAACTCGGGAAAATCGAGCAAACCAAAAACAAAACACAAACTGAGAAAACACTAGGAGAGAAATTTTTCTGCAGAACTTTGAGGCAAACACAAAGTGAGAGCAATGGAGAGCCTTGTGAGCAAGAGAATGAAGTGAATGAGGAGTGAAAATGAGTGTGTGTCAGGGGGAGAGAGCCTCTGGCCGGCCACTCCAACTTATAGCACGAAATGTAGCCATTTTTGAATGTTGGAGGGGGCAGGTGACCGTTGGGAAAAAATAGGGGGGCAGCAACGGCTACCCCAGGTCGGCCGACCTGCCCTGGTGGGGTCGGCCGACCCCCTGCTGGGCCCACTTGTCTCCCCTCTTGGCCCATAGCCTCCAACGGTCATATAGTTCATGACCTTGGCTGCAATGTCCAGTAAATCCTCGGAAATGTTGCTCAGAAAGATTTCCACATAAGAACATGCCTCAAAAATTCAAATGATTTTCAGAAAAATTGAAACGAGAAGAGAAAAAATGTTGGAAAGTTTCCAACATGTGGAAAAACTTATTGTAGTGGTACAGAGGCAATCCAAAACTTTGCACAAAAGAGTGGAAAAGTTTTGAAAAACCAAGTATTTTTTTTTTGGAAAATTGATTTTTGTATACATGGCGAGATGAAAGCGAATATGCTGGCGGAAAAAATCCAAATAAATTTTTGGAGGAGGAAATAAATATGCAAGGTGGTTTGGAGGAAATCCAAATGCAAATGTGGTGGAAAAACTCAAAAAGAAAAGAGAATCAAAACGAATGATAATGCCGGTTTTCCTGGCGGCCAGGGCCGTGTCATTTAAAGTCCGACGGGCTAAGACTTCTCCAATGGGTTTAGCTTGGTGGCGCGGACCCCGTCCTTGGAGATGAGGACGTGGAGGGCTGCGCCTTGACTTGCCAGACTTGTTTCATCTTTGGTGGTGTAGGTGGCTTCTCGGACTTCGGGACGGGTTTCGTGGCCCATAATCCCGACCTCGTGGTCGCAGATTTCTTTGGTTGAAACTGCGATGGATTTTCAATCTTTGTCAAGCTCTTCCATAGAGCAATGAGGCTGTCCGTTTTCCTGGCTGTTACTTCAACTTCTTGAATGTTGGAGGTGTTTGGCCCATACTTGACCTTGATCATCGAGCATTGTTCTTTCCGAGGTTGAAACTCGAACTTTTCCTCCTTCCCATTGATGTAGAGCCGGATTTCTCCAACTCCAACATCAATTTGGGCCTTTGTGGTGCTAAGGAAGGGACGTCCCAAGATGAGGGGCGTTTCCTTGTCAATATCCATGTCAAGCACCACAAAGTTCACCGGGACGGTGTGGCCTCTTATGAATACCGGCACATCTTCCGCAATCCCCATTGGAAAGCGGAAGGATGAGTCGGCCAATTGTAGCCGCATCGCTGTTGGTGTGAGGAACCTGTACTTTAATTGCTCGAAGATTGCCTTGGGCATAATGCTCACGCTGGCCCCAAGGTCACACAGTGCGTAGTTGAAGTGGAATCTCTTGATTGCACAAGGGATTACTGGAAAGCCTGGATCAGCTTTTATTGTAGAAGGTTCTTCTCTTATTTGCCTGTTCTCCCCTGCATGGTTAGTCTTACGAGAGAACATTTCCCCTCTCGTAGTGATAACGTTAACTTTTTCAATGGGAGATTCTGGTTGCCCAGGAATCTGCCCGGAATTAGCAGAAGCAACGAGAGCAGCAAGCTGAGCAATTTGAGTTTCTATCATTTTATTAAAGCTCAGTTGATTTTTGAAAGCAGAGGAAAAACCTTCTAACTGTGAATTTATATTTTCTAGAACTTTATCATTGGCAGCAAACTTTCTATTGATTGATTCGTTAATTTTAGCTTGGCCAAAAACTAAGTCTTTCAAGGAAGGCTGATTATTGTTAAAGCCAGAAAAATTGTTACCTCCTTGATAGGATGGTCGGTTTTGATTATATCCTTGGCCTCCATTTGGACGGTACCCGTTGTTGTTGTTTATGTAGAACGCATCTTCTTGGGTGTGGGGGCAATCCTTCCCCATATGGCCTGTGTCCCCGCATTCCTCACACGTCATGGGTGAGTCCAATGCACGAACACTGCCTTTCGAGTTGTGTTCATCCAAGCGCTTCATGAGGAGGTCAAGTTTGGCGGATAACATGTCCACCTCTTTGACAGGGTGAATGCCTTTTGAGCGTGTTTGGAGTCGATCGTCACTCCACCCTTGGTTTGAAACCATCTTCTCTATGAGCTCTTTTGCTTGAGCCACGGTCATGGAGAACAAAGCTCCACCAGCAGCGGCATCCATATGTCCACGGGCTGTTGATGTCAACCCGTTGTAGAAGTGTTGAAGAACGAGCCATTCTTCCATCCCATGGTGTGGGCAGGCAGATATGTATTCTTGGAACCTCTCCCACGCCTCGGGTATGGATTCATTTGTTGCTTGCTGGAAGCTTGAGATTCTTCCACGAAGGGCATTGGTTTTGCCCATCGGGAAAAACTTAGCGAGGAACTCTGTACAACATTTGTTCCAAGTGTCAATGCTTGCACGGTTGTTGTAGAACCAGTGTTTCGCCTTCCCAAGGAGGGAGAGGGGAAACAGGCGGAGTTTGATGGCATCTCCGGTTGTGGCTGATGTGTTGCATATCTCTAGGAACTGTTGAAGGTTAGTGTTGGCGTCCTCGTGGGCCTTCCCACAAAAGGGTATGGCCTGCACCATAGTGATGAGGCTGGACTTGATGTCGAGTCCTTCGTCACCCACGTCGACAGTGGGTCCAACGGGCACATTGGCGATGGAGGGCGCGGAGTACTCGCGAAGGGTCCTGTTAGCCATGTTTGTTGAAGTTGATGGTGCGGAAGATGCGGGTTCGCTTGTCGTGAGTTCTTGAGGGGAGACGATGACGCGAGGTCGAGTCTTCCTCACAAGTGACTCAGGATTGTCAACGAAGTTTTTCGGCAAGTCGAATCCACGCATACACTATCCTGTTTTCACATCAAAGAGAAAACAGATCAAGGTTAGCCTGCATGGGCAATGGTTAGATCATATCAAGAGTAATCATGAACAATCATCGTATTCTTATTAACCAATGTCTTCCCCGGCAACGGCGCCAGAAATGCTTGTTGGCGTCTCTTACGGTCACGCAGAAAATACGCGACCGTGGGAGACGCCGGGGGTTATGGTTTGAGTCACTTGCACTATTAACCAAATAATCCACGTCTAGTAACAAGTACTATATATGTATTATAAGGTTTATCATGTTAATTGAATATCCGCAAGCGGACGGATAACCCGTTGTAGCATTTCACCCGAGAGTATTCCAAGGGTATCGTATTTATATTTTCCCAAGGGAAGACATGGTTGACAAGAGTACTTATGTTCATGGTGTTACAAATGATAGATGATATAACCACATTCCAAAACAGGGGTAAGGTTCAATAGTTGAGGATAGTGTGACACACACAAAGGTATCCCACTCTCTCTAATAAAAGGCGAGAGACAATTCTAAGCAATGCTAAGTTAGATTAGTGAGCTACTACTCCTAAAGTACAACATTCATAGAGCGTGCAAGGCCTCTACCTATCATCTAAGATCATGCAAGTGCAAGCAAGCGTCTTATGTCTAGGCAACTTCGGGAGGTCCGGCATACGCAGGGTCTGCCCCGCGACTCCGGCGCATTTACATACTCCTATGCCGTGCCCGAACGTGGAGGGTTCCTTTGGATGGACAGGGCTGTCACTTCCTGCCACCTACCTCTACAAACCGTGGGACACGCACATACTCAAGGGTGGAGAGACAACCCCAGCACCATGCCGGCGTCACTAACCACAACTTTCGTTTTTGTTTGAATTTGAAATTCATACAAATTCAAATTCCAGGAAAAGTTAAACCTTTTCCTAAAACACTTCGGGCCGAAACCCTTCTTACGGCCCAGCCCGATTTTCCTTTTCTTTTCTTTTCCCCCCGCCGCGCTTGGGCCGCTCCCGTTCTTCCGGCCCAGCAGCAGCCGCGTGGCCCGTTTCCCTCCTCTGCCGCTGACGAGCGGGCCCGCCCTGTCGGATTTCTTCCCCACGCGGCGTGCCGCCGCGCCCGGGCCCCGGCCGCCGACCCGCCTCCGCCGCTCCCGCTGTCCGGTCGCCGCCGCCGTAGCCGCCAAGGAACCACCTTCTTAAAACGAGGCCGCGCCCCCTTCCTTTCTCCCTCTCTCTCACGCCGCGCCCGAGCTCAAGCTAGGGTTCCGGCCATCTCCGGCAACTTCGCCCTCCCGGCCACCTCTGCCTCAACGGGCCGCACGGTGAGCTCCGCCGCCACTCCCTCGTCCTCCTCGACCCCTCCTCTCTCTCTCTCTCTCCCTATGCGCGGACTCCGCATCGAGCGCCGCCGATCCGCCGTCGATTTACCCATCGCCGATGGCCTCACCGATCCCCTCCGGCCGCACTGTGGTGCGCAACACGCTCCCCGCGCGTCCCTCCGCCTTTTCCCCCGCTCCTTTCCCTCTTCCCCCGCGTGCGCGCGAGTTTCCCATGCGCACCGCCGCCGCGGCCATCTCCGGCGAGCGCGCGCCGCCGCATCCGTCGCCCTCGACGTCCACGCGTCCCGCCACGAGCACGCCCGTCGTGCATGGAGTACCCACGGCCTCTCCTCGCCCGGTTCCGGCCACCCAAGCCGCCGCCGGCGCCGATTCCGGCGATCCCCTGCCGCGCGCGCGTCCTTGGTCCACCGTGGACCGGTGGACCGCCGCCCCGCCCCGGTCCATGGGTTCCGTGGACCCATTCCACAGCTTTTTCAATTCAAAAATAGACCACCCTCTGTTTATGACGTTAGCTTGCGCAATAAACAGAATTTCCAATAAGGAAATAAATCCCAATATTCAAGAAAATCCCCGGGCCCTGTACATTTTGCAGATAAGCCCCTGACCTTTTCAATAATCTTGTTTAAGCCCTACATTTTTACAGAAAAGTACCTAAACTTTTCTGTAATTATGTTTTAACCCCTGTCTTTTTACACCTAGACCCCTAAACTTTTAATAATTACAGATAGGTCCCTGGACATATTCTGTAATTACACTTAAGCCCTCAAAAACCTTTTTATAATTACAACTTAGCCCTCCAATCTTTAAATGTCCGTATCCTTCTAATCCGAACTCCGTTTTGGGTGATTCTCGCGCCCACGGGTTCGTGAAATCGCGAAGTACCTCATGGTACTGTTCTTGAAGCCCCATACCAAGTCTATAAATCATCAACACCCAAAACACCCCCACTTATTATATCGATTCCTAGCAGATCATGCGATGATTGATCTCGAATGTCTCGAGTACTTGTTCACCATAACCTAACCCATCCTGTGATGCTATTCCGCCTAATATCATTCGTATCGATTCACTTCCAACCTAGTACCCTTATCCTATCACAAACAAAATCTCGAACCTAACCTAAATCAACCCTCGCTCGATCAAACCTAACCTAGCGTCCTTGCCCAACTCCTTTTGATTTATTGCTCTGCTCTTATAACTAATCTTTTAATGGATCTTATTGGAGTTATCTGGTATTTTAATTGCCAGCTGCCTTTATTTGAATTTGGCATTTTATTTGCAGCCATGCATTCATATCACGCATAATCACGTACACACGCTGCATATACCATCGCCTGCATTCATGCATGTTCTTTTTATAGAAATAATATAGAAGCTTGCATATTAGATATGCACGCAATCACCATCAATGAAGCACATGCCTCTCATCATCATCACCCTAAGGTGTTCACCCAACAAGGATCATATGCATAACCACACGCCCATGTTCATATATTAGAGAATATAAATAGCTAATAACTTGTCTAGGTGAATATGGCCCTTACAAGGCCAGATGTATCACCTATGACACATAACATACCCTGCATTAATTATGCTGCATCATACATGATTCATGTCCCTCATTCTTCATCGAAGTTAATTGGGTCTTATTTGGCTTCCCTCGATCTTTATTTCTTTCGCTCTTTTATTTCTTTTGCGGTAGTTTATACGTACTGTTTTATGCGCTAGTTTACGCGAGAGTCGAGGAAGAGCTGCTGAGGACTTCAAGCTCGAAGACCAACCCAGAGATACAAGAGTCTCGAGTCAGAGTTTAAAGTTTAGGAAAGCGATTTCCAGGCAAGCCCTAACTCCCATTGATCATGTTGATCCTATGTTTGCAAATAATCCCACATAGAGCTTGATTTCAAATAAAACATGCATGGTATTTAAAGATGATTTAAATGCTTAGAATGACCTAAGTAATTGTTGATTGCCATACCTTGATATTGCTTATCCTAATTCCCTTGATAAACCTAGGAACCACCATCATTAATTCTCAATGATGAGTGGATCATATGCTGCTTAGGATTCATTCACCGTGTACTTAATAACTTGATACACATGCTTTTGTGTAAAAATGTGTGCGTGTGCTTGGTGATGAGTGTGTAAAGTGAAAATGGGTGGGAATAGTAAGTGCAACCCATAGTGGGGGTATGCTTTTGACGGGAGCAAGCGAGGTAGTCCTCAGTGGGGAGGCTATCTCTGGGACGCTACTCCTCGCAGGAGGGTAGCTATTGAAGATGCTTGCTTCGGTCGTATAAGGACCGGTTCATGTGCCGTCTGGCCTAGCACCCTCGTGCAACCACAAGCCCCTGAATGGGCAGGGTTTGGAACCACACCCTACTAGTGATCGCCCGGTACCACCAGGAGGCAGGGAGTTGCAACCGGAAGCCAGGAGAAGATCTTAACGAGATTGGCGTCGGATCCGGCAAGTGAAAGTTGATGGCCATGATATTTATATTGATGTGAAGCCCCTGGTCGTAGATTTTCCGGGGTGGTACCGAGGTGACACTGGGCAGGTACGGGGCCATTAGTATCCAGTCGGACCCAGGGCACTGGGAAAGACTGGGTACCTTGTGGGTAAAGTGTACAACCTCTGCAGAGGATAAGAATCTATCCGGATAGCCGTGTTCCACGGTATTGGACAACGCGAAAGCCATGGCCACACAATGATTAGACTTTGGCGTGAGTTATCCTTGGCGTGTGTGTTTTCAGAATAACACCGGTTTGGAGCCGTGCGCTGGTTTCCTGCCAGCATTAAAATCTGGGAACTGGCGGGATGGACGCATCTCCCCCAGGGCCAACCAACCCCACTATATTTAATCTCTACACCTGACTTAGTTTGCGAACGGGTTTTGTTTTCAAAACCAACCCTTGCATAAAATTGGCTTTCCGCCGATATGATGATGAACCTCCAGCCTTACCCTTGTTTATACCCTTGCATATAATTACCCCTTGTGTTAGGGTTTGCTGAGTACCTTATGTACTCACGCGTTTGTGTTTGTTGTTTTTAGTGAGAGAAGTCTTCGTAGGAGACGACGACGTCTGGTTTTCGTTCTGCCTCTCAAGTCTGCTTGTGGCTTGGGCCGTGTTTCCGCTGTTTGTCTGCTCAGCCATTAGTTGGTCGGAAGGACTTGGATACTTCGGAATCCTTGTCGTACCGCCACTAAGGGCTGTTTATCAGGTACTATACTACTTACCTAATCGAAGTATACTTTTGATTACCATATATGTGTTCTTGTGCGTATCAGCTACTGATCCAGGGACTGATACATGATGCACAACATGCTCCAGAAATTGGGGTATGACAGAGTGGTATCAGAGCAATACTTGACTGTAGGACGAAAACCTAGGATTAGACGCGCTCGAAGAAGACTATTTTCAAAACTATTTGCAAAATATTCCGTATAACCTTCCCCTTTTCTGTTTAAAAACCCCTCTGCTTCCTTCGACGACAAGAAAAAGGCCTCAACCAGAAGTGTCTGCATGCAGAAGTCTCCAACTCAATGGACAACCACAACTATGTGACCATAGAAGTGGAAAACGTATCGTACCACGTGAACCGCGCACCAAACATGGTTCCTAAGCAAGCGAACAAGATCAATGCAACTCAAGGCACTGGATCACGGACAACATGCTACAATTGTCATGAACCCGGACACCAGTTTTCCGACTGCCCCTCGTATGGATTAAGCAAAGATGAAGAAGATTCAATAAATGACATAGAGAGAGACCTGCCTGCACTTCCAGTACCACCTGGAGATACCCGCTCATCGGTACAGGAGCGTGAGAGACAAGAAGTATGGAGTAATATGGACAACATGCACCTGTCGCTAACTCCCATCATCGGGAGTATACTTGAAAGGTTGAGCAGTCTGGAAGAGTCAATGAAGAGGCTTAGTGGAGGAATCATCCACCTCACACAAGACGAGCAGCCTCAGAACCCCAGCAAGAGCTGCAAACAGAAAAGAAAGAAGAACAAGCAGGCATCAAATCTAGTGACGCGGGAAGAGATCAAGAAGCTGAGACATTGTTATCATTGTAAAGATCCAGAGCACATGATAGCAATTTGCCCTCTCTACAAACAAGGACCTATCCTTTCCCAACGGACCCACGAGCACGACCACCCAAACAGCACCAGTCTGCCATCCCAGAAGGTCTGGAAGATACCACGGACAAACCGGAAGTGTTACAAATGTCGAGAACGTGGGCACCTTGCAACGGATTGCACTGAAGCCCGTGAATAAGAATTGCAAGGTAGCCAGGCTCCACCAACAGACAACCCTGTTATGTGTCAAAATCTCATGAGTAGGGCCTACATGATGGTGATTTAGAGCTTCGCTCAGCACCATGAAAGGACGCTATCCTCATACAAGAGCTGTAGAAACCATGCAGAATAATGGTTGCACTTGTAAGGCACCTTGTGGTTTGACAAAGTGGATTGGACTAGAACTGCAAGATGTTTAGTAAGTAATAAAAGAGTATCAGTGATGTCCTATTTTCAAACATGGATTTAAGTCACAACCTTTGCTCAAGGAAGGTTGAGTTGAGAAGTGAAAGCTCAATGAACCCAATGATCATACGGCACGGACCCAAATAATTTCGAGACATCATAGCAATAAAGTCTTTTACCACAGAAATGTGGGCAACAGTTTTCCTTTTAACCGACCAAGTCATGTGACCCCCTCGATTCTTTTTGGTCAAGGACTATTGGTCAAGTTCAGGTGCCAGCAGAAGAAATCGATAGTCTACCTAGCCATAAGCCTTAAGCCTCGATCTTAGTACGCTAACACCTCAACCCACAACAAACAAATCATGTTGCTTGAGTGATTCGCTGATTTTTGTTGATCTTGTTCGGTGTTTCTATGTTTGAGTGCTCCAAATAAAACCAAACATAACAACAACAACAGTTTAAGAGCAACTTAATGTCAAATCGTTCCCCAACCAACACCTAAACCCCTGCCAAGGCAAAGCACCACGTCAAAGAGATGTCAGCTCAGAGTCAAGCAAGTCAAAAGTTTGTCTCAACAGCAGCTAAAGGTCACAGACCAATTGGAAGGTTTACCAGAGACGGTACTACCAAGGTCAAAAGGGTCAAGATGTCAGCCACTTGTCACCCAACAACACGTCAAAGAAAGCTTAATCAAGAAAGTGAAGCAAATGACAGTCGAGATAATGACAAAGAGGTTTCAGCCAACACCACCATTGATCCAACTCAAAATTCAATGACCCCATGCCAGAGAGGCAACACAAATTAACGGCCCACAATTATGGAACCTCCACAGTGAGGGAAACGCTGCCAAAGACAGGGCTCATATCACTTGTTCATGATAGCTCTGGCAAAGATCTGTTGGTTATTAATGGACACCTCGAAAATGTCCCCAAGTGAGACCCGAGGAAGATCGTCGATGAGTTGGACTAAAGTGAAAATGAACCAGAAGGATCAAAAGCTGTCTATCTGGCAAGTCACCTAAAAGCCAAAATCATGGGGAAAGTACTAGTAATACATGAGTACCCAGAAGTCTTTCGACAAGTCGCCAGTACGCCACTCGACGAAAATAAAGAAGTTCCTCGTTAGGCTAGTTCCAGAGCAAGTCTTCAATGGGCAAAAGTCTCTATCAGAGTAGCGCAGCGGAAGCGTAATGGACCCATAACCCACAGCCCAAGATCGATGACCTGTTGATCAATCAAGGAAATCCGAGTCTGTCTCCAATATTGACCTAAAGGTCCAAGTACTACAAACAGAAGGTGTGAGAATGAGACGTACCCAAGAAAGCCTTCTGTCACTCGTCATGATCTCCAGCAGAGACACACGATGTCAGAAGCAAGATACCGTGATCTTGCAACACAAAAGTTGACAAAACTCTGCAAGATGAGAACATCGGTGTAAGAAACGGTGTTGGAATATATGCATTCTCAGTCCTAAATTGGACAGACTGAGAGAAAGCATTGGAAAAGGTCATCCATGGAACAATAGGAAAAGTCCTAAGCCTCGCAGAAAGGCCAATATGGTAATAAATGCACCAGATAACGACTATCACCGCACCATATCGAGATGCAGAGATGGACACCTAAGCTACTGGCAGAATTCAAGCAGTTAGCTCTCAACCAGGCCAATTAAGAGCCTCGTGAGCTGAGCCCTTTCGGGATACTCAGAACCAAATAACCATAAAGATGGAGTCAAGACACAACCATCTGGTATATGACCTAAAAGATCCCAAATGTTTGTACCACATAGGCAGATCTAGATGCCCCTCAGAAAAGAGATGTCACTAACGGGGTCCTCAGAACAAGCCAGTGATGCATCCCTTGGAAACAGATTGCTGGCTAAGTCTCTATGATGGGCGTAAAATTCCCGCTAAGGGATCATGCACCCAAACGGCTGTTAAGCCTTGCATGTCAACAGAAGTAACCCGAGGTCAATGACTTTAAGTGGGGTAGGTACCCCCATCCTTAAGGCCACAAAAATAACCCCTCAGGTAAAGGCCCATGTATATACCTCAGAAGTGGTAACTTGTCATGAAGATCCCTGGATTGCTATGACGGGACGTCAGGATGGTGATTCCGTCACGATAAATAAAGAAAGAGACAGCACATCAGAAAAGAAACAGTGGTTCAGGTCACATGAGAGACTGGTGAAGACAGTCAACCCGTCGTACCCTGCATGAAGTCAGAAAGCTCAGAATCATCACTCCCTTCACAAGAGAAGTTGTGAAGTCAACTAACAACCTCGCCCCAAGAAATGCCCCGAGACGACCAGAACTCAAGACAACCATGCAGCATCAACCAAAGAACCCCAAGTGAAAATCCTTAAGTGGGGTAGGATTTTCAGTCAGTGAGCCCTAAAAATAATAATAATAAAACCTTGAAATCGAAACCTTAAGCCTGCCTTCTTGTGTTGAAGCGGCCAGCATGGGAAATCAACAGAAGCAGGAAGCTCAGTCTACTTACAAGCTTCGCGTTCTCTTGCAATGAAGAGAATCTTCGCGACATTAAGAAGCCTCCAACAAAGTTTTGGATGTTACAACCGTCAAGCACGAAGACCCGAGAAAAGTACTGCTCCATCCAGAAGATCTTTCAAATCTCGAGGACGAGATTTCTTTTAAGTGGGCTAGATCTGTAATACCCTACTTTTCAGAGCCAAAAGAAAAAGAAAAGAACAAAAATAAAATAAATAAATAAGCTCAAAAGGGGTAAAAATCACTCCAAATTTGAACCTTTTCTAAACCCTCACCTTGACATGATTTTTCAAAAATAAGATTTCACTAAATAATTGAACCTAGTTTGAATTTGAAATTTTTGAAATATAAAATATGTGCTCAAGTGCTTGTGTTCATTTAAAAGTTCACTAAAATTTGAACTTTTCGAATTTACAACAAATAAAAAATCAAAGTAGGATTAAACCCCAAATTGATTTTCAAAAGTTTGAATTTTAAAACCTGTACAAAACCTCATCATAAGCATTTCGGTGTTTTATTTGATTCGTTTTGAGTGTTTGATCAACTTTCGTTTTTGTTTGAATTTGAAATTCATACAAATTCAAATTCCAGGAAAAGTTAAACCTTTTCCTTTTCCTAAAACACTTCGGGCCGAAACCCTTCTTACGGCCCAGCCCGATTTTCCTTTTCTTTTCTTTTCCCCCCGCCGCGCTTGGGCCGCTCCCGTTCTTCCGACCCAGCAGCAGCCGCGTGGCCCGTTTCCCTCCTCTGCCGCTGACGAGCGGGCCCGCCCTGTCGGATTTCTTCCCCACGCAGCGCGCCGCCGCGCCCGGGCCCCGGCCGCCGACCCGCCTCCGCCGCTCCCGCTGTCCGGTCGCCGCCGCCGTAGCCGCCAAGGAACCACCTTCTTAAAACGAGGCCGCGCCCCCTTCCTTTCTCCCTCTCTCTCACGCCGCGCCCGAGCTCAAGCTAGGGTTCCGGCCATCTCCGGCAACTTCGCCCTCCCGGCCACCTCTGCCTCAACGGGCCGCACGGTGAGCTCCGCCGCCACTCCCTCGTCCTCCTCGACCCCTCCTCTCTCTCTCTCTCTCCCTATGCGCGGACTCCGCATCGAGCGCCGCCGATCCGCCGTCGATTTACCCATCGCCGATGGCCTCACCGATCCCCTCCGGCCGCACTGTGGTGCGCAACACGCTCCCCGCGCGTCCCTCCGCCTTTTCCCCCGCTCCTTTCCCTCTTCCCCCGCGTGCGCGCGAGTTTCCCATGCGCACCGCCGCCGCGGCCATCTCCGGCGAGCGCGCGCCGCCGCATCCGTCGCCCTCGACGTCCACGCGTCCCGCCACGAGCACGCCCGTCGTGCATGGAGTACCCACGGCCTCTCCTCGCCCGGTTCCGGCCACCCAAGCCGCCGCCGGCGCCGATTCCGGCGATCCCCTGCCGCGCGCGCGTCCTTGGTCCACCGTGGACCGGTGGACCGCCGCCCCGCCCCGGTCCACGGGTTCCGTGGACCCATTCCACAGCTTTTTCAATTCAAAAATAGACCACCCTCTGTTTATGACGTTAGCTTGCGCAATAAACAGAATTTCCAATAAGGAAATAAATCCCAATATTCAAGAAAATCCCCGGGCCCTGTACATTTTGCAGATAAGCCCCTGACCTTTTCAATAATCTTGTTTAAGCCCTACATTTTTACAGAAAAGTACCTAAACTTTTCTGTAATTATGTTTTAACCCCTGTCTTTTTACACCTAGACCCCTAAACTTTTAATAATTACAGATAGGTCCCTGGACATATTCTGTAATTACACTTAAGCCCTCAAAAACCTTTTTATAATTACAACTTAGCCCTCCAATCTTTAAATGTCCGTATCCTTCTAATCCGAACTCCGTTTTGGGTGATTCTCGCGCCCACGGGTTCGTGAAATCGCGAAGTACCTCATGGTACTGTTCTTGAAGCCCCATACCAAGTCTATAAATCATCAACACCCAAAACACCCCCACTTATTATATCGATTCCTAGCAGATCATGCGATGATTGATCTCGAATGTCTCGAGTACTTGTTCACCATAACCTAACCCATCCTGTGATGCTATTCCGCCTAATATCATTCGTATCGATTCACTTCCAACCTAGTACCCTTATCCTATCACAAACAAAATCTCGAACCTAACCTAAATCAACCCTCGCTCGATCAAACCTAACCTAGCGTCCTTGCCCAACTCCTTTTGATTTATTGCTCTGCTCTTATAACTAATCTTTTAATGGATCTTATTGGAGTTATCTGGTATTTTAATTGCCAGCTGCCTTTATTTGAATTTGGCATTTTATTTGCAGCCATGCATTCATATCACGCATAATCACGTACACACGCTGCATATACCATCGCCTGCATTCATGCATGTTCTTTTATAGAAATAATATAGAAGCTTGCATATTAGATATGCACGCAATCACCATCAATGAAGCACATGCCTCTCATCATCATCACCCTAAGGTGTTCACCCAACAAGGATCATATGCATAACCACACGCCCATGTTCATATATTAGAGAATATAAATAGCTAATAACTTGTCTAGGTGAATATGGCCCTTACAAGGCCAGATGTATCACCTATGACACATAACATACCCTGCATTAATTATGCTGCATCATACATGATTCATGTCCCTCATTCTTCATTGAAGTTAATTGGGTCTTATTTGGCTTCCCTCGATCTTTATTTCTTTCGCTCTTTTATTTCTTTTGCGGAAGTTTATACGTACTGTTTTATGCGCTAGTTTACGCGAGAGTCGAGGAAGAGCTGCTGAGGACTTCAAGCTCGAAGACCAACCCAGAGATACAAGAGTCTCGAGTCAGAGTTTAAAGTTTAGGAAAGCGATTTCCAGGCAAGCCCTAACTCCCATTGATCATGTTGATCCTATGTTTGCAAATAATCCCACATAGAGCTTGATTTCAAATAAAACATGCATGGTATTTAAAGATGATTTAAATGCTTAGAATGACCTAAGTAATTGTTGATTGCCATACCTTGATATTGCTTATCCTAATTCCCTTGATAAACCTAGGAACCACCATCATTAATTCTCAATGATGAGTGGATCATATGCTGCTTAGGATTCATTCACCGTGTACTTAATAACTTGATACACATGCTTTTGTGTAAAAATGTGTGCGTGTGCTTGGTGATGAGTGTGTAAAGTGAAAATGGGTGGGAATAGTAAGTGCAACCCATAGTGGAGGTATGCTTTTGACGGGAGCAAGCGAGGTAGTCCTCAGTGGGGAGGCTATCTCTGGGACGCTACTCCTCGCAGGAGGGTAGCTATTGAAGATGCTTGCTTCGGTCGTATAAGGACCGGTTCATGTGCCGTCTGGCCTAGCACCCTCGTGCAACCACAAGCCCCTGAATGGGCAGGGTTTGGAACCACACCCTACTAGTGATCGCCCGGTACCACCAGGAGGCAGGGAGTTGCAACCGGAAGCCAGGAGAAGATCTTAACGAGATTGGCGTCGGATCCGGCAAGTGAAAGTTGATGGCCATGATATTTATATTGATGTGAAGCCCCTGGTCGTAGATTTTCCGGGGTGGTACCGAGGTGACACTGGGCAGGTACGGGGCCATTAGTATCCAGTCGGACCCAGGGCACTGGGAAAGACTGGGTACCTTGTGGGTAAAGTGTACAACCTCTGCAGAGGATAAGAATCTATCCGGATAGCCGTGTTCCACGGTATTGGACAACGCGAAAGCCATGGCCACACAATGATTAGACTTTGGCGTGAGTTATCCTTGGCGTGTGTGTTTTCAGAATAACACCGGTTTGGAGCCGTGCGCTGGTTTCCTGCCAGCATTAAAATCTGGGAACTGGCGGGATGGACGCATCTCCCCCAGGGCCAACCAACCCCACTATATTTAATCTCTACACCTGACTTAGTTTGCGAACGGGTTTTGTTTTCAAAACCAACCCTTGCATAAAATTGGCTTTCCGCCGATATGATGATGAACCTCCAGCCTTACCCTTGTTATACCCTTGCATATATTACCCCTTTGTTTAGGGTTTGCTGAGTACCTTATGTACTCACGCGTTTTGTTTGTTGTTTTTAGTGAGAGAAGTCTTCGTAGGGGACGACGACGTCTGGTTTTCGTTCTGCCTCTCAGTCTGCTTGTGGCTTGGGCCGTGTTTCCGCTGTTGTCTGCTCAGCCATTAGTTGGTCGGAAGGACTTGCATACTTCTGAATCCTTGTCGTACCGCCACTAAGGGCTGTTTATCAGGTACTATACTACTTACCTAATCGAAGTATGCTTTTTGATTACCATATATGTGTGTCTTGTGGCGTATCAGCTACTGATCCAGGGACTGATACATGATGCACAACATGCTCCAGAAATTGGGGTATGACAGAGTGGTATCAGAGCAATACTTGACTGTAGGACGAAAACCTAGGATTAGACGCGCTCGAAGAAGACTATTTTCAAAACTATTTGCAAAATAGTTCCGTATTACCTTCCCCTTTTCCTGTTTAAAAATCCCTCTGCTCCCTTCGACGACAGAATGAGGCCTCAACCAGCAGTGCCTGCAGTGCAGAATTCTCCAACTCATGGACAACCACGACTATGTGACTCATAGAAGTGGAAAGCGTATCGTACCACGGTGTACCGCGCACCCGACATGGTTCCTGAAGCAACGAAAGGCCAGAACTCTAATGCAGACCAAAGGCCCGGGTCGGACAGCTACAATTGTCATGAACCCGGACATCAGTTTTTCCGACTGCCCCTCGTATGGATTAAGCAAAGATGAAGAAGATTCAATAAATGACATAGAGAGAGAGACCTGCCTGCACTTCCAGTACCACCTGGAGATACCCGCTCATCGGTACAGGAGCGTGAGAGACAAGAAGTATGGAGTAATATGGACAACACGCACCTGTCGCTAACTCCCATCATCGGGAGTATACTTGAAAGGTTGAGCAGTCTGGAAGAGTCAATGAAGAGGCTTAGTGGAGAGATCATCCACCTCACACAAGACGAGCAGCCTCAGAACCCCAGCAAGAGCTGCAAACAGAAAAGAAAGAAGAACAAGCAGGCATCAAATCAAGTGACGCGTGAAGAGATCAAGAAGCCGAGACATTGTTATCATTGTAAAGATCCAGAGCACATGATAGCCATTTGCCCTCTCTACAAACAAGGACCTATCCTTTCCCAACGGACCCACGAGCACGACCACCCAAACATCACCAGTCTGCCATCCCAGAAGGTCCTGGAAGATACCACGGACAAACCGGAAGTGTTACAAATGTCGAGAACGTGGGCACCTTGCAACGGATTGCACTGAAGCCCGTGAATAAGAATTGCAAGGTAGCCAGGCTCCACCAACAGACAACCCTGTTATGTGCCAGAATCTCATGAGTAGGGCCTACATGATGGTGATTTAGAGCTTCGCTCAGCACCATGAAAGGACGCTATCCTCATACAAGAGCTGTAGTAACCATGCAGAATAATGGTTGCACTTGTAAGGCACCTTGTGGTTTGACAAAGTGGACTGAACTAGAACAGTGCAACTGTTTAGTAATAATAAAAGAGTATCAGTGATGTCCTATTTTCAAACATGGATTTAAGTCACAACCTTTGCTCAAGGAAGGTTGAGTTGAGAAGTGAAAGCTCAATGAACCCAATGATCATGCGGCACGTACCCAAATAATTTCGAGACATCAAAGCAATGAAGTCTTTTACCACAGAAATGTGGGCAACAGTTTTCCTTTTAAACCGACCAAGTCATGTGACCCCCTCGATTCTTTTTGGTCAAGGACTATTGGTCGAGTTCAGGTGCCAGCAGAAGAAATCGATAGTCTACCTAGCCATAAGCCTTAAGCCTCGATCTTAGTACGCTAACACCTCAACCCACAACAAACAAATCATGTTGCTTGAGTGATTCGCTGATTTTTGTTGATCTTGTTCGGTGTTTCTATGTTTGAGTGCTCCAAATAAAACCAAACATAACAACAACAACAGTTTAAGAGCAACTTAATGTCAAATCGTTCCCCAACCAACACCTAAACCCCTGCCAAGGCAAAGCACCACGTCAAAGAGATGTCAGCTCAGAGTCAAGCAAGTCAAAAGTTTGTCTCAACAGCAGCTAAAGGTCACAGACCAATTGGAAGGTTTACCAGAGACGGTACTACCAAGGTCAAAAGGGTCAAGATGTCAGCCACTTGTCACCCAACAACACGTCAAAGAAAGCTTAATCAAGAAAGTGAAGCAAATGACAGTCGAGATAATGACAAAGAGGTTTCAGCCAACACCACCATTGATCCAACTCAAAATTCAATGACCCCATGCCAGAGAGGCAACACAAATTAACGGCCCACAATTATGGAACCTCCACAGTGAGGGAAACGCTGCCAAGACAGGGCTCATATCACTTGTTCATGATAGCTCTGGCAAAGATCTGTTGGTTATTAATGGACACCTCGAAAATGTCCCCAAGTGAGACCCGAGGAAGATCGTCGATGAGTTGGACTAAAGTGAAAATGAACCAGAAGGATCAAAAGCTGTCTATCTGGCAAGTCACCTAAAAGCCAAAATCATGGGGAAAGTACTAGTAATACATGAGTACCCAGAAGTCTTTCGACAAGTCGCCAGTACGCCACTCGACGAAAATAAAGAAGTTCCTCGTTAGGCTAGTTCCAGAGCAAGTCTTCAATGGGCAAAAGTCTCTATCAGAGTAGCGCAGCGGAAGCGTAATGGACCCATAACCCACAGCCCAAGATCGATGACCTGTTGATCAATCAAGGAAATCCGAGTCTGTCTCCAATATTGACCTAAAGGTCCAAGTACTACAACAGAAGGTGTGAAATGAGACGGACCCAAGAAAGCCTTCTTCACTCGGCATGATATCCAGTCAGAGACACACGAGGTCGAAGCAAGATACCGGGAGTCTTGCAACACAAAAAGTTGACAAACTCTGGCAAGATGAGAACATCGGTGTAAAGAAACGGTGTTGGAATGTATGCATTCTCAGTCCTAAATTGGACAGACTGAGAGAAAGCATTTGAAAAGGTCAGCCATGGGAACAATAGAAAAGTCTAAGCCTCGCAGAAAGGCCAATATGGTAATAAAATTGCACCAGATAACGACTATCAAGCACCGCACCATATCGAGATGCAGAGATGGACAACCTAAGCTACTTTTCAGAATTCCAGCAGTTAGCTTCTCACCAGTCCAATTAAGAGCCTCGTGAGCTGAGCCCTTTCGGGATACTCGAACCAAATAACCATAAAGATGGAGTCAAGACACAACCTCTGGTATATGACCTAAAAGATCCCAAATGTTTTGTACCACATAGGCAGATCTAGATGCCCCTCAGAAAAGAGGATGTCACTACGGGGTCCTCAGAACAAGCCAGTGATGCATCCCTTGGAAACAGATTGCTGGCTAAGTCTCTATGATGGGCGTAAAATTCCCGCTAAGGGATCATGCACCCAAACGGCTGTTAAGCCTTGCATGTCAACAGAAGTAACCCGAGGTCAATGACTTTAAGTGGGGTAGGTACCCCCATCCTTAAGGCCACAAAAATAACCCCTCAGGTTAAAGGCCCATGTATATACCTCAGAAGTGGTACTTGTCATGAAGATCCCTGGATTGCTATGACGGGACGTCAGGATGGTGATTCCGTCACGATAAATAAAGAAAGAGACAGCACATCAGAAAAGAAACAGTGGTTCAGGTCACATGAGAGACTGGTGAAGACAGTCAACCCGTCGTACCCTGCATGAAGTCAGAAAGCTCAGAATCATCACTCCCTTCACAAGAGAAGTTGTGAAGTCAACTAACAACCTCGCCCCAAGAAATGCCCCGAGACGACCAGAACTCAAGACAACCATGCAGCATCAACCAAAGAACCCCAAGTGAAAATCCTTAAGTGGGGTAGGATTTTCAGTCAGTGAGCCCTAAAAATAATAATAATAAAACCTTGAAATCGAAACCTTAAGCCTGCCTTCTTGTGTTGAAGCGGCCAGCATGGGAAATCAACAGAAGCAGGAAGCTCAGTCTACTTACAAGCTTCGCGTTCTCTTGCAATGAAGAGAATCTTCGCGACATTAAGAAGCCTCCAACAAAGTTTTGGATGTTACAACCGTCAAGCACGAAGACCCGAGAAAAGTACTGCTTCCATCCAGAAGATCTTTCAAATCTCGAGGACGAGATTTCTTTTAAGTGGGCTAGATCTGTAATACCCTACTTTTCAGAGCCAAAAGAAAAAGAAAAGAACAAAAATAAAATAAATAAATAAGCTCAAAAGGGGTAAAAATCACTCCAAATTTGAACCTTTTCTAAACCCTCACCTTGACATGATTTTTCAAAAATAAGATTTCACTAAATAATTGAACCTAGTTTGAATTTGAAATTTTTGAAATATAAAATATGTGCTCAAGTGCTTGTGTTCATTTAAAAGTTCACTAAAATTTGAACTTTTTCGAATTTACAACAAATAAAAAATCAAAGTAGGATTAAACCCCAAATTGATTTTCAAAAGTTTGAATTTTAAAACCTGTACAAAACCTCATCATAAGCATTTCGGTGTTTTATTTGATTCGTTTTGAGTGTTTGATCAACTTTCGTTTTTGTTTGAATTTGAAATTCATACAAATTCAAATTCCAGGAAAAGTTAAACCTTTTCCTTTTCCTAAAACACTTCGGGCCGAAACCCTTCTTACGGCCCAGCCCGATTTTCCTTTTCTTTTCTTTTCCCCCCGCCGCGCTTGGGCCGCTCCCGTTCTTCCGACCCAGCAGCAGCCGCGTGGCCCGTTTCCCTCCTCTGCCGCTGACGAGCGGGCCCGCCCTGTCGGATTTCTTCCCCACGCAGCGCGCCGCCGCGCCCGGGCCCCGGCCGCCGACCCGCCTCCGCCGCTCCCGCTGTCCGGTCGCCGCCGCCTAGCCGCCAAGGAACCACCTTCTTAAAACGAGGCCGCGCCCCCTTCCTTTCTCCTCTCTCTCACGCCGCGCCCGAGCTAAGCTAGGGTTCCGGCCATCTCCGGCAACTTCGCCCTCCCGGCCACCTCTGCCTCAACGGGCCGCACGGTGAGCTCCGCCGCCACTCCCTCGTCCTCCTCGACCCCTCCTCTCTCTCTCTCTCTCCCTTGCGCGGACTCCGCATCGAGCGCCGCCGATCCGCCGTCGATTTACCATCGCCGATGGCCTCACCGATCCCCTCCGGCCGCACTGTGGTGCGCAACACGCTCCCCGCGCGTCCCTCCGCCTTTTCCCCGCTTCCTTTCCCTCTTCCCCGCGTGCGCGCGAGTTTCCATGCGCACCGCCGCCGCGGCCATCTCCGGCGAGCGCGCGCCGCCGCATCCGTCGCCCTCGACGTCCACGCGTCCCGCCACGAGCACGCCCGTCGTGCATGGAGTACCCACGGCCTCTCCTCGCCCGGTTCCGGCCACCCAAGCCGCCGCCGGCGCCGATTCGGCGATCCCCTGCCGCGCGCGCGTCCTTGGTCCACCGTGGACCGGTGGACCGCCGCCCCGCCCCGGTCCACGGGTTCCGTGGACCCATTCCACAGCTTTTTCAATTCAAAAATAGACCACCCTCTGTTTATGACGTTAGCTTGCGCAATAAACAGAATTTCCAATAAGGAAATAAATCCCAATATTCAAGAAAATCCCCGGGCCCTGTACATTTTGCAGATAAGCCCCTGACCTTTTCAATAATCTTGTTTAAGCCCTACATTTTTACAGAAAAGTACCTAAACTTTTCTGTAATTATGTTTTAACCCCTGTCTTTTTACACCTAGACCCCTAAACTTTTAATAATTACAGATAGGTCCCTGGACATATTCTGTAATTACACTTAAGCCCTCAAAAACCTTTTTATAATTACAACTTAGCCCTCCAATCTTTAAATGTCCGTATCCTTCTAATCCGAACTCCGTTTTGGGTGATTCTCGCGCCCACGGGTTCGTGAAATCGCGAAGTACCTCATGGTACTGTTCTTGAAGCCCCATACCAAGTCTATAAATCATCAACACCCAAAACACCCCCACTTATTATATCGATTCCTAGCAGATCATGCGATGATTGATCTCGAATGTCTCGAGTACTTGTTCACCATAACCTAACCCATCCTGTGATGCTATTCCGCCTAATATCATTCGTATCGATTCACTTCCAACCTAGTACCCTTATCCTATCACAAACAAAATCTCGAACCTAACCTAAATCAACCCTCGCTCGATCAAACCTAACCTAGCGTCCTTGCCCAACTCCTTTTGATTTATTGCTCTGCTCTTATAACTAATCTTTTAATGGATCTTATTGGAGTTATCTGGTATTTTAATTGCCAGCTGCCTTTATTTGAATTTGGCATTTTATTTGCAGCCATGCATTCATATCACGCATAATCACGTACACACGCTGCATATACCATCGCCTGCATTCATGCATGTTCTTTTTATAGAAATAATATAGAAGCTTGCATATTAGATATGCACGCAATCACCATCAATGAAGCACATGCCTCTCATCATCATCACCCTAAGGTGTTCACCCAACAAGGATCATATGCATAACCACACGCCCATGTTCATATATTAGAGAATATAAATAGCTAATAACTTGTCTAGGTGAATATGGCCCTTACAAGGCCAGATGTATCACCTATGACACATAACATACCCTGCATTAATTATGCTGCATCATACATGATTCATGTCCCTCATTCTTCATTGAAGTTAATTGGGTCTTATTTGGCTTCCCTCGATCTTTATTTCTTTCGCTCTTTTATTTCTTTTGCGGAAGTTTATACGTACTGTTTTATGCGCTAGTTTACGCGAGAGTCGAGGAAGAGCTGCTGAGGACTTCAAGCTCGAAGACCAACCCAGAGATACAAGAGTCTCGAGTCAGAGTTTAAAGTTTAGGAAAGCGATTTCCAGGCAAGCCCTAACTCCCATTGATCATGTTGATCCTATGTTTGCAAATAATCCCACATAGAGCTTGATTTCAAATAAAACATGCATGGTATTTAAAGATGATTTAAATGCTTAGAATGACCTAAGTAATTGTTGATTGCCATACCTTGATATTGCTTATCCTAATTCCCTTGATAAACCTAGGAACCACCATCATTAATTCTCAATGATGAGTGGATCATATGCTGCTTAGGATTCATTCACCGTGTACTTAATAACTTGATACACATGCTTTTGTGTAAAAATGTGTGCGTGTGCTTGGTGATGAGTGTGTAAAGTGAAAATGGGTGGGAATAGTAAGTGCAACCCATAGTGGAGGTATGCTTTTGACGGGAGCAAGCGAGGTAGTCCTCAGTGGGGAGGCTATCTCTGGGACGCTACTCCTCGCAGGAGGGTAGCTATTGAAGATGCTTGCTTCGGTCGTATAAGGACCGGTTTCATGTGCCGTCTGGCCTAGCACCCTCGTGCAACCACAAGCCCCTGAATGGGCAGGGTTTGGAACCACACCCTACTAGTGATCGCCCGGTACCACCAGGAGGCAGGGAGTTGCAACCGGAAGCCAGGAGAAGATCTTAACGAGATTGGCGTCGGATCCGGCAAGTGAAAGTTGATGGCCATGATATTTATATTGATGTGAAGCCCCTGGTCGTAGATTTTCCGGGGTGGTACCGAGGTGACACTGGGCAGGTACGGGGCCATTAGTATCCAGTCGGACCCAGGGCACTGGGAAAGACTGGGTACCTTGTGGGTAAAGTGTACAACCTCTGCAGAGGATAAGAATCTATCCGGATAGCCGTGTTCCACGGTATTGGACAACGCGAAAGCCATGGCCACACAATGATTAGACTTTGGCGTGAGTTATCCTTGGCGTGTGTGTTTTCAGAATAACACCGGTTTGGAGCCGTGCGCTGGTTTCCTGCCAGCATTAAAATCTGGGAACTGGCGGGATGGACGCATCTCCCCCAGGGCCAACCAACCCCACTATATTTAATCTCTACACCTGACTTAGTTTGCGAACGGGTTTTGTTTTCAAAACCAACCCTTGCATAAAATTGGCTTTCCGCCGATATGATGATGAACCTCCAGCCTTACCCTTGTTTATACCCTTGCATATAATTACCCCTTGTGTTAGGGTTTGCTGAGTACCTTATGTACTCACGCGTTTGTGTTTGTTGTTTTTAGTGAGAGAAGTCTTCGTAGGAGACGACGACGTCTGGTTTTCGTTCTGCCTCTCAAGTCTGCTTGTGGCTTGGGCCGTGTTTCCGCTGTTTGTCTGCTCAGCCATTAGTTGGTCGGAAGGACTTGCATACTTCGGAATCCTTGTCGTACCGCCACTAAGGGCTGTTTATCAGGTACTATACTACTTACCTAATCGAAGTATGCTTTTGATTACCATATATGTGTTCTTGTGCGTATCAGCTACTGATCCAGGGACTGATACATGATGCACAACATGCTCCAGAAATTGGGGTATGACAGAGTGGTATCAGAGCAATACTTGACTGTAGGACGAAAACCTAGGATTAGACGCGCTCGAAGAAGACTATTTTCAAAACTATTTGCAAAATATTCCGTATAACCTTCCCCTTTTCTGTTTAAAAACCCCTCTGCTTCCTTCGACGACAAGAAAAAGGCCTCAACCAGAAGTGTCTGCATGCAGAAGTCTCCAACTCAATGGACAACCACAACTATGTGACCATAGAAGTGGAAAACGTATCGTACCACGTGAACCGCGCACCAAACATGGTTCCTAAGCAAGCGAACAAGATCAATGCAACTCAAGGCACTGGGTCACGGACAACATGCTACAATTGTCATGAACCCGGACACCAGTTTTCCGACTGCCCCTCGTATGGATTAAGCAAAGATGAAGAAGATTCAATAAATGACATAGAGAGAGAGACCTGCCTGCACTTCCAGTACCACCTGGAGATACCCGCTCATCGGTACAGGAGCGTGAGAGACAAGAAGTATGGAGTAATATGGACAACATGCACCTGTCGCTAACTCCCATCATCGGGAGTATACTTGAAAGGTTGAGCAGTCTGGAAGAGTCAATGAAGAGGCTTAGTGGAGGAATCATCCACCTCACACAAGACGAGCAGCCTCAGAACCCCAGCAAGAGCTGCAAACAGAAAAGAAAGAAGAACAAGCAGGCATCAAATCAAGTGACGCGGGAAGAGATCAAGAAGCTGAGACATTGTTATCATTGTAAAGATCCAGAGCACATGATAGCAATTTGCCCTCTCTACAAACAAGGACCTATCCTTTCCCAACGGACCCACGAGCACGACCACCCAAACAGCACCAGTCTGCCATCCCAGAAGGTCTGGAAGATACCACGGACAAACCGGAAGTGTTACAAATGTCGAGAACGTGGGCACCTTGCAACGGATTGCACTGAAGCCCGTGAATAAGAATTGCAAGGTAGCCAGGCTCCACCAACAGACAACCCTGTTATGTGTCAGAATCTCATGAGTAGGGCCTACATGATGGTGATTTAGAGCTTCGCTCAGCACCATGAAAGGACGCTATCCTCATACAAGAGCTGTAGAAACCATGCAGAATAATGGTTGCACTTGTAAGGCACCTTGTGGTTTGACAAAGTGGATTGGACTAGAACTGCAAGATGTTTAGTAAGTAATAAAAGAGTATCAGTGATGTCCTATTTTCAAACATGGATTTAAGTCACAACCTTTGCTCAAGGAAGGTTGAGTTGAGAAGTGAAAGCTCAATGAACCCAATGATCATACGGCACGGACCCAAATAATTTCGAGACATCATAGCAATAAAGTCTTTTACCACAGAAATGTGGGCAACAGTTTTCCTTTTAACCGACCAAGTCATGTGACCCCCTCGATTCTTTTTGGTCAAGGACTATTGGTCAAGTTCAGGTGCCAGCAGAAGAAATCGATAGTCTACCTATCCATAAGCCTTAAGCCTCGATCTTAGTACGCTAACACCTCAACCCACAACAAACAAATCATGTTGCTTGAGTGATTCGCTGATTTTTGTTGATCTTGTTCGGTGTTTCTATGTTTGAGTGCTCCAAATAAAACCAAACATAACAACAACAACAGTTTAAGAGCAACTTAATGTCAAATCGTTCCCCAACCAACACCTAAACCCCTGCCAAGGCAAAGCACCACGTCAAAGAGATGTCAGCTCAGAGTCAAGCAAGTCAAAAGTTTGTCTCAACAGCAGCTAAAGGTCACAGACCAATTGGAAGGTTTACCAGAGACGGTACTACCAAGGTCAAAAGGGTCAAGATGTCAGCCACTTGTCACCCAACAACACGTCAAAGAAAGCTTAATCAAGAAAGTGAAGCAAATGACAGTCGAGATAATGACAAAGAGGTTTCAGCCAACACCACCATTGATCCAACTCAAAATTCAATGACCCCATGCCAGAGAGGCAACACAAATTAACGGCCCACAATTATGGAACCTCCACAGTGAGGGAAACGCTGCCAAAGACAGGGCTCATATCACTTGTTCATGATAGCTCTGGCAAAGATCTGTTGGTTATTAATGGACACCTCGAAAATGTCCCCAAGTGAGACCCGAGGAAGATCGTCGATGAGTTGGACTAAAGTGAAAATGAACCAGAAGGATCAAAAGCTGTCTATCTGGCAAGTCACCTGAAAGCCAAAATCATGGGGAAAGTACTAGTAATACATGAGTACCCAGAAGTCTTTCAACAAGTCGCCAGTACGCCACTCGACGAAAATAAAGAAGTTCCTCGTTAGGCTAGTTCCAGAGCAAGTCTTCAATGGGCAAAAGTCTCTATCAGAGTAGCGCAGCGGAAGCGTAATGGACCCATAACCCACAGCCCAAGATCGATGACCTGTTGATCAATCAAGGAAATCCGAGTCTGTCTCCAATATTGACCTAAAGGTCCAAGTACTACAAACAGAAGGTGTGAGAATGAGACGTACCCAAGAAAGCCTTCTGTCACTCGTCATGATCTCCAGCAGAGACACACGATGTCAGAAGCAAGATACCGTGATCTTGCAACACAAAAGTTGACAAAACTCTGCAAGATGAGAACATCGGTGTAAGAAACGGTGTTGGAATATATGCATTCTCAGTCCTAAATTGGACAGACTGAGAGAAAGCATTGGAAAAGGTCATCCATGGAACAATAGGAAAAGTCCTAAGCCTCGCAGAAAGGCCAATATGGTAATAAATGCACCAGATAACGACTATCACCGCACCATATCGAGATGCAGAGATGGACACCTAAGCTACTGGCAGAATTCAAGCAGTTAGCTCTCAACCAGGCCAATTAAGAGCCTCGTGAGCTGAGCCCTTTCGGGATACTCAGAACCAAATAACCATAAAGATGGAGTCAAGACACAACCATCTGGTATATGACCTAAAAGATCCCAAATGTTTGTACCACATAGGCAGATCTAGATGCCCCTCAGAAAAGAGATGTCACTAACGGGGTCCTCAGAACAAGCCAGTGATGCATCCCTTGGAAACAGATTGCTGGCTAAGTCTCTATGATGGGCGTAAAATTCCCGCTAAGGGATCATGCACCCAAACGGCTGTTAAGCCTTGCATGTCAACAGAAGTAACCCGAGGTCAATGACTTTAAGTGGGGTAGGTACCCCCATCCTTAAGGCCACAAAAATAACCCCTCAGGTAAAGGCCCATGTATATACCTCAGAAGTGGTAACTTGTCATGAAGATCCCTGGATTGCTATGACGGGACGTCAGGATGGTGATTCCGTCACGATAAATAAAGAAAGAGACAGCACATCAGAAAAGAAACAGTGGTTCAGGTCACATGAGAGACTGGTGAAGACAGTCAACCCGTCGTACCCTGCATGAAGTCAGAAAGCTCAGAATCATCACTCCCTTCACAAGAGAAGTTGTGAAGTCAACTAACAACCTCGCCCCAAGAAATGCCCCGAGACGACCAGAACTCAAGACAACCATGCAGCATCAACCAGAGAACCCCAAGTGAAAATCCTTAAGTGGGGTAGGATTTTCAGTCAGTGAGCCCTAAAAATAATAATAATAAAACCTTGAAATCGAAACCTTAAGCCTGCCTTCTTGTGTTGAAGCGGCCAGCATGGGAAATCAACAGAAGCAGGAAGCTCAGTCTACTTACAAGCTTCGTGTTCTCTTGCAATGAAGAGAATCTTCGCGACATTAAGAAGCCTCCAACAAAGTTTTGGATGTTACAACCGTCAAGCACGAAGACCCGAGAAAAGTACTGCTCCATCCAGAAGATCTTTCAAATTGGGGTATGACAGAGTAGTACCTGATAAACAGCCCTTAGTGGCGGTACGACAAGGATTCCGAAGTATGCTTTTGATTACCATATCTGTGTTCTTGTGCGTATCAGCTACTGATCCAGGGACTGATACATGATGCACAACATGCTCCAGAAATTGGGGTATGACACTCCTCCTCCAGCAACGCTCCCTTCTGGTCGCGTCGCCGCAACCGCGGCGGCCAACCGCCACCCCGGGCTGCGCCGCAACATGATCTGCTCCGGGCATGCGCATGCTCCTGCCGAGAAAAGGGCCAGTGGCAGTGGCCACAATCCCTCACCCTCAGGTGAGGGGGAGGCTTGAGCGTGGCATCGGAAGCGGTCCAGAGGTGCAAGGAGCCTGCAGCGAACAGCAGCAGACCGGCGACGGCGACAACAGCGGCCTGCTGGCTTGGGTTCGCCTCTATGCGCGCTCGCTGGACCTACAATGGCGAAAGCCGCCCAATAATTTTTCATTATGCTTAGATTTAAATTTGCACAGAAATTTACTTCCTGCCTGAACTTTGTTCGTTCAGTTTACTTTCCAGAACTTTGTTTGTTAAGTTTACCTTCCAGTCTGAACTTTGTTCGTTCAGTTTACTTTCCAGAACTTTGTCCATTAAGTTTACTTTCTAGTCTGAACTTTGTACGTTCGGTTTACTTTCAGTCTGAATCAATAAATGTTTGTTTAGCATTTTGTTGGCATTTCCATGTCCTTTATTTTACAAGTATTTTGCAAATTTACTTACCTCGCCTAGTTTATTTTTATTGCAATGCTACCTCTAAATTGGAAGAATTCTTTGAAGTTTGAGATGAAATGGACTCACGCATACCTCTGTATAGCGCCTTGCTCCTCAAACTCAGAATTTTTTTTAAAACACCATGACACAAGCTATAAATTCCTCTGTTCATTTTTCCAATTTATATCAAAGTGGCATTCAAAGACCACTGAGGGCTCTGCACTATTTTTAGATAGTAAATACCCGAATATGATGATCATGTGTTTGGAAAATTGAATATCGAGCTATTTAATCATGCGACGGCCACTGCTGTTTATCCAATTTATTGAGGCTATTTATTTTCTTGTTCGAGTTCATTTTGAATTCACATAACATTGCATAAATATGCCATAATTTCTCAAAAATTTTGGCAATCACAATGTAGGTGAGATGGCAACCAAAGAGTTCGATATCCTCGCTCTTGATGGTTCCAATTTCCCTGCTTGGGCGATGGATGTCAAAGTGAATCTGTCGACTCTTAGACTGTACAGATGTATATATCAAACAGCTGAAGGAACTGTTACCCCTCTAACATGTCTAAATACTCCGCCTTGAAAGTGATGAGGAATCGTATCCATCCGGATTTGAAAATAGAGTACATGTATGAGGAGGATCCACTCGCTTTGTGGACATCTCTCAAAAATCGTTATGAACAGCATAAAGCTATTATCCTCCCTGAGGCAACGCATGAGTGGAACCACTTACGTCTACAGGATTTCAAAAATGTAGACGAGTTCAACCATGATGTTCATAAGATTTGCTCTAAGCTCCGGTTTTGTGAGAAAGAACCTTCTGAAGCGGAGAAAATTGAGAAGGCTTTGTCTACAATGCTCCCATCAGAAAGGATTCTTACTCAACAATACCGGGAGAAGAATTTAACAGTCTACTCTTCGCTCATTCAGACATTGAAACAGGCAGAAGAGCCATGAGCTCACTGTGCGGAACTCAAACCAGCGCCCATTGGGCACTGCACCACTGCTTGAACTACATGCGAATGCGAAGAAAAATGAACCCAACGAGAACATACAGACTGGAAATTCCTCAGGCAAGGGCAAGCACAAGAGAGCCAAAAAACCACGTGGTAACATCCAAAAGGGGAAAGGCATTTCTAAGCCCAAAAATGATAGTGGCAACAAAATCGCCTGCTTCAGGTGTGGTTGCAACAATCATATTAATTGCTAAGAAGTGCAGGACCCTAAGCATCTTGTTGATCTATACATGAAGTCCATGGGTCATACACAGAACACCCAGAAGTACGAAGCACACTTCGCCTCTCAAGTGCTGGAGACTGGAGCTATGGACCCCATCTCTCAAGGAGCGGGACTGAGCAACACCAAGACTCCATCAAATGCACCGGGAGACTCTGTGGACGACGTTGACAAGATGCTCGTGGAATTCTCCAACGACATATTTGGAGATCAATTAGACTCCATAGCTTTAGTGTTTCAATTTGCAATAAAGTTCTTGTAATAAAGACATGATGTTGCTACCATTTATCAGTTGTAATTTACACATGCTATATTGATATATTTATATGTGTTTACTATATTTTGCACTTATTCTTATGAATTTAAATTTTGCATTATATAGATTGTTACGGGAGTCAATCCAATGGAAGAAGAGATATGCCTAGTGTGGACAGTTGTACCACTCATACTATACTTAGGGAAGTAAAAATTTTCCAAACTCTCACAAAGAGAGAAGGACAAGTTTTGACCATCGCGGGACGCGATGCTACGATTGTTGGTGCCGGCAGGGCCACTATCGTACTTCCAATGGGTACACAAATAAGTATCGAGAAGGCATTATTGTATCCCGATTCAACACGTACCCTACTAAGTTATCGAGATATCTGGAAAAATGGGATTCATGTGGAAACATATGAAGAAAACAATGAGGAATTTTTCTTTTTTACCAAACATATTGGATATGGCAAAAAGACACTTGAAAAGGTGCCTTCTCTCCGGTCTGGATTGTACTACACATATATCAAACCCGTACCACATGTTGCATACAAAGTGATTTTTCAGAATGTGGATTCATTCAAAACTTGGCATGAACGCCTTGGCCATCCTGGCATGGGGATGATGAGAAAAATCATGAGCAATTCAAGTGGACATGGTATGAGCGAAAGAAAATTCCCACAATCCTCAGATTTGTTTGTGTCCACCTCATGTGCAACTGGGAAATTAATTTTGAGACCCTCACCTCTCAAAATAATGGCTGAACCACTAAAGTTTCTTGAACGCATTCAAGGTGACATTTGTGGCCCCATCAACCATTATCTGGACCATTCATGTATTTTATGGTTCTAATAGACGCATCCACAAGATGGTCTCATGTGTGTCTATTATCGACACGGAACCATGCCTTTGCAAAATTCATTACACAAGTCATCAGACTTAGAGCAAGTCACCCTGAACACCAGATAAAATCAATCAAATTGGACAATGCAGCAGAATTTTCTTCCAAAGCCTTCAATGACTATTGTATGGCCTTAGGAATTGAAGTCCAACATTCTGTACCATATCTTCATACTCAGAATGGTTTAGCCGAGTCTCTTATCAAGAGAATAAAGCTCATTGCCAGACCACTATTGCAAAATTGTAACCTACCAACCTCATGTTGGGGTCACGCAGTCTTACACGCTGGTGACTTAATACAATTGCGCCCAACTGCATACCATACAGCCTCCCCGCTGCAATTGGTTCGTGGTGATCCTCCTAGTATTTCCCATCTGCGGAAATTCGGTTGCGCAGTATACGTACCGATCTCACCACCAAAGCGTACATCAATGGGAACTCACAGGAAAATGGGGATCTACATGGGGTATTTATCTCCGTCGATAATTAAATACCTGGAGCCCCTTACAGGGGATTTACTCACAGCCCGGTTCGTTGATTGTATCTTCAACGAAGAACATTTTCCGGCATTAGGGGGCCAATTCAAGTATCACACTGAATGCCCGGAAATAAATTGGGATGCCTTAGACACCCTAAAGGAGGATCCTCGTACCGCAGAATCCGAACTTAAGGTTCAAAGGATTATTGATTTACATATCGCTACAAACAATTTGGCAGACTCATTTACTGTGAGCAAAAGTGTCTCAAAATCATACATTCCTGCAAGAAATGTGCCGGAAAGAATAGAGGTACCAAACAAAACTATTCAACTCCTTTCTCAAAAGAGAGTGGGAGAAGTAAATGAAACAGAGGAAAGAATCCTCCGATACAGTAAATGAAACTCAACCTCAAGCTAAGAGACACCAAGTGGATTTATCCAATCCACCTCCCACATCAATAGTGCACTCAATTTCTCATGACAGGACATTGGAACGCCCGACGCTGCCGTATTGGGAAATACCGAGCCGTCACCTGGGGTGCATGAAATTTCCATAAACTACGTTGATTTTGGAGAATCATTCGATCGTAAGACTACAATTGTCGACACATACTTTGCCTCATCAGTTGCAGATACCATCCAAAATGAACCAGATCCAAAATCCATGGTAGAGTGCAGGAAGCGCTCGGACTGGAACAAATGGAAGGAAGCAATTCAAGCAGAGTTAGCCTCCCTCAATAAAAGAGAGGTATTCTCATCAGTGATACAATGGGTTTCAAATGGGTTTTCACCCGGAAATGGAATGAAAACAATGAGGTGGTGAGATATAAGGCGAGGCTTGTAGCACAAGGGTTCACGCAGAGACCCGACATTGATTTTAATGAAACATATTCTCCAGTCATGAGTGGAGTTCCGTTTTGATATTTAATATCACTGGCAACTCAAAAACGTCTATCTATGCAGTTGATGGATGTCGTGACCGCATATTTATATGGGTCATTAGATTCGGACATATATATGAAGGTCCCCGATGGGATCTCTATACCGAATGAAAGCGCAAATTGCAATATATATTGTGTAAAACTTAAAAGATCACTCTATGGTCTTAAACACTTGGGAAGAATGTGGTACAACCGACTGAGCGAGTACCTTCTGCAGAAGGGTTACTCTAATAATGATGATTGCCCGTGTGTCTTCATAAAGAAGTCCTCCACAGGATTTTGTATTATATCGGTATATGTAGATGATTTGAATATCATTGGCAACACACAAGATATTGATGAAGCATGAAATCATCTTAAGACGGAGTTTGAGATGAAGGATTTGAGTAAAACCAAATTTTGCTTAGGCTTACAAATCGAGCACCTTCACTCAGGAATTTTAGTGCAACAATCTGTCTATGTCCTTAAATTATTGGAGAAATTCAATATGGACAAAGCACATCCAATTAGGACTCCCATGGTTGTTCGATCCCTCGAGAAAGAAAAAGATATTTTCTGACCACAGGAGGAAGGAGAAGAGATACTAGGACCGCAATATCCTTATCTCAGCCTCATCGGAGCACTCATGTATCTCGCAAACAGTACCAGGCCTGACATTGCATTTGCAGTGAATCTGTTGGCAAGATATAGTGCTGCCCCGACTAAACGTCATTGGACTGGAGGAAAACAAATCCTTAGGTCCCTGAACGGCACTAAGAATCTTGTCTTATTCTTTTAGAAAACTAATGATCCTAGATTGGTTGGATACACTGATGCTGGCTATATGTCTGATCCCCACAATGCCAGATCACAGACAGATTTTGTATTCCTTCATGGAGGAACTGCCATATCATGGAAGTCATCTAAACAAACATTAGTGCCTACCTCCACCAATCATTCTGAAATCATCGCACTATTTGAGGCATCACGGGAATGCGTGTGGCTCCGCAGAATGGTAAACCAATTGAGCAATCATGCGGTATTGATTCCTCAGAATCACCCACCATTATCTATGAAGATAATGCTGCTTGTATTACACAGATGCAAACAGGCTACATCAAGAGCAATATCACCAAACATATTGCTCCTAAATTGTTTTATCCCCATGAGCTTCAGCAAAGTGGAGAAATAGACATCTTACCAACAAAGTCTTATGATAATCTGGCAGATCTCTTCACTAAGTCCCTACCTGCTTCCTCGTTCGAGAAGTGTGTCAAGGGAATTGGTATGAGACGGTTTAGAGACTTGCAAGCTTTAGGGGGAGACTCTTTGAATGATAGACCTCGACGCTTCACATTGTACTATTTTCTTTTATGAGTTTTCACCATCAGGTTTTCTCATACAAAGTTTTTAATGAGACAATGTTTGATGCAAGCATATGCCTTATCTCATGTTTTTCCCCATCAGGGTTTTTCTGGAGATAGAAATAAAGGCATGAATTACTCCTTAAACCTTACAGGTTCATGATAGAGTAATCACCAGACATATTATTCCTATGTTTTTTTTTCCACAGGATTTTTCAAAGGAATTAAAGAACACATTGATCTCAAGGTGCATGGACTCGATCAAAAGGGGGAGTGTTACAAATCATTATTTGCTCTCATCAACACATCACTCATGGCTGAGCCATGACGCCCATGGTTAAGGTCATATTGTAACTGTCATGTTTAAGACATTGTAATGGCTACTGTTAAGGAGCAATATTGCTGTCATTAGAGGAGAATTCATGGGCTGCAATAATGTGTAATCTCCTATATATTTGTACACCAAGATCAATGAGAAATTAACCAATTCACTATACACTTGTGCTCTCTCTGTTCATCCAATTTTCATACTCTAATAATTTTATCCTTGGATGTTGGTAATGCTTGTTGCATTCTATGGAACTCTTCTGAACGAGCACGGTTAGGCTCTTGGGGACCTGATTTCCTTGAAAAGACGTCCCTCCGCAGCTACGCTTCCTGCCTTCCTGTGGTCAAGAGAGGGTGGCATGCTACTCCTTCCGTCTCAAAATAGTTATCACTGTTGACATTTAGACATCACATTTGATCTTTCGTTTTATTCAAAAAATTTAAGCAAATATTATTTGTTTTTTCATATAACATGTTTTAGCATTGAAGATAGTTTAGTCATGACATATTTGTATTAACATTTGTATAAAAAAATTGAATAAGACGAACAGTCAAATATGGTAATAAAAAGTCAACAGCGACAATTATTATGGGACGAAGGTAGTACTATGTTGATACCAGCATTGATTTTGCTTGAACAATATGCGTGCACGTTAAAGCATGTACTTCATCCGTCCCTAAATGTAGAGCTTTCTAGCATTTAAACACATAAATAGTCAAGGTGTTAAAAGACTACTATACCCTTTATTTTTACCTTAACTCATCACTCTACCAACCCTCTCACTAACTACAAAGTTTGTCTTATCTTCAAAATGCTCTACATTTAGAGAAAAGTTTAAACTCCCAAAACGTCCTGTAAAAAGGACGGAGGGAGTATCTGGCTACATCGTGTCAGTTAACGCACGGCGCCGCATCTACCTATCTGGCATGCCACAATAATGCAGCTGCCGGCACACATATAGCCGGCCCGGTACTATCCTCTTTACAGGCACCTCCACACAAGAGAGTGAGCAGTATCCATGACCATGGCCGGAGGTGTGCCAGATCTTCTACTGATCGCCTTCTTTGCCTTCCTCCTCGGTACACATGGTATGATTACTCATATACTCGCATATACGTATGACATACACACAGAACTACTTTGATCTGAGGATGACGTGTTTGTGTGTGTGTGTGTGTGGTGGGTGGGTGGGTGGGTGGGTGTGTGTGTGTTAGATTAATTGAAGGTTACATTGCCAGTTTCTGTGACTTTTGGTGTTAATGAGAATAAATTTATCTGAGAGTTGTTTCGCAATGCCTGATTTACCAGTTCTTTTGAACTCCTCTGTTGCATGGGTTCTCTTCAAAGTTTAAACATGTTAAAGTAGTATGTTCTTTCCAAAGTTCGAAAATGTTTGAATACCCTATAGTTGGAGTTCAGTCCCAACCAACCAGATATCATTTAATGGGCTATTTAGAATGATTCATTTTTTAAAAAATTTTGAGCTTGAAATTTTGTGTGCGGCATTGTGTATGGTTTTAACAACTGTTTCATGATATTGTGATATTTCTAAATATTTCTAGTGGAGGCTGGATAATTGTCTCAGTTTACATAAAAGGATTAAATTACCACTTAAAAATACACCAAACAAGTTCAAATTAGGCAAGTATCAGTTAGTATAATTTGTTGGCCTGCTCGGTCACTTGAATTTTTGAACAGACTCATATCCATGATAACCGTGTGGAGCCTTTTGTTGCTGAAGTGTGCACGCATGTATCCACGTGTTCCTACCATTTTCTTATAACATTCTTGTCTTTGAAACTGCACAATTATCCAATTAATTCAAACAACTGAAATATGCAATATTTCAAATGTGATCTGGTCTGACCACCTATAATCGAAATCCCCTGTTCACTTCTAAATTAGTTAATTTTCGAAAATTTTCTTCCTCACTTTGTTGGTGGTATGCATGATCTTCAGTTGTACGCAGATATATATATGCAGCATGCTAGGTACATAAGTACACAAACCTGTCTCTCTCTCTCTCTCTCTCTCTCTCTCTCTCTCTCTCTCTCTCTCCCCTCAAATATACAGTAGAACTGCTTTGAAGATGGATAAAAACGATTGGCTAGAGATAAACGTGAATCGTTCAATCGATAGCCTGGTCAAGACGCAGCATTGTGCGTACCTAATTAAACTAACTATATGTTCAACATCCACACTTGATTACTTTCAAAAAAAAAAATACACTTGGTACAATTGTCAATATGCACGCGTACGAATTCGAGACAGATAATACCATTTCATGCTTTTCGTGCATGTCGTTGTCTCCCGTAACATACGTACCTTGCATCGACAGATCTATGCTTTGGTTTGTCTGTCTTCTTTTCCTTCTCTTGTATTTTGTGTTGTGTATAAGAAAGCAACTTGTAATACACAAATGGCAGAATTCCATTTGTTCGGAGCTTTTTCTCTGTGTTTTATTCTAGGCAGCTCAATATGAGGGTAGAGTGGCTGTTCAGCGTTGTCCAACATCTGTTCGCAATCCTTTAAAGTAGATCACCTCGTGTTTTCTCATTGTTTTCAACTAAAAGGTGTTGCACTTTTAATATCCTGGAAGTTTTAAGTTTTAATTCAATGTCTTGGCTTTGTATACGAGGCAACTCAAACCTTTCAAATTCCTACATCAGGATGGCAAGCTTTCTGCTCGAGAAAAACATGACTATCAACTTAAGCATCGACGTTTTATTCAAATTAGAAACTAAAATTTGGCAATACTTACATGCCCGCATCATCATCAAAGAAAACGAAATCCAATCTGTGTACTGGATCATACTTGGATCTAGCTATCGGTCGACTCAGATGGACATGGCAACTGCGGATGCACTGACAACACTGCAAGTGCTGAAATTAGGGCTGGCAACGGGGCGGGTTCGGATCGGGTGGAGCAAAGACCCATCCACGAAAAAAAAAGCTTCGGGTGCAAAATAGCACCCGCCCCCGCGGGTGGAAATTGACACCCACGCCCGCGCCCGTCGGGTCTCGGGTGGGTGTCGGATGCCCGTCGGGTCAAAACTTTAACTTCTTTTCTTTTAAAAAATTCAAAAGATGGATTTAAAAAATTTCAAAAACCATGAGAATTTTATGGATTAGAGAATAGATGATAGACAATCCATTTGAACAACAAAAAATTGAAAAGATAACGAATATTTTTAAATAAAATTATTCAAAATACATGTCAAAATCACCTCTAAGCTTTATGAATCAAAAGGATTAAGCTAAATTTTGGATGTGCGGGTGCATCCGCGGGTGAAAAATGAAACCCACGCCCTGCACCTGAATCATCACGGGTCGGGTGCGGGTGTGACCCACGGATGCAAAGTCACACACACGCCCGCGCCCGTCTGTAGCGTCCCGCCTCCTCGAGGCCGGGCCCGCACGCCTGGCAGCTCTCTAGAAATCAAGACTATCCTCACAAACCAACACATGTCTTTTCTGCGCACTTTGTCCTCACTCGTGCGCACCCGGGAAGGACTTCCCAGTCGGTCACCTATCCCGAAATTGCTTCAGGCCAAGCACGCTTAACCTCGGAGTTCTTTCGAAATGAGCTTCGAAAAAGAAGTTGCAACTTATTAACATGAGTATTCTATCAATTCTATTAAGCCTTGGGCCGGGATGTCACACCGTCGGGTGTAAAATCCGCAGGTAGGATTGCCATCGCTAGCTGAAATCCGTTTCTTGACACACAATTGCTGTCTCAGGTGCGACGGCGGTGAAGTTCACATTCCGCAACAATTGCCCTGAGACCGTCTGGCCAGCGACACTGACCGCCGCCAGCCGCCCGGCGTTCCCAACCACCGGCTTCGCCCTGGCGCCGGGGGCCTCCCTCTCCTTCCCCGGCGTGGGCGCCACGTGGTCGGGCCGGGTGTGGGCCCGCTACGGTGCACGGGCGGCGCCGGCTTCTCCTGCGAGTCCGGCGACTGCGGCACGGGCCAGCTGGCATGCAACGGTGCCGGCGGCGCCCCGCCGGCGACGCTGGCCGAGTTCACCCTCGGCGGCGGCGCCGGCCTCGACACCGACTTCTACGACGTGAGCAACATCGACGGGTTCAACCTGCCCGTGGAGATCGAGCCCGCCACGGCCGGCGGCGGGCGGTGCTTGACGGCGTCGTGCACGGCGGACATCAACCGCGAGTGCCCGAGCGAGCTGGGGGCGCGCGCGGCCCCGCCGCCGTCTCCGGCGAGCAACGTCACCGCCAGCGCGGCGGCGGTGGTGGTCGGGTGCAAGAGCGCGTGCCTCGCGTTCAACACCGACGAGTACTGCTGCCGCGGGCGGTTCGCGTCGCCGGCGACGTGCCGGCCGAGCGGCTACTCGTGGCTGTTCAAGGAGCAGTGCCCGCAGGCGTAGGGTACGACGACGGGAGCAGCACTTTCACCTGCAACGCCACGGCCGACTACCAGATCACCTTCTGCCCCGGCTCCGGCGGTCAGGCACAGGGACGAGGAGACGGACCCGTGCAGCTGCCAACCAGCGGGAACAACCTCAAATAATACTAAAAAGAATGTGTCATCTTTTATGTCGATCTGATAGCTGGTCGGTCCATATACGCCGTCTTATGTGAAATTTGTCCATTTCGATTGGTTCTATCATGTAAAATTTGTCATGTTTCACGGTGACACATTTGGTATATGCTGAAATTTCCGCAGCAAGTACTGTTAGAACTTTAGAAATACAGCAACTATAGGAGAGCGCTACTGAAGCTCTGAAAGCTGCCTTATTCATTACAGTAAGATGCTATTTATAATACACGGTAGAATGATGTTAGACAGCTACCTTATTCACTAAGTTAAAGGATTTGACTTGTCTTGACTTAAGTTTAGAGTTTAAGGTAACGACTTGAACTACTCTTTAAGCTAGAAGAAACTCCTAAAAATTATATAAAAAATTACTATGCTATTTAAACTATATCACAAGGATATGTATTTAACAAGTACCCGCTCAGTTTGCCTTGGCCTTTTTGACTCTCACCTCCGAGTCTAGCAACTCGCAGAGCTTTTGCCCTGTTACAAATTAAAAGATGGTCAAGACCTTTAAACCCAAAGTGCCTTTCACTTTACTCAATGAAAGATACCTAAGTGTGTTTCATTTTACTTTGTCCTCTACTCAATTATGTCTTTCACTTTATGGTGTCCCCTACTTAATGAAGGATACCCAAGTGTCTTTCACTTTACTTGTCCCATACTCATTGAAAGGTACCCACTTGTACTATAAATATGTAACCAATCGTATCAATGAGATCCTTCTGTAACATTGTCTCGGTTGTCTCTCTACCATTTTACTTTAATATGCCAAAAAGAACAATTTTACTTTAATATGCCAAAAAGAACAAAAGAAAAAGAAGGTGACTCCAGGAAATGTATAAGAGAACTGAAAACAAACCTATCGAAATCACCGTATTCTTGGTCTCGCCTTTTGTAATCAACGCCAGAGCACCGACCGGCTCTAAAGTAGCAATAAGGGTTCTTTTTCAGTTTATTCACTAACTGCTACTGCGTGACTAGTGACTACTGTCCAAAGTATTTCTTTTTATTCGAAAAGAATTATGTACTGCTATTTTTGCATTCTGGACAGTTTGAAGTTTATTCAGCTTTTTCAGTCTAAAGTATTTCCTTTTATTCGAAAAGAATTATGTACTGCTATTTTTGCATTCTGGACAATTTGAAGTTTACAAGAAACCTCTCGATTGCTCAACATGCAAGTACTCTTAACTCTATCACGCAACAGAGCAGCCTTTAAAGTCAGCTTTCTGCTTTCTTTCTCGAGCAACAAGAAACGGCAACGGCAACCGTGTGACTCCTCCGCATGAAGCGTGGGCAAAGCTCTTTCCTCCATGATACGTTGCCAGCTTGCACCGAAAGAGTCGTTCCTTCGTTTCTGCAAGAAACTTGGTTCCAAAACTGCCTGGGAGAAATGAACAAGCTCGCGGGAATGGAATTCGAACCTAGCAGCGTCAGTAACAAGCAACAATCGATTATAGGTACAATGAAGTGACTTGGAACTACTTACATCTATTTGCAAACTGGTTTCAAAAAGCCCAATTTTTATTGCCTCTCCGAGTCAAACATCAATGGGAGATCGCTTCCTATTTCCTTAGAACTTGCTGCTGCTGACGCCCACTAGCAAACTTTGCAGTTTAGGACACAACCTAGTTTAGCTCATCTCATAATTAATTTAAGAGGATGTGGAAAAGCACGACGGTTCACTCAGGTTTTGTAGCCAACGTCTTCATATATGGATATCATTTGCTATCCTACAGGAGTTATGAGGTCCAACCTCAATGAGACTCATACACAAGCGAGCATAAAGCATTTCCTGCACGTATGAAAAATTATGCAGCAGATTTTCTTCACTCGACAGAAAAGTGGAGTCTAGTTGTAATGGGAAGGGAAAGAGAAATCCAACTGAACAATAAGGCACCGTAGATGATATCAGGAATAATACAGTTTTGCACCTAAGATAGTGTTCGACATGAAACATAGTAGACTAAACGAACTAAAGAATAGAAAACAAAGTGTTGACTACTTGTATTTACAAAGATAGCTTGCACAATCGCCAATGAATTTCTACGGCTGAACCCCTAGGGCATCAATCAATATTGGCTTCTGTGCGTGTACCGCAGCCGCTGCCGCCTGCTTGACCCCATTGAGGGATCATTGAAGCTCCTGCTGGTACCTGCGTTACGGTTACCAGCATAGGACTCGAAGGGACGAAATCCTCGGTAACTGCTGTGATGCCCAGAGTGTCGAGTTGAGAAGCCTCGGCGCAGTAGACTTTGTGTGCTTGGCCGTCGGACGCCCAGCCAATCTGAATGGAGACTGCGCCTATCACTGAATGAACGCCTGAGCAAATCTCTGTTGTTCTGTGGCACAAACCTTGTCAAACCGTCCCTTTCATCTGGCCAAATGCTAGGAGATCCTAGTGTTTCATTTGACCAAGGGGAACCAAGTCTGTTATCTGGCAATTCATCTTGGTCTCGAACAGGAGACCACTCTTCACTACCATCATCATCAGAGTCTATGTCCGGTGACATCACATCTCTAGTCTCAATAACATAGTCACCAACTATTACTGCCCCAGGAATCTGGGACCTGATTGCACTAATAACATCCCCAAACTCCTGCTCGCGCTCAAGACGATCCCATGTTCTTTTCCTCGAGAGTTCTACATGAGCAGGCTTCGTAAGCAAGTGCGCAGTCCTAGCATGTTCACGCAGCTGTTCATAGGTTCCAACAAATCTGCAGGAATCATGAGAGCAGGTTCTGAACCTCTTATCAAGATACTGTCTCACATCTGCAGCAGGAATCCAGCCAGATACAGATCCTCTACACAGAGGACACTTCATTTCGGCTGAATTTTGCATGGCATCATGACATGCACCAGTTGCAATGCTTCCCTCTCCCAAAGACAAGGCTGAATTGGTAGATTCTTGATAGTTAGCAACCTCAGACTCAGATCTAGATATGCCACCTGGATTTTGACCACTGTTTCCCCTGGTACGGTAAGATCCTTCGGTATCATCATGTCTTCTGAATATCGGGCTCCGTGAACGTCTGGAAATCATATTATAGTGAGCTCTTGGTTGGACAGTTCTGATATTGGAGTTTGAAAGCACCGAATAGGTTGAGTGTGAAGCACGGACCTTACTATCACCATTCATTTTTCTGAACCGGTCAAGGCAATTAGAGTGTCGATGGCTCGTGTTACAAATGTAACATCTGCAGCCATTATCGTATGAACTGCATTTAAGTAAAACAGCATTGTGGGGTTGCTCCATACAAATAGGGCAAGAAATCCTGTCCCATTCCATATGCAGAGCAGTGTGTGATGCAACTGTAGGTCTGTTACTTTTCCTACTTGTCATCTTGAAATCAACTGTGTTGAATTCACTTAATCGTTAGAATTAATGAAATCATGAACTATCACTGTCTCAAGTTAAGAATTTAGGTAGTTTACAAAAACAATTCCGTGAAAACATTTCTTTATATACCTAAAACTGTAAAACTATGTTTATAGTACAGCAAAGAAGAAAAAATGTTCATACTTAGCAAGTGCCCAGACCAAGATACGGGACATGAGTCAATAACTATCAGTTGTGGGATGACAATGGTAATTATATTATTTTAGATCATTCGGAAGGTTTTCATATTTTGGTTTCGAACAAATATTACAGCCCCAAAAGAGTATTTTGGCACAAAGAGAATTTGCTTTTAAAACTTGCGAAAAGTTAGCAGAGATAAAATAACCCACAAAATTTACTCCCATCCAAAGAAATTTACATAGGAAGTGTCTAACTACAAATACTAAGCGCAATATTAACAAGAATAGTGAATTATTTGCCATGATTTATGCTATAAACTGTTCCATGGTTCTAGAAGACAGTCAACATTGAATAAGGCCACTGTCCACAAGGTAAATATTGCTATCAAAGGAAAAGTGTTCCCTGAAATATTATATTAGCTCCCTACTTACAAAGGGGAAAAAATAAAAGTAGGTTCACTATCAAAAGTAGCTTCTTGAACACATGTATAACCGAAAAGAAACAAATTCAACTTTAAGCACATGAGATAACTTTAACATATAAAGTTAGCACTAACCTATAAAAGCAGGTGTATGTACTGGAACTTCGAATGGATCAAGATCACTTATGGTATCGGCAGAAGTTAATCCCTGAAATAGTAAGTACAACATGAGCGACAAAGAATCATGTTAGCAGAATCCACGATATGCTAATCAGAGTGCAGTTAACTTTGTTTTGTTCAATTCCAGGATCTATGAATATAAATAACAGAATACCAAAGAAAACCCAAAATCATAACACAGCACACTGCATGCAATTCACCTTAGCAAAGGATTTTGATGGGGCATACAAAACAGTGCCAACAATTGAGTGGGGCCTTACACGAATGAAGAATAAGATAACTTATGAAAATAAGTTGCCTAATAATAGACTAACAATACAATTCAAAACACTAGATAAATGGACTGAACACTGAAGTACTGTTGTTCAGCATATAAAACAATTTGTTATTTATATAAGACAGAACATGAATAACAGGAACACAGTCCCACAATCTTCAAATTTCAGTCAGAGCGTTAATGCCCAAGCGGTCAACATTTTATTACATGTCTCCACTATGCATAAAGAAGCTACTTGCTTGATAATAATTAAGTAATTCACAAGCGAAAAACATCCAAGTTATTAACATGTCAAAAAAGCATATATGCAGGTTGTAGAAGGATATCCCTTTTAAGACACACACCCATGACCACATATAAAAAATCAAGGTATTGGCTACTCGGCCGTAAAATTATAGTACATCCTCCAGTAAATGTTTAGAAAAAGGGATTTTGATCAATAATCCAGTACATATCAGATACATTTCCAATACACATCAGATTTTTTTATCCACCACATGTTCGCCTCTCAATCGGGTGTCGACAAGATTAATCACCCAAGGACAAGGCTTGGAAAGTTGGGACAGTTTCTACTACCCGAAAGGCCTTACAACCATCAGAAGTATTCACAAACCCCCCAATTCCCCAACCATGGCCGCGCAAAATCAAGACCAAATCGGTGCCCCCGAAACCCAAGCCCGACCACAACCGCCCGCTCCCTGTGAACTGCAAGAAACCTACCTAAATCAACCCCGATCGCCGCCGCCGACGAAGCCCTCACCAACACAAAATCAGACATCCAATCGATCTATCTACGCACTCCGACACCGACGGATCGATCAAGAACAGACATCAAGGAAACAAGATCGAACGACGGCCAACAGAAAAAACGAAGGAAAAAAGGTGGAATCTTTACGGGGGTTTGACGCGGCGCCGGATCGGACGGGATTGCCTTTTCTTGGAGGATTAGCTTTTCTTCCCGAATTCTTCTTTCTCGCGGAACAGAAGGCCGTCGCCAGCGCGCGGTTTTATAGGCCAGGATTAGGGGGGGTGGATTGTTGTTGGTGGTGGCTGATGCGGCGGTTGGTTTATTTCGCGGTTCCTTCTCTCAACCCCGTTTGCCGTCGTGCGTGCGCCGGGGTAAACCGGGCGGGTGGGCCCACCATCCGACCTGTCGTGCCCTGGCAGTGGGCCCAACCGGCCGGTGAGACTAGGCCGTCAATGGGGTGGTCCACGGTCTGCTCTTGATTTCTACGTTTCTTTCACGTGCAGTGAAGAAAGAACGGACGACTTTGATTTGGAATTCCTATTCTTGTAACGTACATCGTCCGTATGTAAAAAAAAGGTGTTATACATACGCAATTCTGTTCTCAGAAAAAACCAAAGAAACTTGAAGTATGTTGGTTGTGTTTGTAACAAATGTTAGACGATGGATTAGGGGATAGCGGGGATAGCGTTTCATATAGTGACACTTCTACCTAACAAGAAATCCCCGTTGCTTTTGCAATCTGAGAGTAGGTTTGTTGAATTCTAAGATTTAGACTTAGCATGAATGTTGCATTTACGACTAATTATTTTTTTTATAGGGAGCCGGAGCCCATCGATAGCAAGACGCCCACGGTGAATTCGTGAATCCCAATATCAAGCCGGCTCAATCTGGCGTATGCAGCATGTTACTTCACAAAAAAAAAAATCGTTGCTTTAGTGAGATACCTTTTGTGCTTTTGAAACTGTTCTTTGAATATAGAAAGCATCAATGGGTCACTTTAAAACAAAACTAAAAACTAAGAAAAAAAAGTTAATCCACGAACATAGGATAATTTTGGCCAACATCACTTTTTAATTGCTCCCTCAATTGTTAACTAAACCTATTTAGGGAATTATGTGGTTGTTCACACTAACCAATATGACTTTATCGGCGAGAGTATTGTCTCAATAGAGTTTTTCAATTCATTCACATCTGTCAGTGAGAATTCTTTATTTACATTTGCAACATATACCTTTTCCTTATTTTACCATAAAAATATGGGCAAATCATTTATTTGCCATCGAAAATTTTGCCTATCCTTTATTTGTCGTTTCCTTATCTGCTATTGGATCAAAATTTACATCTCTTATCTGTCACTCTAATCCTTTGATTGTTAGATCATTTTGTGCTGCAATAGCAAAATAAGTTTGTCTTTGTGCGTGCTATATGTAAACAAGAGTTTCAAATTTTCCGGATGACAAATAGAGTCAATATTTTGTTTTCTCTCAAAATTACCTCTAATTTTCATCCAAAAGTTTTGAAACTTGCTTTTTTTGAAATAAATGAACCTGTTTTGCTAAGTTTTGAAATAAATGTAGCATGAACAATTGTAGAGTGGTAGGTAGAAGATGCTGAGTTTTAATCCGACGGCATATTAGTGAAGTGTACATAACGGAGAGTAAAATGGTAACTAGGGTAAAAACTGACAAAACTGAAGGCTCGAATAACAACAATATCTTATGTCGCCAGGACAACTGCCATGAAGCATACCTTGTGCGCATCATCGTCTTTTTCACTGTCATGGCAAGATCTCCGATGAGGATGATGTGCCTCAATACGCATCATATGTCCATTATTTTATATCTTGTTTTATTATTGCTCAATTAAATCTACAACTGGATACCAAATACATAAGATATGTTTTTTAAAAAAAAAACTTTTTCGAAAAACAAAATCCACATCAATCTGCGTTGATATGAAATTCCAGAAGGTTTGCCGACATATGATAGTCGTCTCTGTAGAGACGGAGGACAGAGATTCGTGATCAGGGATGGCCATGACTCCCTGGGTTAGGAAGTTTCTTTAATAAACTGCTATTCAGTTTCAGTGTATAATTTGGTTTCTCTTTTAGCCCCAGTTTTCAACTTCGGCCACCATGGGATCCCATCATATTGCCTTTTCTTCTTTGGTGACCCTTTCCTAGAGTTCATGATAGGTTTGATGGTGTACGTTGACCCATGATCCATGTGTTTCGAGGGAGGCTTGGTGGGCAGAAGTTGCAACGGCGTACGACGGTGTTCCGTGGGGCAGAGGAATCTAACGAATACAGAGGGAGAACGACACTATAACACTTGCATGTAGGCCTTGGTTGCCCATGTCATCCTCAGATATACTTACATGACGACATATTGTAGAGTCATTAAATGTAGAAAAATGGGAATATGTTAAATAGTCAGACGGAGTCAAAATAATCACAGGTCTTAAAACAAAGCAAGATCCGCACTGGCCATAAACTATACATACATCATGCGAAATCCAACTAATATATGAGTATGACACCAATTAATTACAGTGCATCACGAAAGAAATGCCTATCCGCATTCTTTTCAGGCTGCAACAAATGCAAAAACTTTAACATCCAAAGTTGGCTTCCTCTTTAGCATGTGGCGCAACAGATATTACTTTACTGTGATGCCACAGAATCAAAACAATCGCCTGGAAATGAAGGGTTAGAGCAACTCCAAGAGCTTTGCTAAAATTAGGTGGCCAAACTCTTGATTTAGCCATTTGGTAAAACTGAAAAGGTATAAAAAAGGTAATGAAACCCAACAGCCTCTCTATATTTTTAGCCTTTCTATATTCAAATACCTGTGGGCTGCGAAATTGACAATTATTTGAGAGAACCTTGTGGCCTGGTGGGCTTCGCTCAGAGTTTTCGTGAAGGCCCAAACGAAATATGCTGCATGCTGGTAGGTCAGGGGCAGCCCACAACCATTACGTGAGATTGCATCACGTGAGTTTTTCTTCGTTCAATCTGATCGCTGTTGCCTGGAAGCCGCCGACTCATCGATCGCATCGCACAGGTGACGCAGTGGCCGCTGCCAACTCGTCGAGGCAGGGCACAGGGACGACGTGGTCTTCGTCAGGGTGAGTCCGGAGCAAGCCTGTTGTCTTGAATATCCCTCATCCTGTTGTCTTGAATTTTCTTTTCTGTTCATTCTCAATGCACGACGAGTGAACAGAGCAGCATGTAGTAGATAAAATGGATTTGTTCACCGAACAAATGTTGCGGTATCTCTTTAGTCACTTTATTTAGTCATTGTTTACTAAGCTTAATTTACACAACCAATTGATCCAGGTCTGCAATTGAAGCCTGCTAGCATACGCGTATGGGGTCAGATGACGAATTCGATGAGTATATGGATGGATTGGTTGATCCCGCGTCTTCAGATGATGATGATGATGATACATTTTTGAGTGCCGCTCTCATGATCATTGAGGATTCGGTAAATCATCCCGGTCGAATTGGTTCTGTCGAGGGACATGAAATGCTGAATTGAAAGAAATAAATCCTACAGACACAAGCACTTTCTAGCTGTTACAAATGAAAGAAATACAGAACTGAAATGCAAAGAAATATATAAAACACTTGTTCTCTGCAAATCACTCAGCCCTACAAATGGTTGATAATTTTGATGGTTTAGCTTATACAGTAAAAAACCTAGTGAATACATTTGTCTTGAATGAACAACTAGCTGGCCTATAGTACTGCACAGAACACGAGTGATCCCTTGGCACCAGCACTAGGTACAGTACAAATGAATACTCTTGACAAATATGCAAACAAAATTCCATATGACTGAAATCATACGCTTGCCATTCAAGCTACAGCTACTGACAAAATTCAGAAATCAAACTGACAGACTGAACTAAAACTAACAATACGCCTCCATGATTAATTCAGAGTTTGCAGTTGTTACTATCTGCTTCCATGATTAATCAGTGCAGTGCAGGCCTCCTCCACCACAATTCAGCAAGCAACAATACGCCTAATTAACAATTCATTTGAACAAAAAGGGCATTGGAGCTGGAATCTCACCAGTGCGGGGCTGCTCCTCCACGTATTCGTCAGACTCAGAGTCGAGCAGATCCTCTGGCATCCGGCCATGGAAGCTTGTGGGAAGATCCACCCCACGGCGCATCGATCCGACACCGGATTGATCCAGCAGTCCCTCCGACCCATGTGCCTCCGGATCCACCATCCCTGCTGCAAACCGAGCAAAGGGGACGCCGTTGAACATGGATGCGGCGGCATCGCCTCGGGGATGCGGCAGGATCGACTCGGGGACGCCGCTGAACGGGGACGCCGCGACATCGCCTCGAGGACGCGGCAGGATGGACTCGGGGATGCGAGACGCGGCGGCATCGCCACGAGGACGCGGCGGCTTGTACACGGCGACGCCGCGAGGGCGAGAGGGCGCCATGGCGGGAGGCCGCGAGGGCGATGCTGCGCGAGGCGTGGCCAGGAGGGCGAGGGAGGGAGGGCGAGACGGCGCACAGCCGGGATCGCGTTGCCGGTGCTCGAGGAGGGAGAATGGGCGTGAGTCTGTGCGATGGCGGGAGCTGAGAAAAATATACCGCGTTGAAGGAGATGCGCGCGCGGGAGGAAATTTTTGCGCGGGATCGAGGGGCGCACGCGCGGGACGAAGGCGATGGCCAGGCGCGCCCGCTGGCCAAAGATAGCCAGGGATGCCCATCGGATTGCGAGCCAGATGGGAAGGAAAGGAGGAAAGCAAGCCTGTTGGAAGGTGATTTTGCTGCCGGTTGTCAAAATTTACCGATTGGGATACGTTTAACAAGCCTCTTGGAGTTGCTCTTAGGAAGCAATGCCAAAACATCTCTTTACAGGGAGGAGCAACGGTTGCATGAATGTTGATGGTGGTACAATTGGTGCGGCGGCCTCGGGATTCCTTTGTTGCGGAAGATGTCTCAGAAAGGATTTAACAGCCCCATCAACACCGTCTTCCAATTCGATTGCTTTTGCTAGCTCAACAGCTCGTTCCTTTACCTGTCGACAAGTAGAGTGGACAAAGAGTTATATATAGCAACTTTCCTCCTTTTGCCTCTTTTGAAAAGTATATATTTTGGATAATACATTCTCTCCACCTTATTGTGCCAGACCACGAAACACAGATGCAGGTGGCCTACAATTTTTTCAAGCACGTATTTGTCGAATGTCATTTCCCATCTGATATCTAGCTAGAGCAAAATTATAGTTAACCAGGGAATCTGGCGCGCCATTATCAAAAATAAGATTAATTAACATGTTCCAGCTTTTTTTAAAGAAAAAAAAAATAATTTTGCAGCACCAGTTATGCAAACATGTCAAAAAGTCATTTTCAAATTCATCATTGATATCAGGTTTCAAAAAATAGCCAAAACTATACAAATCTGTAAAAGTTTAGCATCTGATTCATTTTAAATGTCAAGAACAAAAATGGAAGAGAATCAATGTAGCATTGTAGATGTGCATGTACATATTCGTAATGGTCCACTAGTGGTAGTTCATGCCACAAGGGAGGTCAATTGAGGCGCGCGAAAAATAATCAATCACTTAGGAGGAACTAGGTGGCAGTATAAATAAAAAATAAGCACCAAAATTTGTGTCGAAGAGTAGATCTCGATGCACGCTCAACAAAATGAGGCAATAAAAGTATGAGCATGCCAAATTGTGGGCCACTAAATGAACTAACTAACAAAGTTTAGTTTAACGACTCTTTCATAAGGATAAAGAATTGAGGCGATAAAAAATACTTTTCTCTGTAACATGCATACATACATAATAAAGATTTTTCCCGCAAATACCAAGATTTTAACATCGTGCTCTAGAAACAGGGACAAATAACGAATTTTCTCGAGTATGTATGTATGCATGTTACAGAGAGTAGTATTTTTTAACGCCTCAATTCTTTTATCCTTATGAAAGAAACGTCACACCGAACTTTGTTAGAGCATTTAGTGGCCCACAATTTGCATGTTCATATTGTTCCTGAGGTGTCCAGGGGACAAGGCTGTCATGTTGCAAGAAACCTGTGAATGGACATTGTTTCTATGTTCTCATTGCAAACTATAGGTTTATATGATTTGCCTGGAATTCGTCGCCGTGGTGGGATGTCCCATCCTCACCATATAGATCGGTCAAATCACAAAAACGGCTTACAAAGGTTTTTGGCACAACAAAAAAAAACAGACACAGAGGAACCTTGGCGTAACCTAGTAATGTTTGGCAAGTAGGTCAAGGGTAACTGTTGCATAGTGTGGAGTTGGGAAGAAAGTTCTGGAACTCAACCTTTTCCTTGCCAGGCTACACACATATATACATAGTATAGGCTTATGGGCCCTAATACATACAGCCCAACACTCCCCTCAAGATGGACGATAGATATCATCTTGTTACAGGCCATATCACACTCTTTTACTCCTAAACCCTTAGTTAAACAGTCAGCTATTTGATTACTCGAGTTTACATGACTCAACTCTAATACACCTACATCTAACTTCTCTTTGATGAAGAACCGATCAATCTCCACATGTTTTGTTCTATCATGTTGAACAGGATTGTTAGCTATATTAATAGCCGACTTGTTATCACACCAAAGCTTCGAAGGGCCTTTCCTGAGAACATTCAGCTCCAATAAAAGATTCCTCACCCATAACATCTCACATACCACAAGTGACATAACTCTATACTCTGCTTCAGCGGTTGAACAAGACACAACTGCTTGTTTCTTGCTTCTCCACGACACCAAATTTCCTCCGACAAAGACACAATAGCCTGAAGTCGATCTCCTATCATCAATGCAACTAGCCCAATCAGCATCACAATAAACCTCCACCTTCAAATGACCATAGCTCTTGAAAATAATTCCCTTTCCAGGACTGCTCTTCAAATATCGTAGTATGCGATAAACAGCATCAAGATGTCCAGTTCTAGGGTCATGCATATATCTGCTCACAACACTAACATCATATGAGATATCAGGCCTTGTATGACATAAATAGATAAGCCTCCCAACCAGTCTCTGATATCTCTCTTTGTTCACTGGATCACCAGATTCTGCGCATAGCTTGTGGTTTGGATCAATAGGTGTCGATGCAGGTCGACATCCAAGCATACCTGTCTCTGTGAGTAAATCCAGAACATACTTTCTCTGTGAGAGAACTATGCCTTTTGGAGACCGAGCAATCTCAATACCAAGAAAGCATCTGAGTACATCCAGGTCTTTCACCTCAAATTCTTTGCTCAGATTTTCCTTTAGACGTTTGATTTTCACTTCATCATCACCAGTAATGATGATATCATCCACATATACAGCCAACACTGTGATTTTGCGTCCTGAATGTCTGTAGAATACAGTATGATCTCCATTGCACTGCTTGTATTTTATAGCACATAGCGCACGTTTAAATCTATCAAACCACGCACGTGGAGATTGCTTGAGACCATATAACGACTTCCTCAGTTTACACACCTTACCAACTGCATCGGGCTTAGAAAAACCAGGTGGAAGTTCCATGTACACCTCTTCTTGAAGATCACTATGCAAGAAGGCATTTTTTACATCCAACTGATACAAAGGCCATCCGAAATTTGCTACACAGGACATGAGCATTCTCACCGTACTCATCTTTGCCACCGGTGCGAATGTCTCATCGTAATCAATGTCATATGTCTGGCTATACCTTCTTGCGACCAGTCGAGCTTTGTACCTTTCTACCTTACCTTCAGGAGTTTGCTTTACAGTGAAAACCCACTTGCAACTAACAGCTTTCTTACTTGCAGGTAATCGTACAAGATCCCATGTTTTATTTTTTTCAAATGCTCTCAACTCTTCCAACATGACTTCGTGCCATTTAGGATCTTGTTTTGCTTCTTTCCAGTCCTTAGGAATGGTCACACATTGCAGCGATGCAACAAAAACTCTATATGTAGGAGACAAGGATGCGTACGAGACATAGTTACTGATATTGTTCTCAAATCCATACCTTGGAGGAGGTACTCCTGCATTGACTCGAGTATTTTTTCGTACTACGATGGGATGATCATCTGGCAAGGGGCTTTTATTTTCAACATCAGAGGAAGATGAAGCATCTACTACTTCTTGCTCATTATTCGACACAATAGCTGATGGACATTGTTCTGGAGCTGATGGTGGAACCGCCTCTGTAGCCTGTTTTTGAGATCTGAATTTTTTTCTAGTATACACTATGTTTTTCCACCTCTCATCCACCGAGCTATCTACCTGAGACGATGTCGAATCTGACATTGGCTCTACTCTCTTTGGTTGAGGAATTGAACCACCAGAACCACCAATCACTACTTCCATCTTACTCGGTTGTTGTTCACATAACACATCTTGCATGTCACCGTTCTCCCCCTCTCGACTAACATCCTCCATGCTAGGAGAGTCAAGGTCAATGAACAAAGAACTTAAATCTGTCTTTTCTTCGTAAAAAAGATTAGACTCCCTGAAGGTAACATCCATACTCACAAATAAACGTCTTTCGGAGGAGCACCAACACTTATACCCTTTTTGATTTGAGGAGTAACCCACAAATATGCATTTAACTGCTCGAGGATCCAATTTATCCACTGAAGGCCTATGGTCCCGGACAAAACAAATGCACCCAAATACCTTAGGTGAAACAACAAACTCATTGACTCCTTTTAACATCTCATAAGGAATTTTCCACCCGAGCAATCTTGAAGGTGTGCGGTTGATTAAATAAATAGCTGTCAGCACTGCTTCACTCCATAGAAACTTTGGCACATTCATAGTATACATAAGTGAACGTGCAATCTCCAAGATATGACGATTTTTTCTTTCAGCTACTCCATTCTGTGGAGGTGTATCAGGACATGTGGTTTGATGCAATATTCCCTCCACTGATAAATAACTCCCAAACTCATTATTCACATACTCTGTTCCATTGTCTGTCCTTAATACCTTAATCCGAGCATTGTACTGATTCCCAATAAGTGAGAAAAAATCACGAAAACATTTAAGAACCTCATTCTTTTGCTTCATAAGATATACCCAGGTCATACGGAATAACAATCAATAAATGTTACAAAATACTTTATTCCACTGATTGAGATGACTGGGCATGTCCAAACATCAGAGTGAATAAGCATAAAAGGAGATATGCTTCGAAGCCCCTTACTTACATATACTGACCTTGTATGCTTGCCATATTCACATGCATCACAAACAAGTTTTCTTTTATCCACCTTACTCATGATCTCTGAAAATACTTTGGCCATAGTATCAAACGACAAATGTCCCAGTCGACAATGTTCAAGTATTACCTTAGCCTCCTCTCCACCCATAGCAGTTGTCAAAGCAGTGCATGAGGTATTTTCTGTTCTATCCAAGAACCATATGCCATTACGCCTTATGTCACTACCGAGCATTCTTCCGGTCCTTCTATCCTCTATTAAACAATTCTCTCGGTCGAGAGTAACACGACAATCCAAATGATCCACCAAAGCACTGAGAGATACTAGATTAACAGGACAGGAGGAAACATGTAAAACCGATGATAGTGTAATTAATGGAGTGCATTGAATCGTGCCCACACCTTTAATAGGTTGAGCAGTTCCGTCGGCAGTTTGAATAGTTTCCTTTTGCGTAGGAGCAAAAGAATTATACGATGTAAATTCACTTAATGTACCCGTCACATGCTTAGATGCACCTGAATCTAGTATCTAATTTGCAAGAGATGTACCTTTATTAGCATGAGCAAGGTTGATAAGATTGCCGAAGATTGTCTTGGTCTCCTTCAATTTTCTTGTGTTTGACATCAATTCCGAACCTTTTGCCAAATATAATTTTCCCACCTTCTCAAGTTGGTCTGCTGTGAGGATGTCAGCCAACTTTTCAAATAATTTTTCAATTCCTATGCTTTCTTCCATTGTTTGATTCTGCTCAATGCCTTGATTTTCCCTCGTTCTCGTAGCCAGTAGCACTTTCTTCCTTCCAGAATAACCAAGCAGGCAAATAGCTCCGTGTCTAACACTGGCTCACTAGCTCCGGCAGCAGCCTACTTGCTTCCTTCTATAAACAATCCACGTGCTCACACCCCCCTCCTCCAGCAACTGCCTGCTTGCCTCCTTCCTTCTAACCCAGAACCAGGACCTCCGACACTCCACCTGCCGCTGCAGCGCCTCCAAGCCGAGCTCTCGCCTCCCTCCGGCGGCCGGCGCTCACACTCGAACCGGCTCTGATACCATGTGGAGTTGGGAAGAAAGTTCTAGAACTCAACCTTTTCCTTGCCAGGCTACACACATATATACATAGTATGGGCTCATAGGCCCTAATACATACAGCCCAACACATAGTCACACACTTGTATTTCTATAACTGTGAAATTAACGCATAACTTGACATAAAAACAACAGCTAATTGATGCACGCCCAGAAATTATCTATAGTTACCTTTGGGTCAACCATAAATTTGATTGCATCAACCAATAAATGCAATTGTAGTTGCTCCACGGGTACAGGGGTGCCCCCAATCCTCTGGCATGCACCATATTGCCCCAAAAGAATTGATCACCAAAGAAGGGTATGATGGTAGTGGGGCACTACAAATTTTAGGTACACACCGTCAATGGAAAATAAAAGCAACCAGATGCAGGGAGAGAAAAACAGAGATTACCGCAGCCTTAAGACCAGCAGCGGTAGTTCCTGCACCACCATGGTGTATCTGGAAAGGACAAAAAGAATCACGAAAACAGATCCAAATACCACAACCAAATTACAAATCAATCTTCAAGATGACTTAAAGTCTTGATTTTCTATGTTCAGACCTGTTTGGCCCAGAGATATCTTCCTCATCAGTACTTAAAAAGGAATAGAGATATTAAACAGTAAAGATTGCTGTGCTAGTGAAAAATTTTCATTCCAGAGGAGATAAGACCAACAGAACTATTGTCACATGTAAGAAAAAAAATAGAGGAAATGTCAAGCAGTTTCACTTGTCACAGAGCAGGATTTATTTCAGCCCCAAGTGCATAAGAATATAAGGAACTACACTCGCATTCCTGAACTTGGTGCAATCTCCTATACAAATACATCTAATTTCCCGCTTCTTTTAAGTTGGTTTCAGAAATTCCAAGTATAAATCTGAATATGGAGTGACTTAACATGTAACAATGAATGCATAATTACATCCTATAAACAGGGTTTCCCAATCAGCAAAGCTCATCACTAATGCCAGTGTTGTGCTATGTCGCTCCATGTTCTCACGCAGAGGCTAACATTCTTTATTGCAGACAAGCATAAGGAAAGGAAGGGAATGCCTTACCACAGCCTTGCACTGCAAAAAGAGCCAATCATGTGGAATGTTATCAAGTACATACACAGATTCCTTGGATGTTTCCACTGAAAATAACATAGTTTGATATGCAAAGGTTATAAATGAATAAATCACATTAATATATCCAAGGCTGAAGAAACTATTATAACTTACAATTTCCAAGCCCACCCCAACCCTTGTTGATGATACCTCTCTGTCCCGTAATTTCTAGCGCTTCCACAATTATTCTTGTCAGCTTATCTGGTTCTGGGATTGGCTGGAACACGTAGTGGTCAGTAAGAAACCAAGATCAGCGAAAAATGTGTAGCAACTAATTTATCAGGATTCAGGACAGCTGAAATGTAACAAAAGCATTAAAACAGCTATAGTGAATTTTCTCTTAACATAAAGTGACAATGAAGCCATTTTCTAACATAAATTTTCTCTCAACACAGCTATAATGAATGTAACAATGAAGTCGTGAAAAACACTGACGACAGTAAAGCTGACATATGATCCTAACATGCTTGATCCAACATTGAGGCATCTAATGGCATTTTGAAACCTTAAAATAACATGAAAAAATTCCTAAGGCTCTTGTGAATGATTTCAGACACAACTTTTTCAAAAAAGTTATTTACATGTTAGCTCCGTCAAACAATAAAACTGCAAAGTGCAAAGTTTGCTTTCCATATGTTCCAATTGCAAGAAGATCCACAAACAGGCTAATACCAGCTAAACACTACAAAATAAATGATTCACAAACAGCGACAAAATAAAAGAAAAAATAAATTGTTTTTGAAGCTCAACAAAAACATACAAGGCTACCGAAACCGATGTAAATAGGCTTGTCACCGCTCCCAAGCCACCTCAAAAGTTGCTCAGGAGGCTCGTAATTTGAAGCAAGATCTAGGAAGCAGAATCCAACAACATCAATTTTAGGTCCCCAGTCTGCAAATGAAGCACATGTCAACTTTTCAGCAATGACAAGTCCTTGTGAAATTAGTTCCTGAAATTTGAATAAGCATGTACCTCGAGGTACGAGATACATACCTTTTGGTTTGGGGACAAGGTAAGGACTCCATATATATGAATGAGGAATATCATTTGAATATGCATGTGTACCACTTAGGTATGTAACTGGTCTTAATTTCAGCTTCCTTTTCCGAAGATCATTTACCATATCCCTTATGCCAAGCCAGACAAAAGAGTCGACAATCTGGTATGAAAGCTGCAACCCAAATCATAAGTCTACAGGTGATGTAATCGCATTCTTCTAGCATATAAAACAGTAAAAAGAGGTTAGATACCAAAATTAACACCTACAAATGTAAAACAGAAACAGTTCAAGTCAACAAGCATTAGTTTCGCTGCATGGATTGCATCAAATTACTAGCAGACTTTGCATAAACGGCCAAGCAACCCAGGGCACCTGCAACCTTTTATGCAAGTACATAATCCTATACACGAAAATTCCCTAAATGAATTGTCTTGCAGCAATCAGAAACCAACAATATACAGATCTTTTTATCTATATCCATTAATCACTATTACCTCCATTTCAAAATACTTGTCATTTAGCTATGCACCTGGAAAAGTGCTTGTTTAAATGCATAGTCAGAATGACAAGTATTTTGGAACAGAGGAGGTAGTATCGAATGAGTTTGCAAACATTAATTATTTCTTTTCTTCAGATGAATATGCAACAAAGTTAACTTACTCTATACCCCGCGGGCTGCTTCACATGAGAGAAAGGATGAGGAAATTCACAGGTAGGCCTGGTAATAAAATGGGATCGTCAATGGCATTTAAAGTAAAAAATTTAAAACATCTTAGTACAGAGAGGGGGAGAGAGAGAGCTCACGTCCATGGCATTGTGAAAATTATGTGAATAGGTACATTGAGAGCCTCTGCTACATGTACATGTCCTGGACAAGTACTCATTTAGGTCAGCAGTGAAAGGTACCAAACAAAGTAACAAAATTCTCTAAAAATCGGAAAATCTTTTCATTCAAAGCCCAAACATACCCCATAGTTGACCATGCTATAAGTGAAAAAAACCAAAGGAAAAATTATATGGAATAGGAATAGAAAGAGGATTACCATATGCTGCAGGATTGGCTATTATAGCATCCGCGCTGAACGAATCGCCGGTGTCAATGTCCGGGTCTTTACAAGCAGGAAGTAAGGAGAATATAATTTCCCTAATCTGCTTGCGCTGGACTGGAATTTCTGATGGTGTTGAAGGCAAGAACCCTTTATTCTTAACCATGTCTGCTCAAATTACCAACCCTGTACTGTTATGAAAGATCTATTTATAGCGTACTCCAAGGTGAATGCACAAAAATATTAAGTTTATATTCACATACATCCAGCAAGAATTTTTGGATCTCCACCTAGCGGATAAAAGTCCAGCCCAGCAGTCGTCACAAATTCCTTGAAGTTAGCATGGGTTGCTAATCTAACACGATGACCGTAGTCCTGCCAATAGAAGTATATGATATCAATCAGTATGCTACCACCCTTGTGCTGAGCTCCCCTCAGACATTTGCATTCGGTCAGCCATAATATGCTCATGGAAATAAGACCTGCTGTGAATGCTTAGTTAAGAAATAAGACCAGAAACAGATACGCTACAGGAATATTTCATAACTTTCGAAATAACCATCATCAATCTATAACTATTAAATATCATATAATGTAACATAATAATATACTCCCTCCGTATTTGAAAAGATAACATTCATACAGGTATTGGTAGTTCTTTTCCAGTTCAATTCTCCTGTCCGAAACGACACAAATTCACGAACGGATGGAATATATAATGGCATCAATGACTAGTTTACCGAGTTCCTTTGGGTTTCATCTCTAGCTAGCCCAACTTGACTGGGACTAAAAGGCATTGTTATTGTTGTTGTTGTAATAACATAGATAGCATGCCTACCTGCAACCTTTTTCCTATAGCTATAAATGGCTGGACGTCTCCTCTTGTACCAACAATCAGCATAACAATTTGCATCGGTGGCCTGTGCAGCAGACCTGAAGAGTCCAATGGTTCTCCACCCAAGGCCACATTATGGTGATCCTCTGGAGGAAGATCAAGTGATGCAGCCTCAAGGTTACTGGGTATATTAACAACTACTGTTCCATCATCTCTCAGTGTGGCCATTCGACTGAACAATTTTAACTGCAACAAAGCAATACCAGGTTGCAACAGGTAGAAGCTGTCATTTAATTCAAAACAAAATACAACATAATAACACAGTTTAAGGAGGAAGACTACCGCTCCCCCCATCATACTAAAATTACGAAGTTATTTAATGATGACATTATGAAAAAGTAGCACTAGTCATCCTGTCCTAATGTCATCAAAAAGAAAATGAAGGTGAGTTTAGTCATACAAAAGCGGTAGTCTTAGATTCAAATTCTGATTTACATCCTTGTGGTTACAGTGTTGTAAATAGTAACAGTTTAACCAAATAGCCCATACCAAGTCAAATCACACCTTACGAAAATGGACAGAGGGAGTAATATACTCGTGTCAGTTCCTAAGGCAGTTCAAGATACTAGAAATACAAGAAATATTACAGCTGTCTATTGTCAAAGAGTTTTGATAATCACAAATCAGTGTTGCTTCATTATAGAGATGCACAAACTTTTCCTAAGAAGGATATTTTGCAGGTTCTAGTTACAAATGCTAAAACATTTACAATTTTTTTTTGTCATATACATGCATAAATAATGAATCCCAGCAGCAGGATCTACCACAGATGAAGTATTTAACTTACCTTCTTTTTTATAGATATCTTCTTATCAAATATTGAAAATGCTTTTTTGCTACATTCAGGCCTCGTTATTTCAGAATTCGACAGCTCTGACGATGTCTCAGAGCATTCTGTATTGTCCATTTCGCTAGAGCTTGTACCCTGGTCTTGGGGGCAACAATTGTTGGACACTAGAAGTACAAAGATTTGAATAGTTACAGAACTGAAAAAGTTAAAGATTCTTCAAAGTACATGCATAAATGGTGTAGCTAGGAACCTCAAATGAAGTGTCATCATGAAGAATAGATTCAACATGGTTCATGAGATAGGAATCAATGACAAAATGCACTCTAGAACCTAACGTGTCATCATCCTGATCTATCTCCACTACAATTGACCTTTATTCCTCTATATCAAACATCTAACATTCAAAGAAAATCTCGACCAACCTAGGAGGAACTAGGTGGCATTTAAGTAAGAAGAAACAGGCACCTAAATTCACATTGAATAAGACTCGAACTTGGGTGGTCAGGATGTACACCAACACCCTTAACCAACCAACTGAGCATGGCTCAGTTCCTAAAAATCTAGCATTCCCAATACCGGATTGCATTCTTGCAGCCATTAGTGTTATTTACTATTAAGGACTGGACACAAATCATGGCCTAATATAAGCAATACGATCAGGTTTATAAGACGTAAAAATCACAAACCTTAGGACGCAATGGAATTTACGAGACCACAAAGAACTTAAATTAACAGAGCAACTACTACTTAAGAGTCAAGAGCAGAGTCCACGGTGCAAAAGGATCCACAGGCAGCAACAAACATTGCAAGGAAAATCTTGAATACGTCCAACAATCACAATCCAAGGGAGCTACATATACTGTTAATCCTTAAAATGAATAGAATAATGGCCTAAAAAAGTTATGTTGACATTTTAAGTGGCTGAGGACAAAAACGTCAATCTCCAGGACTCTGCAGTCAAAGGAATCAGGGGACCGACAGGAAAATTCCCCTAAACCCAAGCGCAACAGAATTCGCCAAAACGTAAAGCAACAATATATGCCCGAACTCCTGCGTTCAAATCGCCCGCGAATTACACCCCACGGTTCCAAGCAACAATGCGGCGCCGCTGGGCCTCCCCTACCAAACTAAACCCTACTTCGAGACAGACCATCTGGCCTCCTCAACCGACCCCGCGATCGAGTACGGGGAACGATATTAGCAGCACAGAAGACGATGGAAACAGGCAAAATCTTCTAAAACCTTCGTACGGTGCTGGAGAATAAAAGACGAAGGGGGCTCACCGGACGAGGAAGCGACGTCGGTGCCGGCGACACCGCCGCTACCGCGCTCCATCGTCCGCGGCGGAGCCTTCTTCCGGCTACCCTCCCCAGAGACACGGCTCCGGAATCTCCTAGCCGGCTCCACGCAAGAGAGAGAGAGAGAATGGGGAACGCCGACGGAGTCTTCTCGAGGAAGAAGACGAACTGACGAATGCCATCGGACGTTGACACGGGACACGTGGCGAGATCAAAGAGCGGAGACGTGCGCGCAGGTTGTGGGATTGACGGTCCCGATGCGTCGTAGACGAGGTCAGCGTGGGCGTTGAAGCTGGTGGAGCGGCCGCGCCGGTTGTCTTGTCGAGACGCGAGAGACCGACGTCCCGGCTGTCGGGACTCGGGAGGGCTGTAGAGGTCAACCCCCTCCAATGCTTTTCACAGTATACTCTCTCCGTTTAAAAACTGATATCGTTGTTGATTTTTTGACTTGTGTTTGATCATTTGTCTTATTTAAAAAAATAAAAATATAATTTGTTTTATCATTAAAAAAATTAAACATAATTTATAATTTTTTAAATTTGAACAAATATTTTGAGTAAGACGGACGGTAAAATGTAACTTAAAAATTCAACGGCGAAATCAATTTAAAACGGAAGAGTAATTATACTCCTTATGGAAAATATAATAATAACATTTTTGATACTTTAGTTAGGTGTAAAATATGAACATTTCCTAATAAATATTAGTTCCGATAAAATTTACTCAAAACATAAATTACTTCATTCTACTAGGATACTTGGTCAGTTTTGTTTATTCCCTTTGTTTCCATTATTTTGTTCATTTCAATAAGTGTTTAAGTTACATTATAATTTATTGGCTTATTAGAAAATTAGTGGTGAAACTAATTTATTAGCCTTGGAATTCTGCATGAACTAGAGATGGCAATGGGTACCCACTGTTGGCGTCTCTTACGGTTACGCAGAAAATACGCGACCGCGGGAGACGCCGGGGGTTATGGTTTGAGTCACTTGTACTATTAACCAAATAATCCACGTCTAGTAACAAGTACTAGATATGTATTATAAGGTTTATCATGTTAATTGAATATCCGCAAGCGGACGGATAACCCGTTGTAGCATTTCACCCGAGAGTATTCCAAGGGTATCGTATTTATATTTTCCCAAGGGAAGACATGGTTGACAAGAGTACTTATGTTCATGTTGTTACAAATGATAGATGATATAACCACATTCCAAAACAGGGGTAAAGTTCAATAGTTGAGGATAGTGTGATACACACAAAGGTATCCCACTCTGTCTAATAAAAGGCGAGAGACAATTCTAAGCAATGCTAAGTTAGACTAGTGAGCTACTACTCCTAAAGTACAACATTCATAGAGCGTGCAAGGCCTCTACCTATCATCTAAGATCATGCAAGCGCAAGCAAGCGTCTTATGTCTAGGCAACTTCGGGAGGTCCGGCATACGCAGGGTCTGCCCCGCGACTCCGGCGCATTTACATACTCCTATGCCGTGCCCGAACGTGGAGGGTTCCTTTGGATGGACAGGGCTGTCACTTCCTGCCACCTACTTCTACAAACCGTGGGACACGCACATACTCAAGGGTGGAGAGACAACCCCAGCACCATGCCGGCGTCACTAACCATAACTCTAGATCCCTCGAGGCACCCCCAACCCTTCGGATCGACGGGGTGATAAATCTAGAGCACCTTTGCAGGACAGAGAGCCCGATGCTAAAACATAAGAACAACTAGCCTAACCAGCATGAATTAAACAAAAGGATCAAAGCAAGCACTAAGTTATGCATAAGCGTTCGTCGCTCAAGAACGAGCGACGAACGACGATCAATTAAGTACGTGCAAGAATAATCGATAATCAAGCATGAACGAACAAGGAACGCTCGATGTATGTTTACTAGCGATCATCGATGAACGATGAACGAACGATGAACAAACATGAACGAGCGATGAACAAACATGAACGAACGATGAACATTCATGCAGGATCATGATCCAACTACTAAGCACATAACAACTATACGAACGAATGTATTCCATTAGACGAAGAACAAGTCTTACAAAGAGAGGATACAAGAGCTATACCCAATTCTCCACAAGACCTTGGGAGCAATGAGGTAGCCCACTACTCAGCCTAGCACTACCTAGAAGAGTCTCTAACTCTAGCGTGAGGAGATGAGGGAATGATCCTTGTGTTGTGGTGTCTCCTCCAGGAGGGGGGTACCCCTTTATTTATAGTCTTGAAGGTCGGTTTCTGGAGGCGGTTCCTTAGGTCGGTGGCATTTAATGCAGGGGGAACCGACCTCCAGAGGTCGGTTACAAACCGCCATAAAAAGATGGGCCCAGGGGGCCACCCTGCCAGGTCAGCCGACCTGGCCAAGGGGGGTCGGCCGACCTGTGCCTGGCCCCACGTGGGCTGGGCTTTGGCAGGTGGCTCCCCCTCTGGGTCTTCTTCTCTGGTCCAGGTGAATTAGGCCTTGGTTGTGTTGGACTTTGACGATATTTGGCCTTTTGTCTTGGAGTTGTATTCCCGCGGCGAACGTCGAGTTTGTAAAAGTGTTGTTTCGTCGCCTTGGGGCATGGTTTCACCTGGATTTCTCCCTTATTCCACCTGCACACTAAAATCTAGAGGTACATGTGGAAATAGATTATTTTTCTAAATAAAATGCGTGTAACAAATGTCCAATCCTTCTTATTTATTGAGCTAGTTGACGGTTGAAATTGGTCCGTAGCGACCGTCAACAACTCCCCCAAGCTTACCCCTTGCTCGTCCCGAGCAAGAAGTATGACTTTAGGTTGTTGATCAGGAGTTGCTACAATGCCTACTTCTCAAAGGTACCAAGTTTATAACAGAGATACTCATCCTTGAGTTGAATAAGTTGGCCATGGTAACTCACCCTTTTCCCTTAATCCTTATGGGGCTTTTGCTTTATACTTTACCTTGGGCGGTTGAGAGAGAGAATGGTGTATGGAGCATTTATTTTCTCATCCTTTGTCTTGCTTTTATTCTCCGGAGGTTTTCAAAAAGATTTTCAAGAATAAAATCAAGTTCCTCTAGTGATACTCTTGAGTCGCTCAAGTGGTGTTTTTATCCCTTACCAAGGCATGTGTGTTGCCTCATCCTATATCTAATAAGCCTTTGTGGAGCTCAAGGTAGGATATGTAAAGAGGCATACTTGCATTCATATTTTGCAAAACCAAAAGAGTGGATCCACGGAGATAGCAAGCCATACAATCGTAGATCAAGATGTGCAAGTGTGTATATGTGGATGGTGGTGTATGTGACTACTCCTCTTTTTGTTCACCTCTCTTTATTTTGTATTTTGGGCATGGCTATCTTTTCTTCTTTCTTTTTTCATGCTCAAAATGAGAGCAGATTTTGTCTCTTTCTTTTCATCATGCTCATATTTTATTTTCTTACTTTCTTTTGTATAGCTATGCCTACTTTTGATATTTCAAGAGAGGTGATATATGATGAGGAGCGTATTTATTTTGGTGGATGGCATGACATGGTTGCTAACTTCCGGAGTAGAAGTATAGCATATGAGGTGGAATGTGTACGTGATCTTGATCATGATAGTATGGAGAGCATCTCACTAGGGTCGCACAATTTTGATAAAGCTCAACGAAATGGCAAGCAGCATATGTGTAAGGTTTTACATGAAGTACTACATATGGCTTTGGTAGGAAATTAACATCACTGAGGAACTTATAAATTTTTATGATTTTCGAAAACAAAAGCTCCGGAGTTTTCAAGCTTAACTTGGAACAAGATTGAGTAGCTCTTTTTACCATATCATCTCTCACAACAACTTAGGTTCAGCGCAAACGTATGCAACCCACAAGTTTCAGGTTCTAAGCGAGTTTTATTTAGCCAACAAACTCAAAACTAGGAGAGTACTAAGTTATGAACTAGGCACAAGAGAGAGATAAAGCAGAGCAACTATTCATCATCTCAACATAGAAAGACTAGGAACATTTTTACAGCGCATAAAGAGACTACACTACTTATTTTTGTTCTTTTTAGTTTTGTCATTTTTATTTTGTTTTTCATATGAGGAGCAAGAACAAGCAAAAACAAAGAGAGAAAAAAATAAAAGGATACAAGTTGCGATACATGATACCTTAGTGGGGAGTATGGCGCCTCCCCCAAGCTTGTTCTTGCTCATGGGTTTGGTGGATTGAACCCCATGTGGCGAAAGTAAACCGAAAGATTGGCTTGTCCCCGCTCCATCATGTTGGTGAGCTGGGTGTCGGTGCGCTCTTGCCACTGATGGGTTTGCAGGATGTGTTGGTTGAGCGTGTAGTCGATGTTTCCTGCCGTGGTCTCGAGCCTTCCCATTTGCTCGGAGAGGTTGTTCATCGCTTGCTCAAGGTGGAAACCTTGAGTCGCACCAGAGTCGGAGGAGTGTTCCTCCCATTGTTGTTGCGGAGTGAACATCCTTGGGTCATGCTCCGAGGTTTGCCACGCCGAGCCCCCGGCCATGTGCGGTGGCGGGGCTGAGTACGCACCGGGAAAATACCCGGTGTGACCATACCCCGGGCCGCCATGAGCCATGGGCTGCGGTGTGGGTGCCTCGGAACTTGATGGCTGCTCCGACCTGCGCGTCCTCCTGCGAGAAGAAATACTCCTGCGCGCACTCTCCATTTCTTGGAGCTCAATGGTTAGATTTTTGCAAGTATACAAGCGAAGATCCGGGTTAGGTAACCGAAACTCGTTTGTATACCCGACAAAATAAAATATGAGGGAATCATTTGGACCATGCTTAAGTGTATGACCACGAATAAGATAATCCTCGTTTATGAGTATGCGGGGTGTAGAAATATATTCAACATTAACATGATGCAAGGCACCCACTCCCGCAGCAATACGTGTAATTAACGAGGTGCATTCAATTGGTCCCATCATCCCAAAATTTTCTAACCAATGATGAATCAAGTATTGGACAGGAGAAATCTTAATCTTTTCAACCATAGCATAAAGAATTTTCATATCATCTTCGCGCACAATTCTAATATCACTTCTAGGAAAAAGAGTGATGCCAATCCACATGTGCAAGAAACGCAAAGTAGGGTGATGGATGTGATTAGTTCTAGGCTGCACACATGTTGAAAAACCCGTAATCCTTTCCCAAAATGCAAGCTTTGAAAATTCAGGAAGGGCATTATCAACATCAACATTGCAGCGAGAATTAAAGCCGAGAAGTATGCTAAGATCTTTCCATTTCAAACGATATTCTTCCCGGAAAAACCGAAAAGTAATACCCTCATCTACCTCTCGTAGGGTGCATAAAAACTGAAGTGTAAGCAAGCGGGAACCCGGCTCATCTACACTAGCAAAATATTTCCACCCTATGGTCTTAAAAACTCGAGCAAATTCAGCATCCATACCAGTCTTTTGCAGCAGCCCCGTGTCAAATGCTCGCGTAGGAGCAAAGATACGGTTTTGAAGAAGCGCGTAGGCGTTCGTCTCGTACTCGCCCACCAAGTCGAGGTCGGTGTCGACGAGGAGACGATGCTCGATGTTGCCCTCTTGCTCTTCTTCCTCGGCTTCATGTGGTGGACTTGGCGGTGGCTCGACTGCGGGGCGCGTGCGAGTGCTTCGGCGTGAAGAGCTTGGACTTGATTTTGAACTTAGGGACCTCTTCAACGCTCCGTACAGCTTCTTGGCACCGGTCATGGCTGCACACAAGGAGAGCAAGAACACAAGAACAATAGCTCCGAACGGGTTATGTTAGAAAAAATCCAATCGGCGAAACCGTCGGTTGTTCTTGTGAGCAAGAAAATCGCAACTCGGGAAAAGCAAAAACAAAACACAAACTGAGAAAACAAAAAGGAGAGAAAATCCTTTTGCAGAACTTTGAGGCAAGCACAAAGTGAGAGTAATGAGGGAGCTTTGAGAGCAAGAGAATGAAGTGAATAAGGAGTGAAATGAGTGTGTGTGAGGGGGAGAGAGCTCCTGGCCGGTCACTCCAATTTATAGCACGAAATGTAGCCGTTTTTGAACGTTGGAGGGGGCAGGTGACCGTTGGGAAAAAACAGGGGGGCAGCAACGGCTACCCCAGGTCGGCCGACCTGTCCTGGTGGGGTCGGCCGACCCCCTGCTGGGCCCACTTGTCCCCCCTCTTGACCCACAGCCTCCAACGGTCATATAGTTCATGACCTTGGATGCTATGTCCAGTGAATCCTCGAAAACGTTGCTTAGAAAGATTTCCAAATAGAATCATGCCTCAAAATTCAACTGGTTTTCGAAAAATTTTGAAACTAGAAGAGAAAAATGTTGGAAAATTTCCAATACGTGGAAAAACTTATTGTAGTGGTACAGAGGTAATCCAAAACCTTGCACAAAAGAGTGGAAAAGTTTTGAAGAACCAAGTATTTTTTTGGAAAATTGATTTTTGTATGCAAGGCGAGATGAAAGCGAATATGCTGACGAAAAAAATTCAAACGATTGAAATAAAAAATTTTCTTGTGGTGAAATAAAATATGCAAGGTGATTTTGAAGTTTTTAAATGCAAGTGGTGGGTTTGAAAAGGAAAATCCAAAAGGAATCAAAAGAAATGATAATGCCGATTAACCTGTCGGCCAGGGCTTCGCCGTTTTAAGTCTGGCGAGCAAGGACTTCTCCATTGGTTTCATTCTTGAGGTGCCGGCCCTGTCCTTGGAGATGAGGATGGCTACACCTTCTTTACTTGCCACACTTGTTTGATCTTGGGCTGTGTAGGTGGCTTTTGAGGGGCTGATTTCTTGACCCATAATCCTGGTCGTGGTGTTGCAGGCTTCTTGGGTTGGTACCATGACGGGTTCTCACATTTGTCAAGTTGCTTCCAAAAAGCAATGAGATTGTCCGTCTTTCTTGGAGTCACTTCGATTTCTTTGATGTTTGAGGGATTTGGCCCATACTTGATCTTTATCATTGAGCATTGTTCTTTTCGGGGTTGAAACTCGAATTTTTCCTCCTTCTCATTGATGTAAAACGGATTTCTCCGGCCCCAACATCGATTTGAGCCTTCACGGTGCTGAGGAAGGGACGTCCCAAGATGAGGGGCGTCTCCTTATCAATGTCCATCTCCAGCACCACGAAGTCCACCGGAATGAAGTTGCCCCGGATTTTTACCGGAATGTCTTCGGCTATCCCCGCGGGGTAGCGAACAGATGAATCTGCTAATTGCAACCTCATTGGTGTAGGAGTCAGCTCTGTGTAGCTCAATCGATCAAAGACTTCCTTGGGCATAACGCTGACGCTTGCCCCTAGATCACATAAGGCATGCTCGAAGTGATGTGCCCCGATAGAGCATGATATGGTGGGGCAGCCAGGATCCTTTTTCTTTTCTGGAAGCCGGTTGAGTATAGCTGCGCTACACTCCTCGGTGAGTTTGACCATCTCTGTGTTGGGTAGTGGTCGTTTGTTGTTGAGGATGTCTTTGAGGTAACGTGCATATGTGGGCACTTGTACCATGTCCATCAAAGGCACGTTGACATGAATTTTTCTGATGACCTCAACAAAACGGTCAAACTGTTCATCCACCTTTGGCTTCTTGTTTCGGTGTGGGAACGGCATGAAGTTGGTGTCTTGGAATTCTATTGCCTCCCCACCGGCTGCCTTTGGTTCGTCATGTTCCTTCTCTTGGGTGTTAGAAGGGCCTTCTTCTTCTTGTTCAATTCTGTTCTTCTTACCTGCATGGTTAGGATATGGCGGATCCCGAGTGGACTTTCCTCCCCTCGTGGTAACCGCATTAACATTTTTTAAGGAAGCCTCGGGTTGCCCCGGGATCTTCCCAGAATTAGAGGCAGGAAAAAGAGCAGCAAGCTGAGCAATTTGAGTTTCTATCATTTTATTAAAGCTCAGTTGATTTTTGAAAGCAGAGGAAAAACCTTCTAACTGTGAATTTATATTTTCTAGAACTTTATCATTGGCAGCAAACTTTTTATTGATTGATTCGTTAATTTTAGCTTGGCCAAAAACTAAGTCTTTCAAGGAAGGCTGATTATTGTTAAAGCCAGAAAAATTGTTACCTCCTTGATAGGATGGTCGGTTTTGATTATATCCTTGGCCTCCATTTGGACGGTACCCGTTGTTGTTGTTCATGTAGAACGCATCTTCTTGGGTGTGGGGGCAATCCTTCCCCATATGGCCTGTGTCCCCGCATTCCTCACACGTCATGCGTGAGTCCAATGCACGAACACTGCCATTCGAGTTGTGTTCATCCAAGCGCTTCATGAGGAGGTCAAGTTTGGCGGATAACATGTCCACCTCTTTGACAGGGTGAATGCCTTTTGAGCGTGTTTGGAGTCGATCGTCACTCCACCCTTGATTTGAAACCATCTTCTCTATGAGCTCTTTTGCTTGAGCCACGGTCTTGGAGAAGAAAGCTCCACCAGCAGCGGCATCCATATGTCCACGGGCTGTTGATGTCAACCCGTTGTAGAAGTGTTGAAGAACGAGCCATTCTTCCATCCCATGGTGTGGGCAGGCAGATATGTATTCTTGGAACCTCTCCCACGCCTCGGGTATGGATTCATTTGTTGCTTGCTGGAAGCTTGAGATTCTTCCACGAAGGGCATTGGTTTTGCCCATCGGGAAAAACTTAGCGAGGAACTCTGTACAACATTTGTTCCAAGTGTCAATGCTTGCACGGTTGTTGTAGAACCATTGTTTCGCCTTCCCAAGGAGGGAGAGGGGAAACAGGCGGAGTTTGATGGCATCTCCGGTTGTGGCTGATGTGTTGCATATCTCTAGGAACTGTTGAAGGTGAGTGTTGGCGTCCTCGTGGGCCTTCCCACAAAAGGGTATGGCCTGCACCATAGTGATAAGGCTGGACTTGATGTCGAGTCCTTCGTCACCCACGTCGACAGTGGGTCCAACGGGCACATTGGCGACGGAGGGCGCGGAGTACTCACGAAGGGTCCTGTTAGCCATGTTTGTTGAAGTTGATGGTGCGGAAGATGCGGGTTCGCTTGTCGTGAGTTCTTGAGGGGAGACGATGACGCGAGGTCGAGTCTTCCTCACAAGTGACTCGGGATTGTCAACGAAGTTTTGCGGCAAGTCGAATCCACGCATACACTATCCTGTTTTCACATCAAAGAGAAAACAGATCAAGGTTAGCCTGCATGGGCAATGGTTAGATCATATCAAGGGTAATCATGAACAATCATCGTATTCTTATTAACCAATGTCTTCCCCGGCAACGGCGCCAGAAATGCTTGTTGGCGTCTCTTACGGTCACGCAGAAAATACGCGACCGCGGGAGACGCCGGGGGTTATGGTTTGAGTCACTTGTACTATTAACCAAATAATCCACGTCTTGTAACAAGTACTAGATATGTATTATAAGGTTTATCATGTTAATTGAATATCCGCAAGCGGACGGATAACCCGTTGTAGCATTTCACCCGAGAGTATTCCAAGGGTATCGTATTTATATTTTCCCAAGGGAAGACATGGTTGACAAGAGTACTTATGTTCATGGTGTTACAAATGATAGATGATATAACCACATTCCAAAACAGGGGTAAAGTTTAATAGTTGAGGATAGTGTGACACACACAAAGGTATCCCACTCTCTCTAATAAAAGGCGAGAGACAATTCTAAGCAATGCTAAGTTAGACTAGTGAGCTACTACTCCTAAAGTACAACATTCATAGAGCGTGCAAGGCCTCTACCTATCATCTAAGATCATGCAAGCGCAAGCAAGCGTCTTATGTCTAGGCAACTTCGGGAGGTCCGGCATACGCAGGGTCTGCCCCGCGACTCCGGCGCATTTACATACTCCTATGCCGTGCCCGAACGTGGAGGGTTCCTTTAGATGGACAGGGCTGTCACTTCCTGCCACCTACCTCTACAAACCGTGGGACACGCACATACTCAAGGGTGGAGAGACAACCCCAGCACCATGCCGGCGTCACTAACCACAACTCTAGATCCCTCGAGGCACCCCCAACCATTCGGATCGACGGGGTGATAAATCTAGAGCACCTTTGCAGGACAGAGAGTCCGATGCCAAAACATAAGAACAACTAGCCTAACCAGCATGAATTAAATACGTGCAAGAATAATCGATAATCAAGCATGAACGAACAAGGAACGCTCGATGTATGTTTACTAGCGATCATCGATGAACGATGAACGAACGATGAACAAACATGAACGAGCGATGAACAAACATGAACGAACGATGAACATTCATGCAGGATCATGATCAAACTACTAAGCACATAACAACTATACGAACGAATGTATTCCATTAGACGAAGAACAAGTCTTACAAAGAGAGGATACAAGAGCTATACCCAATTCTCCACAAGACCTTGGGAGCAATGAGGCAGCCCACTACTCAGCCTAGCACTACCTAGAAGAGTCTCTAGCTCTAGCGTGAGGAGAGGAGGGAATGATCCTTGTGTTGTGGTGTCTCCTCCAGGAGGGGGGGTACCCCTTTATTTATAGTCTTGAAGGTCGGTTTCTGGAGGCGGTTTCTGAGGTCGGTGGCATTTAATGCAGGGGGAACCAACCTCCAGAGGTCGGTTACAAACCGCCATAAAAAGATAGGCCCAGGGGGCCACCCTGCCAGGTCGGCCGACCTGGCCAAGGGGGGTCGGCCGACCTGTGCCTGGCCCCACCTGGGCTGGGCTTTGGCAGGTGGCTCCCCCTCTGGGTCTTCTTCTCTGGTCCAGGTGCATTAGGCCTTGGTTGTGTTGGACTTTGACGATATTTGGCCTTTTGTCTTGGAGTTGTATTCCCGCGGCGAACGTCGAGTTTGTAAAAGTGTTGTTTCGTCGCCTTGGGGCATGGTTTCACCTGGATTTCTCCCTTATTCCACCTGCACACTAAAATCTAGAGGTACATATGGAAATAGATTATTTCTAAATAAAATGCGTGTAAGAAATGTCCAATCCTTCTTATTTATTGAGCTAGTTGACGGTTGAAATTGGTCCGTAGCGACCGTCAACACCCACGACCCGAAACTCGATGGGTTTTTACTCTATTAGGGTGTGGGTTTGGGACCCTTTCTCTCCCCATGGGTTTGTTCACGGGTCTTTTTTCTCACCCATTGGGTATATGGGTATGGGTGTATTCTCTTATACCCCATACCCATTTACCCATGGGTCTCTATAAAAATATTGACATGTGAATTTAAATACATAACATATATAAATAAAGTGGTTGTGAAGGGAATTAAACCTTAAAAAAATCATATTCTCAATTTCTAATGTTGTCACCACACGACAATGGTCACTCTATGTTATCACATCCCTGATGTCTTATCTAAAACGGACGTCTAGCTTTCTTCACTATATGTAGCAATCTATGCATTGTTAAATGAATCAAGTTGGAGGTTCAAGATGACGTGACATCACCGGCAGTAAGTAATTTAGATGACATAACATGATCAACTCTAGCAACTATTCCCAATCATCTCTTTTTGTGTTGGGTATGGGTGACCCATTGGGTACCCATTACCCATATGGGTATGGGGTATGGGTATGGGGAAGATTTAAAACCCACGATGGGTATGGGTGTGGGTGACGGGGAGCTTTACTCAAGATGGGTATGGGTACGTTCCTCTGCCCCCCAGTGGGTATTGTACCCACTGCCATCCCTAGCATGAACGCCTGTTGTTCAGAAAATTATTGGCTTATTAGAAAATTAGTGATGAAACTACTTTATAGTTTATTGGCTGAGGGCCTTGGCACAGGAGTGGTTTTCCAGTGGGTGAGTGCTGGATTCGATGCCCTTGGTTCTCGTGCGTGAGGAAGAAGAGGAAAATATTGCGGGCGTGTCACGGTTGAATGGGTCTTGCAAATGTAGTAAACACACACACATAACACACATACAGACACGTGAGATCTTTAAAGGGGAATCTGGAAGCCTCCCTACATTGCGGGAGTGATTTTTTTCAATCCCCTACATGGCTACATCCCATGTAAAGGGCTGTTTAGGGGCCTGCTGGAGAAGCCAATACAACTATCATTCATGCCCAAAAAAAGGATAAAATTGCAAGTACAGAACAGATGGCTCCAACTAAAACTTTCTTGCAAAGCAATTTTACTATACATGTTATTCACATTTCTAAAAAATTGATCCAACCAAATGTGTATTAAAGAATGTTTTTCTTGGCATTCCTAGCTTCTACAATTACGGGAAAGACATACATTCCGGAAGGGCAAAACAAGAAAAAAGAAGAGCCTATTCCCAACCCAGGCAATCAAAACTTGAAAGAACCAATAGACCTATCTATATGGGGCAAAAAATAATTACATGGCACAACAGAGAGAAAAGAAACCCTAGGTTGAATTTACACTATCTGACAGAAGAATAAAGAGGTACTCCCTCCGTCCCAGTTTACTTGGCATTCTGAGAGTGTTTTCTGGTGTCCAGATTCATGGAATGTTCAATGAACCTGGACAGACAGGTTGTCCAGGTTCAGAGAATGTTCAATGAATCTGGTTCAGAACCAAAATGCCAAGTATTCTGAGACAGAGGGAGTATTCCTGAATAACAATGTATGATGAGGAAAAGGTCTCCGGCTCAGAGGGCTCAGCTCTTCAAGAATTGAAAGGCAGGTATTGCAACAAGTTCTGATGGTGGGGCGACATTCTGAAATTGTTTCGCATCCATAGAATCTGATATCTCCTCAAGTGATATGGGCATGCTGCAACACGTGAAAAAACCTATCGCTTAGTATATCGCAGCAAGTATCCAGGAAACTGGCACAAAATATATTTTATGCACCTTATTTCGTCATCCAGTAAAAAGGTGTTAGCTGAAGTATCCTGGCTTGATTCCTTAGTTATCAGTGTTCTCATCTCTTCAAGAACCTACATTCAAGAAGAGAATGATCAGCATCCACATTTGGTTGATTTCTATTGGCTCTGTTTAGTGTTTGCCACCGCTCCAGCTCCTAGATGATGCAGGATTTTTAGTTTATAAGACAAAAATATGAATAGAATACTGAACCAAAGACCATTATTCCACTAGCATATCCAGATCCATGAATTTCTGGAGCTAGGTTTGAGCAGCTCCAATAAATCCAAGGATTTTTTTTTTTTGAGCTAGAGCTCTGGCAAATATGTTGAAATTTTGGAGAAATGGTTTGTAAATGTATACAACTGGTTTGAGAACGGTAGTGAATTGCTAATACATATCCAGTGCTATAAAGTGATACATCTATGCAACAAGGAAACTATTTGGCAAATGAAACAATAAATTTGTTGATCTCCTGAACATTCAAATAGTAAAAGGACCATCAGTCCCTTTCAACCCTGCGAAAGATTCTGGAGTAAAACATTAGTTACTAGTACAAAATAATGCCATTTATAGTACAAAAGAATAATCTAGCATTAACTACTCAGTTATTCCTAAGGGTTTCTCTTTGCTAGGGATGAGATCGCTATTTTTTGTCAACTTGGTTATGAGCTGCACAGCCAACCACCCATAACGCTTGGTGTTATGTAGTTCTATTGTCATATTCCTCTAATGTGAAGTGGTAATCTGCAGAGTTACTTGACAACCGAATCGATAAAGGTTTTGCGAGGTCAGAAACCTGACATTCATGTCAAATTCCAAATATTATTTTCCATCCAAAAACGTTTTCCCATGTCAGAACGTTAACACTTTGTCGACCAAATATTATTTTCCATATTCCTATAAAGTGAAGTGGGCACCTATTTCCGCATTATAACGTTAACACTTTTGCCAACCATATCATCACAATTGTTACCAAGGACCCAACAAAGATTGCTGGCGACCCCTTTCAGAAACTGAAGTAGTCAATTAAGAAAACTACAGGCCATATTTTTAAAAGAAAGAACAAAATTGGTCCAGTTACCTCTTCTGACACGCTCTCTGTGTTATATTTGTCATCCCAGTACTGAGTGCATATCTTGTACAGCTGCTGCACGCTTAGTACCTGCATAATACCACAACAGATGTAATGTGCATGTGTGCCAGGAAGGGGAGGGGGGATAGAGAGGGGTAGTACTTACTGGGCAGAGATCAGTGACTATCTCATCATATGAAATCCTGAACTTTTTGAATATGACCTAGATAACAACATAAATGTCATTACAGAGCATTCATATTGCAAACTGTGGGAAATGGAACCATAAAATACAAACATCAAGTGCCATATCAGCATAAGAAAGGGCAAGAAACAAGGGAAAAGAAAGATTCGGCACAGTGCAATTATTTAGTGTTACCATGATGCAATTACTTAGTGTTGAATGATATGCCTCAAAAACGGTATATTTGGGAACAATGGATAAAGGCAATCATGATGCATAGAAAATTGTATTCCATCATAAAAAGCACATACCAAAAAACCAACAGCTTGTCTGATGTGCTTGAGTTCATCCAATGCTGACCCTGCATACTGTTAGCATCTAAGGGTTAGGTGGGATGAAGACAACATAGAAAAAAGGTTGATCTTGATACATGCATTTTGTTAAACGAAGCATGAAAAAATAACATGATTTTTCCATTGTGAGGCGCTAGAGTTTAATAGACAATTTTGCTCCATGCAATAGTCCATCCATGTCAAGAGAAAAAAAAAAGCACAACAAACGAAGTTGTGTGTTGTGTGCCATACGAAATCAAGACTGATTCTTTCTGTAAGAACGAAAATTCAACACTTTTTCCAAGTTACAGATTAGTACTAGTTGACCAGATAAATGCCAACTTGAATTTTTTTCTAAAAGCAACGTGCATCAAAGCAATCCGCCACAATAAATTTCAACTTCTGATGTATTCTGCTGTGGCAGTCATGTGATTACCTCTGGCTTGACTTCTCCACACCACGCCTCGAGTAGTGCCAATCCTTGTTTCACATATTCTCCATTGCTGAAAGAGCAGCATTCATGACGCACAAGAAGGCTGCAGAACATTGCAATGAGATAGTAAGCAACTTATGGATAGGAAAACATTAACAAATAACTAGAATCAGAACACCATTACCTATTGAAAAGTTGTGCATTGATAAATGAGAAAATCTGGGTAAATATCTTCCGGATAAAAATTGACGGGACCTAGAATTGTAGAGGAATGTTTAGAACAATTTCCAGTAGTTGTAGAGAAGGCATTTATAGCATATGAAAACATACACAATTGTCTTGCAAAATTTTCAAGATTTCAGTCAAATTGTCGACTATTGCTTGCCAATAACTGGCTTGATTTGAAAACGAACGTCCCCTGGGCAAGCTTGATGTCCCAAATGAACGCCCTCTCACCATACTAGCTTTCACTGTCCTTGGAACCTGCAGTTCCAACATGATAGCAAAAATGAAAATCAAACTAAGGGAAATAGTCAAAAACCTCATATGGAATCAGAAAATTATTCAATGCAATAGAAATAGCGAATCAATACAAGATGACCTCTTTTGAGCAAAGAATAACAGGTTGATCGAGTTTTGTGAACAATACAAAGCCTATGTTCTGGTTAAATTGACATCAAGTTACCACTGAAGACTATGAGGGAGGAACCATACCTGAATAGCATGAGACAATAATGAAGATAGATCTTTCTTCACATTGTCTCGGATCATTCCATATAAACCTTCAACAAATGCTGTAAGCTGCTGCTTAAAAAGAAAAGCAGGATACTTGGCCTCAATTTGGCGCACAAGGTCCATGTCGACAGTGATGTTCGAAGAACGGAATACCTGAACAAACAAACACCAGCAGAACCAACAGGACCATCAAATACCAACCTTGTGAATGGAAACAAAAAAGGGTAATAGGGCAAACTATAGCATGCTAAGAGTTAGAACACAGCCTTTAGGAACATTACAGAAAATGCACCACGGCAAGATGGATTGCAGGCATCATTTTCTGATGCATCAGCTGTCAATGTGTCCACAAGATAACAAATATTACAGTTACAGCAGGTGAAGGACAGCAGGTGAAGGACTTTAGTTAGTTTCAAACATATCAGATGTCCAATTCAGAAGTTTTTGACAGCAATACATTATTATTCCTGTGAAAGTAATAATGGAGTGCTACTATTTTGTCTCCAACATCCCACATGAGTCACGGCCTTCCATTTGCGTTTAAACAGTGTACCCTCACTCCTAGTTTGATGAAGTTTTAGACAAAAAAGGACTTCAAATTCCAGAGGCTTGATAGTCTAGAAGACGGACATGTGACTTTTTGATTGTGACAATAACAAAGTAAGCAACAAAACATACCATCCTGCCAAGGAATGATGACTGAGTCTGTGGTCTTTTCTGAGGACTGGTTCCAGATGAACCAGCAGCTTTTAGACTCTTTTGCAGCATGATCAATAAAGTCGATGAATTTGATAACCAGTATGCCAGATCCTCATTGCTATCGTGTTTCTGAAATATCATAAGATGTCAGTTTTTGGACACATTGACTAAACATATTGAGATATACTATGAACAGAATGTAAAAGATATTGACAATAAGCATAGATTACCTGCATCGCAGAACCAAATATTTGAATGAGCCGGTCAAACACACTTGTTTTTTCTGTTTCAAAGATCTTCCAGTGAACAAGACACTTATATATAGTTATTGCAGCAACTGGCTTTCCTTCACTAAAGCCAATGTTTTCACTAACACAGTTTATAAGTGCATCGACACTCTCCTGCAAAATGCATATGGTTCAAGAAAAGTTCCTATGACCTATTGTGCTATAATTTCAGCAAGTAATTTAAAAAAATATAGATATAAATCAACATACATGCTGCCTCTCATAAAAGGATGCCCTTGCATGTGAGAAGCTCCCATAAGCTGGAGGCGTGCCATGAGGTGTCTGGACGATGACAACCATATTTTATTAAAATAATAACAGAAAAAGTATGTAGTAATTGAATTTATTGCATAGGATAACAAATTCTGACCTTCTGTTCCTCACTGAGCGGACTGCCATTAGTAAAATTCTGCAAAGAAAGAGTAGAAACATGTCAGCAACAAAAAAGCATGGCTTAAAATTTTAAGTAGCAATACAAAATCGAAGTCAAAGGCACCAGCAGAACAACATTTGTACAATATACTGAAGTGAAAAACAATCACAAGTTTCTACCAGTGGAGTAATGGGCAGATAGGTCAGAAGTAGAGAAAGAGACCACATACAGATTTTGGAGATCTGTTTTCAGGTATTGTTCTCACAGGAGTACGCAACAACGCCTGCTGACGAAGAAGTTGGTTTTCCGCTTCCATAGTAGTCAGCTTTTCTTGAAAACTACTCACCATACAATAGAAAGAAAATTATGTAAAATTAAGGTAATCGACAAACATGAAGGCTGTTAATGTAAACTTTAGGCAACGACATGGCAAGAACCTTAGCATTGTGTTAGTCAGTTCATTTATCTTTGACTCGGCATCTGTAGCTTTCGTCAGCCACTCATCCCTGGCTTTCTTCATTTCTTCAAATTTCTGTTCCGTTTCATGAACTTTTGTCTCAAGAGAGTCCACCAGAGTCTAAAAGTATAAAAGGACTAAGTTAGTTGTTTTTCTGTTGGAATACACATATGACACATAAGAGAGACAAACAAAACCAAAATAAAAAAGAGGGAAAGGGATTGATGTTTTCTTGCAAGCAAGTGCTGCAGGGAAAGGATGATGTTTAATCATTCTTTTTAGTAATATACAGTAGGGGAGGACCCTGCTTATCTACTATGGTATGTCTTATATTAATGCAAAAGAGAGCGAAGATGACAAAGTATCTGTACAAAGAGGTCCACAAATGTGTCAATAAAAGTTAACAGCCAAAGTTATCTGTACAAGTTTATAGTATCATTTTACTTGTAGGCTTTGTCCGTAGTCATTCTGTGTACGATATTTTAATCCTCACGAACTATTATTTTTTTTAATCATCACCATATGTACAGCTGCAGTTATAAGGCTCATTCAACCCATATGCCCCATATCGTATATCTCAGCAAACTGAAATCCTGATGGAACAGACTGCCATTCTATTCCGTTTCACTTTTCTGTCCGTCTGTTCATAGATGCTGTGCACATTTTCCTTTATTTTCCTTCTTAACTTGTACCCGACAGCTCTTTTAACCTACTTAATACAATGACAGTCCTTGCAAATTCAATAAAAAATTACCTTAAGCTTTCCATTTTCAGCAGTGAGCTCATCAACAAGAGTTACGTCAACTTGGACCTCCGGTACTAAGGCAGCTTTCTGCATTGCTTCTTTGCTAATTTCCTGTTCTTTTTTCAACAAATCTTTTGTCTCTTTGGACTGCAATTGCAGTTCCTGCAACTGTTGTTTCAATTTCTTATTTTCCTGTGTCTTGGCTTCTTCCATGTCAGTCTGCAGGCAGTCAACTATGCATAAGCTACTAACATGGAGACTAGAAAAAACCAAACTGAATGTTTATAGTGCCCTAGATTGGGCCGACAGTAGTAATCCATTTTAAACAGCTACATGTCTATTGTACCTTAAATGATTAAAACCAATGATGGATAGAATGGTACGTCAGAGATACTAGGAAAAACCAAATGACTCTCATTCTCTTTTGTTTTATTTTTCTCGAACGTGCAGGAGAACTGCACGTCATTTCATTAAGAGGAATAAAGTACAAGGAATGTGGTGTTTAGCCCTTCCCACACCACAAACACCTGTACAGCATGTGACATTTTCTTTTATTTTATGTTATAGATTCAAATGTATTAAGAAAAAGAAATTTGTGACCAATTGATAAAGAAATTGAGTCTTCTTAACGCCACTACATATTAAATGAGGTAGGTATATTTTAGAAAATAACCTCTGCTGGAAATTCTATTGCATCAATACGAAAAAGGAACCTTTTCCTTTAACACACAAGATGGAATAGTAGGGATTAATAAGTTGTACATTAACTCTACATATGTGCAAGAAACAAACACATAATGATCCAGTACTTTACCCTCATGCGTTTCTCCAGTTGCAGCCGCCAAGTAAGCTCCTCAACTTGCTTTTCCAATTTATTCTTGGCAGCTTGCAGAGCACCAGTCTCTTTTGCAGCCTAATAAAATTAGAAAAAGCATGAAATCAATACATCAATGTAACTAAACCAATTAGGATTTTAGGTAACACTATCTATGCTTGTATGGTTGATACACACTCCAGAGTACCAGAAATGTTATCGACTGATATCTAGGCTTATAGCCATTAAGTGAGCATGAAGATGCAGGGATTTAAGCCATACTTTTAAACATTTAGCTCTCCTTTTTATTCATCAGTAGTGTTAACAGAATATTATTAATATAGATGACTTAAAGTACTATGCACTTATTGATGATGACTCCAGATATACATGATTTGTTTCAACAAGCATCTCTCAAGCTATTTTACATGTTACACTTTCAGGTTGTTGGATACATCAATAGGTTCAAACTGAGAACAGCATTGATTCCATCTCCTCAAACCCCATGATGTAGATACATATAATAGCGATGATGCGGCTGTTGCCCATGGGTACATTGTATCAAAATACTCAATTGCTTACCAATAGAGTGTACAGCCTTATTTGCAGGTCTAATATTCACGGCTAATAAAATTAAAAGGAAAAAATACTGAAAGAATGAAAAAAAAAACAAGAAACAGTAAGGCCATTATAGAAGTGTTACTTACCATTTTAAGTTTCCGAAGTTCTTTTCTGGCTAACCTTCCTCTCCAAGCACATTGGGTTGTGATCGCTGCCTTCCTTAAGCTCATGTACTGAGATTGTGCTACATAACTGCGCCAATAACTCTGGAGGAAAATCATTAAGGTGAGTTTAAATTATCGTATACTATGCAAAGGCTTCAAGATTGCAAGTATGGAGAAAGAATGCATCTACTTGAAAACTGGCTTCCAGTTCTGGGTCAAAAAAAAAAAAGGCTACATAAACTTTTGAAGGAATGTAGATGCTTGAAATGAAAGATGCCCATATGTAAGTCTACGGTTTTTTTATAGCTTGGAAGCACAATATGAGCAAGTATGCGAGCAACTATTCAGCAAAAGGAATATTTAATTAACATGATGGCGTTCATATGTAAGGAGAAACTTTTCTGGTATATGCTATGTGTATAACAAGTTAATACTATCTTCACTTAAACACAGTTACTTGTAATAGATAACTAAAAATGTAGTATTTATAGCGAACACCTTCAGTTCTTATAATTGAAATGGCACATGGTAAAACTTTTCAACTTAAGGAAAAAAGAAAAACGTATTAGTTTATTTTACTATATAACTATTATTTATAATAACTAAATATGTTGAGTATCATATGTATCCGTAATGTTATTTAGGTATATATATCATATGATCAGTAAAAGAGTTGGTTACCCTATATGATGTAAATGGTACTTCTATTTTAGAAGTAATAATCATAGTTTGGCTGTCCTGATATTATGGTCGAGAGTCGAGACATTTACTCACAGAAAGGTGTCCCAGTTCATCACTGGACCTGAACGCATACCTGAATAATCACTGCAGATTTTGTTTGCTGACGGAAATGGAGTTCCTTGCGAGCAGCCATACTACGTAGGGCAGATTGAATAGTAGTAGACGCAACACAGAGATCTCTGTAGTTCTTTCTTGCGAAGTGCATACGGTAGAAGGTTTGTATCGTCAATGAAGCAGCCTTCCTGCGGAGACCTTCGTAATAATGTCTTGCAAGTTGCCCTTCAGTAATTCAGTTAGTACAGGCAGCAGTCATTAATTATATTCACTATGAAATCAGAGAGAGTAGTAAAATGCATATTTTGGCTCTGGCAAAATTATTCTAAAGAAGAAATACCTCTGCATAAAGCCTGGAGCTGAGTAGCAGATATTCGCAGCTGAATAAAATTTTTACGAGCCAGGTATGAACGAACTTTTCTCTGAATTTTGCTTGCAGAACGGCCCAGGACTTCAGTCCTTAGAGCATCTAACTCAGCCATTTGACCAGCACGCAGAAACACTTTTGTTTTTCCTATCTGTAGATTGGCCATTAGACTTTAACATGGGCAAGAGTAATGAAAACTAGCATAGAAGTTCAGATAAAACGATTGTTTAGATAGGGAATTTCACATTGAAATTAGTATTCATTATTAATAATTATCATGATTTATCAACAAATTGTGTACAAGACCATCCTGTCCTATATTCATTCAGCCTTTTGAAAAGAATTGACAATATTTTCTTATAGTATCAAACAATAGGTGCGGTATTCAGAGTGTCATGAAACTGATACTGCTTAACAAAATCTTGTACAAGGGGAAAATTAAACACATCAAAATAGCTCGTTACAGTAACTAGTAATTACCTGATAACCTGTGAGACTAGCCTTCTTTAGAAGCATCTCCGTAGCAGTTACTTCATCATAACTGCCAATGAAAAGGTTCATATGAATTGCCGGAGCAACAGAGGTGCAAATGAAATATCCCAGATCAAGGCACACTAGATTTACCTATCACCAAGAACTTCAGGTAGTAGAACACCAAACCGGTCAACAAATTCATCATATCTCCTCCTCGTAGGATAGCCTAAACAGCTTATTCTTATTGCCTCCAATACTCCCTATTTACAAGGTTATATAATGAACCAATTTAGTATCACTCAAGCATTAAAATATTTCAAAACTGCATACCCCTAAAGAATGGTATTAACAGCATAAATGATCATGTGTAGATCTTAATACTGCAAAAAATATTAAATATTCTAATATACTTGTACTTAGACCCATAAAAGAATGTCTTGACGTATTTGTGAACCTCTGTAGCAATCTAAATATGCACTTCCTCCAAGATAACAACAATATCTTACCCCACAACGAAGTTGCTGGAGAATATTGCTGTTCTCGAAAATTGCTGGCTTCAGAAGATTATTTGGCTTTATGCAGCGGATGTAATGTGGTTCGGTTGCACTGAGAGTTTCCAGCAAAGATTGTAGTTGTTGCTGTGATGTTTGAAAGATAAGGTTAAGAACCACGAAAAGAAAGCCATTCAAGTAATTTCACGCAAGTGCACGCCCTTTTACCTTAAAGCTTGAACCTATCGATGTGAACTTTGTGGATTTTGTTGATTCTTCAGAAGGTGGAAAAAGACTCGAAACAAATGAACATCTAGAAGCATGTAACAAGACTTGATGCTCGTTCACAGCATAATCTATGTTCTTGTCCAAGAATAGATCTGTTTGATATGTAACCTGAATGGATGAAAAAGGAGAATCAAAGTGTGTATCATGTGTCTCAACTGTCTAAAGATATACAATAGCACCAGATTGCGTGCTATAATCATTATTTCTTCAACATGCAGGAGAATTGTATCATCTTAGTAACTAGGGGAAAACAACCGTGTACAAACACGAACCAAAAATTAATTTTTTTAAAAAAAAGGAAACATGCTCAACATAAGGTTGATGTAGTGAGTTGCAAATTTACACAGAGCATCACATGGCCTTTTATCTGGATATAAGTTGCAGCTCACTCAGCTCGAAATAATTTTTCTCGAACATCAGCTAGAAATAAGCTGTTTTTGGCATCCTATACCATATAATTATGTATGCAACCACATGTATCACTATCATGAGTTAGTAATGAATAACAATGTCTTAGCAGTACCAAGCAAAATATGTATAGTGTACTTATTCTTTCAAGTGACAGTAGGAAGACACAAGAAGTATGGTACTTACATTTCCAGCATAATGATGGATAGTGAAATCTGACCGTGAAAACTTTGGCCTGCTGAAGTGTGGGTTGTCCTTAAATTTTTGGTACAACTTTTCAGCAAATACTTCATGGGTTGAATTTCGCAACATGCTGAAGTACAAAGTAAGTTAGAAATGTTCAGTACTAAAATGACCACTAATGTTCACAATTTGCTTGCGCATACCAAGTCTCATCGAGAAGAGAAATTATACCCCCTGGTTTCTGCATTACAAGAAAATTAAACATAAAGAAAATGAGATTTCATGATATGGCGCAACATATTGGAAATTATCACAAAAATCTATTGAATGATCATGAAATCCACCTAGATTCTGAGCAGCAGACAAGTCCAAAGTCAATACTAGATTTCACAAGTGTGACAATAAAAGTAAACGGAAGAGGCTAATAACTGGCTGAATGCAGACGAAAGGAGGTGCTTATGAAATCATGCTACTGTATGCCTGGCAACAAAAAGAAATACAGATAATAAGAAGACAATGAAACAGAAATTCCATGAAGTTCACCTTTTCAATAAGATCAAGAATTTCTTGGTTGTCTACAAACTGTATGTAACTCCAATCAATTTCTTCCTTTGTATATTCTTCTTGTTCCATCTTAAACACATGCTGCTCATGGATCAAATGTAAATAATTTATTGCAGAATAAAAATTTTAATTCACAATACCTAAAGAACGGATGCATATATTCTCTTGAAATGTTGCTTCCATTTTCTAACCTGGTTAAAGTGCTGCTGGAGCTTCTCGTTGGTTAAGTTGATACAAAACTGCTCAAAACTGAGGCATAGCAAAATATCAACATGCAACAGTTATTGTCAACAGATTGGTAAATGATTTCATGTTATACAGGTGGCTATACAAACATTTAAGGCTTTAATAACAAGCAACAGTGGAAGCATATGTAATAGCCAATGTATTAGCTCTACACCACCGTATTATTTGCCTAACTGACTGAAGAACATGTTTCCAATTTTTGGTGTAATAAGCCAATCTTTTCTGCCCTGTAAAAGGGCCATTAAGGCATTTTAGCTTGTGAAGTAGGAGCAAAAAGAAAAAAGATGTTAAACTCTATTGCTACATACCAAATTGAACTCAGCAATTATCAAAATTATTACACGCAGTGCTGCTGCGCGTTTGAGAAAAAACAATATCAAAATTATACTCTGGTTCTTAAATCATAAAAGGTCCATTCCAGAAAGAAATACAAAGCAATAAAACCCAAATGAATCAACAAGATATGGAAAAAAAAAAGGTTCCTTTGAGATATGCCCATACACTAACAAGGTTTATGGTTAAAGCAGCAGAATTATAAGGCGATGTTTTCTAGGTTCATAAAGATCGCCATTTTAAGTAACATGCATGCATGATACGGCCCCCAATATAGTGGACAGAGGGCAGTGGCCACTGGCCCACTCACAAAGACCATCCACGCTTGCACTCAGTATGGCCATGGCACTGTAGTAGTCAACTACAACCTGCTATGGCTGTTATAACGTATGGAGTGCAGTAGAACTTCAACAAACCTACATTTAAGACTCTTACGAGTTACGATCTCATTGTTGCCTAGTCAGCCATATGCCATTTTGAACCAAGTCTGCAAGACTTGAGATTTGCAAAGAATAAAATAATCGTAATATATTGAGAAAATGTAGTTGCACATTTTGCAGCTGCTACACTGACGATATCCAAAAATCCAATAAAAACAAATACCTTGCCACTGTGATTCAGTGGCACTTCCTATCAAAATATTGATGCATGTAAATATAAGACTAAATGCAAAGGCATACCAGTTAAGCACCTGTTTGTCTTGAAACTTTCAAAACCATATATATCAAGCACACCAATCAAAAGTGTTGAATTTAGATCTTGTCCTATTGAAGTGTTGATCTTAGTCACAAGCCTGAAAAAAACTTAAAATAGTGAACTTTACTTTTATGCTCTGGAAGTGTAGAAGATAGAACCATCGCACTGACTAATGTTTCGAGAATTTACCAATCAAACAAACGAGAGTAAACAATTCTGGCCAATGCATCTCTACTAAGAGCTGCTGCTCGGGGATCTAAATTTCTCACGATACTTTCACCACGCGTCACCATAACACGCTTACACAAAGATTCCTCCAGACCCTTTTCGTCACACCTGCACAATATCACTAAATGCATGTCACGCCAAAGATGCCATACATATATTTTGGACAGAATCACAGAACACAAGAACGGACTACTACATGAAAAGCTCAGCCGCTGTCCTAAGATGGAACTGAGATTTGTCATCTTTGGGCATTGAAGAATCTGCTTCACTCCCTTCTGAAAATTCGACATTGCCCAAATGGAGGATAGCAGCTACAACTCTGAATATTGCATCCTGCACAGAATGCCACAGATGTTCTAAGAAAAGATGCTATTTTTCAGAGGAACTAAATTAGCTTCCATCACAATCAAAGTTACCTGTTCATCAGAACTGATGCCCACAATGTCCATTGCTCTCCTAGTTATGATATATTCCGAAGAGTCATCCATCCCATCAAGCTTAATGCAACTAGACTGATTAAGATAGTGAAATGATGCAGCATCGCCCAATTTATATCTCTCACGGTCCTGCCACAGCAACATTTTGGACCCAACTCAAAAATTGCTGACAATACAGACCACAAATAGATAGGTGGCAACTAAAACAGCAAACATAAATGAAAAACACAGCACACTTGAGACCTTAGAGCAACCCCAGCAGATTGAGTAAAACTGGTTGAGTAAAACCCAGTTTACTCAATCCCCTATATCCAATTTTACTCAACCACCTTCCGGAGTCGCAGCAGATTGAGTAAAACCGATCCCCTAATTTCTTGATTCCACAGGTCCCACATGTCATACTCCTCCTCTCCCTTCTCCTACACATTTCGTCAAACACCTCACCTGCACGCCCCGCCCTCGCGACGCTCGTCATCACGCCGCGGCGGCGAGCTCGTCCAGGACGCCGGAGCCGTCCTACCCACCGAAAAAGGAGGCCGCGCCATTCCGTCGCAGTCGTGTCGCGCCGCTCCGAGGAGGCTCCTCGTCGTCCCACGAGCCGGCCAGCCGCGTCGCGCGACGTCAGGCCACCGCGCGCCGTCCTGCCGCGTCGCGCGACGTCGGGCCACCCCGTCGTCCCGCGCGCCGTCCTGCCGCGTCGCGCGGTCTCAGTCCCGTGCGCCAGCCAGCCTCGTCGTGCGCGGCCGGAGCCGCCGTCCGCGACGGGCCGCCATGGGAGAGGCGCGGCAGACGCGGAGGAGGGCCGTGGCGTCACGCGACGTCAGGCCACCGCGCGCCGTCCTCGTGCCTCGCCGCGGAGGTGCGCGAGGTCGGCGAGTGACCGGAGGCGGCCAAGGTGGGGTGCGGAGGCGTGGCGGCGACGGAAGGCCGGACTCCGGCAAGGCAAGGACGGCGAATGGCTACCGGATGACGAACAACCGGCGAAGGAAGAGCCGACGGTTGCTTCCCGCCATGCGTTGAAGCGTTTACTCAATCGGTTTGCTCAATGGGGTTGGATTGAGTATATTTACTCAATGGAGGGAAGAATTTAGGGGATTGAGTAAAATTTTTTGGTTTACTCAACCGTTTGCTCAATCTGCTGGAGAGGGTTGGTTGAGTAAAAGTCCAGATTTTACTCAATGGGAGCAGTTTACTCAATCTGCTGGGGATGCTCTTATAAGTTATAACAACAAATAAGTATTTCATACATAGCAATGTTTTCTTGAAAATGTGGCCTATCCACCACTAACATGGTAAGCCAGTAACCACATAGATTACATTTAAAAATGACAATTACATACAATTTGTAGTTTTCATTTTAAAAGTTTGTCCGTAGATATTTGCTTTATATATCTGAAGTCTTAAGTAACAGTTCTGATGGTCCACAAGGTACCCTAAATTGATTCCTCTTTACACAGAAATACCATATATGCATCCTAAAAGTCCCCACCCTAAACCCCCCCCCCCCCCCCCCCCCCCCTCTTCCCTCAAACCACCAGCACTGCCCGACAACATATAGGTACTTGGCAACATAGTAACTAGACAGATATTTAGTTATAAACTATATTTATAATGGTTTATGCATTTTGACATTGTTACCTCTTGTGGTGCAGCGCATAGCATGTAAAAGCAGTGATAGTTTCTTTCTGGATCAGATATTTGGCAGACACGAGACCTCTCGAGGAGGTAAGTCCTTATGGCAGCTCCTGAGATTTTCCCATTCTGATCAAACTGAATCTCGACAAACTTGCCGAAGCGACTGCATAACCAAATAAAAGAAATATGTAAAGCCATAAACTAAGAGGAAAATAAAAAGGTTGTGCTAAGTTAAAAATACTAATGGACAATATAGAATCATTATGTTATTGAGTTCATTACCTTGAATTATTATTCCTGACTGTCTTTGCATTTCCAAATGCCTCAAGAACGGGGTTGGACTGTGTCAATCAAACAGATAGATTGGATAGCATAAGACACTAATATGATATTAAGGTTGATTCAATACTACAAAACGAAGTGCTTGCTTTAGAAACAAACCCCAAAGGTCAGTTCATAATCCATATATCCACTATTTCACTATCGCTAATATGCTTAAGAGGAGAGATAGAATTAAATGGTGCGAATTTGCAGTGCTAATGGATGATGTGCTTACCTCTAGTACTTGTTGCTGCACTGACCTTCCTCCAGATTCAGCTTTACCACCCATAAATGCAAGATACTGCATAAGAGATTTTGTGCTTTCTGTCTTACCAGCTCCACTTTCGCCACTCACTAATATGGCTTGGCTTTTACCATAATTCATCATAAGCCTGCATGATCAATATGTAAGATGGATGCACCATGTAAATAATTCAAAAGCTCTTTTCTTTGCTGAAACATACCTATACGCATGGTCTGCAATGGCAAAAGGATGGGGGCTCAGCTCCCCAAATTCTGCTCCTTTATAAATTTCCATCATGTGATTGTTATAGAGGTGCGGAAGTCTTTGAAATGGATTGACAGCTATTAATATATTTCCAGTGTAAGTCTGGAAGACCAAACAATTTTGATATGTTAGAGCAGTCCAAAAAGTTGCCAGATTGACAATTTAGAGGGAAGATCATCAACATAAACAATGCCGTAAATCCAAGCTGTTCTATTGTACAAACTAAAACCTCTGAAACCATTAAAATAGCATAGGCTATAAAGCATACACTTTGGATGTGTGAATTGATCAGGTAATTCTACCATCAGCCTAGAGAATATGTGTGAACGGAAGAGTCAGTTCAACCAAAAATTCAAAGAATCAAAGCACATGTCCGGTTCTCCGCAAGTATGAATGAGATAACGTAAAAAGAAGAGATGATTTGTTCCACAACTCAACTTACGTATATTTCATTCATTCCGAATCTAGACTTTAAGTTATGTAGAACTCCTGGTTCATGTAGATAAGCTAGTCTCGTCATATCCTCAACACCACAGCGCTTTGCTTCTGCATCTTTAGGATAGACACTTGAGACAGTGGCGGTCACCTGTAACAAAAGAAATTAGTTTTTCTTTACCATTATAAATATATGAATTTACCTTTTTGATTATACATTTATTATTTTAATAAATTAAGTTCTGGCACGGTTTTGAAAGTGTTCACAGTTTCAGAATTAAAGTTAATTAACTTGAGATATAGCAAACTCTTGGTACAAAAATGCTACCATGAAACTAACCGACCTTCTTCCCAGAAGTACAGTTTATGATTAATTCATCTCCTTTGACCTCCTCCACCAGCCCATCAATCCAGGCCACATCAGCGTCCTCCACCCAAACATGAGAACCGACTGTAAAACGGGATTGGGATGCCTGCAACAGAATATGCATAAGGACATGGAAATATCAATACATCATTGATATGGTAAAGTGACTGAAATAAAGGATGAGAAAAACAGAATAATACGAAATAACAATATCTGAGTTCAAAACGGATAATAAATGAGATCCTAGTAGAGAAGTACTCGAAAACAAAATCCTTAAAGGTACAAATATCGACATGATGATCCAGAACTGCTGGACAACCCTTGTACTATCTAGGCCACGTCTGATCACCACAGAAGAAAATGCCATGAAATTTTACAGAAAACGTACGCACATCCCATTCCATAAGGACAAAAGTACAGAACAAACAATGCCGGCAAAATCTCGTTAGTTTCATGGCGTCATAATCATCAAGATATAACATAACACGGCCTACATTCCAGAGCTGGCCGAACCTTTGCCACAATGCACAATCACTACCGCAATCAAAAACTTAAGGCAGCTCTCACGATGCACACGCTAGCTACCGTTTTTCACGAGCCACCTGGGTCCCAGCAAGTAGCCCCGATTCCGAAATGGCGAAATGCATTTATCACAATTGAACTGACAGCATAACTGGTGCAGCTCAACGAAGACAGGGGACTCAGACGACCTATCCCCCGCGCCAACGCGTCGCATTCAAAGCGCGCGCGCGCGCAACAAAAAAAAACGCAGAATCCGATCAAACGAAGTCGCGATCCATACCATTCCGCCCGCGGGGTCAGATCGAGGCCGGCGACGTCGAGAAAGCGGAGGCGCGGCTACGCTGGCGGCGCGATCGCGGACGCCGCCGCCGCCGTCGCCCTCTCCGCCGCCGAGAGAGGGGGGAGTTTGCGCCGGAGTGGCCGGCGGCGCGCGAGCCCTGGACGGGATCGCGATGCGGAGGCGAGGCGAGGCGCGGCGCGGCGCTAGATTTGGATTCGGCGGACCTGTGTTTCGTTTCGCGGAGTTCTCTGGTGTTGTGTGGCGAGCCGCAAGGAGGCCGAGGACCAGGTCGCGGCGGGGGAGAGAGGTAGGAGTCGGGGACGAGTGGGAAAACTGGGCAGCGATTAAACAAAAGCGAGACAGAGGAAACCCGCGCGCTGCTGCGGTTGGAGCTGTCTGTGCCAGCTCCGCCTCCGCGGCGGCGGCTGCATGGTGGGGTCTCAACGGCAACAGGTAGTTGAGTCAGGCACTCTTTTCTTTCTTTTTCCCTTTTTATCTCTAAAAACATGTGTCAACAAGCCTTTCATTCTTTGTTCCTTGTCAGGTACAAAGAATTTGAGTCAGTAGCAGACACAAAGATTTCTAGACACAGTATCGAAATTAGACGGAGAAGGAATGGGGCGATGTTAAAGGTCTACTAAGTTTACAATTTATAATTTTTTGAATAAAAATAGCAACTTATTGGAGCAATGATCTACTGAATACATTGTGGTTAAGTATTTAGAGGATATTCACTGTACGATGGCTATTAAATACATGTACACTCAACAATTTTGTGCACAAACTTTTGGGTATGCAAGTGCATACTATTAAATCAAGGTAGGCCTGCCACTGTTAAGTGCAAATTTGATCTGGCATGTGAAATAAAAAATGAGTGATTTTAAGTCCAAAATAACTAATCTCATATGCAGGAATTAGCTATCTGCGTCATGAGAATCATTGAATTCCATACAAAAGTGACATTTATTTTAGTAATCCCTGAGTATGTAGGACCAGAGACCTGAAAATCTGTTAAATGGAAGGAGGCATGTTAAAGGCTCATTTGGAACGCATGAATATAAAAAACATGGAGATAAGAAAAAACATAGGAAAGTTGTAGAAATGACCATTAAATTTCAAGATTTTGGTAGGTGATCCTTTGGATGGGTCACACTAAACATGAATTCAAAATGATTCCCCCCCCCCCCCACCCCCCCCCCCCCCACCCTATACCATGATAAGATGTTTCCATTATTTGCTTCTAGTGTAAAGTACTCATTTCGTTTCAATTTATAAGCAGTTCCGGCTATGTTTCTGGGTGTTCAGGTTCATTGAACATTCTCTGAATCTGGACATATGCTTGTTCATGTTCAGAGAATGTTCAATGAACCTGGTACATAGCCAGAACTGCTTATAAATTGAAACAGAGGGAGTAGTTATGGAACCCTAGTTATTGTATACCCAGTTCTAACCTGTTAACCACAAATCCAACGGAAATTGCCCTAAAAGAGTAAAATGCACAAATGACCATTATACTTGTTTGGTTGTTTCGATTTGGCCATCGTACTAAAAAAAAGTGTAAATTGCGGCCACTAATCTTGTTGGAGCATGCCAATACGATCATTATTAACAGAATCCTACGTATTTGGATGATGTGCATATGTATAACCACCTACAACGTTTAGCATGGAAGTTTACTCCAGCATGGCAAGAATGCAATACCTTTTTTTATTGTATCTACCACCTCTAAATGATTTAACTCGATTTACATTAATTCACTTAGAAACATTTGGGAGCCAATTAGGATCAGTTTGCTGCCGTGCGAATGGCATGCAACAAGGTCTAATGAGTAATGTTGGCGGCGCCTGCGACTCGCAAGGGCAACATGGCGAGCGGCTGCATACCTGCTTCGTATCGGCAAGCAGTTGATGATGCGAGGGAGGAAGCATGCTGCCGTTAGCAAAGAAAACCTTATTTTTTGGCATCTAAACCTCTAAAGAACCAGTTGAGAGGAAAATATTTTCTACCCTGCCATACTCGACCCACCTGTATATCAACCATTGATCTAAACCATCTCACCGTTGATTCATGGTAATTGGTGGGCCACGTCCAAATTGTGTGACGCTCAGCCAAATGTTTGCACTTTTGCAGTGCAAAAATCTTACATTTTGCAAACTTTTCTCACCTTGGAACATTTCCACCCTCCCGCAAAACCCACGGGCATTAATTCCGCTCCGCCAATCCTTCCAAACGAGGAGCGTTTTGCTTTCCAAAACTATTGTTTCAAAATCTAAATTGTCGGACGCACTACAGTACGTTTGATTTCCAAATCAATGTCGCCCCCTTCCTACAGTTCTTTCCAAAACCATACGTTCCAAATTTTGATTCTTTCCAAAAGCATCGTCATCGGCAGGGGGCAGGGAAGGACGCGGATCGCCTGTGCCAGCTCCTGATCTCCATGTTGGCCAAGTCTCTGTGGTTCATGCCATCCCCATCAGCCGCCGCCGCCGTCCCAACGTTCCCAATATCAAGCAGTACCGCGGCAGCACCGTCTCCCAGGAGCCGCCGGTGACGAGCCCTTCATCTGCAGCTTGCAAAAGGTTAGCAGAAATTTCTCCCTGTTGGAACCTTTCGATACGATCACGCAAGTGATGATGCACGCACGATTATGCAAAGTGCATGTGCAACTGATGATGTTCAGATTTCGTTTCACATGTTCCTTAGGCTTTGTTTCTCGCATGATTTGAGATAGGGTAATTTTCCTCTCTTGATCGCTGGTGTTCCTTCTTTGCTTTCGTCTCTTGTTTGCTGCAGGTCCTGATAATTGATCGCCGCAGCTGATAACTCGTCGCCCTGCAGAGGAGGCGGCAAGTTGCGTCGATCTGTTGTAGAGCTCTAGATTGATTCATCCTCAGTTTCGCCAAGATGCTTGCAAGGAGGTAACAAATTGGTTACCAAGGTAGGTACGATAGACCTTTCTGATGTTTTTTTCTCTCAGCGTTTTCTCGATTGATCCTGTGATGGCCGGCGATAACACAAATTAATCATCGATCCTGTGACGAACCCTGCAACAAAAGTGCCCTTTCGCGATAGGACTAACTCTGAACCTAACGGTGCGTTTTCTTCTGACTGCTTCACACAAGTATCTGTGGTATGTTGAGATTGTTTTTTGTTCTGAGTGAGATTGGTTTTTTGTTTCCAATAGGTGGTGTAGAGGATGCCAAGGCTGCCAAGAAACGCGAGCAAACTAGAGATAGGGCAAGGCGTGAAATGCTACAGTACTGCATTGTTTTCTCAATTACATCTGCCATGTTTTTTTCTTAGTGAACCTACCATATTAACAAGCTCCTACGTCAGGCTGCTGTTTGGAGAATGGTTGGCCTGGGAGGCACTAAAGGGTAAGTATGGTCCATATATCTGAAAAATAAATGAGTAACTTAAGCATATTGATGACTTGAGCATTGCATACTGTTAAATTATTATACAAGTGATAAGTTGAACACTGCATACTATTGAATTCATATTTCTTACTCAAAGCCAGGGTCGAACACAAGACCTGTGCCTGCCAAGATAGTCTATCATGCTTAGGTATCGTCTATTTCTCATGTTTATTATGCCTCGGTTGTCAAAATGTTCCATTTTGGTCAGCAAAATTTAAATTATTTTGTACAAAACTTTTGAGGCATTAGACTGTTAATACTTCAAACTAAAAGTAAAATTCCTAATTTGTGACATTGTAGCGTTTTAATTTCTTACAAAATTTTCAAGGCCTTGAAGAACTTGCATAATTGACATGTCTAACCAGTTATGATATTTATTCCATTTCTATTGTTCCTTCATGCACTTAGACTTGCAAATGGAACATCGAAACTTTTATTGAGAAAGAGAACTACTTTCTGGTGAGCTTAGGTTTGGCCATGGCCTTTACTATCACCTCAGTAGTATAGTACTTCACGCTAGGTTATTTCACAGTTGTTTTAATATTGATTACATGTCTGGAACTAATTATATACAGGTTTTGTCGACAGATGGAATAAGTTGCATCATGGGGAAGTAAACATATGCTTTGGATCGAGCTGCCGAAGCTCTTCGAGATACCAGCATGTTACCACCGATGCAACTTCTCTATCTCTATTCTTTCAGATCGAAGTGAGGTACTTTTGTTTTCTATCTGTCTTGCATTTTTCTTTTGGATACCTACTACCAACTGTAAAAGATTATTTGACAGTAGCCACAGGTTTGAATAGATAAAGCCACCTAGGATCATAAGCTTTATGTCCTGCACCTGAGCAATGCAGAACTATTTTGTCCCCTTTTTAAAATAGGCTGGTTGTTTAACCATTATATATTTTGTTTAATTATGGGACTGCTATTTCACTGTAATTGTTGGTTCAAATGAGTAATGACTCATCAGGGCAGACGATTGTTTTCCTCCCTAGATATTCTATGCTTTGACATTATCAACAAGATATATATATGGCATGCTGATGTTGGCGGATCGAAGGTCTTGATGAGACGGATCGAAGCCCTCCAACGGTTGATAGAAATGTTCTGGTTTTGGCGAAGCCCTCGAAGGTTGTCGATGCCTTCGAATCACCTCGCGAAGCCCTCTTAGCTCGTCGTCGTTGCCTTCTGATTGGAGCGAAGCCCTCTTTTTTGGTCCGCGATGCCGGACGAAGAGGTTCTTGCTCAGGTTCCCTGCAGTTTAGTTACGCGAAGCCCTCCTTCTCCCGCGATGCCGGGCGAAGGGGTCGAGTGATTAGAGAGATCAGAATACGGTGCGAATGATTCCTTCTTTGGCTCGTGGCCCGAAAAACAGATGTCGTTACATGATCATCTCCCTCCATATTTATAAGGGGTGAGATGATGATATTTACAAGTGTGCCCTTGGCTGCTTTAACATGGATTTTAGGTTGCCTTATGTGGGTATGGCTTGGCCTTCGCTATCTCCCTTGCCGTGTACTTGTTGCTAGGACCCCAACATTAGCCCTCAACTGACGAAGTGGCACGTGTAACGAGGTCCTGAGTCAGTTTCTTTCGAGTTCTGCAACAAGTCTGCTCGTCACGTCTTTTCGTCTTAACGTCGCGTCCTTTCGTTGCTCGATGTCTGACCCGCTTCCCGGTGTGTTTCGGTTGCTATAAGAAGCGTGTCGATCTTGGCTTGCTACTTGAGTTCTCTTTTGACTCTTGTTGCTTGCCTTTCTTTGTCTCCTTCACTTCTTCCGATCTTTCCCCTTCGCTCATTTAGTGCTTGTTTTTGGCGAAGATGGCTCCGAAGAAGATCTCTTTGGCTCAAAGATCTTTTAATAACAACTTCGGTCCCTCTGACTGTACCGAAGCCTTCCTTGATAGCGCCTTTCTTTCCGCCTTCGGAGCCCGGGAATGTGCTCGTTCTCCCGGTTCTCACACAGTTCCTGAGGCAGGACCTGATGAAGCCGTTGTCTTCCTTGATTATTTTCTTTTTGGCCTTCGCGTTCCGTCTCACCCCTTCGTAGCGCAAGTCCTTCGTGCCTTCTGTTTGGAGATACATCAATTGACTCCTAGTGCCTTCGTTAGGCTTGCTTCTTTTATTTGGGCTTGTAAGTCCGAAGGCGCTGAACCCAGCTTGGCTGTTTTTACTCGCAACTATAAGCTTCACTTTCAGCCCACCTCCGCTGATCATTCAGATAGCTTTGGCGTGATTAACTTCATTCCCATTAGACATGGGTATGCCCCTTCGTATAGCTTGACCAATAAGGTTCTCACGCCTTGGAAGCACAGATGGTTTTATGTGAAGTTTGGCGGAGGTTCAGGGATTGTTAGCACCATGAAGCATCCTGAGTGGCTGATAAACGTCCAGGTTGAACCGGATGCTAACTTTGAAGTTTGCACTGATGCTCTTCGAAGGGTTAGTTCCCTTTTGAGTACCCGTGACCTTGTCGAATAGTACATCTCTGCTGGGGTTAGTCCACTTGGTTCCGGCCTGGAGCTTCAATTTGCAGAGGAGAGATATGCTAATGGCCTTCGCAAATATTTGTTGACTGGCGAAGGTCTTCCTGTTGCCGATGTTGAGAGTCGGGTTAAGGGTGTTCTTGGCTCTTATATTGAGAAGGAAGCCGTAGGCCGCGAAGAAGCTCATCTACCGGCCCGTTTTAACCAGTCCTTTACAGCTCGTGGTCAGGCTTATGATGACTATGGGGCTCCTGCCCCGAAGAGGCAGAAACGCTCTAAGGCTTCGACTGCTGAAGATGTTGGTACTTCGCGGAAGCGTCGTCGTACTGAAAGTGGTTCGCATCGTGGACCGGCTTTAGTCGTGAATCCTATCAGTTCCGCTCCCCCTCCAGATGTTTCCAGTGGTGAGGAAGGCGAAGGCTCTGAATCTAGCATAGATCCCTTCGCTGAAATGCCTCGTTTCTTCCCTTATGATAATAAGGAGCCAGTAGCGTTTTCGGACAGCGAAGAAGGGACTGAACTGAAGCTTCCCTCGCTTACCTCGTCTGATGTCTTCCCTAGCGAAGAGCTTTCGGAAGATGTTACTAAAATCATGGGGGATCTTCGCTTTTATCGCGAAAGGCGAAAGCTTGCCTGCGTTGACTCCGGATGGCTCTAGAAATCTCTTTATACTAATCATCTCATGGTATGTTTTTATTCTTTTACTTATTTCCTTTTATTTCAAGATACGCTTTGCTCTAAAGCCTCTTTTTTTTTTTTGTTTCAGTCCCTTCCGGTTGTAGGCGCTATTGACACCCAGTTCCGCTTCATTCAAACTCGCCTTAATCGGACTAAGGGGAAGCTTCGCGAAGTTACGCATCAGCTTAACGAGAAGCGAACGGAGGAAAGGAAGTCTTTGACTTCTCTTTTTAATGTTTGCAAGAACTTGAGGGATGCCATAACTTTTCTTGGCGGTGGGGTTTCAGACTTCCCTTTGCCGAATGCTACGGCCCTTGAGTTCGCCGAATGGATTTCAGCGAACTCTGGCTCTCTGAAGGAAGTGGCCAGAAATTATGGCGTCGTTGCTGGAGCTGCTGGTATTGAAGAAGCCTTCGCGCAGCTGAGCTTGTCTAGAGGTAGCGTTAGTCTAATATTCGATGATGGCTTCGCTGTTTCGACCGAAACAGAATCAGTTGCGGAAGTGGCTCGACAGTCAGCGGGGAAGTTAATTCCTCACTGGAGCACTGTTGGCCCTGGATGTATTTCTGCTCTCTTCGAAGCTTCTGCTGGAAGACAGAGCGCAAGCCCTTCGGTCGACCAGAATGCTGGTTCCTCTAGTGGTCGGGGTGCCTCTGACAGCGAAGGTTCTAGTACTTCGAGTGAGTCTGGTGATGATTCTTCCGAAGAATAATTGTTGTTCTGTTTTGAATTTTGTAGAAAACTTTACTTTAAACGAAGGTTAACTCTGTATATTTATTTAGTCTGCCCTTCGATTAATGTATTTGAATGACCTCGTTGGTCTCTGCGCGATATCTGAAATTTGTTTTTACTATTTCTCTTTCGCGTTTCCTTTCCCTTGTTTTTGGGAGGAATTCTGCCTGATCGAAGGCTTCTTCTTTTGAAGCTTCGATTCGTAGTGAACAATGGACTTTTTTTTGTCTTTTGTTCTTTTCATGTCCTTTGTGGACCCAATCGAAGGGTGTAAGCTTTTTGGCGTTTTGTCCTTCGATTTTTACTCTTTTTTTTATTTTTCATGTCCTTTTGGACGCGGTCGAAGGTTATTGGCTTTTAACGCCTGACCTTCGACTTTTAGTTTTTGATGACTTTTTCTTCCCTTTTTTTAGGGGATGTCGTCTGTTCAATTTTGTCTTTTAGGACAGTAAACGCGAAGAACGTCTTGTTGGAGGGGAAGAGATTTTATTCCTCGGTCCTGCCTCGTTAAAAACCTTGTTCCCTTCGGAGGGATCCCCTTCCGCAAGGAAAAGAGTACAGGCCGGTTTTTCTTTTATACATGATATTTTTTCAGTTTTTCTACATTCCATGTGTGGCTAACTTTCTCTCCTTCGGAGCTTAGCAGTCTGAAGGCTCTTTCGTTTACAGTCGCCTTCGCTATGAATGGCCCTTCCCATTTGCTCTGTAGTTTTCCCACAGTCTTCTCATTTGGCTTTCGCCGAAGTACTAGATCCCCATCTCTTATTCTCTTCGGTCTGATGTTTTTGTTTTTCCATTTTAGGGTTTTTTCTTCATACTTCTGAAGGTTGAGGACAGCATCGTTGCGAACTTCTTCCAAGCTTTCCTTCGAAGTTATAGTTGACTCATCAGAGTTTCCTGCTAGGCTTCGAAGTGACTTGTTTTGAATTTCTTCTGGTGTCATTGCTTCTTCTCCGAAGAGTAACTTGAAAGGACTGAAACCAGTTGACCTGGATGGAGTTGTTCTTAACGACCAAAGTACTGAGTGAAGCTCCTCTGGCCATTTTCCTTTTTTGATGTTTAGCAGCCTCTTTTGTACCGCTTCGAATATTCTTTTATTTGCACTTTCGACAGCTCCATTTGATTGAGGGTGATATAATGATGCGAAGCGTAAGTTTATTCCCAACGATTCGCAGAATTCTGTGAACAGATGACTGTCAAACTGTTTCCCGGTGTCCACTACCATCTTTTTAGGTACTCTGAATCTGCAGATTATCGTTTGCGAGACAATTTTTTTCATGTTTTCTGAAGTGATCGAAGCTACTGCTCTTAACTCGATCCACTTTGAGAAGTAATCCATTGCGACGAAGGTGTACTGGAGATTTCCTGGAGCTGCCGGCAGTTTTCCAACTATATCGATGCCCCATTGGTAGAATGGCCAAATGAGTTGCATTAGTTGTACTTCTGCTGCCAGGCTTCGCTGATGTCTTGCGAAGAATTGGCATTCAGTGCATTTCTTAACTATTTCTTCTGCGTCCTTGGTGGCCGTTGGCCAGTAGAAGCCCATTCTGTATACCTTCGCGACAAGAGGCCTTGATGCGATATGAGATCCACACATGCCAGAATGTATTTCATGAAGGAGTTGTTTTCCGTCTTCTGGTAGAATGCATCGCAACCAGGCCTGACAGACTCCTCCTTTGTATAGTTGGCCTTCGATTAATTTATAATTTCTTGCCTTTTGCGCTATTCTCTTTTCCTCGGCTTCGTCTTGAAGTTCATACTGATTATTAAGGTGGGCTATTATCGGAGCCCTCCAATCTTCCCATTTCTGGAAGAGGTGGTGAACTCTTTTTGCTGATTCTTCGGCGGTTGATATGTTTAGAATTTCGAAGAAAACGTCTGGAGGGAGACCTTCGCCTTTAGCGGCGGCCTTCGCTATAACATCTGCTTCTTGATTTAGATTTCTCTTTAGGCTTTGCACTGTGAAACATTTGAAATATTTTTGCATTTTCATGACCGCTTTATGATACTTGATCAGTTCTTGGTCCTTCGTCTTGTAATTGTTTTCGACTTGATTTTCTACTACTTCGGAATCTGTGCTAATGAGCACTCTTCTTGCACCCAATGCCTTTGCTTTGCGAAGCCCGAATAATACTCCTTCGTATTCTGCAATATTGTTGGTTGACTGAAAGTCTAACTTGACAGCATATCTTAATTTGATTCCCGAAGGTGATGTTATTACTGCCGCGGCTCCGGCTCCTGTTGCTCCCCATGCACCGTCAGTGAATATTATCCAGCAAGATTCTTCGGTTTGGATAGAGGCTTCGGGAGTAGGAGGGGTCCATTCTGCTATGAAATCTGCAAGAGTTGCTGCCTTGATGGCTGTTCTTGCTTTGAACTCGATGTCAAAGGGCGTCAGTTCTGTTGACCATTTTCCTATTCGTCCAATCGCTTCCCTGCTTCGTAGTGTGTCCCGAAGGGGGAAAGAGGTTGGAATTATTATTTTCCTGTCACTGAAATAATGTTTCAATTTCCTTGAGGCCATTACCACTGCGTAGGCCATCTTTTCTATTTCTGAGTAGAACAGCTTCGCTCCCGACAGGGCTTCGGAGACGAAGTACACAGGTTTTTGAACTTTGTCTTCGCTGTGTTCTTGAACAAGTACTGCACTTACGGCTGATACCGAAGCTGCAATGTATAGGAGCAGGTCTTCCCTTGGTTTTGGGCTGGCCAGAGCAGTTAATTCTGTAAGGGCTCTTTTTATGCCTTCAAAGGCTTCTTGTTGTTCAGATCCCCATTGAAATTTTTCCTTCGCTCGGAGTGCTTTGAAAATGGGATTACTTCGTTCCGCAAGTTTCAGAATGAATCTGCTTAGAGAGTTAAGCCTTCCAGCTAGTCTCTGCACATCTTTTAGACATTTTGGTGGGGCGAGGTCCTGTATGGCTTCGATCTTCTTCTTGTTAGCTTTGATCCCTCGTTGGGAGACCATGAATCCCAGTAATTTGCCTGATTCCACTCCGAAGACGCATTTTGCTGGGTTCGGCTTTACATTGTGCTTTCTCAGATTTTCGAAGGTCTCATCTAGGTGTTTTAAATGGTCAGCCCTTTCTATTGTCTTTACAACTATGTCGTCCATGTATGCTTCAACATTTCTTCCTCGTTGTTCTTCGAAAATCATCTTCACGAGTCTGGCGAATGTTGCTCCCGCGTTCCGAAGGCCAAATGGCATTCTTACGAAGCAGAAAGTTCCATCGTAGGTGATGAAGGCTGTCTTTTCTTCATCTTCCTTCGCCATATGAATCTGTTGATAGCCTGAATACGCATCTAAGAAACTTAGCAATTAACAACCGGCTACCGAATCAGTAATTGTATCGATTCGGTCCAACGGAAAGTTGTCTTTAGGGCATGCTTTGTTTAGCCTTGTGAAGTCAATGCACATTCTCCACTCTCCTGTCTTCTTCTTGACGAGAACGACATTGGATAACCAGCTCGAGAATATTGTCGGTCTTATGACACCGGCTTTTAGCAACTTGTTCACTTCGTTTGTTGCGGCTACCTTGTTCTCTTCCGACGCCTTTCTGATTTTGTCTGCGAAGGGTCTTATTTTTGGATTGACTTTTAACTCGTGCTGGATTGTCTCTCTTTTGACTCCTGTGATGTCTTGTGGTGACCATGCGAAGATGTCAGAGTTTTGCTTCAAGAACCTGATTATCTGTTCTCTTTCGTTTTTAGACAGACCCTTTCCTATCTTGACCATTTTTTCTGGTTTCTTGAGCCATAAGATTACTTCTTCAACTTCGCTTGAAGGTTCTATCTTTGCTTGTTCTGCCTTCGCTTGGAGGCCTTCGTATTCGTTCTCTTTTGAGTTGTCTTCTTTGCCACTTCTTGGTCTGAAAGGGTTGCAGCATATGATGATGGTGCCTTGTTCCGAAGGTATCTTCATCATCAGGTAATTGTGATGGATTGCAGCTCCAAAAGCTACTATGATTTGTCTTTCGAAGATTGCGTTGTATTCGCTGGACGAGTCTATGACTATGAACTCTGTCTCCTGAGTTATTGATCTATCTTCATCTTCGAAGGTTACTTTCAACATTACTTTCCCGATCGAAGATGCTTCTTCTCCGCCGAAATCCTTCAGCGTTGTTTTGCTGGCATTTCCATGGCTGTTGATTTGCATGCGTATCAAAGTATCTTTGAAGATGATATTTTCTGAGCTTCCGTTGTCAATCATGATTCTGTGAACCATGTACCCTTCGATGTCGGCTTTGACTACGAAGACGTCTGTATGTGGATAATCGGAGACTCTGCTGTCGTCTGTTGTGAAACGGATGGTTGAATGCTTCCATCCCTCCTGTTCTGTTTTTACCTTCGCAGCTTTTGCCTGATGGTAGTCTTGTTTTCTTTTCATTGTGGGTTCGGCCCACGGACGGCGCCAAATGTTGGCGGATCGAAGGTCTTGATGAGACGGATCGAAGCCCTCCAACGGTTGATAGAAATGTTCTGGTTTTGGCGAAGCCCTCGAAGGTTGTCGATGCCTTCGAATCACCTCGCGAAGCCCTCTTAGCTCGTCGTCGTTGCCTTCTGATTGGAGCGAAGCTCTCTTTTTTGGTCCGCGATGCCGGACGAAGAGGTTCTTGCTCAGGTTCCCTGCAGTTTAGTTACGCGAAGCCCTCCTTCTCCCGCGATGCCGGGCGAATGGGTCGAGTGATTAGAGAGATCAGAATACGGTGCGAATGATTCCTTCTTTGGCTCGTCGCCCGAAAAACAGATGTCGTTACATGATCATCTCCCTCCATATTTATAAGGGGTGAGATCATGATATTTACAAGTGTGCCCTTGGCTGCTTTAACATGGATTTTAGGTTGCCTTACGTGGGTATGACTTGGCCTTCGCTATCTCCCTTGCCGTGTACTTGTTGCTAGGACCCCAACAGCTGATTTATAAAATTTCCACAGTTAACATTGCAATATATATTGGTATAAATCCAGAATAAATTTCAAATTAATCAGATGTAGCATGATTCATGTGATGACGGAGTAAGGTGCAATTACTTTTATTTTTTGTGAAACAGTTCTAAATTAATTAACCTTTTTCTAAAATAATGAAGCAATAACTAGTGAAGTTACCAATAATTATTATGGTCCTGCCAAGTGATGTAATTTTTTTAAAACACATGCGTGGCACACGTGCATTTTCACTAGTGAATGTCTTAATTTTGGGAACCGGACAAAAATTCCTGGAACAAACACGGCCGCGCGACCTGTTTGGCTTTGGGCCTTTGGCTATGAGAAATATACCAAAGCGGCCCAGGCCCAGCATTTGTATCTAAGGTCCAAACCCTAAACCCCCTTGTTTCCGAAAAAATAGGAGAAAAAAGACGAGGCCGCCGCAAGCCGCTTCCTGTTCCCGTCGGCTCGTCTCCCGCCGCCGCTCTCCCCGGGTCTCCCTCCCCTTCCTCCTTCTTAGTAAGTATCTCTAGCTTGCTTGATGAATTCCACAAACCATGTCTCTCCGCGTTGCGTGATGCTCTACTAATTCAATCCGTCCAACCACCCACGGTTCGATTACGGTCTGCTTCTTCAGCGTGGAAGATTGTGATAAGCTGGTAGCGGATTAAGGCTTTCATTTGCGAGTTGAACTATGCGGCACCCCAAGTCCGGCGGGAGGGGGAGGCGGGGCCGCGGCCCACGCATCCCCGCGGCGGTGCTCCGAAAGCAGCAGGCGGTGGCGCCGAGCGTGGACCAGGTCACCGGCGCCAAGATCCCCAAGAGCTTCGTCTTCTCCCGCGGCAAGATCCCCTCCACGCTCCGCCACCTCCAGCAGGACCTCCGCAAGGTCATGCTCCCCTACACCGCCCTCAACCTCAAGGTACATCCTCCTATACTTCTTCGCAACCCCAGTCATAGCACATGAGTTGGTTGCGCTGCTAACAAGCTGTGATTTTGATTTCGAAACAATCCGCAGGAGAAGAAGAGGAATAACCTCAAGGACTTCCTCAATGTGTCTGGCCCTTTGGGTGTGACACATTTCATGATCCTCTCCAACCCCAAGAGCCTTCCGCACTTGCGAATGGCCAAGACACCACAGGGCCCGACCTACACGTTTCAGATAGAGGCGTATGCACTTGCTGCTGACATCGCAAACTCCCAGAAGCGTCCGAGGTGCCCCCCAGGGATATTCAAGAACTCACCACTGGTATATGTTGTGTCTTTGTCGTAGAATGAGATCATTTTGATGGGGTTATTGCCCTCTGATGCCTTGTTTACTGATGAATTTGTTCATGGGTTTGGCAGGTCGTGCTTAGTGGCTTTACAGGTCACGGCGAGCCTTTCAAGAGTTTAATTCAATACTTTCAGTATATGGTTCCTGCCATTGATCCAAATACTGTAAGTACAGGCAGTAACTTTACGGTGAAACTTAAATATCATCATTCTGGAATGTATTATAACAAAACTGCATTTTGCATTTTAGGTTAAGCTAGCGACCTGTCAAAGAGTCCTGCTGCTAAAATATGACAAGGAGAAGGGCGTTATCGATTTCCGGCATTATTCCATCAAGCTTCAGCCTGTTGGGGTCAGTCGCAGGATTAGAAAGCTCATGCAGAACAATCAAGTGCCTGATCTAAGGGACCTTAAAGATGTTAGTGATTACGTGACAAAGTAAGTGCTGTTCTGTCATTTCAACATCATACCGCAATGCAATATTTCAAAAGGTGATTTGCATAGAAAACCGGAAAAGCACATACGAAACCTGCACATGAGGTGTGAATTACCATTGGGATACATTGAAGTTCCTTGTTGAGGGCACCATATTTGGTGAAACTAATAGCATTCAGATTTGATTTGCAAATGGGGTTGTGGAATCACCTGCAACAACCATGTTATTGTGTCAACAAAAGCAAACAAACTTGTCAAGAAATTTGAAGTACTTCCTTTTTAAGCATAGTGACCGAATGAGAACTAGTACATTCTGAATTTTTGACCGGAGATAACTTTGATAACAACCAATCTACCCATTGTAGCATTCCTAGAAATATCCTTGTTGCATTGCACCAATATAGCCTAAATGTGAATGAAATATTATATGCTTTGTTTTCATCACAGAGGAATAATTACATATCACTTTCTTGTAACTTGCGGTCATCTCTTTTCCACCCCTCATGTTGGTTCTTGCGGGTTTCTGTCCAAACCCAACTTGCTTGGGACTAAAAAGGCTTTTTGTTGATGTTTGTTGAGATATGATATGATGTCAAGAGCAGGATCCTGGCCCGATGTACGATGGTCTTGGAAGCAATCATACAGTTAGCTAAATTATGGCTAGAGTTTAAGCATATCAGTTGCCCAGGCACAAGAATACATAGAAAAAAAAAATACTACCAGTAATTAACTTGGGTCTCGGATTTAATTTTGCTTACAAATGGGAAAAAGGAAAGAGCACTTTCATTCACTTCCATGTAGAAAACTAAAGGACCTATAACTTGTTTTTCTTATTGAGGGAACGTATAACTGGAACTTTGTGAGGTCTATTTTACATACTCAGAGGCATCAAAAGTTTCAGAAACATTGCGAGCTTGTCTCATTTTCACCTGAAATGCCCTTCTTATGATAGCCCTATAATGCTATTTTCTTGTCCCTCCCAACCTTTTATTTTCTAGTTTGTTATGTGCAGAGTATTTCACTTGAAAACTTGCTGCTTGCCTGATTATGTTTTTATAATGAATGAACCGGTACCTATTATGGTTTGCATTCATTATTTTTAACATGTACTTTTGTACATTCACCAGAGCTGGATATGGATCAGAAAGTGAAGTAGATGATGAAGCAGCGACTGTAAGTTTGGTGAGTGATGTTGACAAATTAAACCGGGCATCAAGAAAAAGTGCTGTTAGACTCCAGGAGATCGGACCAAGGATGACTATGCGCTTAGTGAAAGTTGAATCTGGGCTATGTTCTGGAGATGTCTTATACCCTGAACCTGGTGAGTTCTGTTTGATGCTGTGCTATTCCTGTTAAATAATGTCCGTTGCACTGTTTTTCGCTGACATTCTTTTCATTATCCATAATGAAGTGAAGGGAAAGCAAACTGATGAAGAGACAGGAGAAGAAGCTGATGAGTCCGCTGAGTCTGCTGATGGGTCCGAGGATGAGCTAGAGGATGGATCTGAGGATGAGATGGAAGACGAAGAGTAATATAGATATGCTTACCGTATGGAGGCACTGGTCACCTGGTTACTGCAAGGATACTCGACAATGTGAGTCCATGCTGTCTTGCAGCCACTAAAACAGAGCTCAGTTCATCCTAAAACAGGGATGAAGCGCATGCAAAGATACTTGGTCTGCTTCATGCTCAAATCATCAAGCGTTTATTGCTGTAACATGTCAATTTTGTGATTCGGGGTTCATAGGAAGCATTACACTGGCTCGCAACAAAGTTTAACAAAGTTTAATATTGTTGTGAATGATTTCCTGACACTAGTGAATGCTGAATTCACTCTGAGCCTGACAAGAATGACATACTACCCCGATTCCCCGAATGCACTGCACAAGGACCGTGTAGGTCTTCACTAACCAGGACGCTGTGCACGCGCAGCTCCTCACCTCCAGTCCTGCCAAGCACCACGGGTAGTGACATAGCGGTAGCAGATCAGGACAAAAAAAGGCAAATCGATGTTTTGCAAACCGGACGTCAAACCTCCCTGGTGGATCACAACCAATTTTTGATGCCATTTTCATTACAGATTGTGGTCATTTGATACACCTGCCATAGTTAAAACTACATACAGTCGAGTGTTGTCGTTCAACTACACTAACAGGCTATTTGGTAGCACAATAGTTCACCTCCTATTTCATCAGCTAAACAACCGCCGCAAAAATCTTTAATGGCCCAATCCTCCAGTAAAATAAAACAATGGAGGACAGACACAAGGCTCCTCTTACGACAGCTCAGATATTACCCTCTCACACTTCTCTTCTAGTATCTTCACGGCTTCTGTGAACAGCACCTCCGGGGGCATAGCTCCAGTGGACTCGATGGTGACTAGCAAGAAAGAACAATGGACAAAATAGCAAATTAGCACGTTGATGTAAGTATACTGAGGTCATTTTGGCAGAAATTTGGTGATCCAGTGATCCAAGGATGAATGCAAAATGGTAGCCAAGTTCTAATATACATAAATTAATTTGGGTCTTCACAACTTACAGATGAAATGGTCTCTAACGCCTCTCAGTTTAATTTTTTCCCCAGTTGATCCCATGACACATTGCCTACAGAGCGTGCATGCCCTTGGCCTAGCAACAACTGCCCTCTTTCCACCTGTGTATAGGAAAAAACAATTGAAGGGGTTAATGTAAACTGCAGAACAAAGAAAAAGCTGGATTCTGAGAAGGTTAAAGCTCCAACAGTATTCTTGTTTGATCTTTTAACCAATTCAAAGCTTCACAGGTCACATCTCACACTAAATTATACTAAACGACCATACTGCTTCAAGCATCAATGCATAATCTATTTTTTTGATTGAAAACCAATGGATAATCTAGCATAACAACTTACTAACTACCATCACAATTAACTACTAGAGTCTCTCAAAACAGAAGGGCGAAAAAGGTACCTTTCCCAAGGTCTTCAATGTCAAAAACCTTAACTGGGCACTTCTTCACTAGCTTCTCTGCATCATCACCCTCAATCTTTTCGAGAAGAACAACCTATACAATATAGGATACAAGCAATGACGTAGCTGTATGCGATTTTCTTGAACAACTTCCGTAGTGGAACAATTTTACCTCTGGTAGCATTCTGTACCAGGCTGTAGCCACTGGAGACCACTTGGCATGAACTTTCCCAACTCCCTTAACAGCATGTGCCTCAAGCTCAATAGCCTATAAAACGAACAGATCAAATTACAAGGCACAGAGTTCTACAGTGAATGGAAGTGTGGAATCCCCCAATTTCGCAAAAAAGGTTCTACATTTTACAGGGAAAGCACACCCAAGGAAACAAGTACAACACTTTCAGAATAACAGGTCTGATGGGAAAATATATATCTACAGTTTGTGTACCTCAGGCTTGATGACTTCAAATTACCAAAATAGATAATTCCTATGAAATAAATTAAGGTAAAGCTACTAAACATACATTAAACTCTGTAGTTTCTACTGTGACGGAAGTCTTTTTCTTACCATCTGGACTAAACAAGGTACCATAATGTCAGTACCTCATCAGCCACAAGGCCCAGCTGACTACCCATAACACATAATCCAAACATTAAATACAGAAGAAGAAAAAAAAAAGACATAGTCAAAGCAGTCCTATCATACTCGTGCATTCGTACCAAGGAAATAGGGCACAAGTTTACCTGTCCTGGCCCAAGCCTGGCTATAGTTATTTCATTGATCTTCACGCCAAGAGGCTTGTCAGATATCTCCTTTTGACTTTGACTGAAAGAAGTGAAGGTCTTCTGTTTCTCCCCAGCTTGTGCAGGAGCTTCTGTACTTAATTGGCTACCTTCTGGCAACCACTCTAGTTCACCAGATTTCACTGCACATAGAAAATTGTCAATGCAGTGACAACGATAGACAACCTCAAACATCTTTTAGAAAAGTAATTTTTTGGATGACTAACACATGAGATACTTGAGGCACGTAAACCCACTAAAATGGTAACTAATGGCCTGTTTGTTGCATAAGCTGGCTTATTGTCCATGGGTAATATGGTAATGTACCACTAAAGACTCCAAGATAAGCTAGAATAAGCTACCCTGGAGCAGCTTGTTTCAGCTTATTTTGGAATCTTGGGAGGTACTTTACCATACTACCCATGACCAATAAGCCACCTTATATAAATAGGCCCTAAGAATGGCCTGAATTTGAGAAACAGTATTTCTCTAGATGTCAATGTAATGGGGAGGATAAATAATTAGGCCTTATGCTTTGCCTAGAGCTTGGGAAACATTTGGGGATTAGAACTGCTTCTTCATTGATTGATTGATTGGTTCAAATGACTGTCGTGCCTCACTTTATATAGAGGGAGAGCCGACCCTAATCCTAACCAACTAATCTTCTCCCTAATTAACTTAACTCGAGGGCTAAGAAAGGGCGCCCGCTACAGTACCATGGACTGCTACAGGACCATAACAGTCAAGTACACACAAGATTACAACATAGTGCTCCTAAAATTTCAAATCTGAACAATGAGATACTATAAAAACAAGGTGTACCGGGCAATTCAAACAATGAAATGTTATAACAGCAAGGTATATGTAATGGTAGGGCTAGGTAACTACTAACTAGGTCTTATGCTATCCCCAACTCTCAAGCTCTGGGGATAGCATAAGGCCTAGTTACGTAGCCCCCATTACAGTATATTTGGCATTTATTGTGAAAAGCAATGCAGGATCATGACTCAAAATAATAACAAGGACAAACATTGACAAACGAACCCATTCCTGCATGATAAATAGTGGAAGGCCAAATTTACATATAGGGAAAAAAAATCAGTGTGATGAGAGGTATCCGACACAGACATTTCAGAAAACTAAGGCATACCTGTGATTCGTTGAGAACCCTTTCCACATGAAACATGCAGTTTATACACTATTGTGTTCCTTTCATTTGGGACATCGTTCTCTGTGGAAACAGAAAAGAAGAGTAAGATGGCTCTTATTATAGATGCATGAATGTGAGGCTAGAACAATTGAAGCTAAATACCTGAGATATAGTCAAAAAGCCTTGGATCTGCATCAAGTGGAATAAGTCCAAGTCTATGTGAAAGAACCTCATCTGCTATAACTGAGGTGTTGTCAACCATGAAAACTTTCTCAATTGCCATAGTAGGAACCTATCAATACAGAAAGGAAGTTTTATTTGAGCTTAAATCGACCCACAACTCCAAACACAGTAAAATACTGAAAAATAGATTCGTTCTTAGGTGATACGAATGAAGCCATGCAGATACCTCTGCAATGAGGATTCTCCGAAAAGCATTAGCCATAGATGCATCAATACCAATCATATCAAACTCTATATCATCTTCTGTGAGTCGATTTATCTCGATTTTAAAATCCTTGCGAAATTTCTCCACTGACACGCTATTATCAACTCCCATAGCAGCAAAAGCACCGGAGTATTGGAAGCCTTGAGTCTTTTAAATATATAAGAGAAAAAAATAAGAATGCAACTTATGAGCCTAATGATAAATGACTGCAATATGAATAAAACTAAATTCTTCCACAAACAATTAAGCAAGAAAACCAAACAAAGGCTAAAAAAAGTGTCCAATATGGATCCAGAGCAACAAATTCCCACAGCACGATTGAACCTTTCTCAAACCTAACAACCACTAAAAATCTAAATGGATTATTCACTAACAACAACATGACATATAACATTTCATCAAACTAAACACTATTTTCTTTGAAAAGCCTAAAGTAAATAAGCAAAAGGAATTTTTGGGGAATATGTTCAAGACATTATTAGAAGCAAGATAAAATCATAAAAGTATTAATATAGAACACAAACTTAACAGTGCAAAATAAAACCACTTGTTTACAGTATTCTGCGAATTCGCCAATTATACATGACATCAAAGTAACCATATTTTTCTTTGACATTAGGTCCCTATGTAAGATAAACTTATCAGAACACATCTATAGAAACACATAATATGCGCATAAAATCAGTGAGCGTGACAAACAGACAACTTAGCTTGGAAACATTCAGAGACAACACCACAGTAGGGGTTTCCCTACTGTACATTCCTCTAAAAAGAAGAAAAAATTCACAGACAACAAGCAAAGGCATGATTCTGGGTAGAATATAAATGGATACATGAATGGGGGCATCGGCCTTGCAGACAACACGGGTGCGCTGGAGTTCAAGGTAGTCTGGAAGCTTATTTTCCTGCTGATCGGGCACATCCTCGACCTCCTTTGCCTTTTTTGACCCCTTCTTCGGCATCCTTCCTCGGCTTCGCTGACTCTTTGTTCACTCTTGTACTGATGTTATGTCCTGTTCCCAATAGAAAGGCAGCAAAGAGTAAGCGCAGGTGCAAAGAAATTAGAGCAACTAGTTCTATATATGTTTACTTTGGTGCTGATTGCTGAACCTAGGATGGCTGTCCCTGTGCCTAGAATGAACAATAAAAAACTTGTATACTTATTAATTCTTTTGTACTACTTGCATTCTCTAGAAATATAACACGAATATACAGCAAACATGAAAGCCGTCTTCTGTACTACTTTGGTGCTGATTGCTGTATACGGTACACGTATCAGAATGAAATAAAAAAAAAGATTCAAAACAAATAACAGAAGAAAGAGATCAAAATTGCTAGTGATGTCAATCAACGCTCTATTGAGCTTCCTTTTTGGAAATTGATTAGCAATCATACTCCGGCACATCAATTTTTTGTCCTCGAGGTAGGAATGCACGGACAAGCTATATCCCAACACCAATTCAAGAAAGAAGAGCAAGAGAGAAGGCACCTCACGCGCCGCCACGTCCTGCTCTCAGCAGGTAGGTTTAGCGTCCGCCTTGCAGCCGACTTGGGCAGGGATGGGGACCGCGGGAAGCGCTTGCGGCGGGTAGGGTTTATGGGCACGGGAGGGAGACGCTGCCCCTTTTTTTTTTTTTTTTTTGATAGGGAAGGTTTCTTCTGTTCTTGGTTCCCCAGAAGAAAGAGAGCAATGCTACTGTGATAGTTTCGTGGGCCGCAATGTATTGCATGTTGGACCGCGAGAGTTGCCTCTGGGTTGAGACTTGAGAGGTTCAGGTAGCTCATTTAGGTGTCTCTAAAAAAAAAAAGGTAGCCCATTTAGGCCCTGTTTGCATAGATTGGATGGTCTCGGTCCAACATTTCTTAGAAATCATATCAGGTTCATCAGTCAGTATATATAATTATGAAATGCACGCCCCAACTTAAGGGAAAATCAATGCGTTAGCAAACCTGTTCACAGCCACATTTTCAATTACTCCACCTCCCCTTCCGCAGCACCGCCACTCTGATTTGCCCCCGCGCACCCGCGCACCACTAAGTTCCATCGTCCTGGTACAAGCAACTTGTCATTGTGGTGCCCCCTGGAGTTGGATCAGGTGCCACCATGTGCTCCACGCCAAGGTTTGCAATCCCATTCTTACTAGAAAAACCGGGCCGTACCGAGATGTCCAGTTACCGATCAGAACTGGAACAAAATTCAAATGAAGAAATTTGAATAAAAAATGTTGAAATTTTTGGTAAACTGGACAAGAATTCCGGTAAACCGGTTGAAAGAGAAAAAATGGAAAAAAATTTGAACCATCAAATATGTAAAACAAATCTAGATGCAATTTGCAGCGCAATGGTGCAACAACAACATGAAAATTTGATCGTTTGCTCAGTCAAAAAAATCGAGGAAGGTTGCTAGTTTGAATTTTTCTTCTTTTTTTCCCTTCCTTTTCAACCCAAAAAACTTGCGTGATTTTTTGACCCATCAAACGACTGAATTTTCATGTTCTTGTTCCATCATTGTGCTGCAAATTTCATTCTTTTTATATATTTTGTTTATGATTTTTTTTTCAAATTTTCAAAAAATAATAATAATTTTGAAGTCGAAAACCGGAGTTCCGGTTTACCGTGGTTTTGTAAATCCTGCTCCACTGCATCCATTAGCCACATTGTGCCAACGCACTTGCGTATGATTCCCTCTCTCTCAGTGTGTTGTCGCTGTTATTGTAAGAGGCGATTGCAGAACTAAGTCATGTTTTGGATTTTAACTCTGTAATGATTTTGTTTTCTGAAATTTACAAAATCAGCCATTTTTTTAATATGAATAAATAACTATGACATATTCCATTTTTGGAGCACTTAGCGGTGTTAATTGGTATAAAAAAAGACACATATGCCCTTTGTAAAACAGGTCATGTTTTTGCAAACCTTTGCAACTTTGGTCATGTTTTGAGTAGAAGCAATATGAATCAAATATTTGAATGAGTTTTTGGGAGAATTTAAATGATTTTAAGCATACATAACATTTTTTAAAATATGAACATAATTTTGATAGCTAATTTTTATACTTGTAAAATTGCATGTGTTTTGAGACGAGACAACCATATATTTGAAATTTCAGGCATATCATTTACAAGTGGAATTTGGATATAATTTTTACAATTTTTTTGACAGCATACTATACACCTAAATCATCAGTGGCTCTCCTTCAAATGCATCACAAATCGTTTGGAGAGAGAGAGAGGGGGGGGGGGGCGGTGGCGCTCTAGCACAATCTCCGGCCACCAATGCTACTCTGCGAGCTTTGTGCTCCTCCATGACGGAAAGGCCGAAGACCTATTTGGGCAAGGATGAGCTCGATCCCCCTAAGAAAGATGCTGACTTAGAGTGTCCTAAAAGCTGACTTTTAGGTGCCTTGTAAAATTAGTTTATTGTAGAAAAGGAAGAGAGAGAATGCTGCTAGCCCTTACTCAAGAGCTAGTTTCTAAAGAAAATGAGAGACTTAAATATAGACCCACTCCTCATCAGTTCTTTTTAAGAGCTGGCTGCTAGCTCTTAGCTAACTCTACATATTAAGAACGCTCTTAAGCAATAATAAGCTCAATCTCAAATTCTCAACAACGGATCGAGGTGGCAATTTGGGAGGGTGGATATCGATCCCGTTGGAAAAGGTGACGATTCAGGCGATAACACGATTGGGGTCAGCTCAGTGCCGTGCAAGACCAAGACCCTTTGCAAAGTCGGTCTTATTTTTCATTTTTGCCTCACGATAGCCCAGTGTGCCTTTCAGGCCTTATTATTAGCTGGGCAGTACTCCCTTTACCGTAATGGAGTATCTTTGTACTGCTGACCATTACAGCTGATTGATTGGCTAACTTGTCGTCTTACATCAGCAGGGCAGGTAGCCGGTGCCTTTCAATTCGGCCTTTGGGTACCTTTATCTTTGTACCTAGGACGATTACAGTTTACTGATATTATCATGCATGCATCTTCCTTGAGCTCGGGTTTAATACGTAGCCATTGCTCGCGCAAAACCCCGCAATTTCCACGCAAAGTATTCTAATACAAGTGGGCTCTGCAAGTGGTGGCGGCTGCCGATCAACTCTATAGTGAGTCGGAATTGAAGGATCAACGGCCGATTGGATCGGCACATACATGAATGATGAAGCAGTTGGTGACCGCATACTAGCTAGTGCTTAATTTTTTTGGATAAAGAGAAATTTATTTTATCAAGCAAATAAAAACATCCCGTTCTCTTCATCTTTCGATGAATTTAACCGTCCATTATTACAAAAGTTTCACTATGTGTAGACTCCGTCTATCCCTATAGGACAAATACCAAACATACAAACCGAGGTTGAAAGAATAGTAAAAAGTTCATCTTTAACATAACCTATTACTAAATTTCCACCCAGCTTAACTCTGCAATTTCTCGTATTATTAGGATTCAGGATCAGGGAGGGGTCCCCACCTAGCATGAATCGTCCAGGTCTCGGCACAGCTCAACTCGATCGGTAGCGGAGGCCTGGCGCCACTTCTTCAGGAGCTGCCTTGTTGCTCCAGCCTCCACCATGACAGCTTGAAGCTGTGCCATATGTTTTTTTTAAGCAACACAAGAGGAAAATACTCTACTGATTATATTTTATAGTTTAATAGAAAAGTTACATCACAACAAGTTCAGGAGTAAGAAAAAAACAGAAAACAGAAAAAATGAAAGCAAACTATGGTAGAACTTCTAGCCATGTTGTATATGATGTGAGGTAAAAATCTTGGCTTCGCTCTATGGATAACCACGGCGAATTCTTTTTTAACTTCTCATTGCAGACGTGCCATACGTTAGGCTACCCCGATTGTAGAAGGCTGGAAAAACTAAACTTGGTTTTACATGGTGTCCAGGACCAAGACACAAGTTTGGCGTCCCTGGCTGGGAACTTTGAAACTCAAGGACCATGCTCACTGCAGCTGTCGAGGGAGGGCCCTCTGCAACCAAGGCCACGGCCGCGCCACCCCTCTTCTATGCACAAAACTAGCTGTAGGGAAGCAGCGTCGGAGCTAGATCCCAAACAAAAGGAGGGGCCAATTGTTCTAAATGGTGCTCATTCTCTATGCGTGTGTGTATTGGGAAGAAAATTAAGACACCATTGAAGCCTTATTATCAATTGCATACAACATCAAGAAGTCATTTAAGCCTAATTGTTGATTGTATGCCACATTAAGAGGTCGTTTAAGTCTGATTATTGATATCATACATGCATATAGGGCCTGTTCGTTTGCGGGCTAAAATGGCCAAAGCTAAAGTTTTGGCCGAATTTGGCCCATTGGCTACCGAACAGGGTGCTAAAATGGCTGAGCAAAATGGCCAAAAGGGCTAAACCAGGGTGGAAAATTTACGCCCGGTAGAGGTGCAAAAACTGGCTAAAACAGCCGAATGACGTCCCCTGCCCCTCCCCCTAGCCCACTCGTCCCGTTCCCCTGCCCCTCCACTCTCCCGACCTCCACCCGCCGCTAGGGTTCGCGCCGCCGCCGCCTGTGAGATTCGCCGCCTCCGCCGCTTCCTCCCGTCCCCGCGGCGTTGACGTCGACGACTGCGGTGCCTCCTCTTCCGGATTCGGCAGCAACCGAGCAAGAATCGCCGTGTCCCGTCGCGGATTGGAGAAGGAATCGCGTCGCTACCCCGGTTCGCCACCTCCTCCGAGCAGCAGCCACCTCCCCGGTCTCGTGACGATGGATCCGGCGTCCATGGACGAGTTCGGTGACGATGGGCTCCTTCCGCTGTTCTCGCAGCCGGATCCGTTCTCCCCGCATCACTCGTCCGTCGGAAGCCGCCGGCCTTCCTCGTCTGCCAACGCGACCCGCCATGCCCTTGACCTCAACTCCGATTGGCCTCATCTTGGTGACTACCAGGACATCCTGCAGTCTGGCGGGGCTGATGGAAGTGGTGGCTCAGGTAGTGGAGGTGGAGGCAGCTGTGGCGGTGGTCCTGGAAGTGGCGGACGCCCTCCACTTCCAAGTCGTCTTGGCAGTGGTGAACTGGTGGGGGTGGCCGAACCCTCGGCCTCCGCGCTGGCTGTAACACCCCACCCTAATCATGGGCTAAACTTTATGTTAGTTCACATTGATCGTTTATTAAGGATCACATTGGAAAACTTAAGTTAAATGCAAATCATTTGAAAATAGTCAAATATGAGCTTGAACTAGAACTTCAAAATTTTGTATACAAGTGGGCCCATTTAAAAATTTCCTTGGCATCCAGGGGCAAAAAGATATTTTTGGAGAATTTTGTGGATTTTTCTACAAAAGGAAATGGGCCCAAATAAATCAAAGATTATTTGTCCAAAATCTGTCTTAATTGAATTTTAACTCAAAATTTAAATCGAATTAGGAAAAATTGCAATAAGGTAAGCTGTTCATCTTAGTGAGTCTTTTCAACCCTGAGTTTTTCAGATTGTTCTGAGCACAGGAGCATTGGTTTTAAATTGTCGCAAATCAACACGTGGAAAATCATTTAAAATTCAAAAATTGAGAAACGGCACTGTAGCTCCGCGCGTCACTCACTCTCTCGCTGCCCTCTGCTTGCCCATGCCGCGCCCTGTGCAGGTGCTATGGCCGTTGTCACCGGCGACTAGCCCCAGCCAGCTGCCTCCCACTCCCCAGGTCAAGTCGTCGTCGTCTTCCTGGTTCTCTCCTCCTTTCCCTCACGGAAGCAAGCCGCCATGGCCGCCAGAGCTTGAACCATTGCTTGCAGCCACCACCGTCATCCTCTGACCTCGACCTCCACGGCAAAAAGGAGCGCCAATACCCCCTCTAGCTCCTCCCCATCACCAATTTCAAGCTCCCTCGACGAAACTCGAGATCGACAGAAGATTTCACCATGGCCGCCGGATGACCACCTTGGATGCCATCGTCGATTCCTCGCTTCACGGTGAGTTTCCGTTCGATTCCTCGCACGTGAAGCTTCATCATATCCCTAAGAATCCATTCAAGTCATCTTTTGTGCGAATCCATCACCCATATCGACGGATTTTGCAGTTTTCTGGCCGCCGGTTTTCGTCCTCTGTCCTTTTTACTGTTCACGATTCAACTCAGAAAAACTTCAGAAATTGACCAAACTTGTAAATTCGATAAAAATTAAAATATAACTCATAAAAATGTGAAACAAATTTTGTTAGTTTCCTTGTCACTAGATATACGCTGTGGTACAACATAAACATCTGAATTCGTCTTAGCTAATGTTATAAAATTCAGATAAGAGAATCAGGAAATCATTTTTATAAAAAGGTCTATACATGCAAAAATTCTGATTTTTGGCATACATACTCCTTGTGAGTTCACTGAACTGCTCACAAAATAGTTTCTTGAAATTCACCATATTTTAGGAGTAATTTCAGTTTCAAGTTTCTAGCAAAATCTTTTTTTATTATTTTATTCCTGCACTTTTTGGCATCAAATTTTGGATATGTTACTGTACCTAGGATTAAGTTGCTAAATAAAAATACAAATTTAATTTTAGATCTTCCAGAAACCTTTTAAAGAATTTAGAAGAAGATCCCTTATTTGCACGTAAGGAAATTCGTAAATTCAAAATAATTTGTGTAAATCACTTGAGACCAGAATACTAAAATCTGGTAAATGGCTCTGCAAGCATGTTGCATTGTGCAGAATAAAATCATCATGTCATATTTGTCAAGGAAGTTCCATGAACCCTTTTTGACTTTGTGCATATCATTGCATTCATTAAGGAACCGACGCCGGACTCGAGGACTTGGAGCTCATGACCGAGGAGACCGGCGCTGACTTGAACGTGCTCAAGTGTGCTAACCACCAGCCCCAAGGCAAGCCCCGGTGCACTCCTATGTTTACAAAGTTTTTACCTTTTCTCACATGTACTTCGAGTCATGAATTGTTCATTTAAGTTTTAGGAGTTGTATGGAACCGTAGATACATTTGCCTTACATGCTCCTATAGGTGGGTTAAGTTTTGTACAGCCGCTCGGTAGATTTTGGTAAGCTTAAGGTTGTGTCACCGATAAAAATCGAGTGGTATGGAGACCGCTCGGTGTAAGTGGAGTCGGATTTACTATATGTTCTCACATGATGATGATAATGAATTTGAGACCGAACGGGGAAGTTTCATGTGTAGGTTGGGGTGATAAGGCCCGCCTTGTTCGCCATAGCCCCGTTTGTGTCGGTTGAGGACCGTTCGTTGTGGCCCCGTTGAGCAAGTTTGAACAGTACCGGATACATGCTAGCAGAATGGGAACTAGTAAACTGAGTACCTCGATGTTGTATTGTTGGACGCCCCCCCCCCCCCCCCCTCCCCTCTCTTTTGGTGATGAAGATGGTCACGGTGGTTCACGGGTATGTGTAGGAAGGGAGGGCACATGGGCTAACCACGGATTGCTCCGGCGTGGGTATCGCGTGGAGGACGTGTGCTCGGGAGAGGGGAACTTGGACCGACTCTATGGTGTCTTGCGAAATGTTGCCGTGCGTGACTCCTTCGAGTGTGCGTACGTCGTGTATTCCGGGTTTCGCCTACAGGTGTAAATCGATTCGAATCGCCGTCCCTCGCGGTTATTGAGTACCACTTGTTCACTGCGTCACATCGTAGTAAGAAGTGAATTGAATGGATGAATGTTGCTGAATTGTATTTCAATTAATTGTATTGCCACTTGTTTGATTTAGCCTAGGTGCAAACATTTAGATTTCTGCAATAAAAGATAAATTTAGCTAAAACATGAAAGAAGGACCAACTCTTAATGCTATATTTATGCAAAGATACATCCTTTTGCCATGTCAACCCCCTGCATGCTAGAAGTCGGTCTTAGAAGGCCAAATTTGACGGGTAAGACTTGCTGAGTATTAGTTGCTCAGGGCTTTTGTTGAAAATATTTATGCAGGTAATTGGTCTTTTGAAGTGGTTCCTGTTTCTCCTACTTCGGAGCATGAAGAGTGAAATTGTGTCTATGGCCGGACATGATATCACTTTAGTTATATCGTCGTGTGTTTCGTTTCCGCTCGCTTTTATGTAATCGAACTTTGTATCCTATGTTAATTATGGAACCAATGTAATAACTAAACTTGTTGTAAAATTATTTTAATTATGCTTATATGTGTGGTCATGTGCATACTTGCTTCGCCAAGTATCCCTCGATTATGATCCTGGTTAGCCAAACCCCTCATTAATTTGAGATGGGGTGCTACACTGGCCGCGGTCGCGGCTCAGGGTCAAAGAGCGGTGGCGGAGGGGGTACCAGCCTCCCGCGCGCGCTCGACCGGTTCGTGGGCAAGGGAGGAGTGCGTCTCAACCTTCAGGTTCCAGGGCCGGCGGTCTGCGTCGTCCTCTTGAGGACGAGGATGATGCGGACGTCAAAGAGGTTCCGCCAAGCAGGCTGCCGCCAACTGCTGAGGTATGAACATGTCTTCCCGTGCATTCATTTACATTGCACAGCTGTGAACGTAGAGTTTTAGTTGATTGCGTGTATGTCATTAATGATGTTTAGAGTACGAAAGACCGATGTCAGTGGACCGATCAACGAAATACTCTGTTGTGTCAATTGCTTGTGGAGCAAATTCACATGGGTAACTACAACGACGGTTTCCTCAGTCCTAGAGGTTACAAGATCCTTGTTGACAAGTTCCATGTTGTCACACAACTGAAGCATACTAAGAAGCAGCTGTCAACCAGGATTAGGCAACTTAAAAATATGTACAATTTCATCCAATACCTTAACAACAAGACAGGGATCGGTAGGCATCCGATCAACGGCTGGATTAGAGCTGACGACAAATGGTGGGAAGATGAAACCAAGGTGAATATCTACTGTATTAATTTTTCCATAGCTATGTAAGGTTGTATCAGGAGCAATGTTGGAAGCTAATAAATCGTGTTAAAATGGATGCAGGAATGTTCTGAGTGGAAGAAGCTGAAGCATGGCCCTCCACCGTACTATGACCTGCTGGATCAGATATTTAGAGGTGTGGCCGTGGATGGTTCATCCGCTTATACCCCTGCGCAGAAGGAAATGGATGTAGATGAAGAGGATGATGATGACCTGCAGGAAATTAATGAAGACAGTCCAATGAGCCATGGCAGCCACAAGAGAAGCAGCAGTACATCGACCACAACTACAAGTCCAAGCAAGAAGAGCAAGAGCCCATATCTGAAGGCAATGAACAAGATGATAACAACATCTTCAGCAAATTCAGACCGTAATGCTGCTTTGTTTGAACAGATGGCCTCTATTAAAGTGGCAACCAATCAAAGTGTTATGGAATCATTTCTAGAGAGGCAAAGGCAGGAGGATAAGAGGCTGCGGCTGTTAGCAGAGAACCAGCGGGCAAAAGAAGAAAGGCTGCGGGCTCAAGAAGAAAGGGAGAAGCTAGAGGAAGAAAGGGAGAGGGCATAAACTAAACAAGCAAAGCAATTGGCTTTACAAGCTGGAGTCAAGGAAACTAGTGCTGAGTACTATGCTTTGTCATCCATTTGTGCCGGCAAAAAGCTTAGAGTGTTCTTCCTAGACATGGAAACAACAGAAGGAAGAGTTGCTTTCTTGCAAAGATGGTGCAGGGAGCACAACTTGATGTAGGAACTTGATGATGAAGAAGTTTGAGTGATGTGTGTAGTTGTCATGTAGTACCTTTGTGTGGAATAGTTTGTAGACTCCAATGTTGATGAACTTCATGTATTCGGTTTCTGAACTACATGTTTATTAAATTTGTGGCAACTTGATGCCTTTTCATAACTGCATGTTCATTATGTTAAGAGTCTAGTGTTGATGAACTTCTGCATTTTGATTTCTCACTGATTTAATTTCATTGTTCTGTTGCAGGATGTTGCTGCAATGATACTTGATGATGATGAAGACCTAATGACCATGATGTTGGCCATGGATGAAGAACAAAAGAGATTTGATCAAGGGATGGTGATGTTCGGTATGAATCATTACCTCTGCCATTATGATAAAGATAAAAGGGTTAGAGGGCCAGAAACTGGGGAGGAATGGGTGCTTAGAAACCTATCTGATCCAAGTGAATGCCACAGAATGTTGAAGGTCACTCCTGAAATTTTTACTCATCAGCATTGGTTGGTTCATATGGGCTGACCTCAACCACAAAGAGTAGCAGCCTTGAGGCTTTAGGAATGTTTCTTTGGATACTTGGACAAGCTGTGTCAGTTAGGACTGCTGCAAACAGATTTGGGAGGTCTTTAGACACAGTGAACCGCAACTTCGACAAAGTCTTGAAGTCTGTACTGAAGTTAGCAGCAGATAACATTAAGCCTCTCGATCCGGAGTTCAAAACAATCCATCCTAGGCTCAATGAATCTAGGTTCAGTCCACATTTCAATGGATGTATTGGTGAAATAGATGGGACCCATATCCCTGTGCAGATAGACAGTGATAAAATGGGTCAGTATATTTGTAGGAAAGGCTACACTTCACAAAATATTCTTGCTATCTGCGACTTCGACATGAGATTCACATATGTACTGGCTGGTTGGCCTGATTCAGTGCATGACATGAGGGTATTCAGAGATGCAACAACAAAGTGGACAACTACATTTCCTCATCCACCACCAGGTACACTCTAACAGCTTGGTCATTACATCTGTCTCATCATTATGCAGCAATGCATGAAGTTGACAATTTCTTTTATTGCTGCAGGGATGTTTTACCTTGTGGACTCTGGATACCCCAACAAAACTTGATATCTTGCACCTTATAAGGGGACCAAGTATCACCTGCCTGAGTTTCGCAGAGGGCCAATGCCGAAAGGTATGAAAGAGACATTCAATTTCCTTCATTCTTCTCTTAGAAATGTAGTGGAGAGGGCCTTTGGAGTCCTCAAAGAAAAGTGACGGATTCTGAAAAAAGTGCCTAGTTTTCCAATGAAAAAACAAAGTCACATTATAGTGGCATGCATGGCACTTTATAATTTTATTAGAGACAGTGCTATGCATGATGAAGAATTTGCCAAGTTTGAAGAAACTGAAGAGTTGGATGGAGGCGAGGACGAGGTGGACAATGACATGGACGGGTATGAGGAAAGTGATGATGAATCAAGTGTCCCCGAAGGCATCAACATGAGTCAATTCCGTGATCAAATAGCCCATGCTTTGTTCCAACGCTCAAGGTAAGATAATGTGATCAATTTCCATGGACTTGTAATCTTGGTGTTGCTGTGGACGAGTTATGTTTGTAATGACTTTTAAAATTCCAAGTTTTGTAATGTGGACTGCCAATGTGGCCTCATATGTGTGTTTCGGTTCAATTTGTATGCAATTGCATGGAGTTGCATGGATTTGGGGGTATTTGTGTCATTTTGAAGAGGAATTTTCAACTTTAGCCCATGCAAACGAACACCCCTTGGGCTAAAATTATGGGCAACATTATAGCTACTACAGTATCTGGGTACAATTTTAGCTCCTAAAATTTTGGCCGGCCTGGAAACGAACATGCCCATAATGAAAAATTTACATGCAGGAAGTAGTCTCCTCACCCAAGCATACAACTCCAAATTAAACCTGTCGCTCTCGACACCCCCCCCCCCCCCCCCCCCCCAAACAACTTCGCAGAGTCCATCAACCTGCATTAAACAATCTCTAATCCACGCAAGCATGCAAGTCCAGCCCGCACGCGTCTTCTATGCAAAAAAGCCAGACGAGCTAGCGATGCGCGCCACGCCCCTCCCCCTCTTCACCGCATCATTGCCACGCCTGCTCCCACAGTCCCACTCCGACCACTCGCGCTCCACCGCTTTGCCGGAGCGCACTCTCCCGATGGCCGCGGGCCGCGGCAACGGCGATGGAGGAGGATATGGTATGGGCACCATTCAGTACCTTTTTCTTCTTCTTTTTGAGCTTTGTACTAGTAGCATGTCCTGAAACACAAAAATTCATTTGGGAAAACCAGAAATCTCCGCCCGAATCAACGTACGCACGCAGTTCACGTGAGTGACGTGACCGCTTCTGAACAGGCAGTCCAAACTATAAGCCCTCGCCGCGGACATGTGTCCCGAAGCTCCCCCAATCACGTGTGGCCGCGTGGCCCGGAACTCGCAGCTCCAAGCCCTCACCGCCGGACACCTGGCGCCGGTCGCGTCCACCCAAACCCTCTCGCTCTCTCCCACTCCCTCTCGGCTCGAACCCCACCACCACTCCCCCACTCGGCAGAGTCAGTCCACTAACCCGCATTAAAACAATCTCGAATCCACGCAAGCAACGCCCGCCCGCGCGGCTTCTACAAGGCCGAGGAGATGCTCGCCACGCCCGCCCACGTCACTGCGCCACCACTTCAACTCCCTTCCTGCTCTCACTCCCACCACCGCCACCGATTCCGCTTCCGCTTCCGCGCTCACCGGCGCGGGCCACGACCGCCCTGCCTCCCTCGTCTCAGGTGCGTGCGATCGATAGCCCCGGATCCGCCCCGCCCGATCCGCGACGCGGAGGACGACGCTTGTCCGATCGGTCTCTCGCCTCGCTGACCCCTCCCTTCGCCTGCAGGTGCTGCGTCGGGGGCCCGTCGCCAGCGGCGGCGGAGGGGAGGATGGCCGCGGCGGCGGCGGGTGAGATGGTGTGGACGCGGGTGGTGGAGGAAGGCGTGTTCCGGTTCGACGCGTCGGAGGCCGCGCGCGCCGCGGCGGGGCCGAGCCTCTCGTTCGCGGACCCGCGCCGGCGGGAGGCGCCGCGGGACGGGGCGGACGCGCCCGCGGTGGTCCCGGCGTGCGAGGTCGCGGGGGGCGTGCAGAAGGTCGTCGTCAAGGTACGCGACGCAGGGACCGCCCGTCGGCCATTGGTTGGGAACTTGCATTGAGGGGTGGTGAGTGCGTGTTCGGCGGCGTGGTTGGTTAGTCAGTCATGCCTGACCCTCGTCGCGTTGTGCTTGGGTGGTGGTTTGTTGGATTGTTCCTAGATGGCTAGGCCGATGGGGAGAACGGTGTGAAATGCTGATCTCCGGATTCGTAGCTGCTGCTCTTTTGGCGTTGTTATTTTGTTAGTCAGCGTAAACACTGTCATGACTCACCATCGGTGTACCATGACATCAGGGACTATACATATGGAGTGCAGGACATAAATGCATTCATCATAAGCCTAATAATGTACTCTTGCAGCGAGAATATATTAACACATACTAATGGTACATAGATGGTGCAAATGGTTTGTAATCATTGCAGGAATTACATATCAACACATTGTGATACAATAGCTAAATTAGGCAGTAGGCAATCCGAAGTTTTTCTATACCAAAGTGGGACATGGGGCCATTGATTGATGCCCTCCAAAATGGAACATCTTCTAAACCAAAGTGGTTAGCGTAACTACTAGTATCTATTCGAAACTTTACATCTTTAAATATTCATTTCACTAAATCATACGCCGAACTAGACTAGACTGACTTATGCGGTTATGCGCTGAACATGGTTTTCTTAAACCTGATCATGGTAGACTATGACTCATGCCTTTCTAACTCCTGATGTATGTCCTTTCTAATATTATGCCTCAGAAAACTCTAAGCATTGTCTCCAAGTCCAGATGTTCGTATGCTTACTTGTCTCTTATTTGAGCAGCTTCCTTCTGGGACATCTTTCTATGGCACTGGAGAAGCAAGCGGCCCACTTGAACGGACTGGAAAACGAGTATAGCTTCTGCATGAATAAATATTTCGTTGCTAATTTTGTTGCCGCTTCCATATTTGGGTTTATGACCGGCCATGACATCTTTTCCATCAGGTTTTCACATGGAACACTGATGCATGGGGTTTTGGGCCAGGAACCACTTCATTGTACCAGTCACACCCTTGGGTTTTGGCTGTCTTACCTGATGGAAAAGCATTAGGTATCCTTGCTGACACCACTCGGCGATGTGAGGTATGTCTCCTTTCATTCCCCATACAACATATATTTATTGGCAAGTCAACTGATATTTGTTTCTTTATCTCTTAACCCAATAATTGTTCCTGTGCAGATCGACTTGAGAGAAGAATCTACTATTAAATTTTCTGCCTCATCTGCTTACCCTATCATTACATTCGGGCTATTTAATACGCCAGCTGAAGTTATGACATCGCTGTCACATGCAATTGGTATCCCTTCTCAAGTTTCAACTTCTTTTCTTGTAGAAATGTAGTAATGTTGATACACTTGAAATGTTATATATTCTGTACCCATTTTTTGTTTATTGTATTTCACATCATTATGGCATGAAAACCTAGCCACGACCCTGTGAGCAAAGTGAAGAGAAAAACTTAGGGATTGTAATATATGTGTGATTCACGCAACATTGAAGCATGATAGACCATCTCAAGATGTATTAGAGGCTCATAAGAGCCACGTAATTGGTCACAATGTCAGTGGGTATATGAAAACTAAGTAAAACCTGTAGGTGTTTGACCATAAAAGTTTTGCAGGTGAGTTTTTACAATTTTCCTTTTGTTCATTAATAACAAAGCTCTCTGCTCTAGTACGAATCCGGCTTTTATAACAATATGAAATATGTTATTTCATTCAGTGCATTTTGTAAATCTTTGAGTAATGCTATGGTATTGATTAGCTGAGTTTGCAGTTCTTTAATTGATTGACATGACACTAATAGCACTGTTCTGTTCATTTGAAACTGATGTTGCAGTAGGGGTATGGTGTCTAATTCTCTCCTGCTTGTATTGGTCTTGTGTCAGTATTTTTCGTCCCAACTAGATTTAAGCTACTTGAGACAGCATTGTTGCCTCTGTTCCTATCTCCTGACAATAGGCCGTAGCAGAGCACATGTTATTTTATTTGCTGCCTAGTCAAATGAAATGGAACGAATTTCCTTTGTAGGTACCGTGTCCATGCCCCCAAAATGGTCACTTGGCTACCATCAGTGTCGTTGGAGCTATGATTCTTCAGAGAAAGTACTGAAGGTATTTTCTTGTCCGACTGGAGTTTTTATGTGTATTGTTTTTCCTGGAGGGATTATTAATGTGATATTTGAGTTGCAGCAACCCCTACTCTTTAACTTTGATGAATTTGTTGTGTGTATAGTCATGTTTAACTAGTGTTCGCATCAGTATCTTCCTTTACTTTGGATGAATGAAGGCGCAATGTCGCATCCTTATTTTTGGAGTGCTCTTTTATGGACTGAGTAACATGAAGTGTCTTCCTATAGCCTCCTTCCAATTGTACACATTTTTTGTGGGCCCCTATGGAACACAAAAATTTCACTGGAATCAGTTCAATGCCTTGGGATTTAGGGAAACAATTCAGCGTTCCGAAGGGGACCTACACTATTACATCTCTATCTCTAAATATGAAATGTCACTTCAACTAGAATGTGGAGTAAAGTGGTTGTACATTTTTATTTTTCATATCCTAATTCCATCATTACTGATATTTATCAGTTATCACCAAGGATCCACATGTCAAAAAATTTAAACTTTTTAACTACTTATTATATTTGATTATATATGTCAAAATATATAGACGAGAGCCATTTAAAATATGCAACTAGACTTTCGGTAAATGCTTTTTTATCCATTAGATTGCAAAAGCTGAAAGCAAGGTCAGAACTTCAAATTTGAGACTTTGAGAAGTGAAAATAACTTAATAATAGTGTCAAACGATGTATATGAAAGCATGTTCTACTTTTGAAACGTGGTGATCATTTTCTTAAGCTGAAGTGGAAACAAAAGTTTATATCGACAAAAGTTTTATGCTTCTGCTGTATGTTGGAGAGATGATCACATATTGGAAAAAGATGATATTCTGCTTCCAGGACCTACTGAAGTCGTTCATAATCATGAGTTTTAATTGTTGATCGTACTATTTGAGTCATTGTTCCATTCACTGTCTTTATTTAATTGTCATGTGATCCATTTTGAGATGTTAATATGCTATAATACTTTGTCCTTATTCATTGCTTATTTATTGCTTCCACAGGTTGTGAGAACGTTTAGGGAGAAAGGCATTCCATGTGATGTTGTCTGGATGGATATTGACTATATGGATGGCTTTAGGTGCTTCACCTTTGATAGTGTAAGTAGTTTACTCAATTGTAGTTGGTACACATAAGTACTTGCATTACATTTCTTCCCTGCATGTTTTCTAAATATACTGCATCAAATGTGTCAAAAAGATCCTGTAGCCATTTGCTTTTATCCAGTCATTATGTTTTGAATTTTGTGTATTTTATCCTAAGCCAGATAGTGTTCTCCTGAGTACATTTTGACCACTTTACATAACCACTGATTTTGTTTTATTTTTAAGATCTTTACTGTTGATATGTTACAGAACCGTTTCCCTGATCCAAAATCAATGGTGGAGGATCTCCATTCCATTGGCTGCAAAGCAATCTGGATGCTTGACCCAGGAATCAAGAGGAGGAGGGTTACTTTGTTTATGAAAGTGGTTCCACAAATGATGTTTGGATTCAGAAGGCAGATGGCAGCCCATTTGTTGGTATGTTTCGTTAATTAAAATATGACCCGTCTTCCATTGTTTTGAACTTATTTGGAGGATACACCTCATATATTCTAATTCAGGGGAGGTATGGCCTGGTGATTGTGTTTTTCCTGATTTTACGTCTCAAAGAACACGTGCCTGGTGGTCTAGTTTGGTAAAGGACTTCATCTCCAATGGCGTTGATGGAATATGGAATGATATGAATGAGCCAGCTGTTTTCAAAGTAATATTTCGTGAATCATTTATTTAATATCATCTTGTTTAATATTTCCTATGTAACTGAAACCTATGGTTGCAACTCGCAGACTACCACAAAGACAATGCCCGAAAGCAATATTCATAGAGGAGATGCTGATCTTGGTGGTGTTCAGAATCATTCGTACTATCACAATGTATATTTGCGTTCCCTGCTATGGATAGTGGCCAATGGCCATGGAAGTCAGTCACATATTTTTTTTTCCTGCTTTATATGTATTGTTATATGCGCCTTAATAATTTCAGGTCTATGGTATGCTAATGGCAAGATCCACTTATGAGGGAATGGCAATGGGAAATGCTGCTAAACGACCATTTGTCCTTACTCGAGCTGGTTTTATAGGAAGCCAGCGTTATGCTGCAACATGGACTGGTGATAATCTGTCAAACTGGGAGCATTTGCACATGAGTCTACCAATGGTTCTTCAGTTGGTAAGTGAAATATTTGTTCCAAGCGTCTTAATTTCTAACGTCCTAGTTTTTACCTTTTTATAATGTGTTCCCAGTTTACCCAATAACAAAAATGTTCTGAGTCAGACAGAAGAAAAAGAAAAATGTATACACTTATGTGTAATTATCTGGTTGGCCGGCCACTTTGAGCAGTTTATTAATTGTGTACAACCTCTGGCTGTAAAAGAAAGCATGTCTGTCAATACTTAGAAATACTATTGTTCACATTCTGTATTAGTTACAAAATTCATTTTAATGATTACTTGTGCTTTCAATACTGTTATGCTATTCTTGTTTCTTCTTTTCTTCGTCGCAGTGGGCACAATATTTCTTCTGCGTGTTATCGAAAATACTGAATAGTACACTTCTAGGATTTGACCATGTGATTATCCAATCAGGGTCTCAGTGGTCAGCCATTGTCAGGACCTGATATTGGTGGTTTTGCTGGAAATGCTACTCCAAAACTTTTTGGAAGATGGATGGGTGTTGGTGCATTGTTTCCATTTTCTCGTGGCCATACCGAAACTGGAAGCATTGACCATGAGCCTTGGTCCTTTGGCGAAGAGGTATTTGTTCATGTTCCCAAGGCTGCCATCCACATTATGCTGTTGCATGAACACAAGCAAAACAAATGTTTCATTCAGGAAAACTTTATTCACTTTGCTTGTTTCTGCTTTCCCAAGGTTTTATATTTGGGTTTAGTATACAATTGATTATAAAGTATTTTTATCCCTATGAAAGCTTGTTACTGAAAACGCCATACATTTATTGAGGATTGCCTTCCTTTTTATTCTGCCAGTCAATTGTGCTGTAAATTAGATTTGAATTTTTTTCATAGGAGTTATAGCTGTCAGTTTAGGATCTCAAGGTGCATACTAGTATAATCATGGGTAGCTGGGTTATGCTGGGGTCCGATCGCTTTTGAGGCTCAAACTTTAGGTGTGTTTGAATGTGGTGTGGGTTGGGAATGTCAATATGAGGTGGCTTTTAAGGTAGCGGACTTCGTATAGGTATAAGGACCGTGTGCCATTCCCTTGTTTGGATGCACTAAGTTAGGATTTGTGATTAAATCCAACACCCCCCCCCCCACACACACACACACACAAAAAAAAAAGCAAAATAAGATACTCAAAAACATGGTTTCTATCCGGCGTCGTTACTCCTTGTTCTATGCACTAGTAGCCCTGTGCATGGGTTGGAAGACCCGCCTAATCCACCCACCCAAGCCCAACCCAACCCGTGAAAATAGCTCATGCATGGGTTGGGTCGAGATGGGTAGAACCCATGAGTAACGGCCTCCCGTCGGATCCGCAAGAAGGACGTCGTCGCCGAACGCGGAGGCGGCGCGCCTGCTCAGCCCCGGCGACGACACTCGCATTTCGCGGTCCACCGCGTGGCCGGAGTCGTAAGAGACGGCCGAGGAAGATGTGTTGTTGGATGCCGCCGCCGGCTGCTGGAACCGCTCGACGTCCTCGGCCGAATTGACGGCGTCGACCTCGCCGCATATATACTTGGCCCACGGCCGCCGCCGTACGCCGTGGAACCGCGGCTCGCCGTCGGCCTTGCGCTTCCTGCCCAAGAGCACTAGCTCCGACTTTGCCCCTGCCGTCCGTAGTCGCGGTCACCGTGGCCCTGTGCTCGGGCTCGACTTGCTTGCCGTGGCCGGGGTGTAGAAGGTAACCCAGCTAACCCACCGTAATCACAAAAAAAAAGTAACCCACCTAACCCACCCAATCCAAACCGCCTAACTAATCATTTGATGGGTGGGTTGTAAACCCATCTTAATCCGTGTAAGCCCGCCCATGCACAGGGCTAGTACGTAGTTATGACGTGGGTTCTCGCCAATTGGCCTGAGCCCGTCGGCAGCTCCTTCCTTAGGCTACATTCCTTCCTTCACCACGCAAGTAGGTTCTGATGCATTTGCCTCAATGCAATGGAAGAAAAGATCACCCATGGAGTGAACTGGGTGTCTGATAGTTACAATGATGTGGAAGAATCAAATGAGGTGTGATGGATTCATTGGCCAGCGATACTGAAGTCCAAGACTCTTGTTATCTTGAGAGTCCAGGCCAGCATTCGAGGACCCACATACGTAGTAAACTACATACCCAGGCAAACAGCAGCTAACGGATGGCACGAGGAGCAATGGTGCTTAACTGTAAATACGTAGATCGTTGTTCGAAGCTTTTTATATTTTTGTTTGGTTGGGGGGGGGGGGGGGGGGTGGTAATGTATGGACTGAGGGAGTAAAACAGAACAGGCAAGTAATATTTTTAGGCAGTTCTATTTCTCCACCAATTAGCACATATCAATATTTTGTTAATCAAACTAGTAAAAACATGATGCCCCCTCTTTTATGTGTGAAGTGCACTCCAACCCCCTTGTTTTCATGACATTAGATTCCTCCACCTCATGCATCCTTATTTTTCTTCCTTCGAGAACGTACACATATTTCATTAAGAGAGAAGAGTTTGAAACAACACAACACCCCCCCTAGTAGAGAGTGGGGGGGAGCATGGGCACATGGAGACCGAAACTAACTACTTACTAAATATACAAAACCAATGACCTGAAACAACTACGAAACTACCACACAAACACCCCTTGTTGAGTCTTCACGGGTGACAATACTAGTGTTAATTATTATTATCTTTTATTTGTAACAAACATTCACTTGCTCCAGCTGATTGGTTGACACTGATCTATACCCATTTATGAATTAAATTTCTTTCTGCGGGCTCGCAAGACTGAGATATTGTGTTTGAGAAAAAAAAAGGGACTGGGATATTGTGATATGTTGTATTTTACATAATGTGCATGTAAATCAAAACCCTTTCATATTGTTTAAAATTCTACTTTTCTTAATGGAAAAATTATGGGCTAACTGGAACAGTTCATACACCTTTCAGTGCGAGGAAGTTTGTCGCCTTGCGCTTCTTAGACGGTACCGGTTATTGCCACATATCTACACTCTATTTTACAATTCACATATGAAGGGTACTCCAGTTGCTGCTCCAGTTTTCTTTGCTGGTAATGAATGTTCTTTTACTTCTGCCACTCTTGTTTTCTTTGCTGATAATAAATGTTATTGTACATTTCACTTCTGTACCACCAATTGTAAGCTGTCTTAGATGTTTGCAGGATGTAGGAAGAACAAAGATGAAAATTTATTGCATCAATTCTTTTGTAATTCAGATACTTACATCTTCACTAAGACTTTCATTATTGAAACTTACGAATCTTATTCCTTGATTTCTTTATAGACCCACAGGATCCTGAGTTGAGAAAAGTCGAGACTTCCTTTCTCCTTGGACCACTTCTAATCTGTGCAAGGTAATGGCTTCACATCAGTGCCCTCACAATTTTCATCTCTTTGTTCTCTTGGGATCCATGATGTGCTATGGAATGCCTGTGTATGTAGCTGTGTTACAAATGATTTGCCTTCAGTCGTTCCATTTTGTACCATCTATTATATATAGATAGGTAAATAAGTTGTTTCTGCATCTCTATGCTACCGTGAGTCTTTGATCTTTCCCCTCCTTTTGCAGCACTTCACCTGCTAAAGGGGCTCATGAATGTACACACAAGTTACCAAAGGGCATTTGGTTGCTTTTTGATTTCGGGGATTCACACCCTGTAAGTTGGCATGTAAACTTGTATTTTTGCTGATTCTATGCTATCTTGAGACTGATTTTGGAATGGTTAATGATTTAGGATCTGCCGGTGCTGTATTTACGTGGTGGAGCAATACTTCCTATAGGCCTTCCGATTAAGCATGTTGGTGAAGCAAGTTTGAATGATGATTTGTCACTCATTATTGCATTGGATGAAAATGGTATGCACCTTTAAAAAAAATATCCCATGAAATTGGAATGATACCGAGACGATTAGAATGACAATTAGGGTGCGATTGGTTGGCTGGACACTGCCTGCATTGCATGGCTGGGTGCAGCATCTTTTGGTATTTGCCGTGATTGGTTAGTTGCACAGCTTACCCAGCCTGGCCCTGCTGATGCAAAAAGCACCTCCATGCCTGAACCACCGGAAACGAAAATCAAAACCGTTTCTTTGGAGCCAGGCTGCGGCGAGACATGGGTTGGACCATGTGACCCGTTCCAGTCACCACATCAAAGTCTAAGCCCAGACACCTCTAGTCAGCTCTGGACCACATACGGGTGGAACCACATGGGGTAGATTGGTGGTAACTCTTTCTTCTTCTATTAATGAAATGATACGCAGCTCTCCGGCGTGTTCGAGAAAAAAACTCTACCAGGCCTTTGATGCAAGGTAAGGACATCACCTTGGTGCTTGCTACCAATCAACGTGTGCGTAGAGCCTGTCCCAACACCTGCAGCCTACCAAACACAGTGTCTAAAAACAATGCTGCATCAAAGTGGCCTGGCTCATTGAGGCCTGGCTCTACTGTGCGATGCAGGCCGGGGACATCCAAGAAACCAATCACGCCCTTATTGATCAGATGATTGTATTTCGTAGATGCTTATATGTGTTTGCATAGATAAAATAGCATAATTGCTGCCGAAGATTTTTTTTTAATATCTTTTGTTTTCATGAGTACGTGAACTTGTTTAGTTTTCATGATGTATTGATCTGAATATTATATCAAACAGTGTGCATAATGTCTGCTCAATGCCTTAACTTGTTTACAGGTAAAGCTGAAGGTGTCCTCTATGAAGATGCTGGAGATGGATATGCATTCACACAGGGGAGCTATCTTTTGACATATTATATCGCTGAACTCCACTCATCGGTGGTTACTGTCAGAGTCTTAAAATCTGAGGGATCATGGAAGAGACCAAATCGTAACTTGAAAATAAATATATTACTTGGTGGAGGTGCTATGGTAAGACTATCGGTTTCCGTCCCTTTTTATGTGTGTTCCGTCCAGACATAATAGATCTCTGTTATAATTTTCAACTTTTCTCTGTCAGATAAGTTCCAATGGTCTTGATGGGGAAGAAATACGTCTTACAATGCCTTCAGAACTAGAAATATCCAGATTAGTTGCAACTAGTGAACTTGAGCACAAGAAACGATTGGGTATTTATTCTGTCGTTCCATTTGAGATCTAGAAAAAAGCTATCAATTTTACAACACTTTTAATCGTCTGAGGTTGGCTTATAATAAGGGTAACTTGTGATGGTTGTACAGAGATGATTCAGCCTATACCTGATATAGATGAGCCATCGGGACAGGAAGGTGCTGAGCTGTCAAAAATACCTGTTGACTTGAAGAGTGGAGAATGGTTGCTAAAGGTTGTTCCATGGATTGGTGGTCGTCTTATCTCGATGACACATCTTCCATCTGGTATGTTTCATTTGTGCTGTTTCATTAGTATCCTCCATTAACCTTTTGTTATGTATTAATAAATGTGGTCTTAAATAGAGATTGCCTTGATTTGTTCACTTGGTGAAACGTTGGTTATTGATATGGACAGATTCCCAGTGGCTTCACAGCAGGATTGAGATGAATGGTTATGAAGAATACAGTGGGACTGAATATAGATCTGCTGGCTGCACTGAAGAGTATAAAGTCATTAGGTAAGAGAACCATTAGCATGGCCTAATTGTAAGTTTAAGCTTGATGCTCTTTGTTACTCCCTCTGGTTGCATTTTGTCGTCATTAGACAACACATGCGGTTCATTTTGGAGCTACACCCACTGTCCCAACGACATCAAAGTTCATCCGGAGGGAGTACCATTTAACAATTAATTTCTTAGCTCGTTCCAGTTTTGGCCCCAAAATAACGTCCACTACGAACGTACAGGAGGTACCTTGAGCAATCTGGAGAAGAGGAATCGATTTGTATGGAAGGAGACATTGGTGGTGGTCTGGTTCTCCAGCGTCAGATATCCATTTTGAAAGACAACCCAAAGGTTATTCAGATTGACTCTAGCATTCAGGCAAGAAGTGTCGGAGCCGGTTCTGGTGGGTTTTCGAGGTGAGTGTCCTTCAAATATTGCAATGATATATCACCGTGGCAATAGGCATTTAATGTTTATGTTTTTTTTTTATCATTCATCAAAATTGATTCTTTGGAGCACAGTAATATCTTGACACATTATTTTTTATGTTTCGTTCTGAAGGTTGGTCTGTTTACGAGTTCATCCTACTTTCACTCTTCTGAACCCAACTGAGGTAGTTATTGCTTTTACGGCCATCAATGGTTCAAAGCAAGAGATCTCCCCAGAGTCGGGACAAACAATATTCGAGGGAGACCTCAGGCCCCATGGTAAGTTACTCCGTGCACCATTTTAATATTTGTTTTCACCTCCGTCGTTACCCATTCCTGTTAACCCATTTACTTTAAATTTGCTTCTTTTACCGAACGCCCAGGGGAATGGATGCTGGTGGACAAGTGTGCTGGGCTGAGTTTGGTAAACCGTTTTGATCCTAGCCAGGTGAGCAAATGTTTGGTGCACTGGGGAACCGGTGATGTGAACATGGAGCTTTGGTCTGAAGAGAGGCCTGTCTCTGAGGACACGCCGTTGAGAATATGCCACCAGTATGAGGTGAGGCAAACAGCATAAATCGTTGCCAAGTGAGCAGAGCTAAATTCTCCAATTGCAGAAGGATGCTTCAGTTTTCTTGTATAGTATATGCGTTTCTACATCCGTGCACCGAAACCCTTCAATTTCTAGGTATTTTGGATCTTTGGGATAAAACTTGACTTCTGATACCTTGTTGCTATACTCCTTTATTACTGTTATTGTTGTGACAGGCGTCAATAATAAAATTGTGCTCTTTTTCCTGAGAGCTAGGAACTTAACACTCGTGCGGTTCATATACAGAAATTGCGTTACGCTACCATTGATACAAGTGATGGAGAGCTATTTTGGTGGATGAGCACTCCAAATCTAATCATATGCGTTTCGTGCAGTTTTGAGATCAAAAGAAAATTGAGCAATTGGTTCCGTTTGGCACTACCTCTTGTGCACGTTGTCGTCTCCGTTGATAGGAATCCTCCGATGGAGTTCTCAAAATTTTCACGTGTTCCGATTGTTTAATTTATTTATTCTTGGGTCCCTGATCTGCTCGGCCTAAACCAGACGTAGAGATTAGTCTGTCATCCGTCTCTCTGCCATGAATGAACTGTTCACACCGTCTCAAAATATTTCTAGCCTAAATTTCACCTGAATTATAAGTATTTCTGAAGTCTGAACTAAAATGTAAGCAAACATTCATGTGGCTTGTCTTTTACGCGTAATAAGAGGCATAAGGGTCGTTTTTTCAGTCTTGGTCCATTAAAACATCCCAGAAATACTTGCATTTTAGAACAGACCTTACAGAACGAATAGAATAGGAGAACGCCACTGTCTTTCCACCGTAAAAAATAGAGGCAATTGCAAGACAACCAATCTTTCAGACTCCAATTGTGTTTTCATCATTGGTTTTCAGATTTTGCGATGTCATCAGTTTTTGAAAAGTAATGATGATCTTGCAAAATAGTTTTGCGATTGTACCATCAGTTTTCAAAAAATCAATGGTGATCTTGCAAAATCTGAAAGCAATTAATGGTGATCTTGCAAAATCTGAAAATCGATGATGAAAACGCAATTAGAGTCTAGAATTATGGTTAAAACGCTATTGTCTCTAAAAAATAAGAGGTGGTGGTGGAGCTGGAACGGGAAGAAGTATCCTGCCCTGCAGCTTCTTTGGTGTGTCACACACTGTTGAGTTTCTGAAGCGAACATCAGCATGTTCGCCTCGCTGCGAAGTAGCTGCAGAAGAAATAACTGCGAACACTGTAGTCGCTGCAAAACAGCTTTGCAGCAGCGAGGCGAACAGGCTGCATTTGTTTCAGGTCAGCAGAATAATTTTTTCAACAACCTTTTGCTTTATTATGTTATTACTAGAAGCCTGGTCGTCCAGCTAATCGATAACTAAACGCTAAAGGTCCAAAATCGGGTCGTGGTCGTGGACGACTGGCCACCAGGGCTGGGCAACGTCTTTGTTTTGAGACGCTGCCGAGCGGGAGAAGGAAATTTTCACTAAGTCAGGCTGGGTTGTCACCGTGCTCACCTCCTGTTACCCCTCTCAAGCCTGTCATGCCACCTTCTCTCAAGCTTGCCGTGCTCACCTCCTAGCCCGGCACACTGCGTGCTCAACTCGTCACTCACCGTGTTGCTGCTGCCCCAACTTCGGAATCTGTAGCGCAGCTGTAAGGAACGAAAATGTTGCATTTCTAGATGCAAAACTGCAACCAGAACTTGCTTCTCTAGCTTACAATGCTAAGAGCATGCAAGATCTAAGGACCTGGGATGGAAGTATCAGTTTTAGCCTAACAAAGTGAAGATATTATTCAGTATACTGTTAGTATATTGGGCAGTCTGGCACTGCAGGACAGGAGAATCAGGCAACCTAATCGGTTTTATCAACTAGTTGGTCCTACTAGACTGACTTGTCCATCTGATCGATCGGCTGAACCCCCTAGCATCTAGGATCAAACCATCGACCAAGAAACGTGATGTGAATACACAATAAACACACAAGATCATTGTCTCCAGATGGGTCCAGTCCATTACGAATACATTCAACTCCACATAGAAGTAAGTATTTCCCACAGCACCCTCATAAAAAATAGGGCCTTTTACCAACCAGCATTCAAAATTTCACTTTCATTGACTATGACCTTATAATATGAATACATTTTTTTTACTCATTCGTAATGCCAATAAGTTGCTTATATTTTGCTTGGCTGGGGCAAAAAGATAACTCGTTCCACTGCACACTCATATTTCTATTAGCTGGTCATTTTTTCAAGTTTTCAGCATAGCATAATGATCTTTGTTTCAATGTGTTTTCAAGGTATCACCAAGTTTATGGAGCAACCAAGAAAACCATGTTTTACAAAAAAATGACTTAAGGGCATGACTTTAAATATTACTTCTATGACCGAATTCAAGTGCTGAGAACCTGAGACTATCAAATACAAATTGACCAGATAGTATCATCATACAATACCAAATATGGTCCCCATGGCTCATATGAACGAGGAATTGTTGTTCGGCAAAAAGAAAGGCTGGTTAAATACATCAGTTCCAACGGGCTTGCCAAGCATGAGATAAACACTAACACTTATGGTCTCAAATAAGCAGAAATGTAAAGCGCAAACAATGATACTCAAACACAATCATGCAGTACTACTTGACCATAAAAACATACTCTTTCCTCACTCAAGCATCAGGCCTGCAGGATGCCAACAGCAGCATGCTCAATTAAATTGGATCACACATCTTCACCAGTACTTGCTATACCACACCAATCTGCCGCTAGGTGACCTGAAAAAGTGAAAAGACAAAATGCATATTTTGACGGTTCAGATGATTGAATTTGACTTTTGAAACAAGTGTATCAGATTGGACATAAAGATAGAAAGATATCAGTTATAAATAAGTCCCTATGCATTTTTTGCTAATCTCGTAGATGTCCAGTAAAAAGTTGAACCAAACTGCACAAATAAGCAACATTTGGGATTGCATATTTAAATTAACATTCAATTTTCTTCATTGCAGGTATCATTATTTACACTTCTGTGCACTAAAACAAATATTTACCAAACCAAAAGATTTCTTACCTTCTGGCAGTATACTTTTGTGTACCCGGCAACCAGAAGCTCACAAATGGAAAGACGGTGTCAAAGCATCCAAAGTTGCAGACCTTCCTGATCCGACTGGATTTCATCTCAAAAGTGAAGACGCCATCACTTGTGCTTATGAGAATCGTGCCAGCATTCTCTATGAAACAAAGCACAACATTTCTTCCTTTCAAAACGCTGCTAACAGGGAGCACCGTTTGTAGCTTGATTGCCTTGTCTTTGGCCCAACTTGCAATACCATCGGAACACACCCTCCATGACCATATGCGGAGCTTGTGGCCCTCCACACCAGCGACTCCTAGACCACCATCCTCTGCCATGATGGGGACAATGTTCACCATGTGCTGATCTGGCGGGTCCATCACTGACAGGCTCCGTGCACCAAGATCATACTTGAGAATGTGGTTGGGTTCATGAAGGGTGAAATAGAGGGCATCTTTGGTGAGTAAACTAGCCCTTGGCATCTTAGGCTGGGAGCTGCTAGTGACCTGAATTGAGGCCAGCTCACTCCATTCTCCAGTCTCCGATGAGTACAGGCGTGACAATATCTCCTCATTCCAGGGTTTGGTGACCGCATAAACTACAAGGAACGGGCCGCCATGGCAATCAAGATGGTCGCAGCTGTCCGAGGCACAAAGGACCGCTGCAGAAAGGTCCATGTACCGGTCATCCGGTAAACTCAGATACTGTTGTTCGCGAGATGCGGGGTCCCAGACCATGAGGCAGGCGGCTGTATAGCAATGGAGCAGCACGCGGCCATGGCGGCAGTCGACTATCTCGCACTTGCTCCAAATCAGATCTGGCAGGGAGAAGGGGCGGGCGGTTGGTACGAACCGAGGTACGCTGTTGTGGGGGGTGTTGTGGAAGAAGCCGAGCAGGGGCGGCGCTCGGTGGAACCCTCGGTAGCGGCGGGGGAAGCCTGGGTGGCAGAGGAGGCGGAGCCACGGCTTGCAGACGAGGGCGGTGCGGACTAGGCACGCGGGCACGTCTGGCGGGAGGCGGAGGAGGATCTCGCCGATGAGTTCTTCCATCAGCGCCGGGGGCGGCGCCGGCGCCGCCATTTCGCTGCTAGGTGAACGGCGGGGTAGGCTGGAGCCGCTTGAAGTCCGAGACGGGAGAAGACGTGGGGCCAAGCAGGGTTGTGTACTGCTGGTTTTTTGCGCTTGATGGATATCCCGGCAAAGCTTTTTCAACGGCCTCTTTCGTGGGCTTTTTCAATTGCTTCTTTTTTTTTTAGGCTTTTTCAATACTTTTCTTTTTTGAAGGGTAAACTTTTTCAATGGCTTCTCTAATGACTTCACTAGTTTTTCAATCAAAGGGAAATGTTTTTTTAAGTGCTTTTTTTTAAAAAAATAGGAGAAAGCCATACCCAAAAAAGATGTGGAGCAGTAAGCCATAAAATAGTAGATTCAGTTTCTTCTCAATCCTTTTTTTTACATATTTATCCCTAAAAATAAAGAGAAGTTGTAAAAGAAGTTGTCTTGCCAAATGTTTCAGGCACAGCCGCAGACACAATCAACACAACCATTTTTTCAGAGAAGCTACAACTATAGCCCTACCAAAAGGGCCCTTCGTCATTTTCTGTGCTAAATTCATATTTGTGGCGTATTTGACATCCTTCTCCACAACTTGTGGCATATTTGATATGCTTCTCCATGAAGTCGACTTGCAGGATTCAAAAATGCTTCGCTATTCTCCACAATTGCACGCAGCTGCAATTGCACATGGTTACTTCTTGTCTAGGTGAGGTGAAAAATTGTGCCCAGTATTCCAGAAAGAATGCTAAAAAAATTGTTTTTGAGCAGGAGTGAAAAAGAAAAGAATTATTGAAGAAAGATTTTATGTTGATCTTAGGGAGTGTGGATGCGGTGCGATGTTTCACCTGTGTCACACCTGCGCCTGACCCAAGAAGACTCCGGGCAGGTGCGTATTTTCTTTTCCACCAGCAGTGACTAGGCTTGGTACTTCGATTAATTCGGCTAATATAGTTCGGTTAATTTGGTTGGAAACTATTTCGGTTATTAAAAAATGGTAGCTAAAATTGTTGAAGATGAAACAATAACCGATGAATTCAGTTTTCGTTATTTCGGGTTCGATTTTGGTTTTCACGGATTTCACCGAAATTCCTTTCCATGCGTCGCGCAACGCCATCAGTGTGTACAAGCTTAATAGTTAATACATAAACACAATGCAGAGTATCAGTCCTGTTTTCATAAATCTTCCAAACTGCCGAGGTTAGCTAGCAAGTGGAGTAGGCCGGATGCTGATTTTGCCTGAAAGTCAATGTGGATGGTTCCATTCACGGAGCAGGAGGGATCTGGAGGCTGGGGCGTCATTGTTCGTGAGTGTGATGGTCTACAGCGATACCATGCATGCAGAGGTAACAACAGTTTGGCAGGCTCTAAATTATGCTAGTGATGCCGGGCCGAATAAGATTGTGGTGGAAAGTGGAAACGGATGCGATCAATGTTAGCTGGGCACTGGGGCTAATTGCCCTGGTACCATGGGTAAAAAAAGCCATTCCTCAAACCTCATTAGTAAAAGAAAATTTTTCTCAATACTACTTTCTCCGTCCTTAAATAGGTGTCGTTTTGCGCTAAAAATTTGTCCCACCTTTAATTGTCGTTCTCCGTACCCGATGCGGGCCTGCGCCCCATCTAATCGCCGCAGCGTCGTTCTCCTCCACGAGAGGGTGCGTTCGTTGCATCCCCCTCTAAATTTTAGACCTGTCACATTAAAGAGAATCTTATTATTTAAGAGTACTGAATAAAGTTTAATGACAAAACCTTTTTACAGGTAGGTACATCTTTACGAGACGAATCTAACGAGCCTAATTAATCTATGTTTTGGTACAGTGATGCTACAGTGATGCTACAGTACCATCGTCTAATCACGGCTTACTTACCCTCATTAGATTCGTCTCGCGAATTAGACCAGGAGTTCTGCAGTTAGTTTGGAAATAAACTTTATTTAATACTCTTAAATGACAAGATTGTTCCCTCTAAATTTTAGACCCCATACAACGAACACCCCCAAAGTAAAAAAATAATCCCCTCAGCGTGATAGTCAAGCCGTGCAGCAGCAAAAGAGGACACATGCGGTGGGTTGGGTGGTGGGGACCGGGGGCTCTCTGTTCCATGGTCGGGGGTAGCAGGGTAATTTTTCATTATGCTTGTTTCCTCCAAAATTTCCCAGAGCGACAGATAAAACGGGACAGAGGGAGTACTTTTTAGTGCACGTGACCCTCCAAAATATAAGTTGGGTGCTAAATAGACATTTCTGTTCCTATCTTACCCTAGGGCATGAAAACACATGTACAAGAGGCTAAAAATTTGTGAAAAAATCTGAAAAAACAAAAAAAATGTTATTTATTAATAGAAAAATTTCCAAAAATAAAAAATGATTTCCCATGTGGAGATGAGAATAACTTAAAAAAGTTTAATTATATGGCAACCACTCTCTCCTGAACTTAAAACATAAAAGGATTAAATCAACTGATAGCTTACATGTAAATCAAACTTTTCCATGAGAGGAGCAGCCTCCGGAAGACCGGCAATGTCAAGAACATCAAAATGCCTTCCTCAACCATAAGAAACACCCAATTCTAATATCAAATGGCGCAGAGAAATAAATCTGAGAAACCTTGGAAAAAGGCTCTCCTGCTGCGGCTCTCCGGGGACGCGCGCGACGGGGGCGCGGTTGCCGTCATCCCCTGACACCATCGTCGGGTGCACGGGCCCGTGGACGTCGTCCTCCCCTGCCGCCATCGTCAGTCGTGCGGACGTCGCCTCCCTCCCTAGATCTGGGCCGGCCACCACATCTCCCCTGCCGCGGACGCGGGGGCGCGGGGGCCTTTCTCCCCTGCCGCCGCCGCCGCGTGCATGGGGCCTCCACTCAGGGAGTGCTTGCCGTCGCTCGCCTCTCGTCTCCCCTGCCGGCGTCCTGCGCCATTTGGTTCGATTTGGTGGGATTTGGTTCACAGGAGGACGAGGGGCATTCTCGGTACACAAGAGGGATGAGGCCGCTTTTGGTGTTTCGGAGTGGCGGGCGCGTTCGCAAGTGGTATTGGGGAGAAGGCTGTTTTACTGATGATGGGTTTCGGAGGTGGTTGCCCTTACGAGTGGGATGAGGGCAATTGTCCCCTGGGCACTGAATCTGCAGAGCTATGATCTTGCAAGTTTTGGTTTGCTCATCAGTGGCATCAAAGGCCTAATGTTCTCGGAATTTGATATCAGAGTGGTATTTTAGCCACGCTCTTGTAATGCAATAGCTGATAAGCTAGCAAGGTTTGGGAGTGAGTTGAATTTAGAAGGATTAGGCCTTTTTTTGCCAGATTCTGGACTCAGATTGCCGAATCAAATTCTCCAGATTCCACAATCTGAGAATCTGGTCCAGACCAGCTTCTCCAAATTTTGCTTCATAAAAAGACCGAAATGTCCATTAAAGTTCATAAAAATTACCAACGTTGCCATCTATGTTGCTAGAAGTGAGTAGTTATTTATGAGAGAATATTTGTATAGACCAATGTTAAGTTTGTGCCGACTTTATGTATTCCTAATTATTCTGAAGTTTCGTATTTTTTTATTACTCCAAAGCTATTTGGTTACAACAATGTGTGTTTAATTAAGCAAACAAGATATGCTATGCAATTGAGGGCATTTCAGACTTTTCTCTTCCTAGGCAAGAATCTAGGGAGTCACAATCCAATAAAACAAACAACCCAAACTTTTGATTCTTATAATATAGATTGGACGTGTTCGTTTCGTTTAGGACTAAAGTTAAGTCCAAAGTTCTTGCTATTTAAAAGTATTAAATAAAGTGTAATTACAAATATTTTTGCAGAAACCTGGACTACTTTGCGAGACGAATCTAATGAGGGTAATTAAGCTGTGATTAGACGATGGTTACTGTAGCATCACTGTAACAAAACATAGCTTAATTAAGCTCGTTAGATTCGTCTTGTAAATTATCACCCATCTGTAAAAAGGTTTTGTAATTAGACTTTATTTAATACCCTTAAATAGTAAGATTCTCTGTACTAAACTTTAGGACTAAAGGAAACGAACAGCTATTTAAAAGTATTAAATAAAATCTAATTACAAAACCTTTTTACAGATGGGTGCTAATTTATGAGACGAATCTAACGAGCCTAATTAAGCTATGCTTTGCTATAGTGATGCTACAGTAACCATTGTCTAATCACAACTTAATTACCTTCTCGTCTCGCAAAGTAGCCTAAGTTTCTGTAAAAAGTTTTGTAATTACACTTTATTTAATACCTTTAAATAGCAAAAACTTTGGCCTAAACTTTAGTTCTAAACGAAACGAACACGCCAAAGAATCACAATCTAAAAGCTGGATTCTTACGCTGTTTCCAACGGATGACCCATTGAGTCATTTATGCACAAAATGGGTCTTAAAACATGCAAAACACCCCTCCATCAGAGCAGCCAAACAGCCAATCCATTTCTCCTTCCCCGCTATGTGCCCGACAAATACGGCTCCTCGCCCCCGCGACGCAGCCATCGCGCACGTCTCCTCCGCGTGCCCCCTCCCCCTCCGCCGCTTCGGACGAGCTCCACGAGGGCCGCCAGAGCGGCGCGAACCTCCCCCTCCGCCACGGCGCCGAGGCACACGCCGGGGGCAGCAGCGGCAGCGGCGGCGCCCGGAGAAGAGGGCCCGGCGGCTTCTCCTCGCGATGGCCTCTCCTCTCCTCCTCGAGCTTGAGCTTCTCCTGCCGCACCCGTTGATGCCGACTAGATGCCGCCACCGAGTAAATCGATCTGGTCATCGTTCCGTGATTTCGATGTGTGTGAGCAGCTCAAAGAGGAAGATGCAGACGTGCGCATCAATATTTCTTTTTTGTTTTTTTTTTGTTGTGAAGTCCAAATCTGGTATTCACAAGTCGATTTTCTTGTGATTATCCTTTCGATTGTGATGATGTTAAGTCAAGCGGCCAAAACTCGATCTGATTTTGCTCAGTTTCAATTTTTAATTGCAATTTTTTTTACTTCATTGTTCGGTAAAAGATCGATCTTAAAAATGAAGGCAAGGCTCAACAATTAGATTTCCGTCTCGGCGCTGGGCGTCGATCTCGCGGAGCTCCCGCTTGGCTTCGATGTGCGCCAATGAAAAGATATTGAAGTCTATTTTCATATGCAACAAACCGTGTAATATTTGAACTTCTGAGCAAGGAGTTATGGTCAGTTTAGTGGATGCTGCCATGCAGCTAAGTTCCTGCACGAAAATTGAAATGACTTTTGGATACTCCATGCAAGCAGCAAACAAAGAGTCAAGAAGACCTTTCATATGGTGGATTAGCACTCAGATTAATGTCACAATTTTTCATATGCTATTCATAGTATAAATACACATGTAATCCTCCAATGTAAAGAGACTTCGATTATGAAAGTCTAGACACCTTGTGTGTGTTCTCCTTTCATGGAGACAATATTTGGAACTAGTAAGGCACAAGAGTTTTGCGCATGAGTTCTTTCGATTCATGAGAGGATTGTAGAACACCGAATTTCGATTCACCCTGTTCGTGCTTCACATCTATATGGTGTGATTGCGTGGGCAGATTCTAGTCAGTGCGTGGAAGGGTGGCTGTCTCGGTGGTTCATCGCGGGTGCAAGATCTCGTGATGCGCTACCTCTCCGTCAGGTCATGCAACGATAGTTATCAAGTTTTCCATGTGTTCCACCGTGAATATTAGGCCACAAAAGCTTGCTGCACGTAGTCCATACTGTAAGCTTCATGACCATTGGAGTATGGAAACCCCAAAGGTATGAATGTTTTGGTGATTGGATGATCATGTTGTATGTGACTAACTTTTATGTAGGTTGTTGCCTATGGTCACATATGATGGAGGACTACGTCAACCATTTCTCTATTGGATATCTCGATGATTAGTTGCCTCGACAACTCGGGACATTGGGCTTGATGAAGTCGCGGTTGAGGAGATGGATCAAGGCTAAGGACATGCTAGTACCAAGCAGGTGTTGGCTTGGTGTAGATGTAGGCTTGAGTCCATAGGAAACACCGGACTATCAAGAGGGTTCGAGTTGGTTCTCTTAGTGCACACTAGTGGTAGAGATCATTGAATGCAATGTGAGGCCCTCAGAGGCTAGGGTGGCAGAAGAGAAGCTTGAGGAACCAAGAAGAGTGAAGATGAAGTCAAGGATCGAGGAGATGATCAAGATGGACTTCAGACAGAAGTCACCGTATGATACGGTGCTAGTCACCGTAGCACCGTATCATACGGTGACTACAGGAATTGCAGAACTGAAGACAGGAAATCTCTGCTGGAGTCACCGTATGATGAGGGGTGATAGTCACCGTATGATACGGTGGTCACCGTATGGTTTCCAGGGAGTTGGCAGTTTCTGCAGATTCAGAGAGAAGAAGTCACCGTATGATACGGTGAAGGTCAGCGTATGATACGGTGACTATGGACAGAAAAATCCAGTGAAAGGAGAGTCACTGGTAGAGTCACTGTATGATGGTCACCGTATGATACGGTGGGTCACCGTATGATTTCCAGGGGAAGTGCAATTTGGACAAGTTGCTGAAGATGGAAAGGAAGTAGTCATCGTATGATATGGTGACTGCGAGATCAGTGAAGACAGCAGGGAAGGCTGAAGAGGATGTAGTCACCGTATGATACGGTGGCTACGCAGGAATGACTGCTTTTGAGGCAACGGCTAGTTTATGAGTTGTGGGCTATAAATAGTTGGTTGCCTACCCCTTTGAGGCTCTCTTGGCCAGTGGAACAGGTGAGGTTGCCCAAGGAAAGCCAAGAGCAAGAAGAGAGAGCACTTGTTGAGGATTTGGAGTGATCCTAGTGCTTGTGAGAGAGTAACAAGAGCATCCTTTGATCTCTAGGGTTAGTGTGTGCATAAAGAGTCATCTTGAGCTGTTACTCTTGATCTATGGCAAGGCCTAGACCGGTTAGGCGTTGGTAGAGAGCTTGCCAAAGAGTGTGAAAGTCTCTACAAGTTTGTACACAGTCTTCAAGCTTCCCGTGTGAAAGAAGCTACGTGAAGAGAGCGCCCTTTGGCCCGCATCACGTGCGGATCCTTACCTTCGGAGGAGCATCCGGAGTTGCCGGTGGGACGTGCCCGCGTCTTCACTCGGAGGGTGAAGAATGCTCTAGAAGGGATCGCCATCGAGCGGAGGGAGGGGTCGAGACTCCGGCAGGAGTGACCCAACGTGGAGTAGGGGGAGGCGCCATCCTCCCGATACCACGGGCTAAAAATCCATGAGCAATCTCTATCCCATCTCCTTACTTACTAGCATTTACTATTCCGCATTTACTTCTTGCTAGTAGACTTGATTGATAGGGTTGCTTTTGCTCTTGGTAGAATTGCTTGTGTAGGTTTGCTCTTTGCTTGTCTTGCTAGTGTGTGCGTATCACTTGCTTCTTGTCATCACCTAGCAAATTATTAGGATTGTTAAAGTACCGTGCCGGAGAAATTTACAAGTGAGCACCGATTCACCCCCCTTTCGGTACACCGTGATCCTTACAAGTGGTATCAGAGCCTCGTGCTCATATTAGGTCTTAACCGCCTTTGAGTAAGGATGCCGGGAGGAAGCGGGCCACCCACGTTTGACGGGACCGACTATGCTTATTGGAAGGCTCGTATGCAAGCCTACCTTGAGGCTATCGATCCCAATGCATGGCGTGTGACAAGTGCGTTGGTTCTGCTTGTAGATAACGAAGGGACGGTCGATGAAAATCTCACCAAGTCTAATGCTAAAGCAAAAAATGCTTTGTTTGAGGCTATCACGAAGGATGTCTTTGCTCGCATCAAGTCCGCAGGTACCGCTCATGAGATTTGGCAACAAATACAAGTTACTCATGAGGGTTCCTCGGACGTGAAAGAGGAAAGATAATATGTGCTCAAAGATAAGTATGACTCCTTTACTATGACTTCAAGTGAATCTATTAATGATGCATATTCTCGCTGTTGACGGTCGCTACGGACCAATTTCAACCGTCAACTAGCTCAATAAATAAGAAGGATTGGACATTTCTTACACGCATTTTATTTAGAAATAATCTATTTCCACATGTACCTCTAGATTTTAGTGTGCAGGTGGAATAAGGGAGAAATCCAGGTGAAACCATGCCCCAAGACGACGAAACAACACTTTTACAAACTCGACGTTCGCCGCGGGAATACAACTCCAAGACAAAAGGCCAAATATCGTCAAAGTCCAACACAACCAAGGCCTAATGCACCTGGACCAGAGAAGAAGACCCAGAGGGGGAGCCACCTGCCAAAGCCCAGCCCAGGTGGGGCCAGGCACAGGTCGGCCGACCCCCCTTGGCCAGGTCGGCCGACCTGGCAGGGTGGCCCCCTGAGCCCATCTTTTTATGGCGGTTTGTAACCGACCTCTGGAGGTCGGTTCCCCCTGCATTAAATGCTACCGACCTCAGGAACCGCCTCCAGAAACCGACCTTCAAGACTATAAATAAAGGGGTACCCCCCTCCTGGAGGACACACCACAACACAAAGATCATTCCCTCCTCTCCTCACGCTAGAGCTAGAGACTCTTCTAGGTAGTGCTAGGCTGAGTAGTGGGCTGCCTCATTGCTCCCAAGGTCTTGTGGAGAATTGGGTATAGCTCTTGTATCCTCTCTTTGTAAGACTTGTTCTTCGTCTAATGGAATACATTCGTTCGTATAGTTGTTATGTGCTTAGTAGTTTGATCATGATCCTACATGAATGTTCATCGTTCGTTCATGTTTGTTCATCGCTCGTTCATGTTTGTTCATCGTTCGTTCATCGTTCATCGATGATCGCTAGTAAACATACATCGAGCGTTCCTTGTTCGTTCATGCTTGATTATCGATTATTCTTGCACGTACTTAATTGATCGTCGTTCGTCGCTCGTTCTTGAGCGACGAACGCTTATGCATAACTTAGTGCTTGCTTTGATCCTTTTGTTTAATTCATGCTAGTTAGGCTAGTTGTTCTTATGTTTTGGCATCGGGCTCTCTGTCCTGCAAAGGTGCTCTAGATTTATCACCCCGTCGATCCGAAGGGTTGGGGGTGCCTCGAGGGATCTAGAGTTGTGGTTAGTGACGCCGGCATGGTGCTGGGGTTGTCTCTCCACCCTTGAGTATGTGCGTGTCCCACGGTTTGTAGAGGTAGGTGGCAGGAAGTGACAGCCCTGTCCATCCAAAGGAACCCTCCACGTTCGGGCACGGCATAGGAGTATGTAAATGCGCCGGAGTCGCGGGGCAGACCCTGCGTATGCCGGACCTCCCGAAGTTGCCTAGACATAAGACGCTTGCTTGCGCTTGCATGATCTTAGATGATAGGTAGAGGCCTTGCACGCTCTATGAATGTTGTACTTTAGGAGTAGTAGCTCACTAGTCTAACTTAGCATTGCTTAGAATTGTCTCTTGCCTTTTATTAGAGAGAGTGGGATACCTTTGTGTGTGTCACACTATCCTCAACTATTGAACCTTACCCCTGTTTTGGAATGTGGTTATATCATCTATCATTTGTAACACCATGAACATAAGTACTCTTGTCAACCATGTCTTCCCTTAGGAAAATATAAATACGATACCCTTGGAATACTCTCGGGTGAAATGCTACAACGGGTTATCCGTCCGCTTGCGGATATTCAATTAACATGATAAACCTTATAATACATATCTAGTACTTGTTACTAGACGTGGATTATTTGGTTAATAGTGCAAGTGACTCAAACCATAACCCCCGGCGTCTCCCGCGGTCGTGTATTTTCTGCGTGACCGTAAGAGACGCCAACACTCGCTTGAACTAGATTGTAGAGGACATCAACTCACTCGGGATGAAGGAGAAGATCGAGGATGCCGACCTCGTGCGCAAGATCTTGAAGATCCTACCGAGGAAAAAGTACGACTCCCTCATCACATGCCTCTTCAACACCTCACTCGAAGACCTCACGACACACAAGTTGATCGGGAAGATCACCGCCTTCGAGAGCTACCACCTCGACTACGTGCCCGACGAGAAGCCGAACAAGAACCTTGCATTTCCGGCCGAGGGCACGAGCAAGAAGAAGAACAAGAAGGTGATCGTCCCCGAGTCAAGTGAAGATGAGGGTGATGAAGATGTTGATGAAGAAGACTACTTGCAAATTCGCCCCGATGAACTCGCACTCATCATGAAAAGAAGCAACTTCTTCAATCGAAGGTCAAAGAAGGACTCCGTGTGCTATAATTGTGGTGACAAAGGCCACTTTGCAAAGGAGTGCACCAAGCCCATCAAGAAGCCTAAGAAGAGGCCACAAGAGTCTAGTGATGATGAAGAAGAAGAGCCAAGGGTCAAGTACAAGAAAAAGAAGAAATTCGTCAAGAAGGACAATCCAAAGGCCAAAGATAAGAAGAGACCATCACGAAGGGGCTTCGTGGCACAAGATTGGGTGACCGACGATGTGTCAATCGAGGAGGAAGAAGATAGTGACGACACATCTCACAAGGGCAAGCAAGTTGCCGGGATTGTGCTCACTAACATCACAAGTGACCTACCTCCACCTCCCATGTGCTTGATGGCAATGGACTTTGATAGTGATGATGAGGATGAGGAGAGTGGAAGTGAAGAGGAAGAATTTGAAGAGGAAGACCGGCCAACCCACAAGGAATTGATGTGTGCTCTTGACCTTACTGGGAAGATGTTAAAGAAGAAGGACAGGACCATTGCAAGGCTTGAGAAGGAGCATGAAGTGGCCGTGTTCCGAGTTGAGCAACTGGAGGGTGAGCTCAAGGACCTTGGCACTTCTCACAAGATTGTGGAAGAAGACTACGAGAATCTCTATGAGAAGCATGAGGCCCTTGAAGTTGCATATCAAGCGCTCAACCTCGAAATGAGTAACAAATCCTCTTCTAGCTCATCTACTTCAAATTCATCTTATGTTACTTGTGATGAGCTAACCTCCTCTCGTGAGCATGTTTCGCTTGATGAGACTATTTTGAAGGAATATCACAAGCTCACGGAGGAGAGGGAGATGGTGATGGATGGCTTTGAGAGGCTTACAAGTGGAAGAACCATTCACAAACAAATCCTTGGAAGGAACCTCATCAACAACGCCGCACACAAGGGTCTTGGTTCCTACCCCGCCACCATCAACATTATCGGCAATGAAGACACCATACCATTTGGGTGGTTCCTCTCTTGGCGAATGACTACTATTGTGAGAAGTGTTGTCAAGATGGACACACTTACAAGAATTGCCCCAAGGTGAGGAGTTCCAATGCTATGCCAAATGCTAACTTGTTTCATGAGAACACGCACTTCAAGCTCTTTAGGGACAAGAAGGGCAAGGTGAAGGCAAAGGCACTTGGACCATCGGACAAGAAGCGGAAGATACGGAAGATTTGGGTCCCCAAGTGCGTTGTTGACCGTGAGCGGCCAATGAAGTACGAGTGGGCCCGCAAGACCGGGACTTAGATGGGTGGTGGTGGTTGACCAAGTGCCAAGTTGAATATTCATCAAGGTCCACCACAAGCTTCGAGTGCTTCAACGACATATCTACTCTTCAAGGAGGTAACCTTGTATCATAGTAGAAGTAGTTTTCTTTTCTTGCATTTGTCTTGCATGGTAGCTAGGAGCTCCTTTGTGAACTAGTATGATTGCATCCATGCATGTGTAAATAACTAAAAAGAAAAGAACATAAAAATTAGTTCAAGGGCTAACTCTCTCAAGATAGTCATGAGCATGGGGGATGTTTGAATTGGTGGCTCGTATGACTCAAGGCAAGGTTTGGCTCATGATGATTAAGCTTGAGAGAGGTTCAAACTTGACCTTGAGTAGGTTTCCTTTATGCAATGTCTTTAAATTTGCTTGCATCTCACATGGCATATTTACCTTCACTTGCATTTGTATGATATGCTTGTTTTATGCATTGCATATAGGAAATCACAAAGGAGCCATCACACTATGTGGAAAGTGCTTCATGTTCCATATGATACCACATCCCATAAAAGTGTGATTAAAGGAAAGGATTGGAGCTTCATGCCCATTGAGCATTGCACAATGATCCTCGAGGTTAAATCTACTCACACGGGTCATTGGCAAGGGCTCATACATACCCCTCTTTTGGTTTTCTCTCTTTTGGCTCTTATTGGCTTGCAACTTATTTGGTTTTCAAAAATTACTATATGCCTATATGCAGCCTATATTGGCTTATTTTCAAAGGAGTGGTTGAGAGTTCCCTTTCTAGTCCATACATGGTGTTTATTTGGTTTTTGTGAGAGATGTATGGACAAAGAAAGAAATTTCCTTGAATTCAGCTTTTCTGGCAGTCACCGTATAATACGACGCCTATCACCGTATGATACGGTGAGTACTTTGCTCGCTGATCTCTCTGTGCTGGTATGTTACTGTCACCGTATCATACGGTGCCAGTCACCGTATGATACGGTGACCTTAGCTTCAGCACCAGTACAGGGTTGATCACCGTATCATACGGCGATAGACACCGTATTATACGGTGACCTAGGGTTGACCGTTATTTTCTTTTCGATCTGAGCCGTTGATCCTCTTCTTGATTCAATCACGGCCGTCCATTCAAATTTAACCCTAATCTCGATGAATTGTGCGAGTTACTGTGCTTCTTCCACTTTTCACCGTCGCATAATCGCCGCGCCGAGCTCTCCCGCCTCCGCGTTGTCTTCCCGCGCATGCGCCGCCCGTACACCTCGCCGACGACCAACGCCGCCGCCTCACGCAGCAGCTCCGCCACCGCAGCGCGCCACCCTACTCCACCGCGCCGCCACATCATCCCGCGCAAACCCTAGCTCGCTGTGCCGCTGTCGTCCTCGCTGCACCCCACGTTCACGCCGCCGACGAGCTTCTCCCTGCACACGTCCTCATGCGCTGCTCCTCCAACGAGGTGCTGCTCGTGCGCAACTGGAAGGGGGAGAACCCGAGCTCAATTTGGACCTCACCTCGCCTTCCTCGACCTCGGTGAGGATTCCAGCCCCTTGTTGTTGCAATTCCGATGAACTTTGCGCAAATCCAGTGGATGACTGTTGAAATTCATGCTTGTTTGATGCACAGTAGCTCGAATGATTCTTAGGGCATTGAAAATTTCATTCCTTTCATCAATTTATGCCCTAATTACTTAGGTTTTCATACTTGCTAGCATGTACCGATAGTTGTACATTCATATTGATGCTAGTTTAGTTTGAATTCCTGTCCTGCAAGTCATATTCACTGTAAAGTTCACTCCTTTATATGACTTGTAGGCACTAGTGTTGATTGTTGTGCTTATTTCATTGTTTGCACATCACACTAGTGTCATTTTCCTGATTAGTGTCACATTGAGTCAATTTCTTTGCTTTTATGTGCACTAGTTGATCTCCACTCATAATCAACAATGCCGTTGTTCATATTGCATAATTTGCCAGCATTGTGTCCTTCACCTCAACGCTAGGACTTCACATAGACTTTTATGCGCTTCCCTACGATTCTTGCTTGTAGATTATAGTAGGTTATTCTATACTCATTTACCCTGTCTATATTCCTATCGTGCAGTGGCAGTTGTCAGTTGTCAGCCCAGAGGACAGAGGCAGTTGACAGTGCAGTGATCAGTGGACCGATTTGGGGCCAAGCCCTTGATCCTATCTTTTGGCAGTCAGCTTGTCAGTGGACGGGTTGGTGAGCCAAGCTCACTCGCCCTATATTGTCAGTAGGCATCTCTGCAGTGACAGCAGCTATGGCCAGAGACAGAGGCAGAGGCAGAGGTCAGGACAGAGGGAAGGGCAAGGCAGTGGTGGAGCCCAAGGCTAAGAAGCCTCGAGTTCCGGCAGTTCACACAGGTGACCCTTTGACAGATGCAGCTGTTCGTCGTGCTCTTCGAGGACAGGGACCACCTGCAGGAGGCAGCACAGGAGGCATGAGCCTCACTGAGGGTCAGACTCCACTCAGGAGGTCGACTCGAGTGAGGTTCTCTACTCAGGAGACTCCGACCCGAGGAGCGGGTTCGTCGAGGGCTCCGGAGGAGGTGCCACAGGCTGATGACACGGACAGCAGCTCCACCTCTAGCTCCAGCAGCACTGAGCAGGAGGAGGAGGATGAGCTTGAGGAGGCAGAGGCCAGAGTGGATAGTGGTGGTTTCTTTGGTGACAGTCCTCTGCCACAGGACGAGGAGTCGAGGAAGAGGAGACGGGCCTTAGCTGAGAAGGCCATGATGAGAGAGGCTGTTGCACCTGCTGCTCACCAGAGGGACTTCCTCAAGGTCGACACTAGGACCTTGCAGTCTTTGAGGCAGGTGGCAGAGCACGTGTGGGCTCCTCTGAGGTTCAGAGATATGATGGCAGGTCCCAGATATTGGACTATTCTGCAGAGGCAGCTTGGTGAGGCCTTGCTCAGAGCTGAGAGCAAGAAGGGGTCCAAGCTATACACCATTCACAAGTATGTGGTACCAGCTCATTTGTCTCTAGCAGCTGGGAGAGAGATGGAGTCCAGGATGACCTACATGCCTGGCTTGAGGACTCTGCTAGGAGTACCCATGAGGTACAGGACTGATATAGTGAGAGACTTCTATGCTACACTCTGGGTTGCTGACGATAGGAGTGCTATCTGGTTCATGTTCGAGGGCCACCCTGTGAGATTGACCAGAGATGATATTCACAGAGTACTGGGAGCTGAGGCTAGTGACAGGATTCTGCACAACCTCGCTCACGAGGGAGCTAGACCACCCTGCAGACCCTCAGGGAGAGTTGTGCCTACAGATGATGCTATGAGAGTGGCCTTCCCTCCACCCTACGAGCAGGGATATAGCAAGCTTCCTCACAGACTCACACACGAGGCTAGGGCTATGAGAGCAGTGCTGAGCAGGACTATAGTACCCCAGGAGGGTTATCAGGACAAGATCTCTTGTCTAGTGCAGTGGACACTTGCCTCCATCCTCACTGAGCAGTGCTTTGACTTGGCAGATCTCATTATATGCCAGATGCAGGACGTGATTACTGAGAGAGTTGGTTCCAGGATGCTACCTTTTGGACCTCTCATCTGCTGGTTGATTTGGATGAATGGCTTCATGACCGATGCTCAGTATCAGGCTCTTCTAGAGATGACCACGGAGTATGTACTACTGCCACCTAGTGACCCTCGGTGCATTCAGAGAGCTGATGCATCTCAGAGCAGCTCCTCACAGGCCAGAGAGACAGGCATGCAGAGTGGAGTTACAGATGAGAGGGACTTCTCACTAGAGTCCCCACTGCACCAGGGAGGAGTGCCGGACTTCACACCAGCTCCACCACCACTAGTGAGTTCACCACCAGCTGCAGCAGCCACCTCCATAGACCCTACAGTGCTTGCTCAGCTGGAGATGCTCAGACAGAGACTTTGACCAGCAGGAGCAGTGGAGACGGGACCAGGAGAGGAGAGAGGCTGAGCACAGACAGTGGACTCAGCAGCTTTCAGCTACCTTGGTCAGGCAGTTCCGGGAATGCCTCCCATGCCCCCTATGGTTCTACCTTCACTAGTTCCACCACAGGGTGTTCAGCCATCATAGACCACAGCTGCTCCCGGGATGTTCACTACCATGCTCTCAGCCCCTATGACTCCCGCAGGACAGCTTTCTCAGAGTCTCCTTGGTTTACTGGCTGCTGGAGTGTCAGGGATGGCAGGTCACACTCAGGGAGGACCTTCTTCAGCACCATCCTTCTCACCAGGACAGTTCATGACACCGTCTGCTTTCTTGCTGAGTACTTCACCGGCAGTGGCTCCAGTTCTGCACATTACCTCAGTGACTAGGATCTCGTCCCCTTTGCCAGTATCAGCACTTGACTTTTCTGGGATTGAGTCTCCTATCACCTCAGCACCTGCTACTACTAGTGTGGTCTCTTCTCCAGTTGTTACTGAGGCAGTGATCACCACTTCAGAGGTTACTGCTCCTCTAGAGATGTCCTCTCCTACGCCAGCTGTGACCTACGAGGTTATTCTGAGGGATATGCTTGATGCAGGCTATGATGAGGTTGCAGCAGAGGCCACAGCTCTCAGGGTGAGCAGCACTGGAAAGGCACCACTAGGCAGTACTTCTTGGACAGTTAGCGAGCCTGGCTCTGGCGCTCGGTCTCGTACTCCTTCTGTACACACAGCTTCAGAGCCAGATTTAGGACATCATACAGCTGAGGATCCAGATGCGCCTGTTCTTGACTTAGATGGACGACTTGTCTACACTCGTCGTTCTCGCACACCAGAGCTTGGGATGCCCAGGACTTGGACTTGGACAGCACCAGTGGCACCCACCCAGCAGGACAACACAGCAGGTTCAGTGGCAGGCACAGCTTTAGGAGGAGTCAGCTCTTCAGCTCCAGAGGCCACTGCACCACCTCCAGACCCCGATGCGTAGGATAGTATATCTTTCCTCGATGATCTTTTTGGTACTTGGTGCCAAAGGGGGAGAGAATGTCTAGGGGGAGTTGGGAGTGAGACTTGATCGAGAGTGCTTGTACCTAGGGGGAGCTCGGGCATTTTGGCTAGTAGGATATTTGGAGTTCGTTTGTATATTCTTTTGGATGTTCGTGGTTCTCGATGAGCTTGGTCTATATATCTAGAATGTCTCGGGCCTTGCTTTAGCTCATCGAGAATGCACTTGGTTTCATTTACATACACTGCACTTGTTCTATATATCTATCTGGTATCGTTATGCCTGAGATGTATGTGTTGATCCCTCGTGTATGTATCGTATTCTTGTGATGATTTGTGGACTAACTTGCTTTGTGCAGGAATTATTCGTTATCATATCATCACAAGAGTGGTGGACATAGCTCACTTGCCCTCTATTCATATATATCACCCTTGTGCACTAACTCTATTTTGCAGGTGATACCTCTTTTGAGCTATGTCCCTCACTTCTCTACTCATCATGTTTCCCTCTTTATCTATCTTATAACATGATGCATAGTTCTTAGTGGTCGAGTACTACAACGCTCTTGCTCTTGCATTCACCCGTATCCTTTACTTAAGCGGTCTAGTCGAGCCTTTCTTTCTCATTCAATCATCTCGATCATCACTTGCGCTTTCTTTCCATATCTTTTACGTATATTGTCACCAATCACCAAAAAAAGGGAGATTGTAAGCTTCATGACCATTGGAGTATGAAAACCCCAAAGGTATGAATGTTTTGGTGATTGGATGATCATGTTGTATGTGACTAACTTTTATGTAGGTTGTTGCCTATGGTCACATATGATGGAGGACTACGTCAACCATTTCTCTATTGGATATCTCGATGATTGGTTGCCTCGACAACTCGGGACATTGGGCTTGATGAAGTCGCGGTTGAGGAGATGGATCAAGGCTAAGGACATGCTAGTACCAAGCAGGTGTTGGCTTGGTGTAGATGTAGGCTTGAGTCCATAGGAAACACCGGACTATCAAGAGGGTTCGAGTTGGTTCTCTTAGTGCACACTAGTGGTAGAGATCATTGGATGCAATGTGAGGCTCTCAGAGGCTAGGGTGGCAGAAGAGAAGCTTGAGGAACCAAGAAGAGTGAAGATGAAGTCAAGGATCGAGGAGATGATCAAGATGGACTTCAGGCAGAAGTCACCGTATGATACGGTGACTACAGGAATTGCAGAACTGAAGACAGGAAATCTCTGCTGGAGTCACCGTATGATGAGGGGTGATAGTCACCGTATGGTTTCCAGGGAGTTGGCAGTTTCTGCAGATTCAGAGAGAAGAAGTCACCGTATGATACGGTGAAGGTCAGTGTATGATACGGTGACTATGGACAGGAAAATCCAGTGAAAGGAGAGTCACTGGTAGAGTCAACGTATGATGGTCACCATATGATACGGTGGGTCACCGTATGGTTTCCAGGGGAAGTGCAATTTGGACAAGTTGCTGAAGATGGAAAGGAATCAGTCACCGTATGATACGGTGCCAGTCACCGTATGATACGGTGACTGCGAGATCAGTGAAGACAGCAGGGAAGGCTGAAGAGGATGTAGTCACCGTATGATACGGTGACTAGAGCACCGTATGATACGGTGGCTACGCAAGAATGACTGATTTTGAGGCAACGGCTAGTTTATGAGTTGTGGGCTATAAATAGTTGGTTGCCTACCCCTTTGAGGGTCTCTTGGCCAGTGGAACAGGTGAGGTTGCCCAAGGAAAGCCAAGAGCAAGAAGAGAGAGCACTTGTTGAGGATTTGGAGTGATCCTAGTGCTTGTGAGAGAGTAACAAGAGCATCCTTTGATCTCTAGGCTAGTGTGTGCATAGAGAGTCATCTTGAGCTGTTACTCTTGGTCTATGGCAAGGCCTAGACCGGTTAGGAATTGGTAGAGAGCTTGCCAAAGAGTGTGGAAGTCTCTACAAGTTTGTACACGGTCTTCAAGCTTCCCGTGTGAAAGAAGCTACGTGAAGAGAGCGCCATTTGGACCGCATCACGTGCGGATCCTTACCTTCGGAGGAGCATCCGGAGTTGCCAGCGGGACGTGCCCGCGTCTTCACTCGGAGGGTGAAGGATGCTCTAGAAGGGATCGCCATCGAGCGGAGGGAGGGGTCGAGACTCCGGCGGGAGTGACCCAACATGGAGTAGGGGGAGGCGTCATCCTCCCGATACCACGGGCTAAAAATCCATGAGCAATCTCTATCCCATCTCCTTACTTACTAGCATTTACTATTCCGCATTTACTTCTTACTAGTAGACTTGATTGATAGGGTTGCTTTTACTCTTGGTAGAATTGCTTGTGTAGGTTTGCTCTTTGCTAGACTTGCTAGCGTGTGCGCATCGCTTGCTTCTTATCATCACCTAGCAAACTATTAGGATTGTTAAAGTACCGTGCCGGAAAAATTTACAAGTGAGCACCGATTCACGCCCCCCCCCCCCCCCCCCTCGGTACTCCGTGATCCTTACACATACGTGTGCACATATCACTTTCTAGCTAGCAATTCATTGATGAATTATGGCTTTGTGTATAAGGCTAGTCTCAACGAGGTGTTTTATTTTGTTGTTTCTAACTGTGTCACATAAGCAACAAAGCATTTTTTTATGTCAAACATAAATTTTGTTGGAAACAATGTGATCTCTAGTCACATCAATAAATTTGATGACTTGACATCCTATTTAATGAAAATAGAACTCATATTAGCCTATAAAGAGGGAGACACTAGGCCCTCTTTGGATCCAAAAGAGTAACAACTAGTCTCTGACTAAAAATTGACTGACTAATCTAGTCAGTTGCATGTTTATAGCCCTAACTAATTGTTACTCCAAACTATAAGAAAATGCCTAAAGAAGATGGGAAAGTTGGTCTAAGAATATAATGTCAGGTTACTTTGAGAAACTATGTATCATATTAGGGCTTAAATCCGAGACAAGGCTTGAAAACATAAATTTACGAGCCTTCTATACACACTGCTGCTATTTATTAGTTTGTTCTTCATTTTTTACAGGACAATATGCAATATATAGATCAGAGAACGAACACAAATGAGTGATCTCTGCTGGGCATAAATGTACCATGTGACCGAAGGACCCGTTTATAAAGTTTACCAGAGACAGAGCAGCATGTTTCTGAAGAAGAAGCATCTACAGTGTGCCCATACCTTGAAAACGGGAAGAAGCAAAACCGGCCAACAGTAGCACAAGCCCAGCCGTTCAGCTGATCAACCCACCCTACATTCAGCAAGAAGAACGCACCCAGAGAAGTTCACCAATGCACCCACATGCTGCTCACTCAGCCCTCAATCGTCCGCTAACTCGCCGACAAGACGAGGACGTCAGAAAGCGAGGAAATCTCAGGTTCGGAGAGGGGAAAGAGAAGATGATGAGATGAGGATTGGCAATAGCTTGGCGCATTCATCCATGGGGCAGCGTGGAAGAGTAGGAACCGAAGAAGAAGAAGAGAAAGGGTATGCCGGTTTGGGACGGGGTGGGCTGTCTTCTCCTCCTTAAAATTCTTGTTTGTTATTCTGAAGGCCCGGCCCGGCCCATGCGAATAGAAGCGTCCAATGGGGAGCGTCCAATGAGGACCCTATCTTAAATCTCCACCATTCCACCCTTATCAGCCCCGCGCCACGGCCTCTAGTTCCCTCTCCCTCCTTCCCATTTCGGCACCTGCTTGCTACCTTTGCCCTGCTCTATCCTTTCGCTCTCTTCCTTCCTGTGCACTCTCTCTTATCCCGATAATGGCAGCCTAGCTCCAGCAGTAACACTGACATCTGCCAAGCTACCTTCTTTGTGCAACAACTTTTGCTCGCCATCGCAAGCTCTCGTTTCGGTGCTTGCGGAATTACAAATTGTGTTTTATCGAGGGCGTTCCAACAGTGTGCTCTGAGGAGCGGCAGCTGGGGCGCTAGCCCATTGGTAAATTCTTGAAGCTTTCATTGCTGTTTTTCATTTGGAATGCGTGTATGCCCAGCGTTCGGATGTTTTAGTTCGTGCTGTACTTCTCTGCGCGGCGCAATTTCAGCTGGGTGCCGAGGCTGTTATAGCTCCTACTGTTTCAGGCGAATTCTGAGACATTTTGTTGGGCCTGGATTACGTTGGCCTTTCTTGTGTCACTCTACCTGCTGTATTTGCTCTGTTTTGCTCTCGTGTTTCTTCTCCACGGATTTCGTACACCGAAGAGCCGGGCTGTCTCGATATGAATTGCGTTGCCGTCTTGTGCCCATTACTTCATTTGCAATTCCTTTTTTCGTTGCGTCAGTAATCTAAGCTTGCGTCGTCGCAGAATTATTCTGGCGCGTTTGTTCTTGTTTTGTTGCCCCCTCTGTTTCTCAGGACAGAAACATCTTGCAGTTCTTAGTTTGGTACCAGCAAAACAGAGCACCGTTTCTCTTGGTCCATACGTTCCTCTACTCCCGTAATCCTTATCTCTTTTGCAGTTGGCCAGAACATAACCACTACCACAGTCCACAGTTCCCTGGCCTTGTATTAATACATATTACCTGTGTCAAGTAATTCATTAATTCATCCTGCTCTGGACTCTGGTGTGTCAAGTTTGGTGCAAAAACTGTTGCTTGCACTTCTTTCTTACACCATAATTAGTAGTCTTTTTTTTCTGGTCAATATTTGTGCCGTGGGACGAGCAGATACACGATAGCTCCCTGTTTTGTCTTCTCTTTCTTAGTGTTATGCGCATGGTATGCACACATGTCAAGGATAGCTCCCTGATTTGTCTTCACTGTGCTTTTCTGGAACTGGACTGTGTAACCATTTCTTCACACGCTAACTTCAGCTCAGACATGTGACACACACATGTATCGTCTACGCAGCCGTGTGAAAATTACCTCGTTTTTTGCGGCCATGGGCTCATGGCGTGTTAATTATTCGTGTCGCTTCTGTTAAACCATATTATCCTTCCATAATCATGCCATCATACTAAGAAATCAGGGAGAAAAGCAAGTGCCTTTCTGCTGAGTTAGTGGTCGGCCATGATAGTTGTTAAGCATGGAACTGAAGGATAGAAAGATTGTATTTTTTGATCCATTCTGAAATACTTATGATAGAAAGGTGGTGTATTCAATCTTTTCTCGGGAACTAAGATAGAAAAGGTCGTGCACCGTTTTACTCTAGTGGAATGAAGTCATCAAATCTTGCTGCATGCTCCATGAAAGAGTGGCATTTATTTAAAATCCTAGTGCTTAACAAGCTTTCTATTTCAACTCAATAACATTTGTGCTGAATCCATCGTGCAGTTGGGCTACTTGTTCTGAGCCTGATCGCCGTTAGGCGGTTGTATGGCACCCAAGAGCAAGCGCGGGAAGGCCAAGGGCGAGAAGAAGAAGAAGGATGAGAAAGGTGATTTTTAGTTCTTTTTACTTTCTTTAGTTCTTGTTTCAAAAGCATGGTTGATATGATTGATCCAGCTTATCGATTTGTGTTTTCTCGTTATTTTCTAGTTCTCCCCGTGGTCATTGACATCACTGTGAATCTCCCCGACCAGTCTGATGTGATTCTCAAGGTTTGCTTTCTCACTTATCTCAATTGTAGTTGTTCTCCTCGTGGCAATTTCTCCCCTCAATTTTTTTTTCATTGTTCTCACTGAAAATATGCTAAGAGAACAATCTATGTGCAGGGGATCTCAACGGACAGGATCATCGATGTGAGGCGGCTGCTGTGTGTCAACACAGCCACATGTGCCATCACAAACTACTCCCTCACACATGAGGTATTTTTTCCACCCATTTGTCCTGCTAATTAGTCATTTATAGCCAGAAAAACAGACACTAGTACATGATGCAAAACTGATCGACAAAGTTGACTCCTGGCAACCATCCAAATGAATCTTTTCTTTATTTCGTTCTGTCTTAGATCTATTCACAATTTTTTTTTCGAGTATTAGATCTACTCACAATTGTATCTCAATTTAATTTGTTTTGAAAATGACAAATGTAACAAATCCTAATTTTGCTAAAAAGTCACCTTTTTTTGGTTCAGACGCGAGATGGCCCATTGAAGGATGCTGCTGAGATTGCGACATTGAAGCCATGCACGCTTACTCTTGTCGAAGGTGAAAACCAGTACCATCTCAGAGTAGGATAAACAATCAAAACGTCCTGTCAAAGGCGATTAGCCAAACAAAGGGTTTATATTATGAGCTTCATATGAGTTCTTGATAGTTCTACAATTATTTTGAAGAAGTAAATAGTTTCATTTATTTTTTAAAATTGTTGGCAGGAAGAAAATGTAGTTTCTTTATGTTATATAGGAAATATAAGAAAGTGCATTTATTTAGACAACTTCTTGACAGTGTATTTTTTTTCTTTCGAAACATCAAATTCAAGAGCATTGCTTAATGAAAGAAGTTTTATCTGAGGGAGAACAAAATATTCACCTTTTACCAATAGTTTGTATCTTCTAGGGCCTAGAAAAAGTACAGTTCTTATTTAGAAATGTACTTTTGTAAATGCATCAACAAAATAATTTGAAGCTCAATTTTCCTGAATTCCCCCACCAAAACACCCAAAAGAACTCTCAATTTACAAATCCTGCAGTGACAGCCCAATAGTTTAAAATGCTGCCGTAAATACTTCGAAAAATAATTGCTGTCTAAAAAAATGCTTAAAATGCAGATGAGTACGACGAGGAGAGCGCGGTGGAGCACATACGGCGGCTGCTGGACATCGTCGCCTGCACCACCTCTTTCGGCCCCGCGCCGCCGCCTCCGCCGCCGCCGTCTCCCAAGGACGGCGATGCCGCCAAGGAGCCCTCCAACTCCAGCGCCACCTCCAAGGCCTCCGCCTCATCGGGCGCGCGCCGCACGGCCTCGCCGCCGCCGTCCGGGGCGGCCGAGAAGGAATCGTCTGCCGCGAAGGAGGCAGCGGCCAAGGAGTACGCTGCCTCAGCGGAGTTGGAGGCCGAGATGAGCGGCGTGTGTCCCCGCCTCGGAGCATTCTACGAGTTCTTCTCCCTCGCCAACCTCACACCGCCCCTGCATTGTACGTGACGGTGACAGACTCTTTCTTTAACCAGAACTCATTGAGTTCTTGGCCTTGCTGGAAACCAAGATTTACTTGCATTGATCAAAACTCTTGCTCAATTTCAGTTATAAAGCGAGTGTCCCAGCCTCGACAGGAGGAGCAGCCTTCGGATGACCATCTATTCTTTGTCGAGGTAAAATTTCAACGATAGCATTTCCATTGGCTTCATTGGGATACAAGCCTCGTGATTTTGCCATATATGTGCTGGCTCTAATCATTGGTTGGATTGCAGGCAAAGCTTTGTAGCGGGAAATTCGTTATTGTCGAAGCTAGAAGAAAGGGATTTTTCAGTTTGGGGAAGCAGCGAGTCTTGTGCCACAACCTTGTCGACCTTCTGAGGCATCTCAGTAGAGCATTTGATAATGTTCGTCGTCTCACTCAACATCCTGACATCCTTGTTACGATTTGTATAATATGGCATTAGTAGAATAAGTATACATTAATCTCAAGTGCTGATAGCATTTGAATTTTTTAGAGTTTTCCTGAATTGCTACTTCCGAAGCAAATCAGCAGCTTTATGGTTTAAAGGGTAGTTTAATCATGATCTGAGTTGGATTTCAGGATCTATTTCACTTTGCATTAGTATGTCTCTTCTCACCTCTTTAGGAAGGGTACATGCACCTACTGTTACAATATAGAAAAAGCAACTATAGGCTTGTTCGTGATAAAAATTTCAAAGGACAACCAATCTCATATGTCAAACGTAATTTTAGTGGTAACAAGGGCGTATTGCTGTTGAAGAAAATTTCCACATTTGCACATCTCTTATGATATGATGACAAGCATTGGACGGAATAAGTAAAAGTTTGTTCAGGTTAATAGCTACAATACTACCCAACTACTGGCAATCCCTCTTAATGTTTCATACTGCTACTAACATGTTCCATGTTGGTACATCTTTTCATTAGTTCTAACAGCAAACTCAATATTTCCATTTCTTCCATATGTTTTAGGCTTATGAAGATCTTATGAAGGCATTTTTAGAACGAAACAAGGTTCGTTGTTATCTCACTTTTTTTTTTCTCCATATATATTTTCCGTTGGCCTTGATGGAAACCAGTTCACCTTTTGTTCTATCAGGATTGTGTTGAAAATCCATTAAAATGTCTATTTACTGAAACACAGCTTAATTCCCTAAATTTGAAATATTTTTTCTTCATGACGGAAATATCTAGTTCCGGCCTTTTGTAAATACTTTTGAAAATATGTGTAGCTTTATTACCTGTTTCTTCAACATTGATTCCACTCTAATGTGGCACTGTTCTCACGTTAGTGCCTTAGTTGAGCGCTAAAATCCTGCAATACTGTTGCATCTACGTGACTAATCATTTATTCCGCAATCTGACCATTTCTTGTTTCACATCTTTCTTGAATAAGGTTTTCTCCTGTTCTACTATGTCCTCACGTGGTTGTAATTGTCATAAATTGCAGTTCGGAAATTTTCCTTACGGATTTCGTGCAAACACATGGCTTGTTCCACCAATTGCTGCCCAGTCACCATCAACCTTTCCTCCTCTTCCTGCCGAGGATGAAACATGGGGTGGTAGTGGAGGTGGTTGGGGAAGGGATGGCAAAAGTGACATGTTACCATGGGCAGATGAATTCCTCTATCTCACATCTATGCCTTGCAAAACTGCTGAAGAGAGGGAACTACGTGATAGGAGAGCATTCCTACTTCACAGTCTCTTTGTAGATGTTGCCATCTTTAGAGCCATTGCAGCCGTAAGGCATGTAATGGAGAGTACAGAGGTGTCAACATCAACCAAGACAGATGAAATTTTGCATACTGAGACAGTGGGAAATTTTAGCATCACTGTCACAAGAGATTCTTCAGATGCAAGCTGCAAGTTGGACACTAAGATAGATGGAGGCCGAGCCACAGAAATGGACTCTAAGCAGCTTGCGGAGAGGAACCTTTTGAAAGGAATAACTGCTGATGAAAACACAGCTGCCCATGTACGAGCCCTAAATTAAGATGATCTTGTTTATATTCCATACGAAACTTTGTATATATAATGGTTTCATTATTTGCAGGATGTTGACAGTCTGGGCATTATCAACCTTAGGTATTGTGGGTATGTTGCAGTTGCAAAGGTGAACAATATTGACAAAACCAACGTGAGTTCTTCTATCAAGCCAATAAATATCGCAGATCAACCTGAAGGGGGTGCAAATGCATTGAACATTAACAGGTTGAAAAATAGTGTTTTCTGTTATTCTTCTGGAACTTATTTGTTTAGCTTCGCTGTATATTTATCTTTTGGCAATGAACTTTTGTGCATTCTTTCAGTTTGAGGATGCTCCTTAATGAAGCCAACTCAGCTGGAGAGAAAAAGATATCAAACCTTTCACAAAATCATAGGCAGGAGGAACTTACTGCGGCTCAGACTTTTGTTGAGAAATTGTTGAATGAAAGCCTCCAAAAGCTTGAAGAAGAGGAAACTGGGAAACAATCATTTATGAGATGGGAACTTGGTGCCTGCTGGGTTCAGCATTTGCAGGATCAGAAAAACTCTGACAAGGATAAAAAGCAAGGTAGTGAGAAGGAAAAGAAGAAAACAGTGGATAAATCTATAAAAGAGACGAAGATTGAAGGGCTAGGGAAGCCTCTCAAAGCTCTTAAGAACTCCAAAAATGCCATCGATGCTGCTGATAAGGTATCATTGGGAGCCAAAAGTTTGTCTCAAGGAACAAGCTCTACAGAAAGCCAGAAAGAGAAGCCATCAGATGCTGAATTGCCTCAAGGAGAATCGAGTGCTTCTGAGAATGAAGGCCTGCTGAAGAATTTATTAGCGGACTCTGCCTTTACAAGGTTGAAAGAATCAGAAACTGGACTCCACCAGAAGGTATAGATGCATCACTTTTCATGACAATGTGTTATGTAGATCCTATCTCTATGCATCTTGTTCCTGTGTTGGGAAATGAAATGCTTATCAAGATAAAGATCATTCCGTTGAGACGCATATCGTTGGGAATCATGCATGTTGCATTTATTGCTGATAACCTTAGGCTGCACTGTTTCACATAATGTGGTGTTGGCTGACAGGAAGCATATCATGATGAGCTGTGGAGTGGTTAAGAAAATGGATCTTTTCTGACCCATAACTTAGTGAACTAGTTATAGACAACCTCATACACAAATATGTTTCCGTTCTTTTTTTTTAGTGAAGTTCTTATTTTTTTGTTAACACAATTAGTTATAATTAGTTTGTTCAAACATACGTTATTTATCCAACACAAATGCAGTAGATAAGATCCGTCCTAAGTTTTATTTCCTTTTTATTCAAGCAAAACAATTACTCCCTTTTGCTACAATTTGTTTACTTTTTTCTTTGATGTTCTGATGAGTAATCTTTTATTATGTAAAATGAAACTATTTTTTTGGCTATAAATGTAAGATAAGTTAGTTTCCATTTATGGACACTGCTTATCGTGATTTCGCTGTTGGCTACTATCCTATATGAAGATTGTAGACTAATCCGTTTTGTTCCACAGTCACCGGCAGAGTTGATTGAGATGGCTCTGAAGTACTACGATGAAGTTGCACTTCCTAAGCTGGTACATATCAATATATGAGATTACAAAAGTTGAATTGATTTCCATCTTAAGAAGCATAGTAACTAACCAATTAATCATTCAGGTTGCTGATTTTGGTTCTCTGGAACTTTCACCCGTTGATGGTAGGACCTTGACAGATTTCATGCATACCAGAGGTCTGCAGATGCGTTCCCTAGGACGAGTCGTAAGTTTCTAATTATGTTTCCTTTTGAACAGAATCGACGACAATTACTTGGTATATTCTGATCTGGTATATTTGCTCAGGTCAAGCTTTCGGAGAAGCTTTCACATGTTCAGTCCCTTTGCGTCCATGAGATGATAGTGAGAGCATTCAAGCATATTGTCCGCTCTGTGATTGCTGCTATTTCAGACATGCGGCAGTTAGCATTGTCGATAGCTGCAGTGCTGAATTTATTGCTTGGTGTCCCTGAATCTGAGGTTTCTCGAGGTTCTCTTAATGTGCATCCCCTAGTATGGAGATGGCTGGTGGCCTTCTTGAAAAAGAGATATGAATTTGAGCTCACAGAGAAACACTACCATGATGTGAGGAAATATGCTATCCTTAGAGGACTGTGCCATAAGGTAACTTTTTTTTAATCTTTATATTTGTAAAAAAGAACTCCTGTTTTGATGAAATTTAAATTGTGGGACAAAAAAGGTCTCCTGCTTCAGTGTAACTTCTATTGAACATAACCATTGCTTGTAGGTGGGCATTGAATTGGCACCCCGAGATTTCATTATGGATTCCGCTTTCCCATTCCATAAGCAGGACATCATTAGCCTGGTACCTGTACATAAGGTAATGTTTAAAAACTAAGACAATTTCTTATTCTGAAATGTTATGAGATATATATGTTTGTTGTGGCATGGGCATCAGTTATTACCATCAGTGATGTAGAACTTTATTATATATATGTATATATTGATTTTTTGGGTAGAACTATCCATATACTAATTGAAACTTTGTTACACATAAAAGGAAGTGAATGAGTGACATGTGAACAAAACTAATGTGGGTTTCTGTAATATGCAGCAAGTTGCATGCTCATCTGCAGATGGAAGGCAACTTCTTGAATCCTCTAAAACTGCTCTTGACAAGGGAAAATTGGAAGATGCTGTAAATTATGGGACTAAGGTATCTTTCTAAATTATGTTTAATTGCACAACTTATTTTATGTTACTTAACTTTAATAACTTTCTACGTATGAATGCAGGCTCTTTCAAAGCTCATAACCGTATGTGGCCCATATCACCGAATGACAGCTGGAGCTTATAGTCTGCTTGCTGTTGTTTTGTACCACACTGGTGATTTTAATCAGGTATATGTTATGAATAGCACTTGTATTATAATGTAGCCCTAAGGGGGCTATATATAAGGGTACATGAGAGAGTCCTAGGAGGACAAGAGTACAATATGAAATAGGAAAAAGACTCTAGTACTATAGACTCTTAATAGGACACTATACCCTTAACACCCCCCCTCAAATGCAAGGCGGATACAATAGCATTGCATTTGAAAGAGCACTAAATACTAAACTTATTACATCCAAAATTCTAACCCTATGAAGCCATCGTAGAGTGGAGCCTTGATAATCCGTCGAATCAAACCAAAGATGGTGCCAAAAGAATCTCCTTTGATCCATAAGCCGCAACAAAAACGACGTAGACCAATATTGTGCCTTCGATCAAGTAGCCAAGTCGACAAACAAAATCGACAAGAGTACATGAGAGAGTCCTAGGAGGACAAGAGTACAATATGAAATAGGACTTGTATTATAATGTAGCCCTAAGGGGGCTATATACAAGGGTACATGAGAGAGTCCTAGGAGGACAAGAGTACAATATGAAATAGGAAAAAGACTCTAGTACTATAGACTCTTAATAGGACACTATACCCTTAACAGTATACACTTGGACAAAGACTGTTGCTGTCTATTTTTAGATATGCTAAACTAAACACGGTTTCAGTTACACTATGATTATTGTGTGCATAAGCAATAAAAGGGTTACAGTATTAATATCACAAAAGGCAGGGACATATCATAACTTTTGAAAACCTATGTTAGAATGAGAACTGATGCTTTAGAAACATATATGTTTGTAGATGAAAGGTTCTAAGATGTAATTTTCTCACTGTTCTAGATTTTAATACGTAAAAAAAAACAAATTGCAGGCTACTATTTATCAGCAAAAGGCCCTGGACATCAATGAGAGGGAACTTGGACTTGACCACCCTGATACCATGAAGAGTTATGGAGACCTTGCAGTATTCTACTACCGCCTTCAACATACAGAATTGGCTCTAAAGTAAGTTGGGTTCTCTGGAATTATTTCGTTTTTGTTTATGTTTCATGCAGTCTAAAACAATGAAGGGTTGTGGAGCCCTTTTAGTATCCTACTAGCATTTGATGTTTTATGAGGAAAACAACCATAATTCTTAAATCTCTATATATCTGTATTTAGAGGTGTCGATTCCTCTTCTTTCCCACCTTCTTTATGATTGTGTCAGCTGTTTCTTATGATCTGCTTAATATTGAATTGATTTGGAAGGATCCTGCAGCATTTTATTATTCCCGTTTTTTGTATGATAGTCCTTGTAGAATTTACAGTACTGAGTTTAATTTGACTGCGGCAATATCTGCAAAGTACTGACTGTGTTTGAATTAGGTATGTCAAGCGTGCATTATATCTTCTGCATCTTACGTGCGGGCCATCTCATCCGAATACAGCTGCTACATATATCAATGTAGCCATGATGGAAGAAGGCTTGGGCAATGTGCATGTAGCTCTCAGATACTTGCACAAAGCTTTAAAATGCAACCAGAAATTACTTGGGCCTGATCATATCCAGGTAATTGTTTTTGTTTAATATTTTATTAAAATAAGAATTTCCCTTTCTTGAAGGGCATGCTTAAGGTACTTTGCATACCTATGAATATGTATATGAACTAAGTTCTTCTCGAAGCACCCTTTATAAAAAAAGTTATCTTTTTGGTTTGGACATGCTTCAAAGAGTTTTAGGTTTCCTATATTGAAGAGTTTATTATGATGCTTGAGTTTTCCGAGCTTTTGATTACTCATGGTGGTAGGCTAGGTGCCCACCCAAATCCTTATTTGCAACAAGTTATATTAGCTACAATTTTGTCTTCTATTATGGTAGACTATTAGTTTTAGTTGTACGGGTGTGGTGTGTGTTGTACGGGTTCTTACCATTTTCTTCTTAATATAATGAGGCGCAGCTCTCCTGCGTGTTCGAGAAAAAATGGTAGACTATTAGTTTTAGTTCATGTGCTTTTTCCCTAGTGAGAATTGTGAGTTGATGTGTTGATCTTCTATTGTCTGTAGACTGCTGCCAGCTACCACGCCATAGCCATTGCTCTCTCGTTAATGGAAGCTTATTCCTTGAGTGTTCAACATGAGCAAACAACCTTGCAAATCCTTCGTGCAAAGCTTGGGCCAGATGATCTGCGGACTCAGGTATCCTTTACTGAAGTAACAATGTTGACATGCTACTGCTTCCGAACAGATTTCACTTGAATTCATTTAGTTAGAAATCTAACATTCTGACTACGTAGAAACAATGTATCAAAGTACTACATATATGGTACAACATCAATTTTGAAGTCATTTGAACTTCTGGGACTATTTAGCTAGATGAGATGACCTGGTGATGCTTCAAGTATAGAATTCATTTAGCAAACCAGAAAGAAGAGAATAAGAAAAGGGCACAAAAGTTCTATTGATTTTATCTTGAGACAGGTTTTAAAATCTAAATGGTAAGTTACATATTACCATAACGAATGATAGCCATTAGTTAATAAATACATCGGAGAATATGTCAATTCCAAGGCATCTGTTTAGTTCGATCTTCTATTTTTGGTCTTTAACAGTTCCCTTTCTTATAAGGCCATTCTCAACCTTTTAGCCTTTTTCTTAATGCAGGATGCTGCTGCCTGGCTTGAATATTTTGAGTCCAAAGTAATCGAGCAACAAGAAGCTGCGAGGAATGGAACTCGGAAACCTGATGCATCAATTGCTAGTAAAGGGCACCTAAGGTGAAACCTTGTTTGGGTACTTCTCATTGAAAAACTTCGTCAATCTTTAAACAAACTTCTGTTGAACATTGGGCTACTACTTAATAAACTGGCTTTACCGATATTTCAAGTCCTATTTTTAATTAATATTTCATTGTTGCATTAACTTTTACTTTGCACTTCCAGTGTATCTGATCTTCTTGATTACATAAATCCTAACCAAGAGAACAAAGGAAGAGATTCTGAATCAGGAAAAAGAAGATACTCAAGCATAAAGGTTGGTAACCAATCTTTTGTCATGTCTGACTTTCTTTTGTTTAACACAATTATGCCTTTGCTGATGAAAACATTTGAACAAAAGTAGAGTGAGTTCACAGCTGAATGGTGTCCATCATAGTGTAATGATGTTTTGTATAAGTTTTGCAATCATCTGTATTGCATTTTTTTTTTCAAACTGGAGTAAACATGGAAAAACAAACCTACAGATCCTGCTTGGCACCTTATTTTCCCTTTTCACAATAACACTGTTTCATTCTGTCAAAAAATAAAAATAAAATAACAGTGTTTCGTTGTAATTCCGTTACAAGTCTTGAAACATGCTTAGTTTTGGGGTATTACTGCACATGTCACTGAAGAATTTATTTACCTCATACTCATTATCTCAGGTTTTATCGCATTCAAATGAAAGTTCAAGTGGTGCGAGTCCTGAGGCATCTCCGAGAGATTCTAGTGCCATTACAGACGAGGACCAGCAAGTTAAAGAGCCCGCAAAAGATGATGTTACTGATATTGTTACTGAAGCTGAGGTTAAACAGAGTCCTGAATCCTCTGAGCAACCAGCACCTTCTGAGCTACCAATAGAGGTAGACGAGGTAAACATTAATTTACCAAGGGATGTTCACCAACAGGAAGCAGCAGAACCTGAAGATGGTTGGCAGCCTGTTCAAAGACCTAAATCAGCTGGAGTGCCAGGGAAACAAATAAAGCATTATCGTCCCACCACCAGAAAGGACCCTGATAGTCAAGATCTAACATATTCTTCCCAATACAAGGCAAGGAATTCCTATCCAAATAACCGGTATTATTTCCTAAAGAAGAGAACTGTTGTACCTACAACATACACAGATCCTCAGCAGAATGTGAAAGTCCAGACATCTGGTGCCAGGTTTGGTCGTAAGATTTATAAGGCTGTTACCTATCGGGTCAAGCCAGGGACAGCATCCACAGAGGTGCAAGATACTTCTAAGAGTACAGAGCAGACTAGTGGTAAAGTAGAATCCCAGACGACATACTCACAAGCACACAATCCACCATCAATAGATCAGAAAGAAAGTGAGCCACATGGAACTTTGGTTCCAAGTACTGGAAATGCTCTGTCGTACAAAGATGTTGCATTAGCACGTCCAGGAACTATTGCCAAGTCTCAAATGCAGAAATCTAGAGATGATATACCACAGAACCAACCATCACTTGGTCAAATCATTGCACAAGAAATGAAGGATTCTTTGGTTGATTCACATCAAGTGGACCAGAGATCTGTATCTGCAATGGCTGATGATTCAAAAGAAGTAACTAATGTGCAAGGAGAAATTCAGGGACCAGAAGATGCAAATATCTCTGAAAAGCAACTGAAGATCGATGATAGCTTACAAGATATGCCAACATCAAATGTTGAGGAATCACTAACTGGAAGTGAGCCTGTAAATAGTAAACCAGATGCCAATGTGTTCAGTAACACAAGTCAAAACACAAGTCAAGAAGCAGCAGTTAGTGGCAACGATGGTGCAGTCATTGGTCTTTCAGAGCCCACTGGACCTGCAAAAGATGAACAGAGTGGGAAGTCTGACACAGAATATTTTGAGGCTCTACCCAGCAGTATAGAACCTACTGCAGTTTCAGCATCTATAACAAATACAGGGAGTCTTGAAGGTGTTGGAAGTGACAAATCGAAGCCTAACTTGCTGCTAAGTAATATTGACTTGAGAGAGATGCCTAATAAGAAGTTGTCTGCTGCTGCCCCACCATTTAATCCATCACCGCCAGCTGTACTTAGCCCTATTGCTGGAAATGTTGGCCTCCCACCACCAGGAGCAATTCCAGGTGTAGCACCATGGCCTGTGAATGCATCCCTGCATCCTGGGCATTCAAATATGGTGCCAAGTGGTCCTCCGTTGTGCACCTCCCCTCATCATATGTACCCTCCTGCTCCTCGGTCTCCTAATCTCATGCATCCTGTGCCATTTATTTATCCACCATATAGTCAACCACAGGTGGTACCAAGCACCACCTTTCCCATGAACACTAACATGTTCCCGCCTCACCATTATGGATGGCAACCCTATATGAGCCCAGCTGCATCAGAATTTGTGCCAGTGTCAGTGTGGTCAAGCAGCCATACAGTTGACTTCATTCCCACACCACATGTCGTTGACCCAATTTCTCAGTCTTTAGCAGATAAACATATTCAATCCGATGCAGCTGTTGTTAGTATAGGCCCGTCGCTGGACAGTAAGACTGTAGCGTCGAAGGAGGAGATGCAGACTCCTGCAGTGGTAGGAAGTGGAAATTTGATCAGCGAAAAACATGATGATCAGAATAAACAGTTAAAGGATGCCATTAGATTAGAACTGAATCCTGATATGCAAGGAGACAACACACATTCGGGAAGCAACATGAAGAACGAAGATGAAGGTAGTTTCAGGATATACGTAAAGGGGAAAAGCCGGCGGAAGCAAACTCTGAGAATCCCGATAAGTTTGCTTAACAAGACATATGGGTCACGCTCTTTCAAGCTTGTCTATAACAGAGTAGTAAAAGAGAATGACATCTTCAGACCTCCGAGTGTGTCCTTTGCTGAAGTTGCGTCATCTGGCAACTAGGCAATGCATATTCTGCAAAAGCATCTATTGACATTAGTATCCAAAACATAATTTTGATGGATCTCCAATTGAATGTCCTGAAATGTTATAATTTTTTTACTTGGAAGGCAGAGTGATGCTCCTACAATGTTTCAGGTAATTAATTCAGCTCATAAACCTTTTCTTTGTATTCCCATTATATTTCATTCATTGATATGGTAGTTGTCAATATTTTTTGTAGACCTGAAGTTCAACCACCCAAATTACTTGAACATGATGAACGCATTATTTTCATTTCAAATAAGGTAAGTTTCCTTTATTAGCAACCCATTTGGTTATTAGATGATTTATATGTATCCTGTGGTCGGATTAGATCTGTTTGTAGCTCTAGCTGTTTAAGTTTTCATCCAATCATCCTGGTATAAACATTAGCGCTGTCTCAATGCATTTGGAACATTCTAAGCAGTTCGTTTATCATTTGTAATAGTAGTACTTGCATTTAATGTACAATAATTCAACATTTTCATCATAACTGAATAAAATAAACCGTACATCTGGCAATGTAGCAATATAGCTTTCATATAACTAATTTTGATCACATTAAATATATTGATGGTGATGGCACACGTCCTAAGTCATGAATTTAGTTGCATTCTGTTTGACATATTTGTTTGTTATTATGATTTGTTGATACATTGAGCTAACGGCTTATGCACATTAAACAGGTGTCGACATTCCTATGTAGAGTCCAGAAGACTTTCAGAGTTTTTGTGAGACTGGAACCAATAGAAGATGGTAGTACCAACAATACTAGACTGTCTAGACAGGCTGATTTTTCTTCAATTTTGATAGACTAAGAAGAAGAGTTTTTTTTTCCGATTTTTTGGGCCAAATTTTGGGTTAGCACTTAGAAATTTTGATTTTTGTTGCATTACTGCATCCAATAATCATCTCGCTCTTTTTTTTTGCGAGAAACTAACATTATTCTTTTTGTTAGAACAGTAATAATCTCTATTCTGTGAAGCTGCTTATTATGGATGAGTGTTCCTCTAAATAAGAGGATTTTGATATTCGTAATCCATAAATTTGAAGCTTAAGTTAGGCTGTTATGATGTGCTATGGTGATATAATAATGTTAGATGGAGCAATATTTACCAAATGCAGCAGTTTTTTTTTTTTGTTCTTCAGATTCGAGCTATAATATTAGCGTCTTTCAATTTGGTTGGTGGATGTTTGTTGTCTCTGGTGCTTTGTAGCCTGAATGCTGGTTTGTTGTTTGAAAAAAAAAAGAAAAAAAAGAAAAGAAAAAAGAGAGAATAGGTTTGTAGTACCATTTTACCTTTTCTCAATTTTTGTTTCATACCAATTGCCCTGTAGAAAAGTGCTAAATAATAGTAATTAAAAGAATGTCATGCCCCAGATCGGATCTTAACGTTTGTCATCATCCTTTGCAAATTTCAATCATATTTGGACCACGCATGAACATACTAGATCAGTTTAGTTACACCTCCATTTGATGCCAAAATGATTGGGTAATTGATTCGGTGACGTGTATAACCGCATAATGTGTTTGAATAGCACTTGTATATATAGAATCGTGGAGGATCCGTAGATGCAATAGATGAATGCAAGCGTACGCGTGAAAGGGGTCTTAGCCTAGTGGTTAAGATATCTGAGTAGCACCTTTGAGCTCCTGGGTTTGACTTTCGGTGGGAGCGAATTTTCTAAGATTTAACGGCATTTGTGCTTTCAGCGGTAGGCGACGTGGCCGTCGACAGCGAGACGCCAGTGGTGACTTCGTCAATCTGGAGGATTTGCCGGCTCAGTCTTCGAAGATGCTCATAGGGGTAGGGTTTGCGTATATGCGTTCATAGGGATGAGTGTGCGTGCGTTGTGAGTGCCTGAGTTGTACTGTGTAATCACAAAAAGAAGAAGAATGCAAGCGTATGTGAAGAAAAAGAACTTGGAGGGTCCACCTAGCACTGGCAGGTACAGTGTTGCACACAAGTACTCGTAGCAGAGTCAGGCAAGAGCAGCTGTGACCATGAACACGCACTACTACAAAGAGTCTAATACGACACTTCGTAAAAAACAGTAGTGGCGGACACCTTTTGATGCGTCACTGCTAGAAACACACAAGTACTGTAGCGTATATTAGTGGCGGACGGGCTGACATCATCGTTGCTACAGGAACCGGGAGGCTTACCAGTAGCGGACGAGATGACATCAGCGCCGTCCGCCATTGAAACGTGGGCAAGAGAGGCGGACACACTAATGTCAGCAACGTTATTAGTGGTGGACAAGACCCATCGCAGCCCATTGTAGCCCAAAATTGCACGTGGTACCTGGAACCCTAACGCTCTCACCTCACTTCACCTCTCCTTCCCTTACCTTCCCCACCGCGTCGGGCCGACGTCCTCTCCCCTTTCCCGCGCCGCCACCTCTCCTCCCCTCCCTTTTCCCTCGCGGCCTTCAACCTCGGCATCAGCGCGAGCTCGTCGCCCAGATCGTGGCGCGTGGGCTCGGCGAAATGCATTGTTGATGAGTTGATCATCTCGTAAATGCGTGGTACGAAGACAAAACGTTACGAGAGGAAGCGCTAAGGAATAACCGTTTTTTCACTTGAAGCGAACCAAGCAGAGAATCCATAACAAATAGAAAACTAACTGCAACAATGTTTACTAAAAATCGTACAAAAACTTGCCGAGACTAATTTTATTTTCGTGAGATGAAAAAACCCGCTTAGGATGTATACATGTAAGATGCACACATACATACGGTCCATTCGGATGCTACCTCACTCACGTACAAGGTTCGTTCCAAGCAGACGCTCACACAAGCAAGACACACAATCCTCAGCCATCTACCGAAAACGAAAAATGTTCCGGATTATGAGTATACTACACAAGAAATAGCGTATAGTTGAACACGTCATGTCTTACGGACTACTCAATCCTACAGCACGCACGTAACGGATAGAATAGGAACAGTACAAGGCCAGCAGGATCGAAGCCGGTGCAGCTAGGGTCTGGAACGTTCGGTTCCGAAGGATTGGCCAGCGCCAGCGGTGCCCGTCCGCGTGCGCGCCTAGGGAACGGACGACGCGCCATCCGCACCTCGCGGGGCAACGTGTCGCGCCCCCATCGAACTTGTGCGCCGCATGGGCGTGGTGCGCTGGCGGAGCGCGGCCCCACGCGTCGCCACCTCCGCGCATGCAGAAGTCGAAAGCGCACCTCTGCCTGCCGCACTGCCGCTTCCGTCCGCGTCTCGACCGGTCTCACCTCAGCACCGCTTCGTTCGCCAACGGATAGATACGCACAGCGCCTTTAAAAACGGAGCTGCCGGTGAGGTAGCTTGTCCATTAACTGGTCTTGTTCGTCCTAGCTGCGCGTTTTCCCAACTAGAGCTACCTCGAGTGCACTCTGCTCTTTGCTCCTGCCTAGCTAGATCTGCAAGCTTAATTAGGTAGGTTCTCTCCAAGTTCTGCACAAGTAGTAGTAAGAAGAAAAGAGAGATGGCGATGGTGGGTCGGAACATGGTGGCACCGCTGCTGGTGCTGAACCTCATCATGTACCTGGTCGTCATCGGCTTCGCGAGCTGGAACCTCAACCACTTCATCAACGGCCAGACAAACTACCCGGGTATACAAGCATAAAAACATTCGCGGTTGTTTCGGGCAGAAATGCTTCCTAATTTCATCTGTAGTTTTTATTAAAGCATGCATGCGTGTGTTCTCCAATCGAGCAGGCGTTGCTGGGAACGGCGCGACGTTCTACTTCTTGGTCTTCGCGATCCTGGCGGGCGTGGTGGGCGCCGCGTCGAAGCTGGCGGGGATCCACCACGTGCGGTCGTGGCGCCACGACACGGGCGCCACCAACGCGGCCTCCTCCCTCATCGCCTGGGCCATCACGGCGCTGGCCTTCGGCCTCGCCTGCAAGGAGATCCACATCGGCGGGCACCGCGGGTGGCGCCTCCGCGTGCTGGAGGCCTTCGTCATCATCCTCGCATTCACCCAGCTGCTCTACGTCCTCATGCTCCACGCCGGCATCTTCGGCGGCGGCTACCGGGACCACCACGAGTACGGCGCAGGAACCGCAGCCGGCGAGCCCAAGGGACCCAGGGTCTAGAGGAGACTCATCCACGGCTTCCAGCCTTCCATCGTGCTGCATGCGCGACGAGTAGTAGCGTAGTAGTTTACTGTACCACATAAAAAATGCATGGGGCTGTTCGTGTGTGCTCGTGTTTTTACCTTCTTCCTTTTTTTTTTCTTTCCTCCCTAGCGTCGCGTCTCGATCTACTTACTGTTAGTGTCAGCAGCTTTGCTTTGTAAATGTACTACCGTGTGTCAAGTGTACTCTTTCGCTGGTATGGCGTATGTTTCATCAGCCGGTGATCAGTGATATTAATTGATGAGATGCCCGCGCTTATGGTTAATTATGTTCACCTCAGGTATGGCGTCTGTTTCAGCGGGTGGTCAGGATGTGATACCCGCTGTTATAAAGTGTTCACCTGATCACTTGTTTGCGTACGTGGGCAGTAGAAGTGTTCGTATTCCATGGCGCAGGAGCTCTCGAGTCCACTACCAGCTGCCGCTTCCAGCTTCTGTTGCATGCATGTTTGACACGTCGCACATTAATCTTGGTGTTCCTTTTTGACGTAAATAAACTGTGCTGAGCTGAGCTGCGCGACTGCTATTTTGCTGACCAATGCGTAGGGAAATGGGAATTGGGATAAGGAAAAGAGGTGAGAAATCTAAGCCATTTATTTTTCTATCATATTAGATCTCTACCCTACATTCATTTAAAAGTTATTTCTCAATCCCAAATTCAACCCACATAGCTATATTGTACTTACCAGTGTTTGTACTTACCAGTGTTTGGTAACTAGTGTTTGGTTTACTTTTTTTGCAAGAGTAAAGTGCATCCTAGGTCCTTAAACTATTCAACTATTTTGTGGTTCTCATCTAGTTACCAGTGCTTGGTTTACTTTTTTATAAGAGTAAAGTGCATCTTAGGTCCTTAAACTATTCAACTATTTTGTGGTTCTCATCTAGATACCAGTGCTTGTATTTACCAGTGCTTGGTTTACTTTTTTACCAGTGCTTGTACTTACCAGTGCTTGGTTTACTTTTTTGCAAGAGTAAAGTGCATCCTAAGTCTTTAAACTATTATGTGGTTCTCATCTAGGTTCATAAACTCTTAAAATGAAGATTTAGATCCCTAAACTATCTCAGTGTTCTCATTTGGGTCCATAAACTATCAAAATAAGGATTTAGGTCTCTAATCTTGTTTATTGGCTAAGTAGCTATCCAAAATACGGCTCGCACACAAATCATGACATGGCGTGTTAGCTTGGTAATTGCGTAGGTTTGGTGGGAGCTTCGATCTTATCTTTAAATACTATTACACAAATTTTGTGGTTTGAAAGATACAAAAGAAACAACATATTATACCGGCTAACAACGACATTAGACGATGGTGTTGAGCAACTCAATCTAAAGACGACCACTAAAGAAGCATTTTAGCAGAGACGGTGGGCTCGTGGTTGCTCAGCGGTGGTACTGGAGCTAGAGGCGACAACGTGGAGCACCAACCCAAAATATTCGATGAGATTTTTGAACCTATATGAGCACCTTGAAATAGTTTAGGAATTCAAATCTTTGTTTTGAAAGTTTATAGTCCCATATATGAGCAATGAAATAGTTTAAGGATCCAAATCTTTATTTTAAAAGTTTATAGATCTAGATGAGAACTCTAGAATAGTTTAAAGACCTAGAGTACACTTTACTCTTTCTGTAATGAGCACAGGAGGGGAGAAAAGTGGTTGTTTTACTAACTACGCAGGCCGCTTGCTACTGCCTAAGATGCGAGCTTATCAGGTGCAAACATGGAAACTCTCAACCGATGGATTTCACTCTTTACAAAAACACGCCCGCTACTCAGCTGTCACTATAGCAGAAGAGCCCTTGCGTATCTCGATCCGTTCCCCGCCCTTGCGCTCCTGCCTGGTGCTCCTCAGTCGCCGCTCCGTCGCCTCCTACTCCAGCGCGGCGAACAGGCGGTGCCGCGGGAGCCCGATTGCGCTGTCCATCGTCGCGGTGTCCAGCAAAAGAACCGTTTCCTCTTCTCCTTCCTCGACCTTATCGCGCTGGTCGCCTCAGGCTAGCCAATCTTGGGACCAAGAACCGTGGTGTACGGAGCTCGCCGCAGTGCCGGATCTCGCCACGGGCTGGGGCTCGTCCATATCGGCATGCGTGGTGCCTAGAAATAGAAATTGCTCCACCCTATCTGGCCCGGACGCGCGCCCGGGAAGTCGACGTGGAGGACGTTGTGCGGCCGCCGCCCGCCTCAGAGCCCCAACGGGGACATCGCTGATCTGCTTCCCATTTGCTGGAACCGCAACACGCGCGGCGTCCACTTCGTTTTGGATTCACACACGGCTGAAAAGTCTGACCGGTGGGTGTGTGCGCATTTGGCTAGACAGTGGCCGGATCCCAAGCTTTGGTGCAGCATTGATTGACGAGAGGTGTGGCAGAGTGAAAAGCAGGGGAAGAAGATGCATAGCGGAGCAAGAACAGAGGCACATGTCGACCAGCTGAGTGACGAGGAAAAGCATCAGTCGAGCACTCCAACTCCGAGCACGTCGGCACCCCGCCGCCTCGTCGGCCATGGTCGGCATCAAGAGGATGCACTGACGACGGAGCCGAGAGGCCGGGCCAAACTCACCGGATGCAACGGCCACGTGGTACGCGATCGCCCTCCTCTCCCATCCCATCTCGCATCACCATCCCCGGCTCCCGCCCAAGCTGACGAGGAACTCGCCAGGCTCTCGCGAGATGCAGAGCCAACGGACGCCGTGCGTGTGGAAGATCAGCATAAGGGCGCATGTGGCCGACGTTTGCGCAGCATGAGATGCACGAGGCCGGCACTACGGAATACGGCACGCGGCGGAGAGGCACACGGTGACTAGGGCTGAAAACGGACGGAACGGTCGGAAAAACACCTCAACCGTTTTCACTTTCACATTTGCATCGTCGGACGGGAACGGAAACGGGATAGCCGGTAACGGGAACGGTCGGGAGAAAAACGGACCTCCGGTAAACGGAATAATCGGTCGGAAATATACCGGTAACAGTCGGTAACCGGTGATTAATTCGGGAACACCGACCTATAGTACCATGCCTTTCAACAAATAAACAAATTGATTGACACAATATAATAGAGAAATAATTAACAATTGCATCACATAATAAACTCCCAACTAAGGAACTGAGTAGAATACAGTACAAATATGCAGATACCTTGAGAGCGTGTAATGCAGTACTTGTCATGTAGATCTAAAATTATTATTTTTTCAATCTCGGTGACTTTTCTTTTAAAACATAGCATCTGAGTAATTGGTGCTTGTTGCATGCTAGAGCGGTACTAATCTTGTACTAGGGCTATCACATTCGTACAGAGGTATACCTTGAGACTGAATTTCTGGACGTGGAGGATCTGGTCTTGGTGTTATCACGGGGATAAAGCGGTGCATTATCTCCAAGTAGCAACCGGAACACAAGGTTGTCAGGGAGAGGGGACCGAGCGGGCGAGCCGCGGCTGGCCAGGCGAAGTGTCCAGCTGAGCTGGGGCCTGGGGGCGGAGGGATTCAGGCTGAGGCCGGTGCTTGGTGGTGCCGTCGTGGGCTTACCATGATGGGCCGATGGTTCCCGATTATCTGCACACGGGAAGAAACACGGGAACTTACCGGGACAAAACGGGATCCCGCTAATACGGGCAGGAAAAGGGTCAAATTGTTTTCGATCCTGCGTCCCGTTTTTTCCATCCTGTTTCCGTCCCGTCCTGTTTATTTCCTGTCCATTCAAAAACGATCGGCAAAAAACAGGATACGGTAGCCGGTCGGGACGGGAATATCCCATCCCACTTTCAGCCCTAACGGTGACTTAGGCCTTGTTTGGTTAGCAAATGTTTGAATCCGGCCCGTTTTCGTGACAGACCAAGAATTAATGAAGCATGTCGCTTCATTCAAACAGACCCGGAATAGAATCAGGATGTGGAACTCGAGGCTTGCTTCCAGGCCTTGGAGTGGTGAATTCTGTCGGAATGGGTCTGACTTCAAAACGTGCCGCATCTAACCGAACAGAGAATCCGGCCTCCTTCTGATTTCAAGCCGGGCCAGACCAATCCGGCCGGAACGAGCTTGTTCCGGTCCTGATTTGGCCCAACCGAACGAGGCCTCAGGTGGATTGTAGGTTTCAGAAAGCCAGCCAGGAGCGCTGCGAGCTCGGCTGGGCACGGCGTGGGCTCGCCGGCGGATGCCAGGAAGAGCGAGGATGTAAAAGTAAAAGGAGTCAGGGGTCAAAAGGAACATGTAACAGCTATGTAGGATCCGATCAATCTCATTCTTATGTATTTGATCGAACAATGAGTTTCCATACTTAACTAGTTTCTCCTGACATGCTGATACCCCATATGCTGCCGGCTGAGCATCACCGAATGTCCTCGGCGTAGATCCTAACTTTTGCTAAACCGCCAGCTATGCTTTAGTCAAGCTTGGAGAAATGGTGCACAGACGGATGGCATTATATGGCAGCGGTGACCGTTGTCTTCTATTTTCCTTTTGGTGGTGGACGAGTTCATTCCTTTTTTTTTACCGTCGCCAGCTATGCTTTAGTCGAGCTTGGAGAAATGATGCACGGATGGATGGCATCATATGGCAGCGGTGACCGCTCTCGTCTATTTTCCTTTTGGTGGTGGACGAGTTCATTCCTGTTTGTACCGTCGCGCCGCCGTCAACATCGTAAGGGGCCCGGATGCCGCTCAGCCACTAGCTGCTATCGCCGCCATCCTGATCTGATGTCCCGGAACCACCGCAATCGATGTGCCCACCCGCCATCAGGGTTTTTCTTACCGGAGGAGTCGACGGAATGGACTAGTAAGTCAAAATTTGTCGAATTTTCAAATTTATTTTAAATTCAAACTCAAAAACCGGTGAACCGATGAAAACGGACCAATAAGTCCGATTTCCACGAAAACTGATCTGGTTTCCGTCGGTTGTGTGAATCTTGTCCGTTATCGCTTGCCTCCACTACCGCTCCAATGACGGTTTACGTCAGGGGTGTGTAAATGTACCAATTGATGGACGCGTTGCAAAAAGAGTATAGGTTAAATCAAATAATTCTGGAATATTTTGGTTTTTTTCTCAATTTGTAGTGAAGATCGTGCAAGGACCTTTATATCTGTTTTAGAATTTTCTTTTGTCTTCCACAGTTCCCAGCTATAACCATGGGATTTGTAGCTCCTTAAATAATTTATTCCAGACGTACATTTTATTTGTTCCAGCCCAACAACTAACTTGTTCCATGACCACAGCTTTACTTATTTAAGGTTCTAGCTCCATCAATAATTTGTAGAACATGGAAATGAAATTCGAGAAAAGTAATTCTGCTAATGGGCAATAATATTTTAGCATCACAACATCTTATATACGCTACTAAATAAAATATGAAAAATTAAAGAACTTTAAACAACATTTGACAAAAGTCTAATAAATAAACAATTCTAAGTAAATGTAAAATAAGAATCTAATAATAACAAAGACAATATACAATTTAAACTTAAAATTATTTAGCAAATCATAAGTTTTTTGATAGAAAAAAATCCAATTAACTTAGATTAGAAAAGAAAAATAAGAGAAAAATGGGGATGGGCTAAGTAACCTAGAAGTCAGCTCACTAGGAAACTATGAATATGTAAATACACTGAACATGGCCCAATTAGGCCACGCACACAGCAATGATCAATCCCGTTAGATACTCATACTCGTATTTGGATGGGTTGGTTGGCACCGACCTCATGCTGGGTGTGGATAAGAGTAGGCGCCTAGGTCCGCACAATAATTTAAGGTAAGACTTTAAATCATCAAATGAAATTTGCTTCTCAATCATATACTAGGCTGACCGGCCTGGTCCAGTGCCCGAAGGCCTCAGTCTTCTTGCATTCGGCTGAATACTAATCACGCAGGAAACCAAAGCCCAAGCTGGGATTTCCACTGACATTCTAGAAAGTGTGCTGAATGGGCCTTAAATTGGCCCTTACATCAATTCTGCGTCCCTAAGAGTGAACCAACCATGCAACCGTCATCAGGAATTAATCCGAAGCATCCAGAGCGAAGACGGTGGTGAACCGTCTCGATGGACGGACGGCTGGCCCCCTACTAGGCCGGTCGGCCTGCCTTGGCGAGCGCGCCACTCCATTTTTTGTTATAAAGGCACTCATGTCTTAAGGTGCCTATAAATACCCCTCCTCGACAACGGAACAATTCGCACCTCATTGGAGAATTCAATTACTTTTTTTTTGTTTTAGATTTAGTATTTTAGTTGGAAGTTAGAGTAGAAGTGAGAGCTTCGCTCAGGATTCCGCAGTCCTCTTTAGAAGTTTAGTAAAGCTCTTTTGTATCGTTACTTTATTTTGTAAGAATTATTATTTTTAATATTTTATTTTATTTATTTAATTCAATAATTCAATAATACTTTAGAAATATTCATATGTTGGATCCACCTCTGTGCATGGTAGATTTGAATGAGTTGTTTGCTAGTCTATGCTTACACAATTCATTTGAATCTATTGTTCATGGGTGGCTTGCTCTGTTAGCTAGGGGTAAGCTATTTAGGATAGTTGCTTGCATGGCGCGAGGGATTATTCTAGACGCGAGTTTGCTCTTAATCCCATATAGCACTGGCGTAGCCACGTACAGGCCAGACGGGGCCCCGGCCCCCCCTTGGCTCAGGAAAATCACTGAAAATTATGAGGCAAATTGATGATCAGTTTGGCTAAATGGCTGAGAAAAGGTGCACTGCGGTGCCTGTTCTTGGGAGAGTTGCTATTAAATCTGCATTCATCAAGGCTAAAGTGATGAGAAATGCTAGCTTGCTGGGTCTAAGGATAAATGCCATTCCTCCCGCCTATAGCTTGCTGTAGCACTGTAGCGTCCCCTCCTAGGATGTGTGGCTGGCTCCACCACTGCCATGGAGGATGGTAGCCGTGAGTGCATGTGATAGCTATACCGGTCTCGCAATCTACCATGTTCAGGTTAATATCTGTAGGGATGTAACAGAGGGCGACTCCCCAAAATAGTTGAACCTAGTTACTGGGTTTCTCTTTTGCCATATCCCTGCCCCAATATGTATATGTTATACGACCTCAAGTACATAATTGAAGACTATAAGGTTGCTGAATATAAAATAGTTAGGAAGATATATTTTCAGAATCCTATTTCACTGATTGTTCTCCCAATCTAATTGCTAATATCTTATTTTCTGGATTTACTTCATGAGTGTCACTTATCAAATTAGTTTTGTTTGACGTGATTCATTTGATTAGTTTTAGAAAATACATATATAGAATTTCTTGCTAAGCTTCCCTGTGGATAATATAAATACGATAACTTAGAATACTCCACGGTGAAGTGCTACAATGGTGAACCGTGCATTTGCGAAATAGAAATATTTTATTAAGCATAAGAACCACCAACAAGGTGCCAGAGCGGATGGCGGTGAGCCTGGCTTCATCCCCCCAACATTGTACCTCTGAGGTGCTGCAGTCGGCATGGGTGTGACAACTGATCGCGGTCAATAAGCATGAAAAGATTAGGCTTTAGGTGCAATTTGTACGTGCATATTTAGCTAAACAGATGGTGGATTCATTGGGGGTACAACCAACGGAAGGAGGGGGGGGGGGGGGGGGGGGGGGGGCACGTGCACTCTCTATTTGCCACAGTTCCCCTACAGACATGTTTCCCTAAGGGTGCGTTTAAGAATGGTTTCACTTTTTTAATAAACAAAAATAATTTCTAAGTATATGACATCATCAAAGTGTACAAATCATCTTCTAAAAAATTGGAAAAAAAATTACACACGGTCGCTCCCTCCGTGGTTCCTAGATGGCGTGGGTGGCGACATCCGATCACATTCATATATATGAAAAGTGCTGAACCATAAGAAATCCATTAATAGCTTTCTTAGCCATTGAGCCTCATTTGTAGCCTCATCTGGATAGGCAAAGCAACCACAGTTGCAATAAGTCAGTCATGCGTGTGTATATTTATATTAGCATAGCTCATTCTCTCTCTCTCTCGTTGCTTTCTTAATTCATCCGTAGGCATGAGCACTCCTATTTAAGATGGTGTACCTCTCATTGCAGTAGCAATATGGTGTTAAACCAGCACACACTTGTGTTTAAAATTCCTTTGAATCGGACACAAAATGGACCAAATTCCAACAAATTCTACAATATTTTGTCAGCTATCTCTGTATATTTGTCACAAATTGGTCCTGAGATTTTGGTAACCTTGGCGAAACTAAAAAGGGCTCCTTCGGTATATGCATTTAAATACTAACCAAATTTGGGCTGTAACTAAGACACTTCAAGCACACAAGATCAATATTTATACACTAGCAAAAGTGCCCGTGCGTTGCCACGGGCTGGCCGAGAAAAAAAATTCACAATTAAATTATTAGTACTATGTGATGTTTTTTGGCGAAGATATATTTTGTGAACAAAGAATAAATAATGAGTAACCACAAGTGAACATCAAAATTATAATCACTTAATATTGGCAAGATCAATAAATGAATGGAGTGTTGATAGTACTCAGACTGAGTAATAATAGAATCACCAATCAGGAGAACATTAACAAAGTTGGGCACTGAAATGCTCAAACACAAGCTCATCTGAACCCAACGATACAACATGGCTGGCAAGCTCATGTCTAATACTATTACATGATCTATGACACGAATTAACTGAAAGTTCGGCAAGAGTTGTGGATAATGATTCTGGCTTCGCGTATCAAGACACCAGTCAAAAGGATCAAAATTATAAGATTTCAGTGTTGTAGAGAAATTTGCCAACTCGGTTTCAAACATCACATGTTCTATGCCCAGTTCTTCCATGCATTGTAATTTCACTAATCCCTAATCGTAATGTCCAACTTTTTTTCTAAAATAAATGCAGACAACTGGTGCTGTAACATAGCTAATGATAATTGTGTATCAATGATGTGAACTTCACAGATAAAATCAAAAGTACATGTATGACAGGTTGAATTGTTAATCAGACTGAACCTCATGTCTTCTCGAAAGTCACATCTTTAATTCACCTGATTCTGAACGTCGGTGAAATCCCCGTTCAATGCATCTCTTTCACAAAGTCACATCTGTGAAACAAAGCAGATATGGACTTGATCTTTTTAATAAAAAAGAAAGAAAAGGGAAGCGACAAGAAGTGAGATGAGTTGCATCATTTATTGGCTAGCAGTTCATATATAATTTTCAGAAATTTCAGCCAAATTGATATATACTTGCTGCTCTAGTTATTTTGCTACTGGAACATATACAATCCAGTAATCTAGAGTTCTTTAGCTGAAGCAACATGATTATTTTCTATTTCATATGGAGACATATAAATACCAACTATGAAGTGTGTGTGAAACATAGTTCCAGTTCTGATCATGGATTCACACGGATGGAGTCAATTCAGAAAGGAAAAAAAACATATGGAGTGGATTGTGATAATTTTGATTGATAATTGGGGAAAAATACCAAATCTGATGAGGGAAGTGGGGTCGAGCTCACCTCTTGCACGGGCCTCATGTTGAGGGCAACGGGGAGATTTCTCTTGGCCAGATTTGATGGCAGCATTGATGCTGGCAGCTATCGCCTCCGGCTTTTTGTTGGGGTGACAACTGTACAACTCAAACTCGAGTCTGGCAAGAGAGTAGCTGGCGTCATCGTCGAAGTTAGCCCGCGGACGGCGGCAGAGGCAGGCCCACCGGGGCAGGTATGTCCCACGCGCCGATCTCCTCGGCCGCTGGCCGCGGCAGCAGCATTCTCGACGACAAATAGAAACAGACAAAAGCTTTGTCTGCTATACAAGCAAAATGATCACTATCTTCAAAACATGACAGCCAGATTGCAAAAAATCCAGTTATTGATCAGAACAAGCCATCACCTGACATGATTCTTGGGGTGTCAACTTTACCTCAGCAGCAGCATTGTTTGGTTTGCATGTCCTGTCATCAGCAAGTTGACAAAACATTATTTGGTAAGCAATTACTTGGTAACAAAACATTAAAATAAGGAAGTACAATTACACGTGTAAAAATTTAGTTATCAGTATTAGAAAGGGCAGGTCATGTGAAATTGACATATGTTTCTTGCACTTGCAAGAATTATAGCCCCAGTCTCAGTCCCAGTAGAAATTTTCTTAGTATACCAAAAGGAAAAGCTAAATGAGTGAATGTGATGACCTCTCAATGTTAAAAAGGACTGAGTTAAAAGATTTTGGTGAGCCGTTCAAAATCAGAACTAATCAATAATGTAGACAGTGTTGAGGTAAATACATCTAAGTGGAAACCTGTTCCAAAGGAAATCCCTCAACCAGTACCTAGAATTATATACTAAAATATGAGTGCCCACTGAAGCCATTATACAAACAGGGGCCTTGAATTGACAGTTGGAGAAGAGAATTATATAATAAGTACGCAATAAATTTATCGCAGGTCCAAATAGTGTCACTTATGCAGAAATATAAAATAGTCTCCATATAGCTAAAGTAGACCATTAGGAAATGAGGATTTTTCTCAGGCTACAAAAACTTTACCTATATGTTATATGCAGTATTCACAGAATCGACTGCAAGGATATAGGAAAACAAAGTGATAAGCAAAATGGCCTGGGAGGAAATAATTTAATGACATCTAATGAAGCAATATACATTGTGCTGCTTATCTCATTTCCTTTTGGAGCAGTAATACATTACGCTCATCAAAATCCCTTGAAAGCAAGCAGTTTCTCCTATCCTATTTTCTATTCCCCATTCGATTACCTGACAATCTCATTCCTTCCACCGGTTTATGCAGTTGTAGAAGCAAGCAAAGCATATTGGAATTTTCTTTCTCTACTAACAGATATAGCTAATTAGACCATCCATTAGCACATTTGCAGACAACTCCTACTAATTTTTTCAAAGCTAGTGACATTGTTCAACAAAGAGCAACACAATGAGTCTGTATAATTCCTAGCTTCACGACATCCAACAACTACTAATTTGCTAGTTGCAAGTTCTTATAGAAGAATAACAATTCAGATGATACCTTAAAAAAAACTTTCTTGCTCCGTAGGAACATGTATGAGATTGTTATGTTACTGTGTAAATAGCATGTGAAGGACATAATGGTAGCTATATGGTTGAAGGTAGCAAATGGCAATCCACACAATATCGAGACGACGGCAGAAAGGACTTCTTACCATAAGGCCGCCGAAAACTCCTTCAATTGAAAACCTGCTCCAACTATGAAAGTATGTCTGGAATGAAAACTTTGAATTGGCTAGTAGCCCAATAGATGCAACCATCATTATAACAAAGTAGAAGACACATCCCATCAGGCCTGTGAATCTCCATATTCTAGCAACCACTCCACCAATAATCGACAAGAATGTTCGGCTGTAAAGTAAAAATGCTCATGTTTAGGCCAAACTATCTAGGCTTCAAAAGAATATGATTCAAGTATCTTGAATTTGGAACAAGAAGTCCCTGAGCATAGTATCACACAGAAAAAAACAATCTTAATTCTGCCGTTTAGGCCAAACTATCTAGGCTTCAGTGCTTGACTGCCTGAAGTCTGTTGCAGCACAAAACACTGGTTCCACCAACTCAATAAATCCTCTTTTTTTTGAAATGACAACTCAATAAATCCTACTTCTAACTGAAGTGCAAAAAGTATTTGCATAGCAATGCTATAGATAATCATACAACAGTAGGTTGCTGTAAAGCATTCATTAGCATATGGAAGGGACCTCGATAAAAATAGCTTTAGAAATCACTGCTTGTGGATGATATACTTCAGTTTCATTATTCATCAAGCATAGCGTAAATTCAATGTGATCTAAGGGTAATGCTGAACCTAAAGAAAGTCTTCTCTCTGCTGCAAATCTAAAGACTGCAGATGTTTTTACTTGCAAAAGCTCCCAATTTTGCGGCAAAATGCCTATTATATATTCGAGCTACCTTCAATAAAAATTAAGCCAGCATGTTGCCCTCCTGGAGAATCTCACGCCCGACATTATCATGTCACCAATTCCTCCTCTTGTTACACTACAGATATCATCATCACTAAGAAATAAAGCAGTCATCAATTGAGGACACACCATGGAGGCTAAAATTTTGCAAATGCCCAATCAAACTGAATAAATTATGCCATCCAATTTCAAGGCAGATCGACATCATGGACCATGATTTCTAGGGGGCAATAGACTGACAGGTCTAATACAGCATCAAAATCAATTAGATTTTGATTTTTTTAAACACGTAGTAGAGAAACATGATCCTACAAACAATACCGTACCTAGAGATGCAGAAAAGCTGTCAACATATTGTCCGAATAAACAATCAAAATCTAAAGAATTACCCCTTTGTTGCTATCCTGGCCTAATGACTATCAGAAAAGGGGAATTCTCTATATTAGAAACGCAATCGCAACAACTGGACTTAAATCCAGACCACAATAAAGAAAGGACGTGAAGGCGCTCACCTAAATCACCCAGATTGGACGGGCACCGGATTAGGCGAGCTTGCGTGTGGCTGCCAGGACAAGGCCGATGCTGGCGCCGCCATTGGCCTTGGCCTCCAGCGCCTCGCGGGTCCTCTGCATCTGGACTCTGGAGCATCGTTCGGCCACGGTGCAGCTCGGCCATGTGCGCCCTTCCTCGCGCTCACCGTCACAGAGGAGGAGGACGACGCAGAGGAGGGGCCCTGCGGCAACCCGTTCGAGCGAAGCCAGTCGACGAACCCATCAGGGCGCATCAGCGGCGGTGGCGGAGGGCACAGCCACGAGGGTCGGCGGCACGCGGGCGTCGGGAGAGGAGGAGAGGCGGGCCACCTCAGCGGGGAGCGCCGAGCCCTGCCTCAGCTGGTGCTTTTGCTCGGAGGAGGAGGGCGCGGAACCGGATTCGCGCTCGAGCATCGCCGTCGAGGAGGGCGTGGTGTGGGGGACGGGCACGGAGCGAGGAGGAGCGGCGGCGGCATCGAGCGAGGGAGCCGGGAGGTGCGGGTCTTCTTTTTTTTCCCCAATCGGGGTGGGGGTCGTCGCGTACGTGAGGTGGGTCCCGCCTATCGGCGCCGAATTTTTCAGAGGAGGCGACGCACGACGCACGGGAGTGGACTCAGAAGAGAAATAATAAGGACTACTAAATTTATCAAGAACTTGCTCTACATTACCTTTGACATTTTCTACTCACATTCTAGATTCAAAGTCATTACCGAGAGTATTAGCATCAAATTCTATAGAAATTTCCTCATGCGAAGTCATTAATTATGGCATTAGCCCAAAAAAAATTCTTCTCAATGCATAACGCGGGCCAAAAACCTCAATTGAAATAGCAACCTGATTCCCTTCCCCCGCGTCGTCTCCTCCAGGAGGCGGCACGGGCGGCGCCCCCACCCAGCTCCACCGCAAGCCCTCCCTGCGCCCTCCCCTCCCCTCGCCGCTGCCTGAGCAGGGCACCGGAAGCTCGTGTGCCTGCGAGGACGGCGGCGGCGGGGCATCTCCCCATGGCTCGGGGCATGCTGCTCCCGCTAGGGCTGCCGTGCCGCAGGGCGCGGCGCAGCGGCGGCGGCCGGAGTCGGCAGATCCGGGGCTGGGCTGGCCGGATCTGATGCTCCCGTGGGCGGCTTCGTCGGGTGGAGCCATGATTGGCGATGGGCGGGAGTGATGCGGGGCGAAGCCCGACGACGAGGCGCGGTGGGGGCCCTGTGGTGCTCCGGGCCGGCCATGGCTTGCGGGAGTGCGGTGGTCGCAGCCACGGAGCGTGCCGTGGCAGTGGCTGCGCGTGAGCCGGCGGATCTGGCTGGCGCGATGCAGTGGCAATGGTGGCTGCGAGCGGAGGCGGCGGACGGCGGCTGCGTGGGCGGGCCAGGCGAGACGGCGATGCGGGAGGGCTCTCTGCTTCGTATGTTCGGGAGGTGGGCATGCACCGGCGAAAGCCATGTCGGACTGCCGGCAAGACGACGGCGACGCCCTTGGGCGCCGTTTCCCTCCTTGGAGGCGTTGTCAAGATGACTGCCCACTCTGACCAGCAGCAGAGTGCGTCGACTATGCCGTGGTGGCGCGGCCGGCGACAGTTTTGCTTCGGTGAATGCCGGTGATGCCATGGTGGCTTGGCTGGCAGTAACCAAGCAGGGGCGCAAGTGGCGTCATGGTGGCGTGCTTGGTGACTCCCGACTGTTCCATGTGCCGCAGGTCGTTGAGCTTGGCTGGAAGCAATGGCCGTGAAAGGATTGCTCGTGTCGATGTCCCAATCCGACCGAGCGGAGTATGTTGAGGCTCGTGTCGATGTCCCAATCCGACTGAGCGGAGTTGAGGCTCGTGTCGATGTCCCAATCCGACCGAGCGGTGGTAACCAACGCCGAGCGAGGAGAACGCAAGTATGAGCTGTGTCTCTGGAAGCTTTAGGCCCTGGCATATGGTGCAGCTGGGATTCCGACGGCGGTAAGACGGAGGTGAAGTCAATGGAGTGGCTCGGCTGTACCTTTTCACCTTCGATGATGACCGGATCCTTGGAGTGTCCAGCGGCGGGAGTGGCTGAGGCCCCCGTGCGCTTTAAGGTGGTGTGTCCGAGGAGTGGTGTGCGACGGTGGATGCGGCGAGGCCCCCACGCGTCTGAGTTACCTCGGAGGTCCAGGATCCGATGAGGTGTTTGGGATGTAAGGTGCAGCAGCTGTTCTTCGGCGAGGGGTCCTGCATGGCAGTGGCCTCTTCGGTGTGGTGCGGTGGGCTCCTCTTCTGACTTCTGCCAACGAAAGGTTGTGGTTGGGAGACCGATGATCGTGTGTGCGCGACCTGAAGATGATGGCGGCATGGTGGAGGAACCATCATTGCTACGTGGCTTGCAGCGGACTGCGGCGGTCAGTCCTGCATGGCAGCGGCTGGTTGGCGGGGGACATCGTCGGTGACGACGGCGCTTGCGATGTGGCTACTTGTCGGCTTTCTCCTGGGTTTTGGTGGTGCGGTGTTGGGCTAGTTGATGTGTGCGCCATGTTTTGATGTCCCAATCCAAATGGGCCGTGTTGGTTTTTTTCTTTTCCTGTATGTAGTCTGCCAGGGCTACTTACTTGTATTTGTTACTTCTTTAATTAATGAAATTGGCACTATCTTGTGCCGGTTTGTTTCAAAAAAAATAACGCGGGCCAAACAGTTTCACATTTCTTGTCGACCCTTCACAACTAATATGTTCCTTGCTTTATGATCTAGGTTATCCAAATTTCCAAGACCTGTGTTAAAATTCTCTGCCCATTTTGGCGACTTTGGGGAACAGATGAAAACTTCCTTATCCGTCGTTGATCTAGTACACAAATGGTGAAATAAACGTCTTTGTGAAATGAATTGTATGCATATGAGATTATAAGTGCTAAATGCACGGTCCTGTTGGCAAGATTTGCAATCTCGAAAAAACCGGTCCGGTAAACCAGGAATACCAGACGGTTTACCGTTTTGCTCCAAAACACCGTTTTGCTAACCGGACCGGACCGGTTTTTTCCGGTTACCAGTCCGGTTTGCACCGTTTTTTGCAAACCTTTCGGTTGCTTGGCTGATGGCCTCTTTATTTGGGCTGAAGCTTTTGATCTTTGAGCTTTTGGTTATTGGCTTTTGCACTAAATTTTTGTAGCTTCTTAGGCTACTCTCAATGGGTGTTTTATTCTCATTAAACAAGATGTCATGTAAGTATTTTATATGATTTGGCCTGGGATTAATTAGGAGAGATGAAACAAGTTTCATCTAGATGAAACAACATGTGCACTATTTCTAACACACTTTGTGTCTTGCATGTATTTTTTGGAAACATCAAACATGAAACTATCCATTGCATTACCTGTTTCATCCATCAAACAAGTGTCTTGTTGCTTATGTGGCAGCTTTGAAAACAAAAAAAATGAAACCTCCAATTAGGAGTAGCCTTAGCACATCAAACTTCAGAAAAGTAGCCCTCAACCAACTTTTCAGCTCTTATTAGTTTATTTCTTCAAAAAACAGCTTTTCAAAACGCCGATTGCCGATTGTTTCATTTTTTTAGGCTTCTCAACCTGAAACAAACTGCCCTTTAATTATTGGATTGGATACAGTAACACCGTAGAAATTACACAAATTGATCGGGTAGTGTGGTGGCTACTTGGTGAACTCGAGCGCACAGTAACCGCCGTAGATGACGGTGGACCGGACGGCGCCGCCGAAGCCAGCGCGCCTGGCGAGTCCGACCAGTTCCCGCTCCGTCCGCTCCCTTCCTCCCTTGAGTCCGTTAATCAAGCAGATAATGTCGAAGACGAACGGGAAGCGCCCGGCCAGCGTCGTCTCCGGGGCCGCAGGCAGGACCACCTCCATGGCGATCACCTTGCCGTCCTCCGGGACCGCCGCGTGGCAGTTCTTGAGCAACTTCACGCAGTCCTCGTCGCTCAGCAGGTGCAGCACCGACTGCATTCATTGTTTTGCAAGCGACGTGTGTTCAGATGCCGCAAGGAAATTAATTCATTAATTAATGATAGATGGGGAAGAAAGAGATGCAAGTTAATTCAGGTTACCTTGGTGAAGATGGCGTCGCCGGCGGGGACGTAGTCGAGCATGCTCCCGCCTACATGTTCAACGCCTGGATTCGTGAATATACACAAAAGGACACGTTAGCTAGCGTCCTGATCACCACTTCTTCCATCCATCTTTCTGAACGGAGGAAGTAGATTTATCAAAGTTAAACGGGAGATATTCTCTCCACCGATGAGGATCGAACAACGACATTGACTGCATGTCTGATAAAGAGCTACACATGCTGTTGCGTATATGCAATGCGTGGGTCCTCTACTATACCAATCAATTGGCATATTCCCTGTACCCAACAACTGGCGACCAGTTAATGGACCTACCTGGTATTGGCTTCGCCTGGCTGATGACGAAGGGCAGGTCGAAGTTGATGCCCTTGATGTGCTTGTACCTGGAGGTGGTCATCCCCAGCGTGGTGCCGATGCCGCCGCCGACATCGACGAGGACACGGACTCCGTCGAACCCGGTGAAGCGGTCGAGCAGCTTGTTGATGACGAGCGCCGACAGCTGCGACATGGCCTTGTTGTACAGCGCGCTCAGTTGTGGGTTCTTCCCCATGTGCTCGAAGGCCGGAACCCCGTGGGCCCGTTCGAACGCTACCCCGCCTTCTAGCAACGCCTCCGACAAGTGCTGCCTGATATATATGTGCATCATGGCAGATGTTAATGTTTTAGACTTTACAAATTGTAGTAATGCTAGAATTGTGGAGTATAAATGCTAGTTATTATCTTGTGGATCTAGACTATGATATGGTGGTCCACCAGGGGCAGATCCACCGGGACGGCGAGCACTGACGTTCGCCATAGGTGGCCAATGGTGAAAGACGCCTTTTCCCTTTTGATGCGAGCTGCTGAATCGTGGTGATTGTACTCCTTCTAGTAGTACCATCCATTTTATTCAATTTTTTTTGCGCAAATATTAAGACAAATATGTCATGATTAAACTCTCTTTAATGATAAATATATTGTGAATATAAATAATATTTGTACAAAAAAATTGAATAAGACTTCACGCATGTGTTGTCAATCGAATATATTCCGCTTTGGACTGTGTTGCACGCCCCCATAGTCTCACATCTCCACTCCATGGACGGAAAAACATCGTGAGCGAATAGATCAGGATGAGTCCAAAACCTGATGAAGTTAAAGGCTGTGATGACTAGAATGAGAGAAGGGAGAGGTTGTTTTCCACATTTAGAATTGATCTCTGAGAGACTGCACACAGGAGCAGGGACCTGCCACCAAAGATATGTGTCGACTGTCGAGCAATAGGGGACAGACGAGTAAATTTGAATATGAGAATTAGGGTGGGTAACAAACTTTAGAATTTGATTTGATAATTGGTTGTTATGTGCTTGAAGAAAAACTTAAGCATGATTTCATGACCATGTCGCGTGCAAGCTATACTGAACAATCTGACGCTAGCCACAACTGTCCTATTCTCGCTTCATTATCACCCCTTGTACTTTTGTACACGATTGTTTGGTTAATCCATTTTCAGTGCTACTTGCTTCTACCTATAAACTTGCCATATATAGGTGGATTTTAATCCAGGATTCACCACTGTGATCCACGCTTCAAAAACAAGCTAAGGATAACTTGTCACCATTTTGAGCAAAAGCTAGAAGCTGGTTTTGAGGGAAGCACGTACCAGGACATCAACATATCCTTGTGGAAACCGAACATCGCCAGGGGAGCCAGGGTCCCCTCGCCGTGCTCGCTGGACAGCCACCGGCACACCGGCGCCGGCATGTACCTTCGCACCGCCGTGCCGTCCGTCTCCTCCGTGGTGCACGTCACCACGCCATGGCTGGCCAGGAACCGCAGCATCCGGTCCACCGCTTCCTCCGCGTCGGCCATGTTATTAGCTGGCGGTCAGCGCGCGGCGGCGGCCGTCGGAATCCTTTTCAGCAAGCGCGTCGATGAGGCCGAACTCCATCGCCGCCTTGAGGGTCATGGAGACGATGTACGCGTTGATGAGCTCGTTTGCGGCCATGAACGACGCTTCCTCGTCTTCGTTGCCGCCTCCGGCGGCTGGAGTCTTCATGGCGCCGCCGTCACTTGTCATCTAGTATCTTCCCTTTTTTTTTGTTGGTGCTGGGATATCTAAGTTAGATCGATGATCGGATCTGAATGTCCTATGCTTACTATTTATGACTGAGGTGCTGTTTAGATATATGGAAATGGGACCTAGGTTAGAGATTGGAAAATAATCCTTTAAAGAAAGAAGGGTTAAGATGTAATATGATTAAAAAATGAATGGTCCAGATTTTTCACCCCATTTCCTTTTCCAATCCCATCCCCATTTCCCAATATCCAAACGCCTTCTGAGTGGTTGCCGACTGCCGTGTTAGTAGTGACAAAGACATGATTGCGATCGGCGCTGGTTGGGTGCAATGAGAGGATGCAATGTCATCTACGTGTCCGATTTCATGAAAGTTTTTTTTAATATATTTTTAGGTGTGTGTATGGTACGGTTTCAGTTTCTGCAAGTGGAGAAACAGAAGCAGTTTTGTTTCTTCTTGAGAAACAGGTGTTCACAGTCCCTTGTTTCGATCTCTTCACAAAACAGAAACGGTTTCTGTTTCAACGTTTGGTTCGTTCCTTCACACAAACTAACTCCTTTAGTCTCTGGTTACTAAGCTCTCTCTAGATCCATTAGCTCTAATTTAGCTGGCTAATGGCTTTAGCATTTCTAGATAGGGTTGTTTCCATCCACCAATATAATAGATGTTGCATTATTGGTTGTGAGCGCGAAATATCTTTAATGTCGTTGCCTTTTTTAACTCCTATCTTATGATATAGGATGTAACACAGAATTGGTATTTATACCGGTACGCATCGTACGTTCCCGAGGAGGGGTGCGATGTAAAAGTGGACATGGCATTGCATTCATATGCATTCATTGAAGTTCTTAACATATACATATTATTGTGGAAAGAAGTGATTCTTATATACTCTCTTGAGTTGCTTAATTATTAATTGTGGTGAAGCTATTTGTGGTTGCATGAAACCTTTATTTCCTTTATATTGAGGTCCTGCTATATGTGATTTCTTTTAAATCGTTGTTTAATTCAACTTGTGGTTTAAATAGCTTGTCAAAACAATTTGCTTGCTGAGATGTTCCATCTCACTCTTGCTTAAATCTTTCCAGGTACTTGATGAGTGGCATGGCGGAATGGGGAGTAGCTGCACGTCCATCACTTCACTTTAATAAATTTTTGCACAGCGAATTTTCTAGGATTTAACGGCATTTGTGCTTTCAGCGGTATTCGACGAGGCCGTCGACAACGAGGCGCCAGTGGTGACTTCGGGAATCTGGAGAATTTGCCGGCTCAGTCTTCGAAGATGCTCATAGGGGTAGGGTTTGCGTATGTACGTTCATAGGGGTGAGTGTGCGTGCGTTGTGAGTGTCTGAGTTGTACTGTGTAATATCTCAAAAAAAAAAAAAGTGGTTCTTAGAGATACAGATTATATTGTATATGTTTTAGTATCTCCTGTGGTACTTAAATTGTTGTTAGTGCGCTGATTGCCAAACCCTAGCTCCTCTCTAGCGTTCCATCGCTTAAAATGGTATCCGATTGGCTTCCCTGCCGTGTGTTGTGTCCACCTCTGGCCGTGTGCGCATCTCTGGCTCCCTGCGTCGTTGCATGCCGCCAAAAATCATTGACCCCATTTTTCACTGCCTAGATGGTGCGTTCGCACGTTCTTAGCGGTCCGCCTGGGCCTAATTTTGGACTAAAAGTATTTGTTTCTCCATATAGTCTATCATCTCCTGAAAAAAACCATCCATAGAGTGCCCAAATCTTCGGTCCAGGCCAGAATATGTTGAAAATTTTCCATTAATGTGAACTATACTAAAGTTCAACTAGAAGTGTACCAAAACACAAAATATATTTTTTCAATATTATTAATGAAAAATACACTGTGTACTAGAGATAGAAGTATACAAAAAACTGGATAAAAATAATTTTACTAATAATTTTGCTGATTGCTGGGTGCTTTAATGTCTAGCACATCTCGAGCCCCGCGGTGATTTTACTAATAATTTTTTTTGTGCCAGTAAGATCATTTTATTCACAATAATATTTTTCGCAATAATAATTATCTAACTCTATTTTTTTTTAAGCTTACTGGCTTTTTCATTTTTCAATTTTTTTGGGTACCAGCGGAGGCAACGCTGCTTCATGAAGACTCTGGTTAATTCTGCAATGTGGTACTATTACTAATTTCAACCGCTGTGGTCCACGATCGCTCTGGCGTGCGTTGAGTCCTAGTCGTCGTAGGCGAAGAAACCTGCGTTGAATCTGTGGCGCTACTGCAAGAAGATGTCCTGCGCGAGTCCGGGCGTGTGGCCCGTCTAGGACAGCGCCGCACCCGGCCGGCAATCACATCGACAGCGAACGAGCAACGAAGCCATGTCAACCCTAAGGTAGTGTTTGGTTCGTGGAATGAAATGATACATGCATGGGATGGTATTGAATCTGGTACGATCCCTGTTTGGTTGGCTGAACTGAACCAACTCGTTCAGGACAGAGTGATACATATTCTAGGAATATTCTCTCAGATGTTGTATCATCCCATTCAAGAAAAAACGCCGCACCACACCGTTCAAGTTCTGTTAACTCTGCTAATCACTTTATGATTAATGATGATTAGTGACTATAAATTATTCTTAATGATTATTAGTTAAAAATAGTTATAATTAGATATTATTAACGAGAAATAATTATTATATTAGGTATTTTTTGGTGTTCGATACCTTAAATTATGATTAGCGTTGATTAGTAAATATTAATATATATTAGCATTAGTTTATTGATAATTATGAATACAAAAATAATTATTAAAATATATTAAGTTATATGATGATTTAAAAATTATATTTTAGGCAACTCAACACATTAATGTACCATCTCATACAATAAACCAAACATTTTCATGTATTATCCCATACAACCAACCAAACAACTAGTTGTATCATCTCATACAGGATCGTCTCATCCAATTGAACCATTTCATGCAGGATCGAATTGGTTCAAGCAACCAAATACTACCTTACCTCTCTGCATGTACGTATGCATTGTTCAGGGGAGTGGTATCCACAAATCAGAACTGTGCTCGCGATTGGAGTATTTCCACCTGTAATATTTAGTTTCGTCGACCTCGAGGCCATGGCAGCTCAAATAAACGAGCAACCCTTTTGCCGTCCGGTGAGCCCTAATTCTCAATTAACGTCATGGAATTGGCATCAGTGCAACTTGAGGGTTCTTTCGACAGATTGCTCGCGTTGGTTTTGGCTGTCACGTTGATTTCCATGAATGTTTCGCCAGTCAAGTATGAGATGGCAGGCTCGCCAGTCAAGTAATTGCTGGTATGCATGCTGGGATGAACATGAATATATGAGGATCTGCATGGCTCGATACGCCTACGTCGACCATCGTCAGATGAAGGCAGCAACAACAAGAACTTGCACCGCTCGTGCAGTACGTTGCTTTCAGGATGTAAGCGAAATGCTAATGATCACCTCTCTATAGTGGGCGAATCACCTAGGGAACACAGTGTTTTTTATTTCCTAGAAAGTCCTTTGAAATTCTTGTGAATAAATCATTCTTAACACTGTCAATAGCATACACTCGGCGTAAAATTCAAACGGCACATTACTAGTTTACAATATTGGAGTGTACATGTGACTTTGAAAAATACCGATAATTCAATTGTTTTCTTTTAAACGGTCTGACATTCTTAAGAACGAATCATACTTATCACTTGATCTTCCTTGGTTTGTATATGAATCCTTTAAAAACAAAGGGGTCGCAGATGGGCAAATAGGTAGTCCTTCAAAAAAGAAGGGGAAAAAAATTGCCAGGTGCTAATGTCTAGCACATCTCTAGCCTCCGCGGTGGATCATATATTTTTTCTATTTTTTTTGGTGCCAGCTAGACCTTTTTGGATCATATATTTAATATTTTTTCCTAAAGCTAACACACAAACTTAATATTTTCTCTTTTTTTTTGGCTAGCTAGCATTTTATTTTTTCTATTTTTTTTTGGTACCAGCGGAGGCAATGCTGCTTTCTGGAGACTCAAAATAAGCTGGCTTGACCCCTGTTAACTCTGCAATGTGGTACTATTAGTTACCGCCGGCGCCGCCGCGCAATACGGCTCGAACGTGTGCTCACGTCCTAGTCGTCCTAGGCGGAGAAACATGCGCTGCGCGGGTCCGGGCGTGAGGGCCGTGTGGCCCGTGTAGGACGTACGACGGGGCCGAGCTGGGGGCCAACGGCGCACCCGGCAACCACGTCGACGGCGAACGATCGAGCAAAGCAGCGCGGACACAGGCGTTGTTGCAAACCGGCATGCGATGCATGCGTTGCCCTCCCGCCGTCGACGTGCAGGAAGCCACATGTCGACCGTGGGTGTCGCGATTGGAGTATTTCCACCTGCAATGTTTTAGTTTCGTCGACCTCGAGGCCATGGCGGCTCGAGCGAGCAACCCTTTTGCTGTCCGGTGAGCCCTAATTATCAATTAACGTCATGGAATTGGCATCAGTGCAACTTGAGGGTTCTTTCGCTCGCGTTGGTTTTGGCTGTCAGCCTGTCACCGTTCTTTCTAGTTTTCTCGTCTACCTTTCGAATCTTCGGTTCGCGTTTACTCTGCTCCTGCTTGATCATAGCTGAAGATCCAGCGATGTCACACTAATGAACAACAACGGGGATTAGCCAAGCAGCAAATGCCGCCTAGAAAGTCGCTCGTAATCTAGTACTAAACGGTTGCTGATACGTACGCAGCAGCCTGCCATTCAGGTACAACAGCAACAGCAAGCGACAGAGCTGCAGGAGTGGCAAACAGAGAGCAGCAATGTCTGATGCTTCAAACAAAAAAGGAATCTGCAGGATGAACAAGAGGATGGATGAACTACACTAGAAACGATACCTGTTCCGTGAACTGCAATCACAGACTATATTCTTGTATCTAGTCTTACGACCTTTGATCTTTCAAAATGTAAGATATACAGCGGTATACCATTAACAAATACACGACAAAACCAGCTTCTTTACAACACTTTGTTCTATAGGCTAGCACTAATAACATGTTTTTCTAGTATAGATGAACAGGTAATGAACAAACCCCTCAACGGGTAAGCATTCATAATCCACTAAATAAATACTGTGCATGTTGCTCTGTACCAAGGGCAGACCCAGTCCTGCCTGCCTTATTGAGAACCAAAGTTTGTACATGGATAGCAGTGCAGAATCAAACACCCTTCCGTTCGCCTCATCTGATTAATTTTGTACCCAAGAAATAAAGAATGCTGAACAATCAAACATATGGATATGCTGTATTCCATTGCCGCAATGCACAAGGTTACCGCAGACTCCAGTTTTCACCAGCATTGCAGATACGAGGCTGAGCTACCAACATGGCACAAAATAAACTCGAGACTTCCCGGGTCTCTATCTACAAATGGGAAAGGTAACCGTGGGCACAATCACCTGCAAAAATATTTCTTCAAGCATGCCCTGTTGGGATAGTTGATGTGCTGATCCTAGTTGCAATCCAAACCACATTCCTCTAGAAGAGGACCATCATCCTTTGCTAGGAAAGGATCGATCCGCACCCAAAGGAGTGAGAAGATTGATGCCAGAAGAATGGACCAGACAATGACAATTGTAGGAGTCCTGTTTTGTCGTCCAACCAAACCTTTGAGGAACGGATACAGATGGACTATCACCCAAAATGCAAAGAAGAGCTTCCCAAAGAGGGGCCCCCATGACTCATATCCGTTATTGATTGCATTGGAAACACCAGCAACCACACCAATGAAGTTCAATAGGAGCAGAGTTGTGGGAGGTATAAGTAAAGTTGTCCATTTGAATGTATAAAGTTCTGAGAACTCTTCATCGTCTCCACCCTTTGATGTCACAGTGAAGCTTGTATCCACACCAGCTATGACCTTGAGAAGTCCTTGGAACACAGCAAAGAGATGAGAGGACACACCTCCAATGACCCAAAATTGCTCATTCCTCCACCAATCATCAATGCCTACACCACTCCATCTCATTTCTAGGATGCTTGTTGCAAAAATGCAGATAAAAAGTGACATGAACCAGAGACTGGCCACATTGTTTAGCTGCAACAGATTTAATGACAAGATAAGGTCAGATTTTCCATAATACCACAACATGCAAAATTATTGTTGAATAAACTTTACCTCTGGTGTGATAAATTTTCCCGTCAGCAAACAGATGGCAGGCAACGTACAGTAGGCCAAAAGAGGAATTGATGTCCAAGGATATACAATGGAGTTAATGTAGGAAAATCTTTCCAAACATTTGAGACCACCACCATAACCATACCAAAGAGGGCAATGATTGCTGAAGAAAATTTCAATGGAACCAAGCGCCCACCGAAGAACCTGGTGAAGACGATCTGAAAGATTCAGAGGCGCAGAACCTTTGAATGCAGCCCGTTTAGGTATGCAGTAAATTGACCGCCAACCATGGCAATGCATCTTGAAGCCAGTTAGAATATCTTCTGTAACTGATCCATAGATCCAGCCAATCTGATAATAAAAACATATATGATTAACTAGGTACCATATGCTTTGACTGAACAACAATGTCACAAAGCTAAAAAATTTACCTCTTTCCCCCAGTCAGTCTTGTCTTCATAACCACAACTAATGACATGTATAGCTTCTTTCAGAAGAGAAGCTGGACTTGCACTTTTCAGGGTCCCACCATTCTCAAGAAGTGTGGATGTAACAAAAACAGAAGACTGGCCAAATTTCTTTTCTAACTTCTGTTGATTTACAATACCAGCCTTTTCATTTTCAGCTCCTGCAAGAAACAGTACAGTATTAAATATGATATCACAATCGAATCACAAACCTTTTCTTTGAAAGTTCATCAGTACCTGGAGCACCTTCATCAATTTCACCAAGGGCATAAGCAGGGGACTGATTTTCTTCTTTCTTGAAAAACAATCGCTTTTTCTTCTCTGTTTTAGGTTTTGTAATCTTCTTCTTCTGCTTTTTATTACCAAAGCAGCAACAGCAAAAGCACCACTTGGGCCAGCAGTTGCATGTCCTTGATGGTGGCTTCTTTGATTTGGGGGCATCATAACCATATAGTGCCTGCCTTCTAAAGACACATCCAGTACCGACATAGATGGGGCCTTGAATACCATCCAGACCTTTCATGTTGATCTGTGCAACACAAATGATAGCAAAAGTTGATCAAAACGAATAATCTAAATAACAGAAAGTGCCAAAAACATGAGTGTCAAATCTTACATCGAAAAAGACGACATTCCTGTTAGCATATCGGTCATGACGATCAATCCCATCAAATCTTTGAGGGAACTGCACATAGCAGACTTTCTTTCCTAGCAAAGGATCCATCATAAAACACATAGCTTCCTTTATGGCCTTGCTGTTGTTGATGTAATGATCACAGTCCAAATTCAACAAATATGGAGCATTAGTTAGTACAGCAGAAACTCGGACCTGTCATACAGCCGAATAAAAGCAGTTAATACTCACTGTATGCTACAAGCTACAGTAGAATGACAAAAAAATGATTCAAAGATATTCTAATTACCAATGCATTCATGGCACCAGCTTTCTTGTGATGATTATAGCCTGGTCGTTTTTCTCTTGAGACATAAACCAATCTTGGTAGCTCATTACCTTCAATATCATGACCACCACTTTGGCCCAGGAAAACCTATTGGTACAAAAAAATTCATTTAGATGTGTGGGTTAGAAAAGTAAATATGTGACCTTAAGGTGCCCTGATAAATTGCATAACAGCAAATCATACCTGAATCATTCCAGGATGATCACGAACATTGTTTCCAGGCCAGGGTGTTCCATCTTGCATAGTCCATCCTTCTTCAGGAACTTTCTCGGCTTTAGCAACCAAGGCATTGATTCTGACCTTGAATTCCTCATACTCTCTCTAAAAAAGAAAATACAAGCTTGTTTCAATTAGCATAACTTTTATCAAAAGAACCAAATCAAAAAATTAAAAAACAGGCCAGAAAATGAACCTTCATTGCTCTCCTCTCCCGAACAAAGTTTGCCGCCACCTTATCTTTCAAGTAGTCTATCTTCTGCTGGAAGTACCACTCTGGAGCACGGGGTTCAATGTTGTACCTTTTGCAGAAAGGAACCCATTTCTTTGCAAACTCAGATGTTTCAGACAATGCTTCAAATGTTAGCATTGCAGCACCATCATCAGAGACATAACAAGAAACCTTATCAACTGGATAATCTACTGCAAGGATAGATAGAACAGTATTTGCTGTAACCAGCGGAGGCTCCTTTAAGGGGTCAACCGTACTGACAAAGAAATCAATTGGAGCAAGCTGAGAAGGCTGGCCTTCCTTTTCAAACCTATTCAAACAAGAAATTTGTTACATAACATGAGAAAGAAACAAATGCAAATATTATAAGTGGCAGCAGAAACTAACCTCAGCGTCAGACGGTCTAGGTAAGTCTCTCTCTCAATAGGGAACCACTTTGGGAATTGATCGAGGATCCAAGACATGGCAAACCATATTTCACAGATTACTGATATGAGCCATAAAGCAAATGCATCATGCACCGGATGCATCACTCGATAGTGGAAGAAGAACCCCAGAACCACAAGACGGATAATAATAATCATTCTATACGGATTAAGCTGGCTAGACGGTAATGGAATCTTTCTTGATAATGGTTGTCTCCCTTCATCCATTCTGGTAAAGTAGAAAAAAAAAGGGAAAATCAGCTAACCATTAGTACTTTTAAGTCTAGAAAGTAGTAGCCAGAATAAGGGCAAAGATTGAATTTCGGCAATACCAAAAAAATGTGGTCCTACACGGTAAACTATACCATCACCAACAGAAAAATATATTACAATTTTCTAGTCCAAGCAAGCACTAGTCATGTGACAGTAGACCAGTTGGCACCCCGGCAAGTCAACGAACTAGTAGAGAAAAAAGGGGTTTTCTAATAAAACCTGAATGGATAAAAATGCCACCTTATTCTAGGAAAATAGTGCAATCATCGATACCACATCATAGGATGCCCAATTGTGCATTACCATCCTTCATCCATGTAACTTAAAGAAAATAAATCAGGAAAAATCTAATAAATACTCATTCACCATATCCAATTTATTTTCAAACAAAATGGATAGTACTAAATGTATCTTCTATGCTTATCAGTTATCAGTGATAATTATGCCAAGATAAAGGATACTTCACTAAAATGGATCATGGAATTTAACATTTGATCCATGAGTGCAGTACAATTGTAAAGAAAAAATAGGCATTATAAAATGAAAGAGGTCAAATAAACTTTCAGGGTCATACAGTGCAAGATCATCATCATCGGCATTTCCATCCCAGTCTTTACCACCACCATCATTCCTCATATGTTGCATCCTCTCCTGCTTCTGCTTCCAGCTCTCCATCCTCTCCTTCCACGCGACGCTGCCATATCCATAAGCAGCAAGATCCTTGGATGGGTCCATAGACCTGGTTCGCACTGCAACACAAGTACAGAACACCTATTAATCAATAACACTCGCAATACAATCACAGATAAATTTCACCACATGATCATCCCAATACACACCAGGTAAGTTGGGATCCGGGTACGGAAGTGGGTGAATCCTCTTTCCCCCGCCACCCATGAAAGATGGCACAAGCGCATGCTGCTCCGGAGGGATGTCATCAACCTGCAAACACACCGGAAGCAGGCAATTGAGCAGCTAGTACCCCAAGAGATTCATTCAAAGCAAGCAAAGCAACAGTCACAATAAATTTCGCCAGTACCATCTGCCCGTTGGTGAGGAGAGGAACATTCGGATTGGGCTGAAAAGGCATGTCACCCCCGCGGCCGTAGCTCATGTGGCCGTGGAGCATGGACTCGGCAACGGACTGGGTGTCATGCCTGTCCATCCAGTTGAACTCGTTCTCCAGGTCGTCAACGCCATCTTCCTCTTCGTCCCCGGGAACACGTGCACAACCTGTAACAACCCCGCAATTAAAAAAATAATAATAATAAGTGCAGTGAGCAATTGAGGCTAAACCCTGCTGACGAATTACGCCATAGCCGGAAAGCGGCATTGCGGTGGATGGCCTGAGGACGCTCACCCTTGAGGCGCTTGTACCGGGTCTTGCACTGGGGGCAGTTCTGCGTGCCCTCCCGGCGCTCGTACTGGTAGCAGTCGCGGCAGACGGGGAAGGCGCACTCGTTGCACGCCACGAACGGCTCGCCGGCGGGGGTGAGGCCGACGTCGTCGCCGCAAATGTGGCACACGTGCCCGTTCTGGTGCCGCAGAGGCTTCGGCTGCGCGCGCACAAACGAAAATAAAAAATTAAAAAAATACAGAAATGAAAAATTCGGCACCGCTTGCGGCTGCAAAAACCCAAAGCGCCGCCGTAACGGTCGGCGGGTCGGTCGGCAGCTCGGAATTGAAGCACGCTCGTACCCCGGGATCGCCGTCGCGGCGGATGACGACGAGCTCGTTGCGGTTGTGGGAGCCGGCGACCAGCCCGGCGTTCGCCTCCATCACTTCCTCCTCCGCAGCCGCCGACGCAGGGTACAGGTGCCTGTCTCCCTAGCAGCAGATCCCCATCCCCCTCCCGCGCGGAACCCGAGCGAATTCACCGGGCGCCGCGCCGAGGAAGGAGAGGAAGGGGATGCGTGCGAACGGCGGCAGCGTCGGTGGGAGCGGGAGGGGGATTAGCAGAGAAATATGGGGACAAGCAGAGGAAGGGGCGGGCGACTGGGCGAGTGTCGGTGACAGAAGAAAAATTGGGGAGAAAAGATAGGGAAGGAAAGGGGCGCACCAACTACCGAAAATTGAACTGGGCACAGGTGTCTCAGGTGCATGTCCTGGGTGACACAAATTGTCACGGTGTTTAAAAGCAGCATAGTGGCAAGTGAGATGCCACATCAAGGTCAATCTAAAGAATGGAAACTAAAAAAAAAAAACCAAAAATGGATTCCTATACCGTGGTTTTGGCCCTCCAATATTTTGTTAAAAATTTATAGAGGAAACTAGTATTTCAAAAATTAAAAGCAGAATGTTGACTAAAAGCCACCCCGCCGTTTTCTTTTCTAGATGTGCTGATCAACGGTGCCCGTGTATTTAAAACTGACTATATATTTGACGTGTATTTATAAATATTTTTATTGTGGCATAATTAATTAGTACAATGAGTATTGATCAAACGATATCAAATGTGGAAAAAGAGAGAATACATATTAATTTGAAGTTATCGATTTTCTGCCTTATATCTCTAGGGCGTGCTGACTAATATACGACAAAATAGCAGTCGGAGTAAGCGGGAGAAAAAAAATGTAAAGAGTACCAAACAAAGAAGATTCAGTCACAGTTCATATATATCATTCTATTCCCGTTTGGCAAAAACAGTGTAAGACAAAAATATTCATTCACAATCCCCCTTGGAATGGAGGAAGTTTTCAGGAATTAATTCGCCTGTAAGATTAACGAAATTTGAAAAGATCCGATCTCCAATCAATGATTATTTATCATGTCTTTTGATATAGATATCACAGTTGAATATTGTGGCCAAGTTTCTAAAATTGTTACTAAGGTATATTTATTAATTTAGTTTTGAATTGATTTTGCGCGCTGAAAATTGTTGCAAAACAAATCGCATACATAAAGGAAAAAGAGTACATGGGCCATCAACATGTTTGTCTTTGAAGGATTGCGAATGCTTCCTGTTCTAAATCCACAAGGCAGAGCATATGGTGTCGAACTACGAGACAACCACAAACATCATTGTTTTTTCTTCTTTGATCTTTGATAAACTCACTTCTGCTTCTACATAGGACAATTATTTGGCCCCTCACGCAATTTTCTTAACATTTATAATGGCGATAGGTTTCTCAAAAAAAAAAAAAAACTAATGAGACAGCGGTGGGCTAGATTATAACGCCATCTGTTTATTTTTGCTTATCAAGACAAGCTACATACAAATATTATGTTGTCACACGCCTCTTGCATCCAAACGCAACGGATATATATTCAAAACTAACGACATACTTCATCCATATTTAAAAATACTTCTACTGAGTGATTCTCAAAAAAATACTTCTACTGAGGCATAATTGATTAGTTTGTAGTTATTCAAATTTGTAAGGAGTTGTGATCAAGAGATATCGTACATGGACAAAAGGAGAGTATTTTAATTGATCATTACTGGTCCCTGTATGTGAGTATAATATATGTGGAAAGTGTTACTACCTCCGTCCCAAAATAAATGACACTTTAGCTTTGCCCTAAGTCAAACCATTCTAACTTTGACGAAGCTTATACAAAAAAGTGTCAACATTTTCGATATCTTACAAGTATCATTAGATTCATCTTGAAATATATTTTTATCTTATACCTATTTGATGTCATAAATGTTGATATTATTCTAAATAAACTTGATCATACTTAAGATGGTTTGACTTAGGACAAACCTAAAGTGTCATTTGTTTTGGGACAGATGGAGTATCACAGTAACACCGACCAATATATGAAAAAATAGCAGCCGGGCGAGAGAGAGAGAGAGAGAGAGGGAGAGATTAAAATAGCAAAAAAAACGTCCATAGTCCATATTTATTGCGGTGTTAATTTCTAAACCTCTCATGTTCGTTTATTAGGAATGCAATAGTTTCTCACAATCACTCCAGTTCCTACTGGAGTCATGGGAAAAACTTTTGTTAGGTGACACCTCAACATATTCATTCTTGATATGTGAATGAATGATTATTTATCACCTCTTCCCGGGTAGATGTTGTGATCCATTCAAATATTAGTAAATTCCCAAGTGATATAATATCTATTATTCTGTTTTTTTAGAATTTTCTGTAAAAGATAGAAAAAACTTGACCTGCGGAAGGTAAGACGCCCCCGGGCATTGCCTCATAGAGAAGATATCGTACGCATATCAAAGAAACCCCCGAACCTCCATTCCTCCATCTTTACTCAGCAGCCACGTTGTCCATGTGAGCGTACGCCCGGCCTTAATCCATGCTTTGGCGCAGAGTCGGACGAAGGGACTTTTTTTACCCAAGCCACATAAATTCGCTCCCATGTAAAAGATAGGCAAATGGACCACATCTAAAATAACATGTACTATTTGAACAAAAGCTAGTTTTGGAAACAGGAACACCAAGGATTCGTTAGGGGAGTACTCCCTCCGTTCCAGAATAAGTGACGCTTTTGACTCTCAGACATCATGTTTGCCCGTCCATCTTATTCAAAAAATTTACGCAAATATTATTGATTTTTTTATAACTTGTTTTATCATTAGCAATACTTTAACCATGGCATATTTGTTTTAGTATTTATACAAAAAATTTGAATAAAACGGACGGTCAAACGTAATGTCTAAAAGTAAAAAACGTCACTTATTCTGGAATGGAGGGAGTAGCATATACAGGGGAGAAAAAGGATAAATGGGTGCCAGTACAACAGTTTTGACCCTCACACATTTTTAATACTTGAAGGGAACAAGTTTCTAGTATGAACAAATATTCATCTGAAGTTTATGAAGTCAATCATTCAGGGTTCTGGTTTGTTCCGGCATTTATTTCTCAACTCATCTCAAATAATTCCTTCTCGATTTATAGCAGCTCAAATTCAGATATTAATGAGTCAACAAACAATAAGAATTCGACCAACTACAAATCAAATCTGTTTGCCACCACGAAGTACATTTTGTGTAAAAACCGCTTGCATACCAATAATATACTCATTGAGTGTGTGTGACCTCTGCAAAACTATCCAAATTGATCAATTATGGCAGCAGAACTGAATGAGTACAGAAAAAGAAATACCGAGAAAGTTATGTAAAGTGTCGGTTGGTCATGTAACCGCCACGCAACCGAGCCCCGCACACGCGAGCGACACATGCCAAGGAAGAAAGCTCACTCCTCCCACTACCGGCGCCACACTCTAACTCATGCCGGCCGGGGGCACACACTAGTGGTGGCTCCCAGAAATAATTAGTAACATAACCGTCGCCTAATTGCAATGATTTACACTTTTTCTGAAGAAAAAGAAACGGTTGATCAGGTCAGGTTGGTGTCACTGATTGATTGACTAGTAACGATGTGCTACAGATGAACAAAAGGGATATTTGTTTCACGAGAGGAAGAGTAAAGTGGAGTGCGGATCAGTTAGTTGGAGTCTTTGGGGCAGAGCCGTGATGTAGACGACGGCGATGATGATGGATATGAGAGGAACGCACTACCCAACGAGCGGCGACTCGTCGTAGGAAATGATGACAAAACGGGCGGTAGGTGAGGGGTCTGCTTGCAGCGGCACGTCAAGGTAAGGACGAACCCCAAGGCAAAGCCAACTAATTAGCGGATAACAGCTACTCACAATTATCAGTCAGATTAGGTACTGAATGAGCGAGCGTACTGATTAGGATATGACCAAACCTGGGGTCTTCGCTAGGTATGGTATGCCGTGCAATATGTGATGGATTTGCATTTCCTGAGACGATTCATAGGCCTTGTTCGTGTACCGTTTCGTCTATTTTCTAATGAAGAATGTGCTGTAGATTGGTGCCCTAAAAAAAAATATGCGCTGTAGATTGACAAACCATTGACGCAGCCATAAAAAAAAATAGAGGGGGACATGTGGCAGGCGTGGCACTCCACAGTTTTGTTGTTGTGAACAGTGTTCATGATAATTTGATAATTTTTGTTTGATGACCATCGGGTCTTGGAGCGAAAAGAAACTTCACAATTCTTTTAATGAATCAAAGAAATAGAAGCACAATTAGTTAAACTAACATGCTGAAAAGAAAAATATATTGGTTTTTAAAGTGCCGCAAGAAACCAAACATACCACGGTTTTTTGGGAATTCTTGTAAGGTAACAAACTCTGATGCTAAGATTTTGTGTACATTAATATATTGCAAATGCTACTATTACTAAAAAATTAAAAAAATAAATGACATATATGGGATATGGCCTTCAAAGAGGGTGAAGATCAAAATGTGGTGGAAATATAATATTGTCTGTATATGAGTTTTTGTACTTTGATAGGATTCAACCTTTATTGGTGATAGAAATCCAGAGTTAATTACAAGTTCAAGAAAGATGATCGCAAAAAAGTATTTTCCAGATCAGGTTGGCAAGCAATCAAATGGGCAGGAGAAAAAGAAACAGGCAGATGTTCTGCCACGGCAACACGATTTGGGTGGGAATCAAGCATAAAGGCATCAATTGTTCCCTGTTTTGCTTCAAAATCTATTGCAACAAAATTATATAATGAATTAAGGTTTCATAAAAAGCAAATAAATTCATTGCCTTTGGGTTCATGTGGCTTCTCGCTTGAAAATAGGAAATTTAGTTAGTAATCAATCTATATTTAAATTTAAAAAGCAATATAAAAAATAAAAAAGAAAAGGAAAAAACTTAAAGCTAAGATGCACTTAAATCAAAATCTTATTCTAAACGTAGACAATACCGCACATATGTCCGAAGGCTTATAACCCCCTAGCCAGGCTGAGCCCACCTACATCTAGTCACAAGTTAAAGAGCATCTCTAAAAAACCCTCATAAAATTAGCCTCATAAATGTAACATCTCAGCCCAGAGTACGCTCCTACGCCTGCAGTGCAGGCCCCACCTCACAGTAGAAACTCTTACACTTTCGTCCTCGCTTCGCGTAAAAAAGTTAACCCGGTTACTACTGCATCTTAGACTGAGTATTTAAGTTGATCATGCTTCACCTCAATTTCCAATGTGGAACTAAACCCATGCACACTAGCACTACATGCCTAGTTGCATTTTGGGTCAAATCTATTTGGACCGGGCTTTCACAATAAACTTTTTTTTTAGAGCAACCAAAACTTATAAGGCAACTCTTTCTTCCCTCCTCCAACAATGCCTCTCTAAAAATGGATCAAATCAATTTTGATTGGGTCACATCATCATTTGGGAATAAAAAAAATGATTTTTATTGGAAAAAGAAGGAATAACAGCTCCAATTCTTCTCTTGTTTGTAGCTACAAATGAGGAAAGTTTAGAGGCTTTCAAAAGATTGGAGGTTATTTTAGGCCCTGTTGAAGATAGTTGTTTTTAAGATAAAACACTAATATTTTGATTTAAGAGAGGCTAATGTTGGGGTTAATGCCGAAGGCTCACTGAACCAGGCGAAGGGTATTTGTTACCAAGCGAAGGGTGCTGAAGACACAGCGAAGGGTGTTGAGCAAGAACCAGTCTAAAACCTAAACTTTAGGAGACGTAACAAGATTGCCTAATGGCATCGCTGTAATTTTGACCTTTCCTCTCCCTATAAATATGGAGGGAATAGCTCCTGTAATGACATCTGTTTTTCGGGCCTCGAGCCAAAGACACATTATTTACTCTGTCCACGTTTCTCTGTCGTCCCTCAAACCCTTCGCCCAGCACCGCGGACGATTGGGGGCTTCGGAACAACGTATAACGTAAAACCCGAGGAACAGCCTGGGCAGTTGAACCAAGTCCAGCATCGCGGACATTTCAGGAGGACTTCGCCGAGAAGCTCGAGAACTTCGAGGTGTAGAGAAGGCTTCGCCAAGAACAATCCGAGCGCCGAAGATGCCAGGAGGGCTTCGCAAGAACGCAATCATCATACACTCTTCGTTGGAGGGCTTCGCCGAGTCTATCAAGACCTTCGATCCCCCAACATTTGGCGCCGTCACGCGAGGCGAACCCATGACCACGTTTACAAACCAAGATGGCCAAAGGCAGATCATCAAAGACAATAGATGCCGAAACACAGCACGCTGAAATCGAAAAGGAAAGACAAGCTAGAGAAGAAGAAGCCAAAGTCGCCAGAGAACAAGAAGCACGTGCCGAAGCCGCACGAGCCGAAGAAGCTGCTCGAGCCGAAGAGGCTGCAAGACAAGAGGAAGCTCTAAGGCAGGAGGAAGCTCAGAGAGGAATACAAAACAACATCGGAAACGCTTCGCAGGTTGGAAACGTCCTTCCGGAGGGTGACAAAACAGCAGATGATGAAGCGGATTCTATAGCAGAACGACTTCGCATCATAAAGCAAGAAAGGCTTGAGAGGGAAAAACGCTTGGTAATCGTAGAAAAGAAGTCCAAACTAAAGATAGACATGCTGCAGAAGATAAGGCAAACACAGAGGGAAATTAATGAAATGGATGAAAGGCTGAATCAAGTAAACGAAGATATGAACAACCTGAAGAAGCTAAGTCAGAACCATCCAAAAAAGACGCAAAAGCAGAACGAAGGGAAGGTGGTCTACGAAGTAAGCAGCACAAGCAAAGATGTTCAACCAACTTCAATGTTCAATGAAAATTCACCGCTAAGCGAAGAACTTCAAAACGAGCCCTCGCCTTTCAACTTCAAGATGCCAAAAATTAAAGCATATCAAGGGAAGTCGGATCCAAGAGAATTCTTGATGTCCTTCGAAGCTGCAGTAGAATCCGGCGGAGGCACAAATTCCACATACGCGAAGGCACTGGTGATGGCAATCGAAGGCACTGCCAAAACATGGTTCTCCACCTTAGAACCGGGATCAATCAATTCATGGTTCGAATTGAGAAAGGAGTTCATAAACAATTTTCAGGGTTTCCAAGCTGAAGAGGTGCATCAAGGAAAATTGTTCTCTTGCAAACAAAGGAGCGATGAAAGCCTCAGGGAATATATGCAGAGATTTATGGAGATCAAATCGAAGGCTAGAGGAGTAGGGGCTTCCACTGTAATTGATGCCTTGATGGAAGGACTGAGGTCTGGCCCTTTTCACTCTTCGCTGGCAAGGAAGAAGCCTACCACAATCTATGGACTACTTGACATCTTCGAAAAGTATGCAAGGTCAGATGATGAATTTAGAAGAAAGAAGGACGATGAAAAGAAGCAAACTCAGTAACAAAGAGACGAGAAAAAAGTCAAAGAAGACAAAGAATCAAGCGGAGTAATTACTTTTTACCCTCAAAAAATTCCAGAGTAATTTGCAGAGGAGCCTTATCAAAAGGCAAAGCCACGAGCTTAACAAAGTCAGGCAGAAAGCCTAGAACAAAGCGAAGGGTACACCAAAGCAGAACTTGGTGTAACCCAACTTCGAGGCAACGTGTTATAAGAAATAACACAGATCCCTCAGATACAAAAGTATCACAAAAACTTGTTATCTGGACTTCAAAAAACGGAAAACCAGAACAAGCAAGCGAAGCCATGGCCTCAAAGTGAGAAGCCATCGGCTAAAAACCATCAGGCCCAAGGTCTAGAACGAAATAAAATCGGATGAAAAAGTCTAAGAATATGCGAAGGGCAAACCAATTTGGCACATCCCAAATTCGAGGGCTAATATCATAAAAAAATGATGATACCAAGCCCCAAGGTTACAAATCGAAGGCATTAAGACAGAAAATGGAATTGAACTTTTCCTTTAAAGTCTTGCCTCGGAGTCAAAAATATCACAGAAAAGCTAAGACGCATGAGAGAAAAGCCCAAACGAAGGCATAATCTCTCCCGAAGACTGAAAAAACTTTTTCAGCAAAGAATGCCTTCGCAGGGCATAGATCCAAACACAATTTTCAAGCGTGAAAACTTCAATCTTCATAAGAAAACAGAAGGTCATCACGCAAGAAGCAGAAGCTTCGCAAGGATATTAAAGAAACCTATTCTACAGCGAAGCAAGCCGAAGAGGATTTCTTCAAAAAATAACTCAAAAGCATAATTCAGTCAAGGAGAACCATCGTCAGGCTCTTGCTTTACAATAAGACCTAACTCTAATAGCATCTGACATACAACGCTAAACTCGTTAACGTCATATCCGCTCGAAGGCGAATAAGGCCTTTGAAAAACGGGATCTACTACCCTGGAAGAAATCATTCGCTCAACATGCGAAGCAGCGTCGAAAGGCGAAGAAGGGTCTTCAATATAAACGGGAGGATCACGACGGTGAAGGCCGCTACTCTTCTTCTTGGTTGTACCACGACTGCTCGAAGAACCGCCATGAGGGCGGCGTCCACGAGATCTTCGCTTTGTGCAGCCTCGATGCCCTTCAAAAACATCATCATCAGGGCGGTAAACTCTACCAATAGCCACAAGGCTTCCTGGAGGAAAAATGAGGGGACCTTCACCCCCTTCGACGGGAGACAAAGGGTCCGACTCGCTAGATAGGTCAATCTCCGAAGGAGAACTGAAAATCTCAATTGGAGGCTCTCTACGAGCCAAGTTATGAGAAGAAGGCTCCGGAGTCGCAAACTCGCTCAGAGAAACGTCAGACGAAGACTCCGGAGCAGCACACTTCCCTGACACAACGTCAGAAGAAGCCTTCGGAGTGGCAAACTCGCTCAAAGAAACGTCAGACGAAGATTCCGGAGCAGCACACTTCTCTGACACAATATCAGAAGACACCTTCGGAATGGCAAACTCGTTCAGGGAAATGTCAGAAGAATCCTAAAAATCCAAAGCCAAACAAATATAAAAAGTACAAACAATAACAAGTTTACAACACATGTCTTCATGACATTCTCAGCAAATACATGTCCGAAGGGGTAACATCCCACATAAGTCAAACATAAAGAGTTTATACCTCACTCTGAGGCTGCTGGCCGATAGAGAGAACCCTGTTCCAGAAAGACTCGTCAATATTATTAGCAAACTTGACGAGGGCTCCGATCAGAGCAGGAGGCGTGCTGGCAGTAGTAGCAAAGGAAAAAGAGTCCTCGATAGCCTTCGCCAAGGCATCACTCCCTCCAGTTTCGAGCGAGTGAAGAATATCCCGAACAGCAAGTTGCACAGCATTCTTCGAAAAAGCTCTGCAAGCTTCAATGACATAAGGGATGTTGGCAGTAAGCCAACCTTGGTAATGCTCAGTCGAAGCATCTTTAGGCAGCGGATCAGGGGCTGCCCCAACAGAAACAAGGGCATCTCGAACCTGACCACAAACGTCAGCCAGTCGAAGCTCTTCAGCCTTTACAAGACCAGCAAGCTCTTGATCAGCAGCATCAATCTTGACAATGAGGTCTTCGTTATTTTTAACGGCCTTCGCAAGGGACGCATTCAGGTCTTCAACCTGCTTGTCCAAGGAAGCCACCTTCGCCTCATAGTCCTCGGCAGACTTAACGAGCACCTCTTTCTCTGAACCAAGTTCAGCCAAGCGTTTCTCGCTAAGAGCAAGCGCATCCTCTTTCTCCTTGACCTTCGTCTCAAGGGCAGCGAGATCTTTGCGAAGAGTGTCACGATCACTCTTCATCTTAGACAGCTCCCGATACTGGCGAAGGGAAGCATGGGTAATAGCAAGAGTCTGCCAAAAAGAAGTAGTCAGAGCAAACAAAGCTATTTATGAAGTACAAGAAAAAGAGAGAGAGAGAGAGAGACAACTCACATTCACTTGCGAAGACAACAAAGACCTATACAGGGCATCTCCACCCTGCGACATCAGCTCTTCCTCCACTTGGGGAAGCCGAATTCTGTTAGCAGCAGCAACAAAAGGCTCAGCAGCCAGAGCACTCATGACGAAGGTATTAGCTGGAACCTCATCACAAGCAAGCGAAGACCCCTCGGCAGCTTCAACAGAATCAAAATTCACGTCAAAAGGGAGAAACTCCTCCTGCATCGCCTAAAAAACAGAATGTAGAAAAAGTTCACCACCTGCCGAAGGGCTAAGAATACCACGGGGTTGAACATGAGGCTCTAGCGGAAGCTGAACCGTAGAGCGATCTGAAAGAGTTCCCAAGTTAGCAGCCAACTGGCGAAGCTCAGTCATATTAAGTAATGGAAGATGACAACTCGAAACAGCACCTTCACCCACAGCCTTGTCCTGAATCTGGGCCTCACCCGAAGCCTGGGTCTTGTCCTGCATCTTAGCCTTCAATTCAGGTGCGACGGGCACAATTACACCCGCTTCGGCATCCTTGTCCTGGATCTTAGCCTTCGATGCAGCAGTACTAGATGCGGTTGTAACAACCTTCGCACCTTTGTCCTGGGTCTTGGCCTTCTCGGAAGCCGTAAATATGCCAGCGTCAGCTGAAGAAGAAGAAGAACCTTTCGCGGGACCAACAAGGCGTTTGGGAGGAGTTTCTTTTAAAACCGACGAAGTTTTAGCAGAACTCTGATTTCCACCCTTCGGACCAGTAATAACATCCATCAAGTTATACATCTTAGGAGGCCGAAACGACATGGCTGGTTTATCAGAAACCGGCCGAGTTGATGAGTCCTTCGAGGAAGAAACTGGAGCTTTCGAAGGGGGCTCCGAGACAGCGACGGCACTAGTCATTTGAGGACGAACCTCACTGACAGCCTTATCAGAACTATCCTTGGAAGACGACTTATGGACCTTCGCCTTGTTCCTAACATTTTCTTCGCTGGATCTCCGATCATTAGGCATCTTGAAAAAGAATGCGAGAAAGGGATCTCTAATGGTGCGAAGGTAGGAGTGAAAATGAAAACAGTGAAGACAAGAGTGAAAACAGCGCGAGGAAACATGGCAATCACTACGGATATATATAGAGTTAAGCAGAGCATCGAGAATCGAGAAAAAAGTACATATCGAAAACGACAAGCACGTGCATGAGTCAGGAGAGCACACGACATAAACTTAATTATAATAATAATTGTTTCTGACCTAGGTTTTACCAAAGTACATCAACAATTGAGGGCTAATGTTGGGGTTAATGCCGAAGGCTCCCTGAACCAGGCGAAGGGTATTTGTTACCAAGCGAAGGGTGCTGAAGACACAGCGAAGGGTGTTGAGCAAGAGCCAGTCTAAAGCCTAAACTTTAGGAGACGTAACAAGATTGCCCAATGGCATCGCTGTAATTTTGACCTTTCCTCTCCCTATAAATATGAAGGGAATAGCTCCTGTAATGACATCTATTTTTCGGGCTTCGAGCCAAAGACACATCATTTACTCTGTCCACATTTTTCTTTCGTCCCTCAACCCCTTCGCCCAGCACCACGGACGATTGGGGGCTTCGGAACAACATATAACGTAAGACCTGAGGAACAGCCTGGGCAGTTGAACCAAGTCCAGCATCGCGGACATTTCAGGAGGGCTTCGCCGAGAAGCTCGAGGACTTCGGGGTGTAGAGAAGGCTTCGCCATGAACAATCCGAGCGCTGAAGACGCCAGAAGGGCTTCGCAAAAACGCAATCATCATACACTTTTCGTTGGAGGGCTTCGCCGAGTTTATCAAGACCTTCGATCCCCTAACACCAAAATCTCTTTTCTGCCACACACATGCATGCTCTTAACCCTACCCCATCGGTTTAAAAAAAGGAAAAAAAAAAAAGAACCCGTCTTCCAAGTTGCTTTTGGCCTATTTGTGCACAATTGCATCGAATGCTATGTGTTATCTAAGTCTCGGATGTAATAATTCAGGCATGTTCATGTGCTAAAACTTTTTTGTTGTTTTGAAAAATTTAGTTTCGTACACACATATATTCCCTTTGATTTTTAGTTGTAATGTTAGAACAATATTGCTCCTAGCTCAAAAAGGAACTAAATGGTTGTCGCAATGCCATCAGTTAAAAACTCAAAGGGCCCATGAAGAAAATTCATCAAGGCACCCTTGAAGAGATACGAAGATGGATAATTGGGCCCACAAATAGAAGAGATACGAAGATGGAGTCTGTTTAATTATGTTCACCAGATATTTTTTAGATAATGAAAAATAAAAGCATCCCGCCCTCTCTACATGGGCAACTCGCCCAAGTATACAACATACACCTGATGCATATCTCGTGCTACGCGCTCTCTCTCTCTCTCTCTCTCTCTCTCTCCAAACTTGGCCAAAAAACTTTAGTGGCGGACGCACTTCCATCCGTCGCTACAAACTCGGCGCGATTACTGTAGCAACCAATAGTGTCAGATAAGGTGACATCAACTACATGAGATGGAGTATATAGTAGTGGCGGTCAAGATGATGTCAGCGCCGTCCGCCACCGAAAACACAGCAACAGTGGCGGCCTGGCAAACGTCATCGTAGCACCAGTGGCGGATTGGTCCCGTTTTGGCCCACTTCAGCCCGATTCATCTAAATAATATATAAAGTAGAGCACTAGGGTCAGTGACCATTCCACCACTGCACCGCGCGCTGCACCCTATCCTCCCCCCTCTCCGCAACTCCAAGTCCTCGGCACGCCTCAGATTCGCCGTCCCTCCCCACCATCTCCCCTCCTGTGCTCGATCCCAGGTCGGCGGTTGCTCCTCTTCCCCTTCCGCAGCCACGCCTTGGCTCCTTCCTTTCTCCGCGTCGACCTCGTCACCGTCATCTCCTTGGCGTGGGCATCGTCGTCGTCCCCGTCAGCTGCTCCGGCGCGGCGGCGCGGCCAGATCCAGTGCGTGATCCACGACACGGATCCGCAACCCTAGCTCCTCCACCACAACTCCGAGCGGGACGACCTTCCACGCGTGGCGCGAAGGCGCGCAGTTGGCGAGGTGGTGCGGCGACGGCGTGACGTCCTCCATCGCCGGGCATGGCGGCGACGTCCAGATCCAGGGCGCGGCGCGCATCCGATCTGGGGGCGGCGCAGCTTCAGATCGGCGGCGGTGGCGTGTAAAGACGGCGGCGCCGGCGATGCGACTACGGGCCTGGCCTGGCCAGCCCGACCCATCGCAGGCGGTGCGGTGGCCGTGGGCCCCATCTTTTTTTGTTTTTCTATTGTCTCACCAGTGGCGGATGGACCCGTCCATCACTGCTATTTTTTCTAGCAGTAACGCGAGCACAGTGGCGGGCGGTTCGCCCGCCACCAAAGGCGTCTATTGTACCAGTGCTCTCTCACTCTGTGTATTGTTGATTCAAAGATCTGCGCTATAAGCTAGGAGGTGACTGGATGTTGATGTGGGAATCCAAGGACAGATATATAGATGGGTCCAGTTCCGGCTCGTAGACTTCTATTAGCAATGTGTCATTCTGCAGGAATGTACATTTGTCCATTTCTGTCTATATAATAGAAAGACCCACATGTGTCACTGCACAAAGCAACCCGGTTACTCAATCCACATTATCTGGTTCCAATATGACTGAATTCTTAACTCAGAAAGGTACTCCCTCCGTTTCAAAATAGATGTCACTGTTGACTTTTAGACATCACGTTTGACCGCTCGTCTTATTCAAAAAATTTATTCAAATATAAAAACAAATATGTCATGATTAAAATACATCTAATGATAAAACAAGTTGTACAAAAATAAATAAAATTTGTGTAAAAAATTTGAATAAAACGAGCAGTCAAACGTGATGTCTAAAAGTCAACAGTGACATCTATTTTGAAACGGAGGGAGTACACCAGAATTACTGGGTCCAGACTTATTGTGGCAGTTCCTGTGTGGTAGAAGCGAACCACCCCTGTATAAAAGCTTCTCCGTTATTTCCTCTATTCCCGGAACATCGAGAGTAGCTTAACCCCGAAATATATCTCTCTCTCCCACTCACGGCCAGAATGAGGAATATGCAAATGCGCGTTTGGCTTTCCATCGTGCTGCATCTTATGCACCTTTACCTGTCAATTGAGATCTCACACTAACGTTTGACCATTAATTTATGATAATTGCCAAAATGCACCGTTCCATCGTACTCTCTTCTATCAATGCAAGTCATATGCAAATTAAAGAAGTCACATTAATGTTTGACAAATAACTTATGATATAATTACCAACATGCTATAAACTGCACTTCTATTATATTGATGCGGTTTTTTTAAGGGAAATATAGATGTGTTTTGAAGTCTGAATCTGATTTTATAACATTTGTACATCAAGCATGCTCGTAATTGGTGGTAAATTTGAGAGAATTGACTTGTTTCAAATGAAAATATGGGCATCAATGTCACTGAAACCTGTAGGAAAGTTACAAGAATCAGATAATTACCATAATAATTGAACCAATAGCTAGTCAAGGAATGCAGAACATTTGTTCTTCTGGTGAATACACACATATATATAGTATGAATATTAAATACACAAAATATTCATGACCCACCACGGCTAGCTACAACTGTTCTTCTGGTGTTTCTTCGTCATGTTCTTCCCGACCCATCTTATTCCCTTGAGGCTTCGTCTGGTCCTTATTTCGTTCATCTTCCAGTGCATTCCCCCAACAAGAAGGATTCCTCCGAAAATGCTGTCATTAAGAAACAAATATATTAATGCATGCCTTGTTCCATACATTCTTTCATGAATGTTGATGTAATTCTTCTCCTTGTATTCAACTCATGTATTTTAGTTACCTTCCAAGGTGAATAATCTCTCCCAAGAAGAAGGACGATGCAAATATTGTGAAGACAAAGCAGAGTGGGAACCAAATAGCAAGGAAGACGGGACCCCTCATCTCCATGCACCATACTTGTAGGTAATTTAACGCCCCAGTAACTACGAAACCCTGACCCATTGATTTGAACAACAAGCAATACAGATCGTTAATTATTATGGTTAATTTTTTCAAGTTCTCAAAATCGATACCATATGTTATTTCTTAATTAAGTTCTAGGAAAGAAACTAGCTAGTGGTTGAAACATATTAACATGTGGAAAAATATGTGGAAGCCAAATCAATTTTACATGGTATAAGACGGCGACCAAGGTAATGTCTAGCTTGAGCCTCCATCTTGACATATTCCTCTCAGCGACAGCTGCCATAAGAAATGTCTGCACTGTGCTGAAGACGGACTGTGACGCAGTCACAAGCATCTTGTTTGGGTACTCCTTCAGAAGTGCAGCCTGGATAGTGGATATAATGGATGCACAAGTCAATGGGTTAAAATGGTCTCAAAAAAAAAGTCAATGGGTTAAAATACAAACTTGGTTGCATGCAAGCTGTAATTTAGTTTTAGCTAGTACTAACCTGAAAGACGATCCATAGGGACCATGTAATGTCGCCAAGGAGCTTGAGGAATGTCCCTTTGATCCATGTCACATGTCCAGTAGTGTCTGAGGAAGCATGGCTAGTGTGGAAGGCACGGTGATGGTTTACAGGACTTAAGGGGGGTCCAACAAAGAAGGCAATCACGAAAACTCCGGCAAGGCAGAGCACTATACCAGTTATCTTGGCTATACCATATGAGCTCTGCAGCTTTACCACCTCCATCCTGCAAACAGTTTATATAATTCTAGTAATAAAGGGCTTTTAATTCGGAAAAATATGGAGTCATCCTATAGTTTAGTTTTACCCCTGACTCAAGTTGGCATTGGATCAATTTACGTCTCCCATGTTGTAATGATAGTGCAATTGGTCGTCACTAGAAAAAAGCTGCTCGGTGACGGTGGCCATGCATAGGCCACTGCGGCATGAGATCGATGGACATCAAAAGGAACAGTTCATTGGGAGTGGTAAGCAGGGTTTACAAAACCGTGGTAAACCGGACCGGTTCCCATGAAAACCGGAAAAACCGGTCCGGTCCGGTTTACCCGGTTCTCCGGTTTTTGAATTCAAAATTCAATTTTTTTGAAAATTTGACAAAATTTGAAATAAAAATATGTTAAAAACTAGATGAAATTTGCAGCACAATGGTGGAACAAGAACACGAAATTTTGATAGTTTGATAGGTCAAAAAAATCACGCAATTTTTTCGAATTGAAAAAGAAGAAAAAAGAAAGAAAATTTCAAACTAGCTATTTTCCTCGATTTTTTTTACAAAACAAACGATTGAATATACATGTTACGTTTCCAGCATTGGGCTGTAAATTTGATCTAGATTTTAACATATTTTTGTTTCACTTTTTTCATTTTTGTGTTTTGCAACTTTTTCATTTTTTCTCTTTAAACCGGTTTTCTGGAAATCTTGTCCGGTTTACCGGAATTTTTGTCCGGTTTACCGAAAATTTCGACGCTTTTTTGTTCAAATTTCGTTATTTGTATTTTGATTCGGTTTTCAACTGGTTTTTCAGGTTTTCGTGGTAATCGGACATCTCGGCCCGGCCCGGTTTTTCCAGTCAAAACGGTAATACAATCCCTGGTGGTAAGAGGGTGGTTTGGGTACATCAGCACGGGATAAGATGGGGTGTTTGGGGACATCAGCACGAGACCGGAGTGAAACTTCCCGGAGTGAAAGAGAGACACATTTACTTACCAAAACAATGAGAGGGGGAGAGATACATTGTACGAAATAAAAGTTAGAGGTAGAAATTAAACCCATGTAAAATTAAGAGACGAAAGATGTTTATTATTTTCATTTTGTCAATTAGTATTGTATTACTACCTTCTTACCTTAATAGAATGGCCAAACAAAAGGTGACAACAGGTTTGGAATTGCTTATTGCAGATTGCACGGTTGCTGAGGTGTATCTCAATGCTACATTCAACAGATTAATGGAAAATGTATTCCTGCAAGCAGAACCAAAGATACAACTAATTAAACAAACCTCCAAAACACATCGTCCTCAATGGAATAATTTTTCTATAATAACATCATATATGATACGCCTCTAAAGATATGCACAAGCATAATATGGCACAAAAAAAATTAACATAAAGATTAAAGATGATAGAACAAAGTCACATTCATACCCGATTAAGGCACATAAGAAAAGCTTTAACAACAGTCCAAATGACATGGACCACACATTTTTCCTGCAAATCAAATTTAAAATAATTCAGCTTGCATAGCCTTTGGCATCATCTGAGAGATTAGGTATGACCACATGACTGGTAATCGTTTTATAGTTTTCATGCATATCCGGCCAATTTTAAATTTTTAATTAGTTAGTTGGTTACCTTTCACGAAGAACTTCAACAGGCAGCAGCAAGAGAGATGCAGCCGCCTGGCTGTAGAAAACGAACACGAAAGTATTGAACCCCTGGTTGAAGGCCGCCTTGATGATCACGAACATGCCGGTGTAGATGACTTGTATGATGATTGCTACTACATAAGGCTTGGCATCCATCTCAACTTAAACCTGACGTCAGTAAGCTAGATCTGCAAAGGAGAACTAATATTGAGCATCACCCATTCACATCCATGATAAATGCAAGCACTCGGACAAAATTATCCACAAACTTTGACAGAAAACATATAGAGGGATGGAGAGGATGAGAGGAAGCTGACAGGGAGGAGATGTGAGAGGGCGTGACCCTGCTGGAGAAGACCAATTGACCGTGGCCTGAGTAGAAGCTGGCGGGTGGCTAAAGCACTGGTGGATATGAAGCACCACAAACGGGAAGAAGATGCAATACCGCGAGCGTATGCCATCATCTTGTACCTAGGTCCTTAATTTATATCCCACTGCCCAGCGGAGCTGGACCATGCTGACAGAGCAAGTTGCTTCAAGCGTCCTGGCAACCCTATGCGCTGATTTGTTAATACTCATGTGTACACTATCACGAACAAAAGAAAACGATTCAAGATGGACTACTGCATAACGTTAGAAATCAAACAGGCCGAGGAAATCCGGAAAAGATATGCAGAAAGACAGGAAGGGAAGATGTTGGGGAAATAGCTGCGACGACAAACAGCGAAGGACCAGATGACATGAGAAGGGTAAAGCCTAATAGCAGACGAAGCAAGAGCCCGACGCGAAGATAACGAGAGCAGTGCCGAAGGCTCCATGACGCGAGCGAAGGGCATGTGATACCATGCGAAGGTCACCAAGGAAGCAGCGAAGGTCGACAGGCAGAGGCAAAGCTGAGCCCACTATGAAAGAGTGTAACAGAATTAAGTAATGGCATAGTTGTAATTATAGTCTTCTCTCCCCTTATAAATATGTAGGAAAGACCCCCTGTAATAACATCATTTTTCGGGCCTCGAGCCAAAGACACATCATTTACTCTGTCCACTTTTCTTTATCGTCCCTCAACCCCTTCGCCCAGCACCGCGGACGATTGAGGGCTTCGGAACAACGCATAACGTAAGACCCGAGGAACAGCTTGGGCAGTTGAACCTAGTCCAGCATCGCGGATATTTTAGGAAGGCTTCGCCAAGGAGCTCAAGGACTTCGAGGTGTTGAAAAGGCTGGTTGCTTGTAAATTTAGTTTCCTGAGTAACTCAGCTTCTTCTGGCGATGTTTTTGGTGTCCTCACATGTTTTGTCTTCTATTGTTATCCCGCCTTCGCTGATTGGTTGCCCTGGGTGTTTGCTTGTTCATATCAAATTTCCTTCGCTGCCTGTTTTGGTCTTTGAAGATATTCTTCTTTTAGGCGATTGGTGATGTTTGCTCCTGTGCCTTTAGCTTTGCTCTTGCTCTTGCTCTTGCAGTCTTTTTTGTTTCCCTTTCCTCGTGGGTTCGGCCCGTGATTCTTGTTCCTTCGCGATACTAGCCTTCTCTTGTCTTGTCAACCGAGCTTTTTTCTTCAATCTTCAATGCGTTGTATTTCGTCATCTGTTGACTTGCCTTTTGCCTTCTTAGGTTGTAAACGTGGTCGTGGGTTCGCCCCGCGTGACGGCGCCAAATGTTGGGGGATCGAAGGTCTTGTCCGACTCGGCGAAGCCCTCCAACGAAGAGTGTATGATGATTACGTCCTTGCGTAGCCCTTGCGTAGCCCTCCTGGCGTCTTCGGCGCTCGGATTGCTCCTGACGAGGCCTTTTCAACACCTCGAAGTCCTTGAGCTCCTTGGCGAAGCCTTCCTAAAATGTCTGCGATGCTGGACTAGGTTCAACTGCCCAGGCTGTTCCTCGGGTCTTACGTTATGCGTTGTTTTGAAGCCCTCAATCGTCCGCGGTGCTGGGCGAAGGGGTTGAGGGACGACAAAGAAAAGTGAACAGAGTAAATGATGTGTCTTTGGCTCGAGGCTCGAAAAACAGATGTCATTACAGGGGGTCTTCCCTCCATATTTATAGAGGGAGAGAAGACCATAATTACAACTATGCCATTAGGCAATTCTGTTACACTCTTTCATAGTGGGCTCAGCTTTGCCTCTGCCTGTCGACCTTCGCTGCTTCCTTGGTGACCTTCGCATGGTATCACATGCCCTTCGCTCGCGTCATGGAGCCTTCGGCACTGCTCTCGTTATCTTCGCGTCGGGCTCTTGCTTCGTCTGCTATTAGGCTTTACCCTTCTCGTGTCGCTTGGTCCTTCGCTGTTTGTAGTCGCAGCTATTTCCCCAACAAAAGATTAATATATATGCAAATTGTGTATACCTTAATATACCTGGTTATTTGCTATAATCTTGAGTTCGCACATGAAGAAAATGCGTGAAGATACTTCGATAACCTCTCTCTATGTACTTTTCATAGAAGGTACCAGCATTCATAGATTAAAATATGTTCTATACTGACATCAGAGTTGATGGTGTGCTTATTTCTTTCACAACACAAAACAAAAGCTATCTAGCTACGAATGCAATCAAGTTCTGTCACCAGCCCAGACATCAGAAAACTTCAAGAATTTTCACAAGCACAGACATATAGTTTTAGTTTGTTATTTGGATGTGGAGCCAAAAGGACCATAAACAAAATGATATGCTGGAGAGTGCAAGAAACATATGGCAGCCATCTATCCATGTATCCAAGAAGCAGGTCGTTTCAACATTAACAATTGTCTGATTGGCCCATGCTTCAGGCTTGTTGGTCAACAAGCTCCTCATTTTATCACTTGATTTTTTAAATCTCAAGCTCCATATTCATTGAACCTGACAATGTTCCTGTTCACACGATGATTCATATAACGCAACGATTTCATCCTTCCAAGACCTTGGAAAAACTAATACGAATTCCGATCCCCTCTACCCTAGTCATTGAAGAACTAAATGTTCCAGATTCAAGTAAAAAATATTCCAACTTCACAAAATAAATGTTCCACATGTATGTTTCGAAAATATGACTAAGAGATGTACAAAATGTCAATCACCTGAAAACTTAGTTTATTTGTACGTAGTATATCACTTGCAAGCTAAGGACCATAAATGAAAACATGCATCACACTCACTCCAACTAGAGATCACCACGAGAACTCAATATCCGACATTATTCCAGAACACACTCCATTGTCTAAACATGAAGACACACACCAATTAAGCTGCAAATTCTATAGTAGCAGCTACTACTGATCAGAAGACGACGTTCAGGACTGAGTTGTTAGGACTGAGTTGGCGTCAGTCACGCCATGCGGACGACCGACCCCGTGCCCTCGACGCGGATCAGCTACAGTTAGCAGGTCTAGCTAGCGGATCCAGCGAGGGGGCCCTCCTTCGTCGCTCGCCACAGGACGGGGACGGCTGCTAGGCCCCTGCCCCGGACTTGCGCGCAGATGGGCGCGGCCTTGCGGAGGTGAGCGCGACGTCGCAGGTGCTGCGGCGCCGCGCGCACGACCGAGGCCCCGTGCGCCTCGCCGCTGCTGTTGTCGTCCTGCAATTCTTCCACGAGAAGCCGCAGCAGCAGCAGCCCGGCCTCGTGGCGCGCCCCCGCCACTCGAGCTCGAGCTGGCCGGCAACCAGTAGCGGCACGTTAGCGGAGTCGAGGGCAGCTCCTCCTCCTCCTTCATCACAACCTCGGACTCCGACGCCGGGTTGCGCTGCTGCCTCGACACGATGAGCGCCCTGCTGTGGCACGACGACTCCGCCATGTTGTGCCGTGACTGCTGGTGGCGCTGCGGCGACGTGGAGGAGGAGCCGTCCTGCACGGCCCACAAGATTACATCTTCAGTTTTCATGCGTGCGAAACAATCGAAAGATAGGATCTACTAATCTACTAGCGTGTAACAGAATGTAGGCAAGCAGCTCCTATAGTATGAGTCTAACAACATGTGTTATGTGGAAATTTAGTGCTCCGTGACTTACAAAATAAGCTGATATTGTCTCAACAGACATAATAGCACAGTGAACTGCGCTATCTAAAAGGAGTTTTTTTTTCCCAAGAACTGCACAGGAATTTGAAAAGAATAAAAGAGGATAACATCATGCAAACTGACCTGCACGGCCGCCTTGGATTTCTCTGTGTGCGGGTGGTGCGGAGACCAGCGGCCAGGCGTCATGGCGGTGGTGCGCTGCCTGCCGTCGCTGTCGAGGAGCCGCAGCCGCTCGTCACGCTGCCGCCTCACCAGCTGGCCCCTCACCAGCGCCTGCAGCTTCACTATCCCTCGCAGCATGCGTAGCTCCTTCCTTGCCTGTTCGTCGCCGACCAGCATGTCACTCCACCGAATCTCACAACAAATCCATGAAGTGCTCGATGCAAACGTAGCGCAATGCAGCACAAGAATGACACGTACCAGGTACGAGCGGAAGGCCGTTTGAACCTTTATTGCCGCCGCGGCATTCGCATCGTCCCCGGTGCCGCTCCTCTCCGCCGTCTCCGACGCCGGCACTGGGGGAGTAAGATCCATGGCCGCGATGGTCTTGGTCTCGGCCTCAGTGACGATGGCGTGCTGCTCATGTTCCTGCACCTCCACAACGGACGCTCCCGCCTCGACCCTGCTGGCAGCAGTCTCTTCTCTGGCATGGTCGGCAACGTCGTCGGCGTGCTGCTCCCTGTGGTTGTCCTTCCTGCAGCTAGTCACGCACAAGCCTCTGAGGCTTTTGAGACACCTACTGGCCTTGTCCATCTGCAGAAGTCGCAATAACTGTTGGATTGGGTGGGTACAATTTTTTTTAAAACTGTAAATTGGGTATACAAGTACAAAAATTAATAAAACAAACACTATGCAACTTCTATCATCGGGTATATATAGTTCTACTATAAGAAAGGTCTTATATCCAAAGTATGATTCACAATTGATATAGGAGTGCAGTGCTAATGCCGAAGGTCTCTGTTTCATGTTTCAACATCAGGAAAGGAATCAGACAGGGAATGACTAATCAACAGTACTTAGCTAAATTTTGATTAAGGTTCAGTCATTTTTTTGGACCAATCATGGCAGTACGCATCATTAGTCTCATTTATCAGTTGAATTGACTGTACTACATTTAGATTTCAGTCAGTTTTAATAAATAGCAACAATCTCAGGAAAATTGACTAAAATAAGCAACACAAACAGTTGAGTTTCCATTAGGATCAGTGCAGAAGCGCACTGTCGGCCCATTAACGCACTAGTGCAGAACTAGGAAAAATATTTCGGGAACAAAAAAATTTCGGAGATCACCGATAAACATGAAATTTCGGGAATTTCGGAAATTTCGGCGAACAAAATTTAAATTTTTTACAAAGTTTTCATATGATTTCACAAGAAAAGGTCTCAAATCTATATAATATCATGATTGCATACACAAACTAGACAATTTGGACTCGTGTAGGGGGTCAAAGACCGAATTTCGTTGGTACTGTTCATTTCGACAATATTTCGGACCCCGCCGAAAAAGGCGAAATGTCGGATATTTCGGTGAAATTTCGCCGAAATTGTTTTCCTAGGTGCAGAAAAACTCCCCTCCGATCAAATTAATTGGATCTAAAGAAACGAAGCTTGAAGAAAAAATACGATCGAGGGGGAGACAGAAGATGTGAACCAAGGAAAGGGGGAAGTGCGGAACACCTGCAGATCCAATACTGGAAGAATATAGAGATGAGGAGAGAAGAAAGATGCATCTTATGCCTGCATCTGATGCAAGTAACCGCAACCTATAGGGCAGAAAATGGCAAAATGGCGGTCTATGACATTGATAAGTGGCACGGATGACACCTATCGTGGATCTACAAGGTGTATCTTAACAGTTTTAGTTTGGATCATGCAACCTACGATCCTAGAGAGATGAGGCAAGACTAATTTAACAGCATGCGCCACAATCCTTGATGGAACTCATTAGGGAGAAAAAATTGATGACAGAACCGGGCCACCAACTAGTTGCGGGACACGACGGATTCCGCAAACGGCCGGAACAAATCTTAGGAAGGAATCAGAAGAGAGCGTTACCCACCTCTTACCGGAGGAAATCCACAGAACGGAAGAACAACAACCGCCGCCAGATCTCGCAAGAACACCCTGCACACGAAAAACGAAAGCAAAATCAGACGAAGAACAGAAGGCTATCTGAAGCGGGAGAGGGGAGGGGAGCGAGGCGACGAGGCACCACCAACTCGATTGAGGAGAGGACGAAGCAATGGCGACATGATGGAAGAACTCGAGAGAGGGAGACGGGAGTCACGGGACACGGGAGAATGGAGGAGAGCGCGAGAGGGAGAGGGGAATCCAAACCGTTTTATTAGCCTCTTCGGACGGGGAGAGAGGTGGTTGTGTTTTGCGAATGAGCCTCGTTCAAGGCCGACCAAGGGCCCAAAAGAGACTGGACCTCGCTTTGTCTAATGTGTACTGAAACGAAGAGTTAACAGTTCGGTCTCAAAAAAAAAAAAAAGGTTCGGTCTCAAAAAAGATAGACGTTTTCCTTCTTTCTAAGTATATAAATGCAAGTTTTAAAAAAAGTATATAAATGCAAACATCTCTCGACATTACTATTCTCGTAATTTTTCTACTCACGAAAACCTTCTGTATATTAGTGTAGGCATCAGGCACTGCAGAGAAGCTTTGCCCTATGTCCGCTCAGAAAATATCATAGTCATCTCTACAAATTAATATCTTCACAGAAAATGGCCGATTAATGCGCTGAACCCCTTATCTATCAAGATCATCGATCATCAATCAGTGACCAGTCGTGAAAGGGATCTTGGCATAACGGTTAAGGCACCTGAGTAGCACCTTTCAGGTCCTGGGTTCGACTCCCCGTGGGAGCGAATTTTATAGAATTTAACGGCTTTGTGCTTTCAGCGGTAAGGTGATGTGACCGTCCACAGTGAGGCACCACTGGTGACTTCGTCAATCTGGAGAATTTGCTGGCTCAGTCATCGGAGATGCTCACAGGATAGGGTTTGCGTATGTGCGTTCATAGGGATGAGTGTGCGTGCATTGTGAGTGTCTGAGTTGTACTGTGTAATCACAAAAACAATAATCAATCAGTAACCAGAAATGTTTCATCGAACAGTTTGCCAGCGCGCGCACGGGACTGGTCGTTCGACGAGTGAACCAAAACCAGCCAACCGCCGGCGGAGAATGGAAATTTTTTTAAGACTATATGGCGCTTTTTATTGAAAGCAAAAGATAGTTACTGGGGTTACGAGATTGGATCTAACAGTCCGATCCACAGGATCTTTGTCCCACGGTGCTGTTTAAGCAGACACGAGATAATACCAACACTTACGATATATTTTACATTATTTATATTACCAGAAAGGTTCAAAGTGCAGCGGACATATTACAGAAGAGCGGAAGCGTAAACGACAAGTTCAAAACACGTAAGTTACACAACAATTCTAACTCTCCACGATAAGCAGGAGTAATAATCCGAGCCCGTCCGGATTACCACATTAGCAACATTCTTCACTGCAGCGGCACATCTGACTCCCATTGGGCAGTCCATACTTCGGGGACTTGCACATCCCAAGGAAGCACTCCTTCAGGAAGATCTACATCTGTACTAGAAGAAAACCACAATGACACAAAGCCTGAGTACTAATTACTAAGCAAGCCTTACCCGTCAAATAAACTCTAGACATGCATGACTGACATAGGAGGGTTTCATTTTGAATAACTCACACTTAAGACCTCCTAACTCTTGCTATCAAATTTAGCCATCTTTTATCTTCATTATTGAACAAAAATATAAGTGAGCATAACTACTAACAACCATCAGTAATATATGTAACATAAGCAAGATCCATATAGCATAATAGTCTATCTCCAAACAACTATAACCATCATCCATAACCATCATTCTTATATGTGTGCTACGTGAAGGCGACTATCACAAGCGGTACTCATTTCTACGAGGGACAGCGATTGCAATCGATTTACACGCGAAAACCCGAGGTACACGACGTATATGCACAAAAGTCATATACGACAGCCTTTCACAAGATAGTAAACACCAAGGCAGGGTCCAGTCTCACGAGTTGGACAGCCGTCCCACTACCGTCGTAGCCAAGACCTGCCCAACTACGCCCAGCGTGTCTTTCGACCAGTGTACTGGGTACCAACCAACGATGCCACCGTGCAGGCTACTAAGTTTACTAGCTTCCATAGCACTAGTATGCACTCGGTACTGTTCAATGCTTGATCAAGGGGCCAACATCGAATCGGTCCTTAATCGACACAGACGGGGCTACCACCGTGAAGGCCCGGCCTTCCCAAAGCTTCCTACACAATCATCCCCGTCCACGTCTCAACAAGTACATAAACTCATTCGTAACTTCATCTTTAGTGATTAAGATTAATCATCATCATCAGAACGACACCTGTCGAGGTTTAACTAATTCCTAAGCATAGCAGTTATCTATCGACAACTAGTATCGACACTCGAGCATTTAGGTCATTTGGGAACAATGCAATTGGATTCCATTCAACTCCTATAAACTTAAGTGCAACAATCATACTAGACTCACTACATTATGATATCTAGAAAAGTAAAGTTTGCGAAAAGGGTTATATGATCCGGGGCTTGCCTTGGGTTGAAGCGGAGTTAGTATTCTCATAGACTCGGATTAAACCAATTGGAGATCCTTGCTGCATCGACACAGTCTTCATCTCACATGCAGCCGACATCGATCGATTTGATTCTACATGACATGCCATGTGATGCATATGAGTGGTGCAATATGAGTGCACAACTTGAAATAGAAGTTACTGAACCACTCTTAACAAGACAATCATTTACTGAAAATTAACCAAACTAAACAACATTAAAGGGGCTGGTGTGTTCTGAGTTGAGGTTACAACTTTATCAAATTAATAAGGTGAGGTACTCTGATGTTGACGACTAAGCAAGTAACTCACTGTTATCTGATTTGGAAGGAAATACTTTTACCTCCTAAATTAAACATGGGTGGTTCAAGCTTCTAGCAAAACAGGGGATTAGGTATGCAGTCTGGAATTTAAACTTGTAGCAAAGGTTCACATGAACTTGTCAAAACATTAAGTTTTGAAGCTTAAGCATGTAGGAATTATTTACTGAATTTTAACAACAGACTGCACATTTAAGTTGCTTGGCAGTGAATAGCATGATTTCTGATCAGGATATGTTTACTGGAGCTGCACAAGCATGAAAGGAAGCTACTACAAATTATGCAGGATTTATGGATGTAGGAAAAGGCCCAAATGCAAGAAACAGAGTACTCAAGGACAAATTCAGGCAGAATGGACAGAGCTATCTCAGCATGTGCAAGTATTTTTATCAGGTAGCCCTGCTCATAAGCAACCAAGCAAGATTGGTTTCACAATTTTCTGAGCTCCAGAGATTTTCTTATGAATTTTCTAGCATCCAGCATGTTCTAGTTCTAACATGTACTTAGCTTTCTTCTTGCTTTCTACTGTAGCAGCAACAACAGCGAGTTCTGGCCTGCTCTGCTTTACAACCATGTACAATCTGATATCGCAGGGAAACAGAGCAAAACAAAGATGGGAGTAGACCAGAAGCCTCAAGGTCAAGGCGGTGCTCACCAGCTATCAGCAGTACTGGAAGCTCTCAACGTGGGCGCAGGTCGACGGGGTAGCGCAGGTCGATCGGATGCTGGACTCAGAGAAGAAAGCTGATGAGCTGCGGAGTGCGGACAAGCTCGACGGTGCGGCCTCTGTCCTGACGAGTCCCGCAGCGGCCAAGCAACCAGAGCAGCTATGGAATCATCAAGATACATAGCACATGATGGGACGATCGATTTCTACTGAATCCTGAACTCAAGGTAGAGAAAAGCAATATCGCTGGGAAGAAGATGAGCTCACCGTGAGCAGCTAACAACCAGACTCAAGCTTCCTCTGTTCCAGGCTATGAGAACTTCCGGATAAGAACAGGAATGCTCCAGGAAGTAAAAAGAAAGACGGCAAGGTTTTAAGCAAAAGTAAACCGGCACAGCAGACTGCTCCACCGTGAGATTCAGCGGTGCTGAACATGGACGGCAGAGAAAAGAAGAAAGGCAGTGGTGAGGCTGACAGGCGGGTCCCAAGGCCTTTGTATTTTCAGAAATTTCTTTCCTCCATTTTTGGCACCAATTAAATAGTTCCTAGCCTAAAAAAAAATCATACGAATTCTGTACAGACCAAGGAGAGGCTATAGAACAAGTTTACCTTTTAGAATTACAAGGTTTCCAAATTACATATTCAAAATTATTAAACTTCAGTTCAAACAGAGTTACATTTGAAACTTGACTGAATGATTTAGAGGTTTAAGTCTTTCAGAAAATTCTGTAAAATTCTAAAAAGTTATCTTTCATGGAATTGTTCTTGGTGAATTTCTAGCAAGGCATTGGTAAGTTTGGAATTTCTTCGGGGTTGCCATTTTTGTCTCAGACTTAAAAGATTTGAACTATTTTGTTAGCTTCAAATAGCATAAAACATGAGAATGAGCATGATGCATGTTTAGGGCTTTTCGAGACACCGGGGTGTCACATTGGATGCCCCGAAACGGCCCGAATTGAATCAATTTCTAGATACCGACCTGTTTGACAGCCCATGGAATCGAAATGAATTTGTATGGCCTTTTCCAACCGCTGAATTGGTAGCCTTCTCCGGTTTCCGAACAAAAAGTTCCGAAACCTTTAGAATCGTCATGCTCTCCCGTGCCTGACTCCTCCGCGCCGCCGCCGCCGTCTGAAGCACCTCCGTGCCGCCGATGCCGCAAAACAGATCCACCAGCCGCGCACCCTCCGGATCCTGAGGTTCTGGAAACCGTGCCCGTCAACTTGTGGTTGCCGTCTCTGTCCCCGCCCGCTCCATCAAAGCTCTGTGTCGTCGTCGCCTTCAACGTTGTTGCGTCGCCGTCCCCGCCTTCCTGTCCGTGCTACGCCCTGACCCACTCGCGCTGCCCAACCCCGACCTAGGGTTTCATCGATCACCATGGCGACCCAGGTATCATTCGTCCTCCTCCATGCCTTGCTGCTAGATCTCGGTAGGAATGTCGTGGGTATCTGATTTGATATGATCTCGTTAGGAGCAGAGGCTAGTACACAGATCAATGTTTACATGGGAACGACAGTCAAATTGCGTTTGAAAAGTTTCAGTAGTTGCATAGGTTTGCATAGGTTTCATATGTTTGTAGGAAGAAGTTTCAGTAGTTGCGTTCGAACGGGGGTGATCAGTGTACATCAAATTTTGTTTCTCGTTGATTGTACATCAACTATTTTAGGGAAACAAGCTCAACGTGGCTTGCTGCAGTGATCAGTGTATTAGTTTACTTGATAAATAAATGTCTTGTGACTTTATCTGGCAGCCAAAGCAATATTCTAATGGTTGCAGACCTGGATCATGTAAGGACTACAACGTTCATTGCCTGCGCTAGGATATGAGTAGATGCCTGACCATTGCTCTAATTTGCTAAAAAAGGTTCATTGGATAGATCTTGCGTAGATGTCTCATCATTGTAGCAAATCTGATTTTTGTTTCATTGTACTGCTACTCTTGGATTGATCTTGAGTAGATGCCTGGAAGATCTCGGTAGGAACATGGTGCCCTGCCTGTGCATGCCTAACCATGGCTGCTGCTTTGCCAGGAGGGGCCATTCCTGATTCCAACTTTCAGTACCCACAAAAATGATAGTGTTGCCAATGCCCTTTTGTTAGTACATTGCGTAGTAAAACTAGAGAAGGAGTGCCATTGCCTGCTACCGAAATCACTATCCAGTATTTTCATTCTTGTGCCTTTTACTATGTCAATGTTAGCATAATTCCTAATCTGCATTGTGCCCTGCACTGACTCAATTTTTATAGTAGTACAACATGTATTGTAGTACAAGATTATACAGACTTATAAAAAAAACTACTACCTCTTTAACTATTGCTTGTTATTTTATCTGCATCTATAACTATTGTTTGTTATTTTATCTCCCTCATAATAGTTTGTCTAATTGATGCACATCATCGTGCAATACATGTAAACTTATTGCATGCATGTTCTAGATGTCAGATGTCACACAAGTGCTTTCTAACAATAGAAGTGAGGAGGAAAGAAGGAAGAGAAGAAAGAGAAAGAGAGTTGTTGTTGCGTTAGTAGCTTCCATCATGGCCCTCATTGCACACCGATATCATCAAAGAAGACCTAGACACATAGTGGATGCCAACGAGGTCCTAGAGAGAGGGGTTGAGGCGAGAAAATAGATGCTACGAAATTTGTACCAGGGCTTAAACACCTACTGTTATACCATCTTGCGCCTAATTAAGTAAGAGGTCTTTTACTGACCTATGTGCCATCTTAAGAGAGAGACACTAACAACAAAACATGGTTGTTTTAACACATACCTGTAACATAAATAAGAATGTGTTACAAAAATATTTTATAGTAACACAACCATTTGTGTTACAAGCATGTGCTACAAATGCTTGTTTTGTAACACAAACTCAGTAATACAAATGCTTGTTTTGTAAAAAATGTGTTACAAATAATTATTCTAGTAACATAAAAATAGTGTTACAAACCGTTGTAACACTTTTCTTGGGCTGTAGTAACATATATTCAAATAATTTTTAAGTTAAAACCAATTAAGGGTAACTTTTTATCATATATGCATGTGAGGTGTAGTGGAAACTCAGCCCACATACACATGTGTTCCTACATTATTATTGTAACACATTTTTTCACAAACAGTAACACATATACGTGTTACACTAGAACTTGCTCTAGTAACACCAGCATATGTATCAATTATTATATGTGTTATTATAGGTCTCTGTAACATTTTTTCTACCTATAGTAACACATATAGTAACACATATGTGTTACTAAAGGCCTGACGTGACGTAGTGAGATGTAGTCTCCAAGATACACTAAACGTGTCTGTAGATGAAAATGTGGCAATCTTTTGGTCTATTAAAGATGAGGTGGTCTATATTGAGAACGTCGTACTCCTATTTCGACCTAATAAACCAGGTATTGAATGGTAGCTTTATTTCAGAGCAAGTCATATTTGCATGAAATAATAATTCGACTAACTTTTACTAATAAATAATGCAGATTAGAATCATAAATGCATGTTGCATATTGCATAATTTTGTGCTGGATAGACAAAGGGATATGGATGAGTTGCTAATCAACCAAGTTGATAATGTGATTGCTGTTGCACCCGTTGATGGTCAAGGAGAACCAGTAATGATTACACATGTGCAATCATCAAATGAGTGGAACAATTTTACAGACACCAAGGCTAATCAAATGTTTGCTGATTATCAAGCACGACGTGGTCTACAAGCGTAATGTACATGTATGATTGTCTTGCTGCATGTCTGATTTTTTTTTGGCAACTTTCTATTACATTACTATGTATTCTTTTTTACACATGTCCGAATGTTTTGTTTTCCTTTTTGAGATGCCTACATTAACACCTGAAACTTCCTTTTGCTGCAGGATGTGAAGAAGGGCTAGAAAGTGCCAAGGGGTTATCTTCCATGGGATGATGAAATGGATCAAGTGTTGCTGGACACATTCTTGGAGTACTACAAGAAGGGTGACAGGTGTCAAAATGGTTGGAAGTCACATGTGTACACTGCAGCAATAAAAAATGTTCGTGGGAAATGTGGTGTCAACATTGCAAAGAGCAACATCGAGTCCCGCAGCAAGACATTTGGCAAGCATTACAATATCATCAATGGCATGCGGTCATCCAGTGGATTTGGCTGGGATTGGGAGAGAAACAAGCTCTCAATTGACAGCGAATCTGTATGGGAGTCACATGTTGACGTAATTTTTCAAAGCTAACTTTGTTTTTGCAACAGTGGAGTCATATTTGCATGCATTTTGGTTAATTCTGAACATGTAGTCTCTCATGCCTGAATATGTTCAACTCTAAAACATAATATGCTCAACATTGATTTTTTTTACCACTTGCAGAGAAACAAGGATGCTAAAGGCTACAAGAACAAGGTTATCAAGTATTGGGAGTCCATCAGTTTGGTGTACTGCAAGGATCAGGCAACTGAAGAGGGAGCTCAAACTGCATCTGAGAGCTCAAAGGAGATGTCTAAAGAAGATGGGGGCAACAAAGATCAAGTTGCATCCACTACAACCTCAGGCAGTTTGAAGAGACAAAGATCAGGTGACTCATTCAACTCTCTTTGGACTGAGAAGCTCGACATGCTTGCTGCTACATTGAAAGATGATACCCTGACGCTTCCCTCTTCAGCCGATGCACGCAAATTTGAGTCAATGATGGCCCTGTCTGTGGAAAGGAGGAAAAGATGGCTTATGAAGCAGCTCAGGAAGTTAACGAAGTCCCCCATGTCTTACAGGTGAATATGGTGAAGGAGGCGAAGATGGGCATGGCTCCGAGCTCGACGACGGTGAATTCTTCGTATTTGCATGTGGAATATCAATCTACCCCTCTTTTGTGAAAGGGTTGGGTTTCAGTTTTCTCCCGTCAGAGATGAGGATGGAGGTGGTGGATGGTGAGATGGTTGTGTTCGTTCAGATCGGAGTTTTCATCCGTGGCATATCCGTTTGGGATGGTGATCCTAGATGGTGGAACGCTTTCAAGGTTTGTTGTCTCCCATCAATATGGTTGGTGTTGATTGAGATGCTTTTATAATCAGGGGATGTAATGTGCTTCAATATTAATGAAATTCCTCTTTCAAAAAAAAAAAGATGGTGACATTCAGTCTGCGCTATAAGCTAAGGAGGTGACGGGAACGAAATCTCTGCCGCTATAGCTGCTAGAAAGAACCGCCCGCATTTTATTTTCATTGCTAAATACAGCTAAATTCCGGCATCTAACTGAATAGTTTACAGGGTCTCCAAGTTGTCCTCCTAGGACGACTCAGGCGGCAAACCCGGCGCCGCCACCCTTTGACCCCGTCTGTCTTCCTCATCTCAGCCAATGCTGGAACAACCCGGCAGACGACAGGGAAGGTGTCGCTCGCGACTTCCCCTTACTTCCTCCCCTTCATGAGTAGATCTTGTTGATGGTCGACAACAACTGGACTTGTCACTGGATCGTCGGTGACCGAGGCGTGTTGTTTGGGGATCGTTCTTTTCGGCGGGAGAACTTGGTGTCCTCCCTTGCGGAAGATGAGACCTGGACACCGCCAGTCAGGGCGTGGCTAACTTTGTGGTGTGGCAACATTTCTCGAAGGGTTAAGGCGCTTGCTATTTTGCAGGCAAGGTTTGAAGGTTTGCCAAGTGCAAGGTCATCGGATGAAATTTCGGATGCTCACATTAGGTGATATCGGCGTCTGTGAACATTGGATCCTTCCTCAAGAGGCAGCATTGTCATGACAGTGGCTTACACACTGCACACGTCTCATCTGGGTGAAAACCTTTGAAATCTCTTTTGCGGGTTTCTTTCTAGTGTTTTCACTGGCATTTTTGCCTTTTGTCGGTCTTTGTGACTGTGTTGTAATGACTACATGTGTAACTCACAGGCCGGAATAACATTCTCTATTCTAATAAAAAAATCGAACAATTTATTTAGTTCCAATAGATGATGTAAATGTTACATTATTCAAATTTGTGACTCAAGGTAAAGTGATATTATGGTCTAGCCTATGCAGACAATGGGTCAAGCTATGGTTTCTAAGTACATTCCCTAGTGTTATGTCCCGTGCCAAAGAAGGAAATTTTGCATATGGATATTCATTTTAATAACCAAATCACAAAATAGTGTTTGACCATGAAAATAAAAAAGTCCATACATTCCAATTGTACCATGTTATTAAAACTGAATTCTATTAACAAAACGTTATCAAAAAATCTCATCCTTATGGTTCAACCTTTTACTTTCCAACGGCAGATAACAATCACCTCCATCTCATAAGAAGCAGAGTACTGTGGCACCAAATTCCGGGTCTGAAATCATCGGTTTGTTTATTTCATATGCAGAGTATATATATGTTCTCTCTGCAGTCCTATTAGCAATATACCATTCTGTGGGAATGTACATTTGTCTATTTCTGTCTAGAATAGAAAGACCCACATGTGTCACTGCACAAAGCAACCCGTTTGCTCTATCCACATTATCTGGTTCCAATTTGACTGAATTCTTAACCCAGAAATATACTCCAGAATTACTGGGTCCATAATTATTGTGGCAGTTCCTCTGTGACAGAAGCGAACCACCCTGTAGCAAAGCTTCTCCGTTATTTCCTGTGTCCCCGGAAGATCGAGAGTAGCTTAACCCCAAAATACAGCATCTCTCTCTCTCCCACTCAAGGCCAGATCTGAAGAATCAGCAACAGTAGTAGCAGCGAATGAGGAATATGCAAATGCGCGTTTGGCTTTCCATCGTGCTGCATCTTATGCACCTTTTCCTGTCAATTGATATCTCACTTAACGTTTGACCATTAATTTATGATAATTGCCAAAATGCACCATTCCATCTTACTCCCTTCTATCAATGTAAGTCATATGTAAATCAAAGAAGTCACACTAATGTTTGACAACTAACTTATGATGCGTTTTTTTTTTTTTTTTTGCGAAGGGAAATATAGATGTGTTTTGAAGTCCGAATCTTTTTTTTTTCTCAAATACGCAGGAGAGCTACGTATCTTTGTATTAAGAGAAGAATGGCCTGTCCCTTACATACTTCTTCACCTCACTCCGGACGGAGCTGTGAGGGGTTGTGATACATCAAAAAGCAAACACTATATAAAACACATTCGAGGGTAGGACTTGACCTAAAAGCACCATACCAAGCTATCCTACTGCTGCACTTAGACTGAGAGCTTGCAGGCCGCGTGCTCCAGCGAGACACCAAAGGATGGTGTTCATCACGGAACTGTCGAACCAATGTGTTTAGTTGTGGGCTGGCTCCTTCAAACACACATGCATTCCGATGTTTCCATAGCATCCAGGCACCGAGGGCGACCATACTGTTGACTCCTTTTCCTTTTTTTTTTTCTTTTGCCACACGTTTGCTTGCTCTCCTCCACCACGATGCAAATATGCAATCTTTGGGATCTGGAACACTTGTTAAAAACTCAGAGGAGCCAAAATTTGGAACCAGAATTCACGGGCAAATACACACAACGTGAGGATATGTTGAGCGGTCTCCTCAGTTTGATCACAGAAGACGTGCTTGTCAGGATGAGGCAGTCCTCTCTTCTGAAGATGGTCCGCTGTCCAGCATCTGTTCCGAATGGCCAACCAAAGGAAAACATTGCACTTTCCAGGAGTCCATATTTTCCAAATTAAATGCCAAGGTTCCCAGGTGATCGAGCCACTAAAAAAGGCACCATATGCTGACTTGGATGAGAACTCGTCTGAGACTTCAAATTTCCACAAATGTTTATCCTCCTCCTGAGACATCATGGTATTCTGAATAATGTCCCAAAGCTGAAAATATTTGAACAGCCCAATCATATATAGTCCTCCTTGTACATCCCGGATCAATGAGCGCCTCAGACACCGTGTGGCACTGCCGAGTTTCCATTGGTACTGCAGCCACAACCAAAGGTTCAAGATCAGATATGCAGCATCTCATCAGCCATCGGTCGACTTGTAGGTAGTTTAATGCCCCAGTAACTACGAAACCCTGACCCATTGATTTGAACAACGAACAATACAGCTCGTTAATTCTTATGATTAATTTTTCCAAGTTCACAAAATTGATACCATATGTTATTTCTTAAGTTCTAGGAAAGAAACTAGCTAGTGGTTGAGATATTAGCACGTGGAAAAATATGTGGAAGCCAAATCAATTTTACATGGTATAAGATGGCGACCAAGGTAATGTCTAGCTTGAGTCTCCATCTACATATTCCTCTCAGCGAAAGCTGCCACAAGAAATGTCTGCAGTGTGCTGAAGACGGACTGTGATGCAGTCACAAGCATCTTGTTTGGCTACTCCTTCAGAAGTGCAGCCTGGATATAATTATAGGTTTTAGGGCCTCGATAGATTTTAATTGGGGACGAAGGAACCAAGAATACGATGGTGAACACGAGACAAGGAGTTTAGACAGGTTCGGGCCTCCTGAAGGATAAAAACCCTACGTCCTGTATGAGGTGGTCTGTATTGCGTGTGTTTGAGATGGAGCCCCTGCCCGCCTTATATGTCCGGGGGTACAGGATTACATGGAAAGTGTCTTAGTCGATTACAACATGGAAATACTTAGAGTACAAGACAAGAAGCCTTTTCTATATCCAGCCGAGTAGTAGAACCTTCCTTATGCAGTCGTGGGCTACTCGGTCTCTTCTGGGCTGGTTCGACTACCCTTGTCAGGTTACTCGGCCCTTTGGACTTGTGGGTACCCGGGGGTCATGGTAACGACAATAATGGATGCACAAGTCAATGGGTTCAAAAATACAAACCTGTTGGAGGGCTTCGCTGAGTCCATCCAGGACCTTCGATACCCCAACATTTGGCGCCGTCCGTGGGCCGAACCCACGATGAAAAGGAGGCAAAAACATAGCAAGCTAGGATGGAAGCAGTCAATTATTCGGTTCACGTCGGAAGGCATCGAAGACACCAACTACTCACAAAGGTACCTTCGAAGACCAGAGTAGACATCGAAGAAAAAACAACATGCGAAACCAAATTGAAGGTCAAGGATTACTGAACATCACACACCCAGATCAATAGCTCAAACGCAGCAAGCGAAGGCACATAAATTTCATCAGAAGAAACAGAATTATTCGGATCACTAGATTTACAAACAACCAACCAAGCAAGGAAGGCCGGGCGAAGTCATACAAGTTCTACTTCAAATGAAATAAGGACGCGGGACAGCTAGTATAAGACCTAAGCTACTTCTTAGTTTTACTATGGGTACAACTCGCAACTCCGAAGCAACGCGAAGGCCTAGTTGGATGATCATCAGGACCTTCGTCGTCACTAATGATAATTACACCTAGAGGAACAACAGCAAGGGGAACCGGCTGCGCTGGAACCTCAACTAGGTCAAGCTCCGCAAAGTGATCCACAAGCTCCTGAGGAAGAGCATCTCCGCGCTTGAAGCCACCCCGCACAAGCTCCTTCACAATACCACGAGGAAGTTGATCCCACAGAGACTCCATGATCAAAATAAGCAGCAGAAGATAGACCAAGAGACCGGGAATGCCTATGTATATATACTGCAAGAAAGAACATTCCAGAAGAAAACAAAAAGAAAGAGCAGGGAAGAAAAGCCTTGTCGTATTCAAGGACGAGATGACGAAATTCGCCTCAAAAGGCAGAGAATGGTGGCAACCTTCGACAAGTAATTACGAAGCTTTTGCCTAACCAAGGCGACAAGGAAAACACAAAAGGAAAAATAGTAATCTTCGAAAAAGAAAAAAATCTTAAGAAGATTCTATCACGGGCGAAAGCCAAAGTATCAAAACAGCAAGAACCTTCGCTAAGTAACTGCGAAGTTTCTTTTGTGAATTGGAAGAATGGTGTTTCTTATGAATGATTATCAAAAGAATAAAACCTTGTCATAACACAAGATGAAAAATGTCGCCTTGAAAAGGTAGAAGTCAAAGCTTCACCCAAAAAGGGCAGAAAAAGGAGGAAAAACGAAGTTAATTTTCGCAAAAATATTGCGAAGTTACCGTCTATCGAAATACATGAAAGCCAACACAATTATAGTATCCTTCGCTCAAAAATTGCGGGATTACTATCGATAGCCTTCGCTCAGAAATAGCGAAGTAATTGTCAATAATCTTCGCTTAAAAAATAGCGAGAATATTGTCTTCCAAAGGTATAAAAGCCAGTACGGATATAATAGCCTTCGTTAAAAAATAGCGAAGCAACTATTGATATACTTCATTACAAAAATTGCAGGCTATCATCTAAAGATACGAAAGGCAATGCAATTATAGCGCTTTATCCACAAAACGCAAAAACAGAAATCAATACCCTCTCAGAAATCAATGGCATGAAAAACAATACAAAAGTTTCTGGACGAAATCTTCTGCTCAGAAATCATAGCCCTCTCTAAGATGACTAGGAGTAATTATAGCGAAGACAAAAAGCCCACCCAAAGAAAGCTAAAAGCATTCTCTAAGGCATTGCGAAGCTACAAAGCCCAGCTAGCAAGCTTTACGAGCCTCGAAGAAACCAAGAATGGCGAAAATCCTCTTCAAGGCGATTACAAAACTTCGATTTAGCAAAAACGAAGATGTAATCCAAAAAGAGATGACAGCCTTCGACAAAGGAATCGTCAAGCGTTTATTCATCAGAAAAGCCAAAGAGCAATCGGAAGACACATCACAACTGCTGGCTAAAACCAAAGCCACCATCTGACGTACAAGCAGAGAAGCCAAGAGCAATAGTTTCTGCGGATTGGCGAAGCTAGTTCTCGCAAAATTATGAGGAATGTCACGATAATAATACAACCAGGAGCCGACGCATCGCACAGGGAATAATATATGGAAGGAACAAACAAAAGACGTTTACAATGAGTTTTGGGATGTAAACGCGAAGGCACAAGCTACGCAAGAAAAATACATAAGCCTACGAAAATCCGAAAGCTCAATATAGAATTCGAAGTCATCGTAGAAAGAAACTCAAAAAAGATATTTGATGCGAAATAGATTGCGAAGGTACTTTACAAAGCATCTGTTCCGCAACAAAAAAGGTATCTACTGAGATACAGACGGAGACCACCAAAAGAAATATTTACAGCTTGACACAGCGAAGGTAATCAAGAAGATCCTCCGGGGAGGTCAGGAGTGACCGTCTTGACCCTCTTCCACCAAAGCTCATTGGTCAAGCTAAGGCACTTAGCTTCAACTTCGCCGTAATCATTGGTAGGTTCGGAAGCCTTCGCTGAAAAACTCGGTTGGGCGATGACCTCAATAGCATTGCTACCACCGCAAAGAAGGCTGTAAAGAACATCCCGGACCATGAGTATCACCGCATCATAAGAATAATACCAACAAATTCCAACGAGCCCTTTGACGTTGACACGAAGCCATTCCATAACACTCTCCGGATAAGCGTCTTCCGAAAGGTCATCACAGCTTGCCCCAACAGCTTGAAATAATTCTTTCAAGAGACCACAGAAGCGAAGGGATTTAGCATAAACATCATCAGAAAGCAATATCTTCGACCGAATAAGGTCAGACAGACGTGTCGAGAGAAGGTTATGAAAGATTTCTTCTTTCTCAATCAACAGCTTCTTGCCACGAACGGCCTTCTCGAGAAAAGACAGATACGGTCCATGCCCGGATGCAGTACTACGAAGGATCGCATTTTCATGCTCTAGCTTCAAAACAACAGATAAAGAAGTTTTCAGGGCCTCCTCCTTCATAGCAATAGAGTCTTCGAGAGCTGATATCCTAGAGGCATCGGTATCCAAATATTGACTTTCGCGAGCACAAACATGAGTAAGGGTGATAGACTGCAAAAAATAAAGAGACGAAAGAAGGGAGGAGCATTATAACAGGCAATGCGCGAAGCACCACGAAACAAAAGGTCGAAGAAGCTCTTGATCTAACCTTGACTTGATGAGCGATCAGAGAACGAAAGAGGACTTCGGAACCCAAATTCGAAAGCCCAAGCTCCACTTTTGGAAGACGAAGCCTCTGGGCAACAGAACAAAGAGAGTCCACATCTTGGAGGTCCGCGTTCAAAGAAGACAATACAGCTTGGACGTCTATCTCGCCAAGTCCAGAGTACGAAGGCTCTAAGAGAGCAGAGCAAACGAAGGTAAAAATAGAGGAAATCATCTTTTCAAATAAATAAATAAAAAATAAATGTACCACGAGAACAAGTTGCCAATGCAAGGGACTGTGAAGCCCGTGGTGAATTACCTGAAGACAAAACAAGTGGCAGAGATGAAGTGCCAGCTTCGCTTGAGTTAGGCAAGGTATCCGTCAACATAAGTTCATTAAATTTACGCTTGCCAAGCAAACCGAAGAACGAAGCCTTCTTCGGAGGAGCAAAACTGCTCTTCACTCCTGAGCATGAAGCTAAAGAACCTGCGAAGGGATCTTGGAAAACAATCCCAAAACCAACAACCTCTTCGGTAGTAACGCCGGTCGACAAGTTGGGGTTGGCTAAACCTGGCAAATCTGTCGAAGGCAGAATAGGAGAAACATTTTGATAAGAGTCAGAATCTTCAGCCAAAGGAACAGAGCTCGAAGCAACATCAGGAGACGGCTCTTCAAAGATCATAGATTACGAAGGAGTCACGAGGCAACCTCCAGTAGGAGAAGGAATCTCAGCATTCTTCGGAGCGGAGTGAATATCAGGCGTATCCACACAGACGGTTGAAGAGTTCATCTCAATGGTTGAAGCAGTCGAAGCACTGAAATATGGAGGACCAGTCGCAACAGGCTCCAGAGAGGCTTCGTCACTAGAAGAAAGGTCTTCGGGACAAGGATATTCAGACTGGAAGATATCCAAATTCTGATAAACCCTGTTTATCCTAAGACTAATCCCCCTTCGGGATCGTTCAGCCCACTCCTTCTGGGAAAACTTCCCAAGAAAAGAAGTCACTCGATCCTGAGCTGACCAGAGGGTGAAGCCTGCAGAGAACGAAACAGAGTTCAGCGAAGTAGAAACATTATTGATAAAAAGAAAAAGAAGTAAGCGAAGGCTTTAAAAATATAAAGAAGTCATACAAGGTCCGGGATTCGAAGAGAAAGAAGGCACTTTTAAGCCGAGTACATTTTTCGACAAGAAATGAGAAGGCCGCCAACCATCTCGGGAAAGCGGAAGAACATCACCCGCGAAGCACTCCTCTAGAATATCTTGAAGGGTCATCCTCTGGCTAACCCTCAAAAAAGCTTCAACAGACTGAGAAACCGCCCGATTCATAAAGGGCTCGAAGCCATTAACAATATGGATATCCACAGCTTCACCAGCATTGAATTCGAAGGGCGAAACACGATAATAGAACCAGTCTCTCACCCATTCGTGGGTCCAAGCTAGGAAGTGGGGTCATGAACCCCTCCCTAGCAACAAAATCAACAATGCCAAAGCATGGACTAACCTGACGTTGATGATCGTAAAGAGGGATATGTCGAGCCTGGTATACGCGATAAAAGGCATGAGAATGAGGATTGACGCCTTCGCTCATGCAAGCCCAGGCAAAAGCAGAAATAGTTGCAACAGCAACTGGGGTGAGATGATGAAGTTGGAGATGATACATAGAAAGAACACGAGAAAGAAACCGCGAAGGCGGAAAAGACAAACCAGCATCCAGGAAAGACGAAAACACTACGACTTCGTCAGGCCTAGGCTTCAGAAATCTATCAGGTTTCCTTTTGGGACCAACAAAGGGGAGCCGAAAAGAGTCAATCTCAAGAATCCCAGATTCGGAGTAGTATTTCAAATTACCCTTGTCACGAGAGATATCTATAAACCTTGTAAAAGAGTAGTTTGCGCGAAGGGAGTTGAAACCCCTAGGCAAAGCTACAGACTTCCGCCGAGCCATCGGGATGAGAAAACAAATACCTTCGAGAGGAGTGACGTCGACAAAGCAGACCCAGCAGTAAAAACGGAAGGTGAATAATGAAGATGAAAGCGACTCGTATTTAAAGACTGAGGAGGGACCAGGGACGAAAAAGTGAAAAGCAAGAAAAGAAGGGATGCAATGGCAAAATATACAAATATTAAAAATTCCAGTAACGAAGTATAAAAGTGGAAAATAAAATCGCAGCCAAAATATAACTGTCTCAAGGAATACCTTCGCTATTACTTTTAACAGTTGAGGGCTAATGTTGGGGAAACGGCTGCGACCATGAACAGCGAAGGACCAGGAAACACTGCAAGGCACAAGATTAATAACAAGACAAAGCAGAAGCCGGGACCGACGACCGAAAGGGGAGGTGCGAAGGTGATGAAGACGATGCCGAAGGCTCTACGATCCATACGAAGGCAGTTGATGAAGTAGCGAAGGCCACTAGGCGAGAGCAAAGTGAGGACAGCAAAGGAGAGGCGTAACATAGTCAACTAATGGCATAGCTGTAATAACGATTTCTCCTCCCCCTATAAATATGGAGGGAGGAGGTTCTGTAATGACATATGTTTTTGGGGCCCCGAGCCAAGAAGCACTTCATTTATTCTGTCCCCTCACGATTGTTATCTCGCACCCCTTAGCCTGGCATCGCGGGCGACTGGGGGCTTCGCCACCACTCATAACGGAAGATCATACGAACTACCTGGGCAGGATAACCTGATAACAAGGACGCCAACACTTTAGGAGGGCTTCGCCAAGGGTCCTGAGGTCAACAAGGAGTCCGCAGGACTTCGCGAGGGAGATCATCAGACACCAAGACACGCAGAGGGCTTCGCTAGGTCACATAACCTGTTGGAGGGCTTCGCTGAGTCCATCCAGGACCTTCGATACCCCAACAGTCGGTTACAGCATGGAAATACTTGGAGTACAAGACAAGAAGCCTTTTCTATATCCAGCCGAGTAGTAGAACCTTCCTTATGCAGTCGTGGGCTACTCGGTCTCTTCTGGGCTGGTCCGACTACCCTTGTCAGGTTACTCGGTCCTTTGGACTTGTGGGTACCCGAAGGTCATGGTAACGACAATAATGGATGCACAAGTCAATGGGTTCAAAAATACAAACTTGGTTGCATGCAAGCTGCAATTTAGTTTCAGCTAGTACTAACCTGAAAGACGATTCATAGGGACCATGTTATGTCACCGAGCAGCTTGAGGAATGTCCCTTTGATCCATGTCTCATGTCCAGTAGCGTCTGAGGAAGCATGGCTAGTGTGGAAGGGCACGGTGATGGTTTACAGGACTTAAGGGGGTCTAACAAAGAAGGCAATCACGAAAACTCTAGCAAGGCAGACCACAATACCAGTTATCTTGGCTATACCATATAAGCTCTGCAGCTTTACCACCTCCATCCTGCAAACATTTTATATAATACTAGTTAATAAAGGAGTAAAATGCACCGGAGGTCCATGAACTTGTCACCCCGTGTCATCTAGGTCCATGAATTTTTATTTTGCATTTTTAGGTCCACGGACTCTTATTTGTGTCATCTAGGTCCATAAAATTTTATTTTGCAGTTTTAGGTTCACAAACTTTTGTTGTCTGTGTCATCTAGGTCCGAAACTTTTTTTCTCACACTGTGACAAGAGTTTGAACCCAAGGGTCACAATCCAACCATGAGGTGGTGGGCATGGTCTAGCAAAACCGTGTATATGAGAACGGCTAGAAAAAAGGAGCTCGAAGCAACAAACATTTGGCGGACGAAAATGACGATCGATAAACAACGATCGGAGGCACAAGGTGATTTACTAGAATTTAAACGGAAGGATAGTGCACTAAGAACTGAGACTCATATGTCAGGGCCACATGGTGTATGTATGTTAGAAAGGGTATGAATGTGTTGTATACCTCCTCACTAGTTATGGACCTAGATGACACAAGCGGACAAGTTCACGGACCCACAACTGCAAAGTAAAAATTTATGGACCTAGATGACACAAACGGAAGAGTTCATAGGCCTAAAAATGTAAAATAAAAGTTCATGGACCTAGATGACACGTGCTGACAAATTAGTGGACCTCCAGTGGATTTTACTCTTAATATAGGGATTTTAATTAGGAAAAATATGGAGTCATCCAATAGTTTAGTTTTACCCCTGAGTCATGTTTGCATTGGATCAATTTACATCCCCCATGTTGTAATTATAGTGCAATTGGTCGTCCCTAGTAAAAGACTGCTCGGTGACGGTGGCCATGGATAGGCCACTGCGGCATGCGGTCGATGGACATCGAAAGGGCCAATTCATTGGCAGTGGTAAGAGGGTGGTTTGGGGACATCAGCACGAGACATATTTACTTACCAAAACAATGAGAGAGGGAGAGATACATTGTACGAAGCAAAAGTTAGAGGTAGAAATTAAACCCATGTAAAATTCAGAGACAAAATATGCTGATTATTTTCGTTTTATCAATCAGTATTGTAGTACTATCTTATTACCTTAATAGAATGGCAAAAGAAAAGGTGACAACAGGTTTGGAATTGCTTATTGCAGATTGCACGGTTGCTGAGGTGTATCTCAATGCTACATTCAACAGATTTATGGAAAATGTATTCCTGCAAACCTAAGAGACAACTAATTAAACAAACCTCCAAAACATGTCGTCCTCAGTGGAATAATTTTTCTATAATAACATCATATATGATACACCTCTAAAGATATACACAAGCATAATGCGGCACAAAAAAAATTTAAGGTAAAGATGATAGAACAAAGTCACATTCATACCCGATTAAGGCACATAAGAAAAGCTTTAACAACAGTCCAAATGACATGGACCTCACATTTTTCCTGCAAGTCAAATTTAAAATAATTCAGCTTGCATAGCCTTTGGCATCAGCTGAGAGATTAGGTATGGACCCCATGACTGGTAATCGTTTTATAGTTTTCATGCATATCCGGCCAATTTTTAATTTTTAGTTAGTGAGTTGGTTACCTTTCACGAAGAACTGCAATAGGCAGCAGCAAGAGAGATGCAGCCGCCTGGCTGTAAAAAACGAACACGAAAGTATTGAACCCCTGGTTGAAGGCCGCCTTGATGATCTCACTAACATGCCGGTGTAGATGACTTGTATGATGATTGCTACTACATAAGGCTTGGCATCCATCTCAACTTAAACCAGACGTCAGTAAGCTAGATCTGCAAAGGAGAACTAATATTGAGCATCACCCATTCACATCCATGATAAATGCAAGCACTCGGAGAAAATTATCCACATACTAGCTTTGACAGAAAACATAAAGAGGGATGGAGAGGATGAGAGGAGGCTGAGAGGGAGGAGATGGGAGAGGGCGTGACCCTGCTGGAGAAGACGAACTGACGGTGGCCTGAGTAGAAGCTGGCGGGTGGCTAGAGCACTGGTGGATATGAAGCACCACGAACGGGAAGAAGATGCAATACTGGACAACTTATTGTCTCTTTTCTTTGCCCTTCTTTCACACCCATCGAGCGTATGCCATCATCTTGTACCTAGGTCCTTAGTTTATCCCACTGCCCAGCGGAGCTGGACCATGCTGACAGAGCAAGTTTGGGTGAAATTCATTTTAAAAAACCAAATTCTAATTGCAACGTCTTTTGCACCTGTGAATTTCATACTTTAACCTCATCTTTTATATTCTATACGGAACTTCATCGGGAAACCTTCAGGTTGTAAGCATCGTACATGACAAAATGCGCAAAAACATCTCAACTATTTACTACATACTTGGTATATGATAAAATGATATACCGACAAATATCATGAATTTCATACTTTGTTTGAATTTTATACAATTTAAATACTACTTCGCCGTGAGTCAGCTCTAGCACACGGCGAATATGGAGTTCGCCGTGTGCAGCTGGCCCAGCACACGGTAAAGACTCGACACGCTAACGGCCGTAGCCTGCCGTCAGTCCACAGGATGTTTGCCGTGCGCCAAGACCAGCGGCACACGGAAAACAAGTGATTTGCCGTGTGCTGACCGTGCGGCGCACGGCAAACATAGTGTTTACCGTGTGCCGTGATTTTACCGTGCGCATTTCTCTCTATCTACGGTAAACGCGCTCTTCGCCGTGTGCCCGACAGGAAGCACACGGTAAAATCGTTAGCACACGGTGAACTTTCGTTTTCCGGTAGTGGTTGCTTCAAGCGTCCTGGCAACCCTATGCGCTGATTTGTTAATACTCATGTGTACACTATCACAAACAAAAAAGAACAATTCAAGATGGACTAGTGCATGTAAGTTAGAAATTAAACATGCAGAGGAAATCCGGAAAAGATATGCAGAAAGATAGGAAGGAAAGATTAATATATGTATAAATTGTGTATATACCTGGTTGCTTGCTATAATCTTGAGTTCGCACATGAAGGAAATGCTTGTAGATAGTTCAGTCACCTCTCTCTATGTACTTTTTTAGAAGGTACCAGCATTCATGGATTAAAAATATGTTCTATACTGATATCAGAGTTGATGGTTTGCTTATTTCTTTCACAACACAAAACAAAATCTATATAGCTACGAATGCAATCAAGTTTTCTGTCACCAGCCCAGACATCAGAAAACTTCCAAGAATTTTCACAAGCACAGGCATAGTTTCAATTTGTTATTTGAATGTGGAGCCAAAGGGGCCATAAACAAAATGAGATGCTTAAGAGTGCAAGAAACACATGTCAGCCATATATTCATTTATCCAAGAAGCAGGTCGTTTCAACATTAACAATTGTTTGATTGGTGTTGGTCAACAAGCTCCTCATTTTATCACTTTATTTTTTAAATCTCAAGTTCCATATTCATGGAACCTGATAATGTTCTTGTTCACATGATGATTCATATAACGCAACGATTTCATCCTTCCAAGACCCAGGAAAAACTAATAAGAATTTCGATCCCCTCTACCAGCTTTACTATTAGCCATTTACAAACTCAAGTAGAATTGCTAGGATTGACTTGTGCTTGATGCTAGACTTGTTAATGTGTGTGCATTGCTTGTTATCTCAAACACTAGCATGTTTAGGGTCTTGGCTTACTAGAATACTCAGTCACATCCTTCTCAGAGGTTGTCTCCTTCTCTTATTTTGCTAATCTCTCAGTCACTTTTTCAATCAATGGATGTAGATCCAACCATCTAGATCTTCTTGTTCCTCTTTTAATCTTATCCTTTTTCATAAAAATAACAGGAATGATCACCTTTATATAAATTGTTCCACCTTCGAAGTAGCCTTTAATTTGTTTCATATATAGGAATTGATCAAGAAATACACAAGGTCCTAGTCATTGAAGAACTAAATGTTCCAGATTCAACTAAAAAATATTCCAACTTCACAAAATAAATGTTCCACATGTACATTTAGTTTGTTTTGAAAATATGACTAAGAGATATACGAAATGTCAATCACCTGAAAACTAGCAAATCTCTTAGCATTATCCCTGTCACCGTTCTGCAGGAATGTAAATTTGTCCCATTTCTGTTAAGAATAGAACACCGCGCACATAATTCTTTTTCAAAAAGACCCATGTAATATATCGCATTTCATAAAGTAGGCGTTTTACTCAATACACATTATTTTAATTTGTACAAATTTGAATTCTTAACTCAAAAAATTTATACTAGATCCACGCTCATTCTCGGCAGCTTTACTCAATACACAGTATATAATTATCGTGATATTTCTAGGGCAGAACCAATGCTTTTATAGTGAAAGAAGTATATTTTACTACCTTCAAATATCTGTGTTGTTCACTTAACCCCCTAAACTAAATTTTGGTCCAATTTAGTTCCCCGAACTATATAGATTGGTTCAATATATTCACCCTCTAGTGATTTTTTTTTTCTTTTTATGTTTCTCTTTGTATGGGTTAGGATGTGTCTTCATACTCTATGCTAGAAACTTTTTCTAGAATTGTTTATAAATATTTTCTTGAATTATTCTATCTCACATGTCAAATTAGTATTCCAGACATTTTTCTAACATACAATATGTTTCGACCTATAATCTCACAAAAATTTACCCTCAAACATGATGTGTACCTAGAGAAACAAAAAAGAAAATTTTCATAAAGGGGTGAATTAGACCGGTTTGTTGAATAGTTTGGAGGAGTAAAAGGGTCCAAAGTTTAGATTAAGGGGTTAAGCAAACAACAAAAATACTTGAGGGTAGTAAAATGGACTTCTTCCTTCTCTAAGTAGTTTCCTGCCTCCCAAAAGCTCGGGAGCAGCGTGACCCCGAAATAAATCCTCTCCCACACACGGCGAGATGTGAAGAATCAGCAGCAGCGGCAGTAGTAGCAGGGAAATGAGGAGTATGCTAGTGTGCTTTTGGTTTCCTTCCATCGCGCTGCATCTTATGCACTTTCACGGTGACAACAAGAAACAAAACCTATTGTAGAACCCTGAGTTAAAACGAATACATCAGCTCATGAACACTTTTTAATTTGTTAATTTGATGTCAGAGTGCAAAATCTGATTATCAGCCATCTGATTAATCACATATATAGTATTTGCGGGGCTAACAACTTTCTGCCGGCCACACATCACGCACGTTTGGTCAAGATGGTATCCTACTCCAGAAATCATACAAATCTTGCGCCCTGTTTTTGGATCTATTTTAAGTGAAATATTCAAGAGCCTTAAGGAATGCAGAACATTTGTACTATCAACACGTGTAGTATCTCAACTTATATAGAATTTGACAATACCGACCGTTATATAGAATAGGAATAAGGAAAATGCTTTGCCTAATTTCAAATATCCTTTATTTTTCAATATTGCAGAAATGAACCACATCAATGGCAGTTTCCATGAGGGAGATGCATGCCATCAATTCTTTTCAGAAATAAAAAAAAATAAGGGGGGAGGGGTTTTCACAACTAGAACCGGTTCTGCTGCCGTTAGGCAGGGGCCGTGGGCTCACTGACACCCGGGCCACTCACAGGTCAGGGCCACCGGGCAGTGGCTCTCACGGCACCCTGCCGTTCGGCAGAGGATCCTCACGCTCACAACTACATATACATACATGTATCCATTCGCAAAAAAAACATATACATACATGTATATAGCATTGGTTTTTAGAATGGTATGAATGATTAAATATACAAATATTCATGGCGAGCTAGCTACAATTGTTCTACCACATATGCTGCTGTTTCTTCGTCATGTTCTTCCCTACCCATCTTATTCTCTTCAGGCTTCCTTTGGTCTTCGTTACATTGTGCGTCTTCCAACGTATTAACCTGACCACATGGTTCAAGAATGGGTTCTTTGCTTTTAGCCCACAATACACTGTAAAGTCCACCGACAAGAAGGATTCCACCCAAAATACTGCCAAGAAAAGAAAATATAACACAATTCACATTCATGAGTAATGTCGATGCAATTCTTCTCCTTGCATTCCACTAATGTGTTTTAGTTACCTTCCAAGGTGAATAATCTCTCCCAAGAAGAACGAGGAGGCAAATATTGTGAAGACAAAGCAGAGTGGGAACCAAATAGCGAGGAAGACGGGACCTCTCATCTCCATGCACCATACTTGTAGGTAGTATGACGCCCCAGACACTATGAATCCCTGACCCATTGATTTCAACAAGAACAATACAGCTCGTTAATTCTTAAGATTAATTTTCAAGTTTACAATGATGGTACCATATCATATTTTCTGTTCCAGAAAAAAATTAGCTAGTGATTCAAACAAATTAACATCTGGAGAAATAGAAGGAAGACAAATATACTTTACATTGTATAAAATAGCGGCCAGGCTGATGTCTAGCTTGAGCTTCCATCTTGACATATCCCTTTCAACCACGACTGCCACTAGAAATGTCTGCATTGTGCTGAAAATGCATTGTAACGTTGTCACAAGCATCTTGTTCGGGTACGCCTTCAGCAGTGCAGCCTGGAAACGATGGATGAACACGTCAATAGGAAACTTGGTTGGATGCAAGCTGCAACTTAGTTTCACCAAGTACTAACTTGAAAGACGATCCATAGGGACCATGTCATATCACCGAGGAGCTTGAGGAACGTCCCTTTGATCCACGTCACATGCCCAGTAGCGTCTGAGGAAGCATGACCAGTGTGGAAGGCACGGTGATGGTTTACAGGACTTAAGGGTGGTCCAACAAAGAAGGCAATGACGAAAACTCCAGCAAGGCAGAGCGCTATACCAGTTACCTTAGCTAGGCCATATGCACTCTGCAGCCTTACCACCTCCATCCTGCAGACCATGCAATTAAGAATCCAGGAACACTTACATTTGATTTAAAACTAGTAATCAAGGGTTTTAATTAGGAAAATGTCCACCTTTTGTCCCTCAATCCAACCGTTTAGTCTTTATCCTTAACTTTCGATCAATTTACATCATCCCCCATGTTGTAATGCCAATGCAGTGCAATTGGCCACTCGTAGAAAAACAGATCAATGACCCTGGCCACGGATAGGCCTCTGCTTCTGAGTTCTGATTCAGGGTCTGTTCGGTTGATGCCCTGACAGGCAGCTCATCCACCAGGCATCGATCTCAGCCTCAGGCGTCCAAAATCGGACGCCTAAGGGAGACGCCTGAGCCAGGCAGCTTTGCCAGGGCGCAAAGCAAACAGGCCCTCAGTCCACGAGAGGAGCCTTGTCCTTATCAAGCCCATACTCTATGTTGAAGCCCTGAGGCGTCAACATCTGCGCGGCACATGACGCGGTGGTGTTCTATGCTTAGGAGGCTAAAAAGGACAGAGAGGAAGGAGGTCGATGGAGGTCAGAGGGAGTTCATGGTGGAGTGGGTTGAGCGGATAAGATGGAGGGACTTCAGCATGAGGCACAAAAGTGAAAATGGGTGAGTTTTTTTTCCGCAACAATGAGAAGGAGATCTATTATATATATAACTGACGACGAAAAGAAGCCACGTTCGCTCTAAAATGCTAAAAAATTCTACGTTAATCCGAGAAAATAAGAAGAAAAAATTACTCACCATTGTCATCATGAAAAATTAGTCACAAACGCTCCTGTAAATATTTATAAAATAGCCAAATTCGGAATAATAAAAAATAGCCAAAATACCCCTCGCACCTATTTCTAAATTACCCACCATGCCATTATGAGTCAAATAAATAGCTAAATTCAAAATAATAAGAAATAACCAAAAATACACTTCTTCACATCTATTTCTAAATTACCCGTCATGCCATTATAAGTCCAAAAAATAAAAAAATCGGGTTATAAAATATCCTTAATTCTTATTTCTAATTTACCCACCATACCATTATGAGTCTAAAATAGCTAAATTATTATGTGCCAAGTAGGCAAGCTTAAAAACAAGATGACCAGCAGATGGCATGACAAACAAGCAGGGGTGTGCGAGAGATAGCTTGTGGCGGTCATAGCTCTATGGAAGGAAGCTAAACTGCTCCAGCAGCTAAAAGGAGTTAAAACGGACAGAAGAGCCGAGAGTTAGGGTGAGTAAGCGAACCTGAAAAACAAGTTAAAAAGGAGGACAGGAAGGTGACGAGTAGGCAATCTGAACAACAAGATGACCAACCTACCAGTAGGAGGAGAGGTGACGTGTTAAGGTAGTAGCCCTTGTAGAAGTACCAGAGGAACGAGTGAGCCGGACAACAAACAAAGGTGACAACTAGCTGAGCATCATTACGAGCAGGCGAGGGATGCAACAGTAGAAGAGAGCATATAAAAAATTATTATAAAATATCATGAAATACATGCATACAAGTTTAAAAATTTATACTATTAACCAACTCTAGCCGCGCGTGCAGCGATACTAGTTCTACGGAATAAAGCTAGAGGTAGAAATTAAACCACATGTAAAATTAAGATATCAAAGATGGACTTTATCATTTTCATTTTACCATTTTGTATTGTAGTTATAGCTTAATTACCTTAATAGAAAGGCCAAACAGAAGGTGACAACAGGTTTGGAGTTGCTTATCGCAGATTGCACGGTTGCTGAAGTGTATCTCAGTGCTACAGTCAACAGGTTTATAGAAAATGTGTTTCTGCAAGTAGAACCAAATACAGAATTAATTAAATGCACAAAAAAATAAAAGATTAATATTGACGTGAATGATAGAAGAACGTGATGTTCATACCCGATTAAGGCACATAAGAAAAGCTTCCACAACAGTCCAAATGGCATGGACCGCACATTTTTCCTGCAAATTAAAGTTAAGATAATTCAGCTTGCATAGCTCTAGGCATCTTAGGTATGGACGATAGTTCCACATGACTGGTCATCATACCAGGCATCCAATTTCTAATTTGTAATTGTGAGTTGGTTACCTTTCACGAAGAACCGCGATAGGCAGCAGCAAGATAGATGCAGCCGCCTGGCTGTAGAAAATGAAGACGAAAGTATTGAACCCCTGGTTTAAGGCTGCCTTGATGAGGATGTACATGCCGGTGTAGATGACTTGTATGATGATTGCTACTACATAAGGCTTGGTGTCCATCTCAACTCAAATCTGCATGAACTTATGTCAGTAAGCTAGATCTGCAATGAGAATATGATTTAGCATAACAAACCGACATCATGCACATAAGGGGATAAATGCAAGCACGCACAAAAAAAAAAAACGCACATACTTCTACAAAAAAAATAGCATACAGACGAAAGGAGAGGATGAATGGAAGCTGATAGGAGGAGAAGAGATGCTAGCCAATGGCTAGTTTACCAGCGGATATGAAGCACTAGAAGGGGAAGAAGACGCATACTGGTCTGGTCAATTTATTGTCTCTTCACTTTGCCCTTCCTTCGCACCTAGGTCCTTAATTTATCCCGCTAGCCAGCTACGCTAGACGATGCCTATGGGAAAACTAAAAGATAGCACAGTTGCTTCCGTTGTCCAGGCATTCCTACGCGCCTATTTTTAATACACTATCACAGACAGTAGAAATGGAGATTGATACGTCGCATGCTAATCTTTTTTTTTTAGGAATGTCCCGTGCTAATCTTTAGTTGGCACATCAAGAAAATTCTTGCAAATAGCTGAACCATCTCTATATACCTAGCCAAAATGCAATGAAGTTTTCTGTCACCTGCCCGTCCATAAAGCTTGGAGAATTTTCACAAGAACATGTGTACTTTTAATTTATTATTGGACGTGGAAAGAAAGGGACGTATATACAAAAGGAGATGTTGAAGACTGCGACAAACACATGCCAGCGATCTATATATTATCCGCAGCAGGTCTTTGCCATATCGGCATATCGCCACATTAACAAACACATGCCAGCGATCTATATATTCATCAGGCTTGTTGGTCAACGTGCTCCTCATTTATTACTCTTCTAACTCAAAATTTTTAAATCTCTAGCTCCATGTTCATTGATTCTAGGCATATGTTTTGTTTTTTTTCCTTACTACACCCGATGGTTTACTACGACACCAAACATATTGTGATAACGAGAGTTCAACAATTTATTGAGTTGGTTTAAATAGTGTATTTGAAAACGAGAGTTCAACAAATTGTACAAGGGTGATTTACAAGGTTGGCTTTGATTTGGCTTCTAATTTCATGTCTTCCCTTCATTATTTTTCAGCTTGAAACGTTTGCTCTGATTTTATTTTCTTTTTTAGATGAATGGCACATTTGCTCCTATTAAATAAACATTGTACTTGCATAGTTTGCTTTTTTTCACTGATTTGAATGACCAAAATCTCTGAACACACAAAAGACAATTTTAATTCACTTCTGAAACAATGATCCTAATGTTTCTTTGCTGATATAGTAAGTAAAAAGAAAAAATCTACATAGGAAGTACAAGAGCAGTACTTCCATGGTTGAAGTACAAGAAGAAAAAAACTACATAATGAACAACTTGAAGTTGAATGATAGTATCCTTGGTTTTCTTCTGTGTTGCTACTTTTTTATCCTACCAAAGATCATAAATCCTATACTTACTGCAGCTCATATACAGTTTTATATGTATAAGCCATCAACATATCACACAATTCGAAACAAATAAAAACCAATGAAAGTCTATGCCAAATCCTGCATCACAAAAGAACATGATTTCCGATGCAAATGCAACACACAATTTTTTCAAAACCAAGAAATTCGTTAAATAAAAGTAATAGCTCTGCATGAATGAAGATGGAGAATATACCAACTCCAGATTGGCTTCTGCAGCCGACAGCAGGTTTGCCAAAGAGCTTCTTCCGGAGCAGCTGCGTGGCTGCTAGGCATGGCAATGGGTCGGGTTCGGGTCGGGTGAAGCAAAAACCCACCCAAAACGAAAACGACCTTGGGTGAAAAATGACACCCATACCCATGCCCATGGGTGAAAATTGACATCCACACCCACGTCCATCGGGTTTCCGGTGAGTGTTGGGTGCCCATTGAGTGTAGCACAATAGTACATAAAACACATGTACAAAATAAAAAACCAACAAATATACTCATGTTTATCATCTCATGGCATGAAAGTTTGGCAAATGAATATTATAAAGTCACATTTTTAGTCACAATACATCTCCCACAACAATTAAATGAAGAGAGAATTTCTTATTTGGCCTTATTAAAGTTTGTGGTTCCTTCTTTGGTCCAAACTAAAAAAAAATGTTACCTATGTAACCCAAATTGCAACTTTGGTTTCTTTCTTGGCCCTTCCGTCAGATCTGTTACACTGGGCTGTCAAGTGCATCTTTCCAGCGATGTAAAATGACTATCCTACCCTTTTCAATTTCCCGGAATTTCTTTCCATAATAAGCTGCTGACTTGCTCAAATTAAAAGACGATGTTCCTGAGCTCCAAAAATTCTGAAATTTTGTGTGGCGCTGGAACAAAGAACAAGCTAAAATTTTTATTTTGAATTCAAACTTATTTGAGCTCTGCATTTGGAGTCAAAAAAAATACCGAACAGAGCTGCTCGCTAAAGTTTTCCATGATTTTAAGCTTCAACGGTTTGAATTAAATTTGTTGTCATACTGATCTTGATTCCAATTAGTTCAGAAACTTTGTAATTAGGATATCTTGATCCGTTATATTATTTTCGAATTTTGAAACAAATAAATACTTCCGAAATTGAATTTTACATTTTATTCACTCTACGGGTACAAAGGTTATTTCACCCCTCATTTAACACCGTTAAGCCCTCAAACTAACGGAAGGGCCAAGAAAGGAACCAAAGTTGCAATTTGGATCATATAGGTAAATATTTATTAGTTTGAGCCAAGGAAAGAACCATGAACTTTAACAGGGCCAAATAAGAAATTCTCTCTTAAATGAAGGTCTATCATCATCTTAAACTCACGATAATAGAGGGTGAGGTGATGGTGTCTCGTTTGGAAGTGGGAAGGCGTGGATAGGCTATAATCGGGTCACCCATGGGTGACCTATGAGTGAAAAACGACACCCATCATTCACCCAAGTCCGAGTCGGGACGGGTGCGGGTGACACCCATGGGCGAAAAGTTGCACCCAGACCCACGCCCATCGGGTGCCCGGACCCATGGGTAAATGCCATCCCTAGTGGCTGCACTGTAGGACGGTCGCTTCAGCTCTCTCTCTCTCTTTTTTACCTTTCTTTTTTGTTAAAGACTTCTTTATTGAAAAGTAGAAAAAAGAGCACAAAAAGAAGTTCAACAACGACTATCTGTTACTTTAATCTCAAGACATGCTACTTGCTCTGCGATGGAATTGACCATGAAACATTCACTGAATGCCGAAAACAGTACAAAAATGTTACAGGGCAGATTGTTAAAAAATGAAACATCCAGTCCTGCAAGTAAATTGTTACTCGATGGGCATGAATTCTGTAGATTTAGGAGCATGCATTACACGGCAGGGGAAGAGGTTAGACCGTTAGAGTGATCATATTGAGGAAGAACCTGCCACCGAATAATTGTTGAAACTTTGCCCACAATCGGAGACCAAACAATTGATGAAAAATCTTTGTGTGGCGAGATGCTTGGTGTCTTGCGTCAAATGGTAGGGGATTGGAGCCGACGTTGGAGGTGCTGGTGCATTGTATGCCGGATGGGCCATGTTGGGGAAGGAAGATGAGATCATAGACTGGAGGTGCTTCTTGGCCTAGTCCAATGATGCACTCGGCGAAGACATGGAATTGGCTGCCTGACGCGCATGCAGAATTTGATAGCAAAGTTGGCATCAAGGATGTTGAATCCTGCCGGGCGAGCTGGTAGTAATATCGGTGAGCTAATTAAGGCAGTAAAACGGCAGCAAAACTTAATTAATAAGAGAGCGTTTTGGCCAAGGCAGTAACGTGCGTTCAGTTTCTTTGAGGGCAGCGGGGCAGGGGCAGTAACACGCATTCAGTTTCTGTGACTTTTCTTTAGCCGATAGCATTAACAAAAGGGTAAAGAGATGAGAGGACCTGAGAGATCTGGGTCAACATATAGGCATGATCAAATACCAGCAATGGAGAAATCATACGGACTGAACGGCCAGGATTCAGTAAAGAAAATGATTCAATGGACTGGATTATTGAGGTGATGTGGCGCAATAAGGATTGAGCTTTAGAAAAGTTAGTGGGTATGACTTATATAGATACTAGGTGATACCCCGCACGTTGCTGCGGGACTCTAAAGGACCTTGTCATACACTTGACAAGAGAATGGAATTTAATTTATCAAAATAGGATCTGCAAGACATATTGGAACGACCAATAAATCCAAAGAAAATGTGCATAAGTTGCAAATTATAGTGGAGAATGATCAAACTATAAGTCAGATGCGCTAATCCCTGGGGAGTATGTTTCCATCTCATTGAATATATCTACCTTTTTGTGTTCATATTCTATCTATTCTCAATCAATACAAAGAAACACAAAAGAAAATACAAAGAAGAAAGATGATAAACGATTGTGCCAAGAATGGTGAAACCAAGAATGTCAAATACTGATTATCATGTATAGATCAAGATTACAGCAAAAAGGTTACTGTTTGTAACATCGGCTGATGGCATGGGCAAAGGTTACACAGTTTATCAGAGGCAATGGCACTATTTAGTTTCTTCTAATACCCGCCACTGACGGTCAAATGATTTCTGATATAAATTTTGACTGAAACATATACATGGCAAAATCATTTTGATATATGGTCGTGATCCTGCTCGACCAAGCTTGCTGAAAAGGAGAAGTAATAATTAAGGCAGGTAGACAAACCAACGTGACATGTAACTTATAAATTAGTACTAAATTACAAATAAGTTCAAATATATTGGCAAAGGGTGCATAAATTTGTAGGCACATTGGTATGCCATATTTCTTCATGTAAAATAGGTATCCAACACGTTTCAGCTACATATAAATTTGTCTTGCTATCAGGCATCTTGGAAATTATGATCTCTCCAATAAGTTTTGTATCTAGGGAATGGATAAAAAAGAAAAATGAGCACAACTGTGTGTTAGTCTGTTTAGTAGTATGTTGTTAGTACAGAAAACCAAGCAGAGATGGTCTCTATTTGCACTAAATAGATACTTCAGAAACATTAAAACTACAGGGGATTTGTTTCTCAATATACAACTTTGCACACGTACAATATAAAAAATGATTATGTAATGCAAGAAAATTAAAATATGTGACATACGTGATATTAGAAGGAACCTCCACCGAAATTATCTACCATATGAAAAGAGTAGAAAATATTGTAGTAGGAAATCTAAAATTCTCAAGCAATGCCGCAATGAAACATTGGAAGAAATAAGATGGAACATAATGGCACAGAGGAGGTAAAGCAACTTCAGTCCTTCGATATGACAATATGGTTGAAAATCTGTAGTTGAGAACTCTAAGTGGCTCTGTGACGGTTCATATCTTCTCATACCGATCTGATGTCAGTATTAACGACTTAAGCCTGCATTACAAATTAAAATCATACTTGAATGAATGTGCAACAGTTTGATGGAATTACTCAGTTATATGCAAGGTGATAAACGACTGAAAATTGTGTAGGTAACATTTACATGGCCATAGAAATATAAGGGAGATATGAAAAGTAGCAAATCATTTGTAAAGGCTAAACCATGGACATGTGAGGCCTAGCTGAAGGTGGAAATAAAGATACTGGTGCTACACCATGGACATGTGAGGCTTGACATTAGATGCAAGCTAGCCATAGGTGCACTGCCTGGCGCCTGCAAAACAAAATCACATTAGTTAGAAGGTCAGAGGAAATTCATCAACTATCCGAATCTTCTAATTTGTCAAGTTGATTATGTACCAAATCTAAATTCCTAGCGACTTAAAAAAATCAGAATAAGCGGCAGCCTACCCATGACTCAAGGAGGATCGGTGCAGAGACTGCAAGGGAACGGAACGGTCTGGCACTATATAGAGAGAGAGGCATATGTGCAATGCCGGCCGGAGGAATTAGAAGACAGAAATAGCTCCAGCCCAAGGTATAAAGACTCTTGATTATTGAGTAATAGTGGTGGTGGTTTGTATGTGCCATGCCGGAGTAATTAGAATAGAGGAATAGCGCTAGCCCAAAGGTATAAACACTCTTGATTGTTGAGTAATTAGTGACAGATTTCTCAGCAATATTGATTCATGATGGTGGAAGAAGAAGGGGAGATTAGTGCTATCAATTGTGTCGGTCCTAATTGCACAATTGTGGCAGGCACAGCAAGTAGCATGCACCGAGTAAAGATGGTCAGCAGAAAGAGTATTAGACATGCAGGCATCAATCGGATGGATTGGATGCATTTGCAAACTATGATCCAACGGATATAATTTTCAGGTGATGTGGCTCAACGTGAGGGCAGAGAAATAGCAATTAAGGATCTTTAGTTGGTTGCACTTATAAAGAAATAGTAGATTATAGATTTGTCCCATGTCTGCCGCAAAAGAAGAAGGCGTCAATCAAATGCCAATGCCATCAATATATGGTGCTATTTCTCATCGACCTCTCTCCCACTATATATTTGTCCCATGTCTGCCGCAAAAGAAGAAGGCGTCTGATGGTGGCCAATACCAGGTATATAAGCAGTGATTTCAAATCTAGAGGTTAATCGTACTCTGGCAACTTTACGTAAGGCAGAGTTCAACAATTTATCTTTGTTTAAATAGTGTATTTAAATTTTGAAATAGTACATTGAAAATGTCAAATTTCAAAAACGAATGTATGGTTGCACAGTTTTTTTTTCAGTGATTTGAATGACCAAAATCTCTGAACAAACAAAGGAACATGATTTCCGATGCAAATGCAGTATACCAAGTTTACGAAATCAAGAAATTCGTTAAATAAAGGTACCTTTTTTTTTAACTGATAAAGGTAACAACACTGCTTGAATGAAGAGGGGGGATACCAACTCCTTCAGATTGGCGTCTGCAGCAGCAGGTCCATAGCTAGGGACAGCAGGTTTGCCAAAGAGCTTCAACTCCTTTTTTTTTTTGTTTTCATTTTTACGAACTCAGCTTCACTTCCAAGCGGAGTTGCCAATGATGAACGCACCCTCTGCACTTACCTGGAGAAAAACACCCGCAGCTCACATCTCCAGACTTCCAGAGTCGGCGCTGGCCAAAAGGTTGGACCCGGCGACATGACGCATCTACTACAAGCAATCATAGGGAAATTTCACAGTAATCAGTTCAATTTCATTAGAAAAACACAGGATTCCAAGAATTTACGTGACATGGCAAAGAGGCAGCCAGCACTTGCGAACTGTTGGGCACGGTCTTAGAAATACAGCTTACCATAGACCTAATCTGCCGAATGTATTTTTTGACATGCCAGCCAAAAAGGATCATATGAAACAATAGGCAATCCAAGAATATACGAAGGTCCATACATACAAATACAAATGTCGAATGCTAACTCTGACATTTTATTTTAAGTAAAGATGTGACTACAAAACATATTATTTCGAGTTCAAAATTTAATCAACAATTCAATGGTATACAAGTACCTGCATGATACTCTAAATAACAGCTCCAACCGATGGTTGTTGTACATAGCTGGACTATCAGCTAAAGAAAAACTGCTTTAGTGGACTATTGCAGAACCAGAACTAGGTTCACCCGTGTTCTAGCCAGTAATTACGCTGTCCTCAAGCTTGGACTTACATATGGCCTTACAAACACAACTAGTATACACTTGTCAACCACCAGACAGGTCCAATAGAACATGTTCAAGCAATAATGGTCGACCAGATTAGATCTCATGAATCAAGGAGGAACACTATCATACTATGAATGTACTTGAACAAAAATATGTAGCAAGCACATCGTATTGGATGTGTTGCTATGGTTTCATCAACCAAGGACCTTCTTCACTTCCTGAACGAACTGTGCTCTGTGAGAGGGGTCCATCTGCAGAAGTATCACAACGAGAATACATGAGAAGATGGCAATGGTTGTACAAAGAGACGAGGTTTTAAAATCATGATTTTGTATCATGCTATTATATACCCCCTCCTCTTTTCTTTTTCTTTTTTTGAAAGCAATGTCAACAACAACAAAAGAATGGAATATATAAACAAATATTCTAGCAATATGCAACACAATGTCATTCTCAATTCTTAAAGTAAGGCAGCAGTAGATACCAAGTATTAATACCACAACATCAACAACCTAACCAAAAACAAAGGGGGGATTTGGCGCTCATCAGGGTACGCGCCCTGAACATCCCTACCGAAGCTAGCAGCCCTGCGATTTGCTATTTGTGACGGCGTCATGTGTGAGTGGCCACAATTAATTATAGTTTTTTCTGTCAGCAGCAGTAGCAAAAAGCAGGCAATTTTTTTTTTTGTCTGGCAGCACCAATAGCAAAAGGCAGACAGCACGAGCAGAGGAGGGAATAGAAAGTTATGATGGCAGTAAAACAATAATTTTGTGTTTGGCTAGAACCACATACGCACAAGCAGTCATAATTAGCTCACACAGAAAATGATTTTATAGGAGTGGGTCCAATCTGAACCTCACGTGAGCCACTTGACCCATGCCAACTAAACCCTCAGTTTATCTCAGAAAAGAAAAACTATCACCGTCAGTTATAAATGTGTACTACAGATATGACACGAACGACCAGTATGTGAAGTGCGTGCGGGGCACCACTGAATTTTCGAATAGAAAATGGAAAAGCTGTAAGATGCATACCTTATCTAATAGTGCAGCAAGACCCTCTGAAAATGCTTGAACATCTGAACTGGAGCCTGCAAGATCGGAAAGCGATTGAGACACCTTTTGAGCCTTAAGCTCCTGGAGATACGCCTTATAGTTTTCAGGATTTTCCTTCCAGGCGACAAAAGCATCATCATCATCCCACTCAGTGCTTCCCGTTTCTGCTTGAGAAGCCAAGTACCATTTCTTGATCAGCTCAACTGCTGATTGGTGGGTAAAGTGATCACCAGCTACACCTCTAATTTCTTTTGCAAGAACATCTTCAGAGACCCTCCTCCGTAATCTCTTATAGAAGAAATAACGTGATTCATCCCAGTCAACAACTTTCTTAATCACACCTTTAGCAGCCATTCTGAGGGAAGTATCATGCAATTCAGCAAACCGTATTGCGATCTGAGTGTATAAAGGCATCAACTGTTTTGTACGAGCTTCTATACTCTTCTGAAGGGATTCTATGTCAGGTACACCTCCATTTCCAAGCTTTGCACCTTGGAGTTTTGCTTTCAGATTTATCAACTCTGGGTCAAGCCTACCCATACAGTCCTGGAGTTCCTCTGACCTGAACTTGATTTCAATTAACCCTTGAGGTTCGAGAACATTACCTTTAGCCGTCCTCTCAGCATAACACTCAATGCGGTCTGGATTTATTTTGCTATCAACCACGACCCAAGCTCCTCCACGTAGCTCTCCGGCCATGGGAATGTAGACAAATGCTGGCTGATTGTATGTCCTAAGGTTCTCAACAATTGTTGACCCAGCCTGAAGAATTCCTTCAAATAGATCTCTTTGTCCACCAGAGAAGCCTCTCCAGTTAGCAAGGATGAACAGAGGTAATCCTTCACGGTTAAAGTCCAACAATGCCTGAGCTGTCTTGGTCGCTGAATCCGGAAACCACACTTGTCCAGCCCGAGGAACAGATCGCTCATGAGAATCAAGCTGGCCTGGATCAGCAGGACGAGCTGCATCATGGTTTGTGTCTCCACAGCTATGACACCGACTGGAATACCTCCAAGCTTTGCCCTGCCAGTAACCACTGTTTTAGCCCATCCTTCGAATGTCTCCACAAAGCTGTCTTTGTCGAACATACCACCCAACCATTGCCCTTGACCATCATCAACACCACGGATAGCTGCACGGGGATCACATGTGTTCTCAGGGATATATGCAACAGGTCTGTCCGGTGGGTCCAAAGGTTTTGTGATAGGAAGAGGCCCGCCTATGTTTGCAGGAACATAACTGAGCCACCTCAATATATTGGAAACACCTTCAAGGTCATCGGAAACAGTTAGGTGGACAACACCATTGGTCGCCATGATCTTGGGACCACCCAACTGCATGTGGGAGCTGTACACTTCTCGCCCAAGAAGCTTATTCAAGGCAGAATACCCTGTTAAAATAATAGGCTGATCAAGACGCTGGATGCACCGTATGCCAAGTCGTGCAAGATAAGCTCCTATTCCAACAGTACGTCCAGTCACGAATGTAAGAGTGAATGTCTCTTCATATGCCCTGGAATAAGCACTAGCGATAGCAGCGCTTCCATGTATATTCTCCACACCAAGTCCATCCTCCTTGCCCACCACAGAGTCAATAATCCACCTAATCTCACCATTATCTAACTGAAGCTTATGTGCTATAACAGAAGTGCCAATACGAGAATAGTCCTCTTCAGTCAGATAAATGTATTGAAACCCACGTTCAGGACTTCCTTCATCAGACCAGCCAACACGGAAGCAAGATTTCACTTCATCTGCTATGCCAATCCTAGCACCAGAATTTGCTGCCAGGTATATAAGAGGAAGCTTCTTCTCACAAGCCAGATTGGTAACAGCTTCAAAAAATGCATCTTCTCTTGGACCAAATGATCCAGCTCTGAAAGTAATATCATTTGCTACAACAACAATCTGCCTGCCATTGGGAAATTCAGGTGTGGACATATCCAAGATCCAAGCTACCATACCAATGTCATTGAGCCCAGCAGGACGCTCCATGGGAATTACTGGGGTGCCCCATGACCCATTCTTTTCAGCAAACACCAGCTCTGTTGCTTTGACATAGGATTGACTATTTCCACTGCCTTTAGTTACACTAGAAGCACTAGAGTGCCATGATTTCTGCAGCGCTGTTTCAAATGCCTGCATTGTTTACCTTTATCAGCAATAGGTTGAAAATAACAATTAAAGATAGGTATGCGTTGAAGTGATTAGGGAGATTGACTCACCAGTGGGAAATCATAGCAATATGTAGTTCTGTTATTCCTAGCTGAGCAGCGCTTTAGATCAATAACACTCAAAGGCTGGTACGGATTATTCAGCGGAACACCATGCAAAGGACCATCCAATGAGGTGGCAGAATGGTAAACTAACTTCTGTGAATCTGTATCTTCCACTTCCCGGTAGATCTTGAAAACATTAGAAGTACAATGTGCATCAGCATAAACAGTAATTAAGTGATAATAACAGTTGAGCATGGCTGTAGAACAATAATAACACCTTGTGTAACAAAAGAACACTACTAACAGTTGAGAATGGCTGAAGAACGGTACTTTTTAAATACAAGAAATACATGTTTACGCATAATAAGGTGCACCATACACAAGAAGAGCATAGTAGGGAGAACTTACATCCACAGTACAGGTGTGACTAGTAACATTGGTGGTTACAATTCTCCAGGTACCATTGGCAGGGCCATCACAAGCCAATTTGAGTTTCACCTCCCATTGGCACACAGAAAGATGATGCATTCTTGAACCAACAAGCTCGTGTATTTTTAGAGCCATTTCTTTTAAGAGCAAGCATGCAGTAGCTTCATCTTGGCCAACATCAACAATAGTGCTCCTGAGTAACGAGACCACAATAAGAAGGTATGCATATATATTCTCAAAAAAAAAAAAGGTGCACACTTACCCTGAAACTGGAATGAGATCGAGAAGCTTTTGTTCTTTCAATACGCACAGATACATGTGAGAATAACCTGTCCTAATCGCATGAAGCTCCAGTTCTTCAATAGCAGTCATCAATGATCTTAAAATGCTATTTGATGTATATGACAGAGATTCCTCAGAACCTGCTAATTCAGATTCATCAATCTGGGCACATGTAAACTTGTTGCCTGCATTAGGTTGCCTGACAATAGTCCGGAAAAATACTCTATGCAGCATCTTGGGGTTTTCAGTATTTCTTAGTGTGTAGATATGCCATTGACGATCACGAGATGGAGTATACTTAGTATCATTATATCCTTTGACATTCAATTTTTCCTGTATTCCAATAGGAAAAATAGGTACAAATAGTGAGGAGAATTAACAAGATAAGAATATAACTGTTGTCATACCACATGAAGTTATTTTGATAATAAACATACCAATTCAAGAAGTGCAGATAGTGGAGGCTCCACATGTCTGAGAAGTTTCTCTTCCAAATAACCACGCTTTTCATCTGTCCAGACAAATGTGTGGCGGATGGGCATGTTTGCTTCATCTCTTTGAACAATGCAACTTATAGCTTTCAGACCAGCAGCTTGGAGATCCATTGCGACACTACTATCTTTGAGTATCCTTGAAAGTCCGTCCATCCGATGTTGAGCTTCATCACTGCAGGAAAGAAATGGATCAGTAACTGACAAATATTCCACAGATCAAAAGTGAAAGATGAAAACCCTTTAGTCTAATATTGCACAGTAATGTACCTGTTTCTGCTTATACTCTCCTTATCAGAATGTAATAAGGCAATGTGCAACATATTACCCTCAGCACTGGGGTAGTGTGCCATATCCTTTAGTGCAGCTCCAACGGCTGCTGGCACGGATTCAAGTGACTTAAGAATGACCATGGCACCCCATCTCTTCCCACCGTGAATAGCCCCCTGTCTATTTCTCGTATCAACAAGCTCTTCAGAGAATTCCCATGATGCAATAGCACTTGATTCCTTCCATTTCAGTTTGATACTATCCATGACAAGATGGGGCTGCAAGATATTATTGGCAAATTAACCAGCATATTTTGCTTAACAAATAGCATATGTTTTGTGATCACAAATTTCCATACATAATTAATTTAGACAGTAATGAGCATCTCATTTCGGTGAAATTTTTTATAGTTTATGAAAACCAGGTGTTCTCAGTGCAAGTACAAAAGAAATAATAGCTGGTCCATGTGATACCTGATATAATCGAGAAATGTATGTCTCAATCACTTTCTGCTGGACAGTCGGATCACTGTAATCAAACAAAGAAATAAGTGCGTCTTCAACAGGAAGTGGGGCCGTGACTAAATCTTCCATGCTATCCATAATAGTCGGTTCTCCCTTATGCATCCCCAGCTCTGAAAGGCTTCTTGCAATGCTTGCACGGAGTTCACTTAGTTTGGTTTGTTCAAGAAGTTCGCTTGCTTTAAGGGCCAACTGTGTTTATTATCAGATTCATTAGACTAAAAACAATTGTAATTGAAAGACCTCTGTTGTTTAACATCACTCTCAGTACCTTATAATATCTTTTATGATTGAGCGAAGAAAACCGAATCAACAAATCCCTGTAAGCAGCAGGATTTGGGTAGACTAGCTTCTCCATTAGAGCTGTTACCAGCTTACCTTTGTTCCTCACACCCTATGAAGAAAATCACACCATTAATAACACAAGACTATAACAGTACCTCCACCATTCTCTGGATACGGAAATCAAAGTGCTGTAACAAGCCCCAAGAAAGAAAAAAAACTGGCTACTCTGTGTTGACAGATTAAATACAAGAAACATGCTTAGAAGAAACTATACAAGATAGATGATTCCTGCATTCTTTAATAGTAGCATGTTTTTGTTAACCTATACAAGAAACATGCTTTTGTTTAATAATAATATGTATTACCATAGCAGGGTCCCCCTGTTGTTTCAAGAAAATAACACAACACTGCTTTAGCAATAGTAAAGAAAGTTACCTGGTGAGACAGCACAATGTCTACAACCTTCTGCAGGTCTTTACTGTATTGATGGCGTAGGCTTTCAATTACATCAGACTGACATAAAATAATAGAAAAAGTATTGAGTCAAACTGTTTCCGGTGAGTTTCATTCTAAACCATCCATAAGTTTTTTGCTACATGTTCCCGCATAATTATTTAATATAAACTACCGTATGTGAAAGCCACATGTCAAAATGTGATTCAAGCTTATCATTTAGGGAAATTCATGAGCTACCACGCCCCGATTATCAAAAGTGTGAAAAGTTGACACAATGCAATTTTTTAAAAATCATAAACCCTCGAATATGTAGCACACTTTTTTTGGAGGAAATTATGAAGCACACATTGAGTAACATAAACCTGTAAAGATCTTTTTCAAACTACTCAAATGGCACAAGTGGCACTATTAGTGATGAACAGTGCCAGGCTGATTCTTTTTCCATTTTGTTTCTCGACATAAGATGGATTCAATGCTTCAATTCAACATAACCACTTAAGCTTCGTGTGTACTAAAGATATGCAATTTGACATACTTAAGCAACATGCAAAATTCACTTATGGGGACGCGGGAACCCCTTCACAAAATCCGCACTCATTTAGGGAATAGGCAAGAAATGAAGAGTTTTTTTTCTATTCTTGAATTTTGCTTATCTCTTCAAAAAGAATAAGTAAGATAACCTGAATGCCATCGCTGAAAAGTTCTTCCACAGAAAGATACTCCTCAAAAAGGGACTTGACGACCAAACGAGCATGGCTTTCCCTCCCACCCTCGTATGACTTCAGTAGGCTCATAAGCGGCTCAACAAGCCTCTCATTTGTAGCCTTTTCCTTCTCAGAACAACATAAAAGGTTTGCCTACAAAAACATCAGTTAATAGAATATCAAACAGATCAAAAAGTGATACAACAAAAAAGACATGACTGAAATATAACTGACCTCAATAGTGTCTCTGAGCAAACTGGATGGGAATTCCTTGTCCTTCCCATGGTAGAAATCTAACTTGTATTCCTCGTATTTATCCTCTAACTGGATGCATAGATGTTGAAAGAAAAAATCAGAACTTGAAAAAACAATTTTTCGGCTCCTATTACGTAAAATTTTGGAGTGAAATATCTTCTTATGCTTTGAAAAATTACAGAATAAATTACAACTACTAATCCAAGTGAACAAAAAGCACAGTGGAAACAAATAGAGTTTTACTACAATTATATCAAACGTTGATATCAATCACAATAATAAGTCGAAATAAGATAACCTATATGGAAAAACGAATCGATTTCAGGCAGATTGATACGTTGCCAATATTCCCATACCTCACTCTTAAGTTTTCGTGGAAGCCTAGTTGCTAGAACTGACATAAGTTCATCCCATTGTAGGAAAGGTAGCTCAGGGTTATCTAGGCTGCATATCAAATCTTGTACCACCTGAAAAGGAAGCAGAATTTAAATGACTCATTATAAATGAATAATAAATGCTAAGGAGATTACATCAAATTGCAATTATTAAAGATTAAGGAAATTTGATTGAAAACTACATCAAATTAGAACATTAATTTGCTTAAAGAAATTAAACGATTGATGCAGTGCATAACAATGCAGCGGCAAAATAAGATGAATGTGGTCAAAATATATTAATAAGCATTAGAATCTAGGTCTGCCAAAAAACCATTGAAACATTTCATAAGTTATACGTAAAGAGGAAGCCAGTTTAACCCAGAAATCATATAAACATATTAAAACAAAGGCAAACACGAGATAAACAACAAGAATGAAAAAAAAAATGTAATCACACTAGAGGTCTGAGATTTACTTGGTTGATCTCATGCTCATATCCTGCAAGGACCATTCGGGCAGCGTTCAAACTTGCAGCAAATTTTTTGTGAACTTGGCTAGAGGCAGCAACAGGCGGATCCATTTCCGGGAAACTGCCACCAAAAGGTTCGGCTCTCTTCACAGCAGAAGGGTCATCAAGATCCAGCCTTGCTATAAGATCACCAGCCTAGAACAAAATATAATTTAAGAAATTTGCATGCAACGCTTACAAGACGCAAGCACAAGAAGTGGAAATGTATGAGTATAACCTGCAAAGCCTGTCCCTCGGACATCATGACATGAATGACACCAGAAGCAGGCGACAAGAGGGGCATGCACATCTTCATAACCTCAACTTCCGCATATGGTACATCAGCATCGACATGAGCACCATCAGCAACCAAGAAACGAAGAAGTTTGCATGGTGTCTCTGCTAACAACTTTGACGGATCATGGTCATTCTGTCATAAAAGACATTGCCATTAGCGTCATGCATATATAATCTCAAGTTTCAAATTTCTCATTACATGAAATACAGGCAGTCTCAAAGTAGAAGATAATGCTGATGGTGTGGGGCAGTGTCAAAATCCATCTTCTTGATTTTCCCAAAAAAAAAAAAAATCCATCTTCTTGATTTACAGACACCCTTAATGTAAGGGCGGGGTTGTGTAATTTTACTAAAATCAAGGAAGGAAATAACACCACAAGGAGTTAGTAACAATTCACATCTCTTGTAGAAGAGAACAACAGACTTCATCTCTGAAAGATAATCCCCTCATTTTAAAATGTAATGCGCCGTTTGAGCTAGTACACTTTCACTACAAATATTTTTTTATATTGCGTTGGTCATGACCATGAAAGTGACATCATCTGGAATACTCAAATATGAATTCAATTGTATCAGATTTCAATCCTATAAGTTATGAATGTTTAGGCTAATTATTGGTCAATAGTGAAGAAGTTTGAATCTTCCATTCCATGCTAACCTAACTAAAAGAAAGAGGGGCTAAGGTAGTAACAACGAACAAGTGAATGCAGAAGCCGTGAATATGTTACACTGAAAAATGGCAAATGTTTCTCTCTTTTTTTTTAACAGAGGCAAATGTTTCTAAATGAGATACAAAAAATATTGATTGAAGGGAAATAGAACATTTTACCTGTAATAAGCACGTTTTTCCATCAATAAGAAGGCGTGTACCACCAGCCTCTTCTTCTGCATAAATTACATGGCTGTTTCCATCCAACTGAAACAATTACAGTGCATAAATGGCCTCAACTTCACAATCATATATCATGTATTTCATGTATTTTAAGTGTAAAAGAACTAAAAGAGCTACCTGCATTAAGAGGCCACCATCACATAACGATTTTACATTTGCTTCAACTTTTGAATCTTTCATTTTCAACCTGTAGCTAGCATGTCCGGTCCTTTCAGTTTCAACCTAAATGCACAATATAGATGAATTTCAAAATGATAATAAATACTTTATTGCATCTGACAAGATTTCCTTCTTAATCAACGTCACACTTACTGTGTATTTGCTCCCCTCTATATTGAGATTAACAGTTGAATTGACAAGGGATATATGCTGCAGGTGATAATTATTAGTCAACTATTTTCGCCTTCAAAAAACCTCCAAAATTTAAGCCGATAAACATACCTTCGGCGGAATTTGACCTTTCGTGAGATAGCTAACATAATCAGAAACAGTGGCTGCATTGGTAGTTACTGTTTTCTGTAGGCATGTAACAATGATTTAAATTAGACGACATTAATATGTTTTCCACAATAGCTCGACAAAAGTGCAGCATCGACATCTCCAACTTACATACAAAGCTCCTCCAACCACTGAAATATACCATGGGGGTCTCTCAGACTGAACACGCATAGCAATTCTTGTATCCAGCCAACCAGTATGAATCTTATTTTCTCTGAAGTCTGATGCCTGGATAAGTATAGAGAAATTGAATTCGGTTTGATTGGAAAATCAAACAAAAAAAAGAAGTATTAAAACCAGAAAAAGGGCTTCAAAAGATATTCGATATTCTTACATTTAAGAGATCGACTGTGTAATCAACGTTTGAATGAATTTCTCCACGAATTTGTATCTCTTTTAACGCAAGAGCCATGTTAGTTATCGCTGCTGATCTAGAGAGTCCATAAGCAAAAACATGTCCTATACAATGGAAAGAATAAAAATCAAAAAGTGATGACCCAAATAGATTGCAAAAATATCTATATACATATATTCATTCGAACACATACCAAACTGAGAATCAGCAAATTCGTGAATGCCACCGCCAGACTACAAAAAGATAAAGGGGAGTCAGAGTGCAAATTACAAAAATATTCCAGCCAAATCCTGTGTGCATCTAAGATAATGTCACAGTGCAAAAAGTTACGAGTCAGTTACCTTTACTGAGAAGTAGGCCCAAACATTAGGCTTGCTTTTAAAACTTATCTCCTGAAAAAAATAAGAAAATCAAGACAAGGAAACTTCACCATAAAGAGTTAATATATCTGACACCATTAAATCTCACCTTTACTTTTCCACCAGTAGGCTTGAAACCATCATCCGGATCCTCACTGGTTATTCTAACTGCTACACAATGGCCCTTTGGCCATTGAGAATCAACTTCATCAAAGTTAAATTGTGTTGCAAGAGTTGATGTTTCCCTCCAGGTGTCATAGCCTCCTCCATGGTCCATTCCATAAAAGCGTCTGATCTCTACATAAGGAGACAGTTTATAGGAATTAAAATAACATGGAAAAGTAATAAATAAGTTGTTACGAGAATAATTACCTGGAATCCGCCAAAGGGGTATGCCCATTCCAACTGCAACTTGAGCTGCCGGCAAATTTACTTCAGCAATCCACTCGGTGACAGGATGCTCGACCTGAATGGAGAGCATTCAATATTTGAAAAGGACTCCTAACAGATTAATTTTTGTAGAGTGTTCCAGACAAAAAATACCTGCAATCGGGGATTAAGCTCCAGAAAATAGTATTCTCCAGTCTCCATACTGTAAAGGTATTCGACAGTAGCAGCACCAACATAACCCACAGCCTTAGCAAGCCTCCTTGCTGCCTGCTCAAGTGCTTTAACCGTCTCACGTGGAGCAACAGTAACTGGGCCTTCCTCAATGATCTGTTGTAACCAAAACAAAATAATTCTTATTTGATAAAAGAGCAACAGGTGAGTAGCTGATGGATGGTTTTAGAACATGGGACAACAAACCTTCTGGTGTCGCCGTTGCACACTGCAATCACGACTGTGAAGTGCTGCTACGTTGCCATATTCGTCACAAAGCAACTGAACTTCAAGATGACGACTCTACAGAAGAAAATAACGTTTAAAATAAACTATAGAGTACAGATAGCAGAATATGTTTCCAGGCTTTCATCCAGAAAAGAAAGGTAAAAGGATAAGTCTTAGTTTTTTTTTCAAAAAGCACAGTTTAATTCCAAAAAGAAAAAACAAAAACAGCATAGTTCAGTATTATGGGAAACTCTAACCCACTGCATGTCCATCCAACCAAGTACTTTGAGAAATCGGGTCATGTATCATCATTCATCCCAATAAAACGAGCTATGGTAAATCAAATATGTTGTTTCTCTTCTAATTAGGGAGCCATTGTCTAAATTTTGCCATAATACTGCCTGTAAAATGGCATTTCGTCTAACCCTAAGGTCAATATCAAGGACAGAAATGGCTCATGTGAGCACATATGCATTAACAAACACATGAAGAAAAGTCCAGGTTTAGCAAGTGGAATGTGTCTTCAGTCTTCACAACACAAACACTTCTAAATTCAAGGTACACTATGCAATTTTGGTGAGCGCACATCAATTAAATTTGCACTAATATCTTTATCTCCAGAACTTACAGGTTATTAGTGCCACTGCCAAATAAAGCTCGAATACAGAAAATACAAAAACCTGAAGGGTTAAGAAAACCCTTACCTGGGATGCAAGCCTCATGATAAATATTGGGGAGCCAGGGACTTCACCTTGTACTTGCTTAAACAGTGCTCTAACCTCATCATCATTATGAACCTATAAAAGAATTAAAAAGAAAATGAGAGAGAAGTTAGACCTGCACATCAAACCTACCCAGTTCACAATCTGTTGATGATAGTTCAGCCACATGAACAATGAACCTTTCTAATTCCTTTACCACCACCTCCCCAGGACGCCTTAATCATGGCAGGATAACCAATCATCTGACAACTCGCAACTGCTTCCTCTGTGGTAGTAACACAAGCTTTTCTATACATCTCCTCGGGTATCGCATCCAAGCAACACTCTAATGGAACTTCAACCTAAACATAAAGCCATTAGAATATACAGTATGCATACAGCAAAAAGATCCTCAGATAGTTATCAAAGAGAGTATGAGACTCACATGTGATCCACTCCAAGCAAGAGTTGGGACCCCGGCTGCTTGTGCAATGAGAGCTGAACCGACCTTGTCTCCCAAAGCATTCATTGACGACGCTGGTGGCCCAAGGAAAACAATACCTTTCGCAGTCAGAGCATCTGGGAGTTCAGGATTCTCAGAAGCATGACCCCAGCCAGGCCAAACAGCAGAAACTTCAAATCTTTCTGCTATCTGCAATACAAAATAGTTAACAGTGAAATGGACTTGCTTGAGCAAGAAAAATAGGAACCTTTTTAACTTCATTATGACAAAAGTTACAGATGTTGAAAGAAGTGGTCAATCAATAATACAGAGCGACGAGCAGTACGAACCTCCACTATGAGTTGAACATTTGCATAGTTGTTATTATTTGTCCCACCAGGCACCTCTACAAATTGATCGGCAATTCTAATGTGTTCTGCATTTATCCTCATGTCTTCCGGAGTTGCCATAGCTACGAGTTGAATCACCTTCTCCGATCCGAAAACATCATTAGCCCATGTTCGAACACTCCTCATGAACTTGGTTGCTGCCATTCCATTGTTGGCCACTAATATACTGTGAATGGGTGTTTTGCCACCTAATGCGTCACAAAATTCGGTAACCATAGACAAGGAGGCCTGTCTCCCATTAAGTGTATCATTTATGATCCCATTCATTGGAGAGGACTTTGTGGCTGTAGGTCCCCTGGGATCTTCAGATCCACTGCAAACAAAAAGGGGATAAAGAAGGAATTTACTTGTGTTCAGAATGCATACTGAAAATAGGTGTGGTTTTTAATCTTCAAACTTCAAATGGGTATGTCCCAGTTAAAGGAAAAGCATTCACATTAGACTTATTTTGATAATTGTCTGTTATCAGCTGTCCAGCAATGCATTTATTGATGGTGCAAGAAGAATTGAGCATTTAATTCGAGCACACTTAGCTTGTGATATAAATAATTTTTCTCAGAACAATTTATATGATAGAAGCCCAATTTATTTTACATAACACTGGTAATGAGTGTACAATGCCTATGTACTGAAATACACAAGAAAAAAACACAGTATCAAGGATAACACTTCCAGCATAGCAATCATGGACATAATGCATCATCATGATAAATTGAAGTATACAACACTTGGAATTTCGACACAAAGCAACACTACAATACAACTATATTCAAGGAAACAAAAGAAATAATAAGCTGCAGAATAATCCTTGTACAAAGCAGAGCAGACATTCAAGGTCTGCAAAATGCTGAAGTGCTTACTATGAAATATCCACATCCAAAGCTGTCTCATTTGGGAGGTCGATGATGCCAGCAAGACCTACATGCAGTCAAAAATAATAATAATAATAAGCATGTTTGCGTCAGTATCAAATAGTAAAAGAAGTTAATTACTTTCTTGAGACAAATAGTTACTCTTAAAAGTTATTCTTAGTCAATAACAATATGAAAGAACTGTAGGCATGCTGTGATACTTTTGTATCTAATAAACCAGTTACATGGCCAATATTACAGTGCCCTAAACAATATAAGGGAGGGAAAGTCTTATATATCCACACTTTTCACAAATTTAAGTTTGTGACATCAAAAAAGGTAAATTTTACCTTGGCGAACTGACTGGTTATGCTTTTTGGAATCTGATAGGCCTCCATCACCTCCATCCCGTATTGACCGGGTGCGGCTTTTTCTCCTATTGGAGTGTCTAGCTGACGCAGATGATGGGAATGCAGCCCCGGCTGAACTTCTCTGTAGATTGGGGAGTAGTGGCAGTGCCTTTGAGGCAGCGGCAGTCAATCCAAGCCGCGACATTTCCGTTGTGTAACCCAGACACCTCTATTCAATAGTTTCTCAAAGGCGCGGTGCCATAAAAAAGAGAGGGAAATTTCCTGAGAAATCTGACAGAAGAAAATGAATAGGAATTATTAGTTCACTCACCCATGAACGAGAATATTATGAACTTCTAGTGTAACACGCTTAAGAAGGTTGAATATCTTAAAATAAAAAGCATGTTTCTAGTTTATAGGCCACACACTAGCAACACGGATCAAGGATTCAAAAAGGTATGATTTCTGAAGCTATAGCTTCTAGTGTTTTGTGCTGGATCCTGTTTTCGTCAGGTTTTGAATTTGACAATAACATCTTTCTCTGCCCAGAAGTGCTAGTTTCGTGCAAAATACACTGAATAATTTCGGATATAACGTACAAGACAAGCAAGGGGACAATAGAAAGGAAAAGTTGGTCAGCAACACATATAGCTGCTAGATAAAAGGGAAACAGAAGGAAAAAAGACAAAAAAAAAACACTGCCAGCATCAACCGGCAGCACAATGTCACAGTACAAATATTTGGCATGAAAACAATGACATAAAAGCCGAAACACACAAGCAACAAAGCCGCCCCGTCGTGTAGGAACAGGGGAGCCTAAACCCCGACGAAGCAGAGTGCAGAGTACCCACAATGACTCCACCCACCTTAAACCTCAAATCCTCGTTACAGAGTACCCTACCGCAGCTAGCAATCTTCGCACGGGAATTCACTACGAGGGCCGCTGACAGCAGTGCCAGAGATCAGCAGGGGCAACGGCAGCCGGCCCATCGATCATGCAACCCGGGACAAGCTGCATTTCAGCACCACAGCATTCCACAAAGACTAGAGTACCGAATCCATCCCAAACAACCGGCCACCTCCCACTCACGTAACGAGCTCCCGGAATTCGGCGACGGGGCCAACATCCCTGCGGGAAGTGACGAATCCGGCCCCGGCCTTAAACCCTCTGCTCACCCAAACCAACCCACTCCATCGACCAGCCACCGGCGGCAGCATGACGCGCGGGAGCGAGAGCAATGACGGCGGCCGGCCTCACCGTCGGGGGCGCAGATCGACGTGCCGCCGCGCGGGATCTGGGGGGGAGGAACTCCGCTGCGCTCGCGACAAGAGGAACGCGGCACTGGCGCGGGGAGCGGGACAATAATAAATAGAGAGACGCCGGGCTGGCGGGCGAGAGTACCTGTGAGGAGGGAGGGAGGGAGGCGGAGAAGGCGACGCGCGGGGCGGCTTCGGAGTTCACGGCGGAGTTGCTTGGATCGTTGCGGGCGGGCGGGCGGCGGCGGAGGTGTTCGGGGTAGGGGGCGGGGCGGAGTGAGGTGGAGACGGAGGAGGCGCCGGGTGGAGGCGAGGCGGATATCACGAGGGACTGGGGGAGCCAGAAGAGGAGGGACGAGCGGGCAATTTCGGCATCGGGGACTCCGCCCTGGCACGTGCCGCAGCGGATGGGGATCGGACGGCCGGGATGCGGCCGGGTGGATAGGGTCGGGATCCGACGCGCGCGGGTGGCCCGGGGTTCCCCCCCTGACGGCGATGCGGGGGTGGGGTATGTCGTTGCGAGTCGACCAGGGCTTTGTTGTGGCCTCACAGATCTCTCTCCCTCCGCTCTTCTCGCTGCTGGCTCTCTTGGCGTGTCCCTGTTGGGGCAGTTTGACGGCGGTAACAGGGATTTAAGTCAGCAATTAAGCTGAGTGGTTGAGCTGATCTCACTTGCTCCGATCGTGACCCATATTTGTATCTTTTAATGATGCTATACTATATTAATTTCATGTAAACAAAATTGTAACGTGATTAATTATGCTGGGATATCACAATTAAAAACAATTGTGTGACCGCAAAAAACTTCACACAAGTATGTGGTTGTCGTTACAAGTCGCTAAATCTAGTTTGACAAATAACACTTGCTCATGTAGACTCAACTTAAACATATACTCTCTCCGTTTAAGAATATATGGATTCTTATGGTTTGGTCAAAGTTAAACATTTGTATGTTACCTTAGGGTGTTCATTCTCAAATTAAAAAAACAACCCATTTAATTAACTTGTACATAGATTTTATTCTAAGTTAGGATTTTGTTCCTAGAAAAAACGAAGACATGATTTTGATCCTAGGAAGAAACGTGGCATGATTTGTTAAGCCGTACCTTTTTGAACGCCAGACTTTGGAGCAACTGGATTTTGGAGAAGACAAAAAAACGTGGCATGCACGTATCGCGTGCATAAAGCAGCCAAGTTAATTTGTAGCTGGTTTTGTGCGTTGAACTTGTACTTTGGCCCAGCCATAGACATCAATCAGCTCATTTTTTTCTTGAATGCTTCCTCTGGACATGACGCGGGAGATGAAGTGGCTACCCCGGTACAGGAGCAGAAGAATTGGAGGAGCCGGCCCTAGCGGAAGAGCCAGAGAAGGGGCTGCGTAAAGCAGAGAAACACAAGGCATGAGATTACTCTCCGTGAAATTGCCCTAGTTTTAGTTCTCCAAATTCCTTTCTTTCTTTTCATTACATAAACCAACGGTTCAGGTTTAATTCTCTTAATAGGTCAAAAGTGTACCGATACAAGGCCTTCTATTTTTACTGAACCGTTGGTAACAAATACATCATGTGTTAAAAACAGCCAAAAAAAAAAAGAATCTCGTACCTAACAAACGTGATTATCTTGTCACGTCATAGAAAAAATAGCACGTGATTATCTTGACATGTTTTAGTAGATCTTGATGCACATTACGGATCAAAAAGTCTTGTGCCTCAACAAATGTGATTATCCTGCCACGTCAAAAAAATAAAACGTGATTTGTACCCCTTCACATGATTTTGTCTCTAAAAGGAATTAATAAAAAAAAAAGTAGGCATGGTGAATTCTTGCACATAGGGTGCAAGAATTGATCGCCTCGATACCTACTTAAATAGATGGCCCACCCTTTATTTGAGATTACAAAATAGATGGCCCACCGTTATTTGAGACTACAGTGAAAAATGTCTTATATATAATCGAATGTTTTGAATTTTTTGCATTGATAGTCAAAATTATTGGATATATGAGTACTTTTAGTTTTAATTTAATATAGAATTAAATTACAAACATGATAAACAGATTGCAAATTAAACTAGACGGGTCTACACGGAATCTAGACAAGTCTACTACAATCACAGAAAATCGTGCAAGATATACCACATTCTAAAGTACTATCGTATAAGTATGAATCACAAAAGCAAGCACTAAAGAATATATATGCGACTACAAATAGCTTCCAACCAATATGTGGTTGTCGCTACAAGCCACTAAATCTAGTTTGATAAGTAACACTTACTGACCTAGCCTCAACTTATTAAACATCTATTCACTCGTTTGCAATTTGGTTTTTGGGGCAAAGTTAAACTTGTGTAAGTTTGACTAACAATATCGATAAAATAAATTATTTCAAATGCAAAAGGTTGCATACTATGGTAGTTCATTCATTTATATATACAGGACCTTTACGGCAGGCCCACCTTTTTATTCTTATGCCCTAGTAGGGTGCATGAGAACATACTACATCGTCTGAGTAGTGGATTGAAATACAATTCATTTCATTAATTTGTAGTAGGTTTTAGTCTAAGTCAAGATTTTGTTCCTCGACAAAATGTGACTTGATTTTGTTTCTAGGTAAAAAATTGTGAAATAAGCCGTACTTTTTTTGAGCAACCAGACTTCGAGCAACCGGATTTTGGAGAAAACAAAAATGTGATATGCACGTATTGCATGCATATAGCAGCCAAGTTAATGTGTGCCTGGTTTTTTGCATTGAACGTGTAATTTGGCCCGGCATAAGTGTAATTTGTACTCAAATTATTTTTTTTCCGAACATTCCTGAGCACGTGAAGATACTAAGGTCCTGTTTGTTTCAGCTTTTCAGCTGGCTTTTCCAGCTGAAAAGCTGGCCAGCTGAAAAGCTGAAACAAACAGCAAACTTCTGATCTGGCTTTTGGAATGCTGAAAAGCTGACTTCTGATGAAATGAACTAAAAGCTGAAAAGTTTGCTGAGAGGTGTTTTTCTGACTTTTGGCATGCTGAAAAGCTTAATATATATTACAAAAGCCAACATTATAAATCTAACAGACAGTTTTTCAGCTACTCAAACAGCTAACTTTTCTAGAAGCTTAAAAGCTCCAGCCCAAACAAACAGGCTCTAAGTTAATTTGAACTAGCAGAAGAATTGGAGAGGCCGGCGCTACTGGAAGAGCCGGAGAAGGGACTGCGTAAGCATAGGAATAGGAGGCAAGGTCACTTTCCGTGAAATAGTCCTAGTTTAATTCTCTAATTAATTCTTTTTTTTTGTCTTTTTCTCTTCTATAAACCAACTGTTCGGATTTAACGTACCGTTTCAAGGTCTTCTTATTTTTATGTCGGTAATAGAAAAAAATCTCCTGCCTCACAAATGTGATTATCTTGTCACGTAAAAAAAATAGCAAGATTATCTTGACATGTTTCAGTAGATCTCGATGCACATTCTAGATCAAAAAGTCTTGTACCTCAGCAAAATAATCTTTCTATTTTTATAATAAAATAAATAATATTTTTATAATTTTTTTGAATAAGACGAATGGTCAAAGGTGATGTCTGAAAGTCAACAAATCCTTATATTCTTGGACAGAGGTAGTATTGAATAATCTTAATTTGAATTTAAATTCTAGTGTTTCTGGGGTATATATGTCATGGTCTTTTTATTTGGGTATTTTTTATTCAAATTTTACAGTGAGTTGATATGCTTATATGACTTTTATTCTCAATTTATGCATTTCTAAATTGTGTGTGACACCGGACTCTCTATTATTTTTTAGTATTTTCACAATCAAAACTTAGCCATTATGAATTATATATGAATTGCCTTTGATATGGACTCTTATTCTAATATAGATTGTTGGATCATTTTAATAATTCATGTGCAATTCTTTTTTCTCTGATTAAAGTAGAAATTGTTAGACTTAAGAGTGAGCTATTTTAATTTTGTTTCAGCAAGATTACCACCCTAGCCGTCCATGATTGTGACTAGGACTTTCCTTGAAGAAAGCCCATATAAAGTATGTTGAACCTTAAAAACTTACCAGAAGTTAAGGAAAATGGCCCAAGTCTGTGGTCCAATATGTTTTTTTAAGGGAAAGTCCGGGGTTCATCATCGGGAAAAATTCCAGTGCAAACATTGGCATACCTTTCTTTGGGCAAGGATGGCCTTGTCCCCGCTGTAAGGACCGTGTGACCGAGAAAGGAGAGGGTGAATCGGTGCACACTATCAATTTTTCTCCTATCACAAATCACCCACTCAACTCTTAGCAAGTAGTTCTAGTATAACTAAAGAGACACACTAAGAAGAGTCCTTAACCTAGTGAACTAGAGATAAAATAAAACTCAAGCACAAGATATGAACTAGTTCACTAGGCAAGAGCAAACCCAAAATAAACTACAAGCTAGGCAACAAGCACAAGGCACTAGAAGATCTACTAAGTGATAGGCACACTAAGAAGGAGTCCTTAGATCAACTAGCAAGCAAGCTACACATGAAGTCAATAAGCAACCATATGATAGAAGCAACTAGAGAACATATGTATGAACTAAGGAAATAACTAGAGCAACAAGTAAACAAGGCAATCTCAAGTACTACTAGCAAGCATGATAAAAGCAATAAGTAAATGCAAGTAGTAAAGAGAAAGGAATAGAAATGCTCATGATTTTTCCCGTGGTATCGGGAGGATAGCGCCTCCCCATACTCCACGTTGGGTCACTCCCGCCGGAGTCTCAACCCCTCCCTCCGCTCGATGGCGATCCCTTCTAGAGCATTCTTCACCCTCTGAGTGAAGACGCGGGCACGTCCCGTCGGCAACTCCGGATGCTCCTCCGAAGGTAAGGATCCGCACGTGATGCGGTCCAAAGGGCACTCTCTTCACGTAGCTTCTTTCACACGGGAAGCCCAAAGACCGTGTACAAACTTGCGGCGGCTTCCACACTCTTGGCAAGCTCACCACCGACACCTAACCGGTCTAGGTCTTGCCATAGACCAAGTGTAACAACCCAAGTCAGCCTTCTAAAGCACTCACTGGCCTAGAGATCATAGGATGCACATGGTGTCACTCTTCTCAAGCACTTGAATCACTCAAATCCCTCAAAGTGCTTCTTCTTCCTTCACTTGGCTTCTTGACAGCATCTCCCCTCCTTTTGACTGTCCAAGAGCATCTCAAAGAGGCAAGCAACCAGCTATTTATAGGCTCCACCCACGAAACTAGCTGTTGCAACAAAACTGCCCAGATTTCTCTAGTCACCGTATGATACGGTGACTATCCAACGGTCGACTGAGACTTCACTTTCCTGCGAGAGGCACTGTTCTGACTAGCACCGTATCATACGGTGACTACTTCTTTCCAGCTTCAGCAACTCTTCCATTTTGCACTTCCCCTGGAAACCTACGGTGACCCACCATATCATACGGTGGCCATCATACGGTGACTCTACCAGTGACTCTCCTTTCACTGGATTTTTCTGTCCGTAGTCACCGTATACCATACGGTGACTAGCACCGTATCATACGATGACTCTTTTTCCTTCTTCTCTTCAACTTCGTCGATTTTGCAGTTCCCCTGGAAACCATACGGTGACCCACCGTATCATACGGTGACCATAATACGGTGACTCTACCAGAGACTCTCCTTTCTCTGGATTTTCCTGTCCATAGTCACCGTATCATACGCTGACTATCACCGTATCATACGGTGACTGTTGCTCCTGTAACTTCTGCTGAGTTGATCTTCACTGATCTTCTCCCTTCAGTCACCGTATCATACGGTGGCTTCTCCTTCAGCTGGAACTTGATCTTCTCTTTTGATCCTCGCTTCCAACACCTTCTTCCTTGGTTCCTGCACTCTTCCTCTGCAACCCTAGCGTCTGAGAGACACACCATGTATCCATACGATCTCTACACTAGTGTTTACCGAAAAGTACCAACTCGAACCCTCTTGATAGTCCGGATTTTCCTATGGACTCAAGCTAACATCTAACCAAGCCAACACTTGCTTGAGTCTAGCATGTCCTTAGCCTTGATCCACCTCCTCGACCGTGACTGCATCAAGTCCGTCCATGAGTTGACGAGGCAACCAATCATCCTTGACTTGAAGTAAGAGGTTGGTTTGTGTCGTACTTGCTTCCATGTGACCTAAGGATAAGATACTCAAAGCATATGTTAGTCACATGCATGGTTCTCATCCAATCACCAAAACATTCATACCTTGGGGTTTCCAACTTCAATGGCCATGAAGCTTACACCCGCCCCCCTCCCAACACACACACAGTGCAAAATGCACTATATAAACATTATTTTTTTGGCATTGTTCAATGTTTATTTAAGCAAATTTACTACTACCAGCTCCCTCCCCGGACTTCGTTTGAAGCTCCGCCACTAAGTGCAAATAGACTATTCGGTGCAAACATGCGATGAATCGGTAATCACTAAGCTCCTTCACGGAGTACCGAGAGGGGGGGGGGGGGTGAATCGGTAGTCACTTTTCACTTCCTTCGGTACGGTACTTTAGCAACCTAATATCAAGCTAGGTGATGACAAGAAGCAAGCGATGCGCACACACTAGCAAGACTAGCAAAGAGCAACCCTACACAAGCAATTCTACCAAGAGCAAAGCAACCCTATCAATCAAGTCTACTAGCAAGAAGTAAATACGGAACAGTAAATGCTAGTAAGTAAAGAGATGAGATAGAGATTGCTCATGGATTTTTAGCCCGTGGTATCGGGAGGATAGCGCCTCCCCCTAATCCACGTTGGGTCACTCCTGCCGGAGTCTCGACCCTCCCTCCGCTCGATGGCGATCCCTTCTAGAGCATTCTTCACCCTCAGAGTGAAGACGCGGGCACGTCCCGCCGGCAACTCCGGATGCTCCTCCGAAGGTAAGAATTCGCACGTGATGCGGTCCAAAGGGCGCTCTCTTCACGTAGCTTCTTTCACACGGGAAGCCCAAAGACCGTGTACAAACTTGCGGCGGCTTCCACACTCTTGGCAAGCTCACCACCGAAACCTAACCGGTCTAGGTCTTGCCATAGACCAAGAGTAACAACCCAAGTCAGCCCTCTAAAGCACTCACTAGCCTAGAGATCATAGGATGCATATGGTGTCACTCTTCTCAAGCACTAGGATCACTCCAAATCCTCAAAAAGTACTCTCTCTTCTTGCTCTTGGCTTTCCTTGGGCAACCTCACATGTTCCACTGGCCAAGAGACCCTCAAAGGGGTAGGCAACTGTTGACGGTGTAAAAACCATGAAATTACCGTCAACATACCGGTAAATAAAAGGCTAATCACCAAAGTTCTGTGCATAGTAGTTAGGAATTAACATACTTCCACAAGTTTTGGTGAATTTTGGATGCAGGAGCGAATAATGGAGGAAACTGGCCCTGACTCGAAGAAAAGTGAGGTCGGCCGGCCCCCCTTGGCGCCCAAAGGCCTCGGCCTTCCTCCAGCAGGCTGTAAACGGGCCAAAACTACATAAACCAAAGCCTGTGCAGCAGGATTCCACCGACATATCATCTGGTGGGCTGTTTGGGCCTCAACTTGGCCCTTACTCCAGTTCTGCCGCCCCCACGAAGGAACCGATCACCTTCGAACCGACACCAGGAGGCGATCTGGAGCGTCCACGCAAGAGGCGGTGGTAAACCGCCACAGTGGACGGCCGGCCGGCCCCCCTGGTAGGCCGGCCGGCCTACCTTGGCGGCCCCGCCACGTCTCCTTCGGCTACATAAGCCCCCTTGTCCTAAAGACCCTATAAATACCCCTGGTGTCCGCAGGAACAACTCGCACCTCACTGATCCAAGAGATCCATTACTCATTTGTAGAATTAGAGTTAGTATTGGGAGTTAGAGTAGAGTAGAGTAGAGTGAGAGCTCTTCTCGAGGTTCCGGAAGTCTTCTCGGAGTTTCGGTATTGTTCTTGTATCTTAACTCTTGTAGAATTACTTTTTCTTATTTATATAATTATTTCTATAATTATTTAGTTTATTCTTTATTTATTTCTTTTAGTAATTCTTTTCTATTTAAGTTTATTTACTTAGTTAAGCTAGTGCTCATAATAGTCTTGTTGTGGGTTTCGTGATTGTGTCTAAGTAGTATGAGTGAGTGCTTTGCCGAAATGGAGTTCGCGCTTAGTGAAAGCTATGCTACATTCTTAGATAGGGCTATTCTCTCGATCAAGGTTAGTTCCTCTAGGATAGTTGTAAGCGCGGTGCTTAGAACTATACGTATGCACGATTGGTATTTGTCTTTACGGAGGACGGCAGCCCCACGTGTGACAGGCGTGTTCAGGCCTTTGCAATCCGCCACGTTCAAAGGCAATCCAACCGGGTTCTCAATAGCGGTTAGATCCCAGGAGGAACCTGCAGTATTGGGGTTCAGCACCAACCCTGCCATGATGCCCGTGCTCCGAAACAACATGATTTGAGTGTGCATAACTTTAGATATAGTACATAACCTTGTAGAATTAATTGCTACAAGTAAATAGATGTAAGATTAACATATAGAAATCTTTGTCTCTATCTCGTTGTTCTCCCAATATAACTTCTACTATCTTTTTTATTTCCTTGGATTATATGGTGAGTGCCACCCATATATCATGTACCTCTTTTACCCATGTCTTAAGTAAGGTATCGTTATTTCGCATAATAGTATCTACTTTGTTAAATTTTCAACCTCCTATTGCTCTACTTCCCTGAGGAAATATAAATACGATAACCCTGGAATACTCCAAGGTGAAATGCTACAATGGTGTTCCGTCCGCTTGCGGAATTAATGGAAAATTAATTATACGCATATTCACCGCTAACAAGTATTTCTGGCGCCGTTGCCGCGGAAGTAGCAGTTAGGATTTTGAATTATAACATGGGGCATTTCTGTTTTTACTCTCACTTTGAACTCTAATTCTGATTTTACCCTCACTTTTTTGACTTTGTGATTTTACCCCTAGTTTTTCAACATGAAGCCAGATCTTACCCTCAGTAGGAGTAAAATCAGAATAATTCTATTTCGATTTTACCCCTAGTAGGGGTTAACTCTGGCTTCAGATTAAAAAAACAGGGGTAAAATCACAAAGTCAAAAAAGTGAGGGTAAAATCACAATTAGAGTTCAGAGTGAGGGTAAAAACATAATTGTCCCTTATAACATTGTATATTATTGTGAAAGTAACTTTACTTACTTTTGCGGGCTTACCCTTATCCTGTTTTTTTGTTGTGGACTTTTAAACAGGACCGTGCATGACTGGTTTCGACCTACCAGAAAACTTCCACTCCGACCCAGAGCAGTGCTTGAGTAGGGCGAGAGCAAGACTCACCCCTCCTTCCGCACGTACGACGTCCAAAGCTCTGGCTGTCGAAGGATCCTCTCCACCGGTCATTGACCCTATTACTTCAACCTCAACCAACAACAACATGGGTGAGCCGGTCGAGAAGTCGATCCATGAGTTCTCCGCACCAAACATGGAGAACATCCACGTGGGACATCTCCCGCGCATCAACAACAAGGACTACGAGCTCAAGCCGGCCCTGCTCAACATGATCTTGGCCAGTCCTTTCTGTGGCAAACCTTCGGAGGATACAAACTCTCACCTCCAGAGGTTCCTAATGACGTGCAACACATTTACACGCAAGGATCAATCTCAAAAAGAGATTCGCTAGCAGCTCTTTCCATTCTCACTGTTGGGGAAGGCCTTGCAATGGTTCTACGCGAACGTTGAGGCTCTCAACATCTGGGAGGCGTGCTCAATCGCCTTCCTCGCTAAGTTCTTCCCGCCGGGCAAGACAACTGTCCTGCGCAACAAGATTACGGGCTTCCAACAGCTCACAGATGAGTCCATCTCCGAAGCCTGGACGAGGATGCAGGACTACGTGCTCGCATACCCACATCATGGCATGGAGCCGTGGCTCCTCATCCACAGCTTCTACCATGGACTGAAGCCTACCGCAAGGGAGCACCTCGACGCCGCTTCGGGCGGCTCTTTCTTCTCTCTTATCGTGACAAACGCTAAGAAGTTGATTGAGAAGGTGGTGGCCAACCAAAGCCACGATGAACGTCAAGTGTTCCCAAGCAAGGGTCGACGAGTACATCAAGTAGAGGCCTTGGACATGCTTGCACTCAAGCTTGATCAAGTCCTTGAGAAGATGAAGACTCCGCAAGATCTGCAGGTTGCGGATTCCGCATGACATGCGAAGAGTGTGGCAACACGGGGCACCTGGGAATTCATTGCCCCAACGCCATGGAGGAATGCAACTTACTCAACAATGGCAATGGATTCCGCCCCCAGAACAACTACGGCTGGAACCCCAAGCCCGACCTCTCCTTCAACAAACATCAGGGAGGTAATGGTAATGGTAATTTCTCTCGCTCTGAGCCCTCTATCAAAGATCTAGTGCTTGGCCAAGTTAAGATAAATGATGGTATTAGTAAAAAAATTATTTCTACTGATAAGGCCTTGGAAAGCATAGATGCTAAGCTAGAGTCGTTCAGCACTGCACTGCAAAACCAGCTGAGCCATAACAAAATGCTAGAAACGCAAATTGCACAAATTGCTTCAGCTGTGCAGCCTCCTGTCGTGGGTAGACTTCCGGGGCAACCTGAAGTCAACCCCAAGGAGACTGTAAATGCAATAACTATCAGGTGTGAAGAAAGATATCAGAATTCTCCGTACACTGAGGACGCAACTAAGAAGGATCCTGGATGTCCGAGCATTCCATGCTTGGTCAACGAGCGATGCTTCTCTCGAGCGCTGTGTGATGTGGGAGCAAGTGTGAGCATCATGCCGAAGGCGATATATGATTGGTTAAACCACCCATTATCTCCGAGAAAGATGCGCATACTGATGGCCGACAGATCAATACGCATTCCTGAGGGGATAGCCAAGAATGTCCTGGTTCAAATCAAGGATCTCTTTGTTCCCGTTGATTTTATTGTGCTAGACATGGAGATAGACGACAAGATCCCTCTCATCTTTGGGAGGCCGTTCTTGAGCGCCACCAATGCCAACATCAACATGGGGACAGGGGAGATCCACTTGGACTTCAATGGCGGGGAAGAAACATTCAACTTCAAGCCTAAAGTTGAACAGTGCAACCAAGTGAGGGTCTTCTATGGAAAGATCCCGAGAGAAGTGGAGAAGATTGAGATCACTCCACCCATGCCGCAGCCAGACAAGCTCATCACACACATGAGGAACTACCTGGCAAGAGAAATGGAAAGACGGCCAGCCAACTGTTGGAGAAGTCCAAAGAAAGTACCCGCGCAACCCAAGTCGCCGCAAGCACCTTCAGCACTTCAAGAAGAAGCAGGCGAATCAAAGTCGCCAAGGAGGAGGAGAGCTAGGCGCTCCAAGAACAAACAGGCAGCAAAGGTACCCACAGAGGAGAGTACAACATTGGCGCCTACAACAATGGTCGCCGCCACAAGCACAAAAAAGACAACCAAAGTGTGGCGGAAGAAAGAAGAAACCTCTACACCGCCTGATTCTCCGGCGAGCGAGGTCCAAGCGAGGTCCAAGCGATGCTTTTTCTTTAGTAAGACCCTCGGCGATGCCCACTATGGGCTAGCCATTTGTATCACCCTCATTCTTTTTGCAGGTACAAGAAGAAGGGAGGAGGCGGCTTAGTCGAGCTTAAGCCTTGCAAAGGCTTAAGCTTGGGGAGGACCCGCAGGCAAGTCGGCGATTCAATACAAGCTCAAGTTTCGCAAAGACTCAAGCTTGGGAGGATCTCCAGGTAAGTATTTCTAACGATCAATAAAATACTCCCTACTTTGAATAAAAATGCTGGAATCTTGGTGATTGCTACACTTAAAGGAAATGATAAGTAGTTACATGATAGCTCCCCTTGAGTCGCATTGATGCAACCTCTACTCCTGACATGTATGTTATTTATTGAGCATAGTCACATCACTTGTGTTGCTACATTTTTGTGGGTTGCATACATCACACCAAGTCTAAGCATTGTGAACTATGATATGGCATGATTAGGACTTTTTGCAGTTCTTAGCATGGTAAAAGTTCAGAGATGTTTTTTATTCTAATTGCTGCAAGTACCTAAAAACCCTTTCGTTTTGTAAACACTTCCCTTGTGAGGATTTATTTACCTACCAAAGCCATATCATACAGATATAAAGACATTTCCACTCATAGCCATTTGCTCATGCGTTGAGTTTTGTTAAGGTTTAAATGCTTTTGAGAGTAAGCACTCTAAATCTCGGTCATTATTCCTTCGCGTGAGTTTTTATTTTCTTTCCACCAAAAAAGAATGTTTGAAAATCATTAAACATCTCCATTCATCATCACCATGTTTGCAAAACTTTTGGTCTATATCAAAAAGCTCAAGAATATTTCAAAAATTCTCATGAACCTATCATCGCTAGTGCCAATGAGTAGAGTGAGAGCTCTTCTCGAGGTTCCGGAAGTCTTCACGGAGTTTCGGTATTGTTCTTGTATCTTAACTCTTGTAGAATTACTTTTTTCTTATTTATATAATTAGTTCTATAATTATTTAGTTTATTCTTTTTTTTTAGTAATTCTTTTCTATTTAAGTTTATTTACTTAGTTAAGCTAGTGCTCATAATAGTCTTGTTGTGGGTTTCGTGATTGTCTAAGTTGTATGAGTGAGTGTTTTGCCCAAATAGAGTTCTCGCTTAGTGAAAGCTATGCTACATTCTTAGATAGGGCTATTATCTCGATCAAGGGTAGTTCCTCTAGAATAGTTGTAAGCGCGGTGTTTAGAACTATACCTATGCACGATTGACGTTTGTCTTTACGGAGGACGGTAGCCCCACGTGTGACAGGCGTGTTCAGGCCTTTGCAATCCACCACGATCAAGGCAATCCAACCGGGTTCTCAATAGCGGTTAGATCCCAGGGGGGACCTGCAGTATTGGGGTTCAGTACCAACCCTGGCATGATGACCGTGCTCCGAAACAACATGACTTGAGTGTGCATAACCTTTGCTATAGTACATAACTTTGTAGAATTAATTGCTAGAAGTAAATAGATGTAAGATTAACATATAGGAATCTTTGCCTCTATCTCGTTGTTCTCCCAATGTAACTTCTACTATCTCTTTTATTTCCTTGGATTATATGGTGAGTGCCACCCATATATCATGTACCTCTTTTACCCCCGTCTTAAGTAAGGTATCGTTATTTCGCATAATAGTATCTACTTTGTTACATTTTCAACTTCCTATCGCTCTACTTCCCTGAGGAAATATAAATACGATAACCCTAGAATACTTCAAGGTGAAATGCCACAATGGTGTTCCGTGCGTTTACGGAATTAATGGAAAATTAATTATACGCATATTCACCGCCAACAGCAACCAGCTATTTATAGCCTTCCTCCACGAAACTAGCCGCTGCCTCAAAAAGCAGTCTGTCAGCCTAGTCACCGTTTCATAAGGTGACTACTTCATCATCAGCCTTCCCTGTTGTCATCTCATTCCTCATAGTCACCGTATCATACGGTGACCATCATACGGTGACTCTACCAGAGATTCTCCTTTCTCTGGATTTTCCTGTCCATAGTCACCGTATCATACAGTGACTACTCTTCTCTGAAACTGCAGAAACTGCCAACTCCCTGGAAACCATACGGTGACCACCGTATCATACGGTGACTATCACCGCTCATCATACGGTGACTCCAGCAGAGATTTCTTGTCTTCAGTCTGCAATTCCTGTAGTCACCGTATCATTCGGTGACTAGCACCGTATCATATGGTGACTTCTGCCTGAAGTCCATCTTGATCATCTCCTCGATTCTTGACTTCATCTTCACTCTTCTTGGTTCCGGAAGCTTCTCTTCTGCCACCCTAGCCTCTGAGAGCCTCACATTGCATCCAATGATCTCTACCACTAGTTTGCACTAAGAGAACCAACTCGAACCCTCTTGATAGTCTAGTGTTTCCTATGGACTCAAGCCAACATCTACACCAAAGCCAACACATGCTTGGTTCTAGCATGTCCTTAGCCTTGATCCATCTCCTCAACCGCGACTTCATCAAGCACAATGTCCCGAGTTGTCGAGGCAAAAAAGAGTTAGCCACATACAACATGATCATCCAATCACCAAAACATTCATACGTTTGGAGTTTCCATACTCCGATGGTCATGTAGCTTACAATCTCCCCCTTTTTGGTGATTGGTGACAACATACGTAAAAGATATGGAAAGAAAGCGCAAGTAATGATCGAGATGATTGAATGAGATAGAAAGGCTCGACTAGACTACTCAAGTAAAGGATACGGGTGAATGCAAGAGCAAGAGCGTCGTAGTACTCGATCACTAAGAACTATGCATCATGTTATAAGATAGATAAAGAGTAAAACATGATAAGTAGAGAAGTGAGGGACATAGCTCAAAAGAGATATCACCTGCAAAATAGAGTTAGTGCACAAGGGTGATATATATAAGTAGAGGGCAAGTGAGCTATGTCCACCACTCTTGTGATGATATGATTACGAATAATTCCTGCAAAAAGCAAGTTAGTCCACAAATCATCACAAGAATAAGATACATACACAAGGGATCAACACATACATCTCAGGCATAATGATACCAGATAGATATATAATACAAGTGCAGTGTATGTAAATGAAACCAAGTACATTCTTGATGAGCTAAAGCAAGGCAATAGAAGACCAAGCTCATCGAGAAACACGAACATCCAAAAGAATATACAAAAGAACTCCAAATGTCCTGTCTAGCCAAAATGCCCGAGAGCTCCCCCTAGATACAAGCACTCTCGATCAAGTCTCACTCCCAACTCCCCCAAGACATTCTCTCCCCCTTTGGCACCAAGTACCAAAAAGATCATCGAGGAAAGATATGCTATCCTACGCGTCGAGGTCTGGAGGTGGTGCAGTGGCCTCTGAAGTAGAAGAGCTGACTCCCCCTCAAGTTGTGCCTGCCACTGGAGCTGTTGTGCTGTCCTGTGAGGGTACCACTGGTGCTGACCAAGTCCAAGTCCTGGGCATTCCTGGCTCTGGAGTCTGAAGATGTCGAGAGGTCTGCAGCACTGTCTCTGGAGTCTGACGACGACGAGTGTACGTCACTATCTGCCTGTCCACAGGAGTAGGAGTGTCTGGCTGTGCAAGTGTACGCTCAAGCTCGACAGTGTACTCCTCTAACTCTGACTCTGAAGCTGAGTGTATAGAAGGACTGCGAGATCGAGAACCATGCTCATCGACTACCTCTCCACTAGCCCTGGCTGCTGTGATATCTGCTATATCCTCATCAATACCTGCTGCAAGCATGTCTTCTAGGGCATATAGGTAGGCAATCCCTCGAGGTGGAGAAGATGACGTCGTGTCAGGAGCAGCAGTAACCTCTGAGGTGGTGATCACTACCTCAGTAACAACTGGATGAGAGACAACACTAGAAGTAGTCGGTGCTGAGGTGATAGGAGACTCAATCCCTGAGAAGTCAAGTGCTGAAACTGGCATAGGGGACGAGATCCTAGTCACTAAAGTGATGTGCTGAATTGGGGCCACTGCTGGTGAGGTACTCGTGAAGAAAGCAGAAGGTGTCATGTACTAGCCCGGTGTCATGAATGGCATAGAAGATGGACCTACCTGAGAGGGTCCAGCCTGTGAAGTACCAGCCTGTGTGTGACCTGCCATACCAGACACTCCAGCAAACAGTGAACCAAGGGGACTCTGAGAAAAACTGTCCTGCGGGAGTCATAGGAGCTGATTGCATGGTAGTGAACATCCCGGGAGCAGCTGTGGCCTGTGGTAGCTGGAGACCCTGTGGTGGAACCAGTGAAGATAGAGCCATCGGGTGTATGGGAGGCTTCCCCGGAATCACCTGACCAAGGTAACTGAAAGCTGCGGTAAAGTAACCAAAGACACCCTAGTTTGCCATCTGTGTGCCTCGGAGTGTTTCTGCCATCTCCTGAGACCACTCTCTGTGCTCAGTGTCTCTCCTCTCCTGGTCCTGTCTCCACTGCTCCTGCTGATCAAGTCTCTGTCTGAGCATGTCAAGCTGTGCCTGTAGAGTAGGGTCTGTGGCTGTAGCTGTTGCGGCTGGTGGAGCTGTCACTGGTGGTGGTGGAGCTGGAGTGAAATCAGGCTCTGCTGCATGGTGCAGGGGTGACTCAAGTGAGAAGTCTCTCTCCTCTGTGGCTCCACTCCCACCTGCACCTGTGCCTCTAGCCTGAGAGGAACTACTCTGTGAAGCGTCAGCCCTCTGAATACATCGTGGGTCACTAGGAGGCAGCATCACATACTCTGTGGTCACCTCAGGAAGAGCCTCGTACTGAGCATCAGTCATGAAGCCATTCATCCAAATCAGCCAGCAGATGAGAGGACCAAAGGGTAGCATCCTGGAACCAACCCTCTCAGCTATCACATCCTGCATCTGACAAATGATGATATCAGCTAGATCAAAAGGCTGCTCAGTGAGGATGGAAGCGAGTGTTCACTGAACCAAACAGGAGATCCTGTCCTGATAACCCTCACGGGGTACAATAGTCCTGCTCAGGAGAGCTCTCATAGCTCTAGCCTCGTGTGTAAGGATGTGGGGCATCCTACTGTAGCCCTGCTCATATGGTGGAGGGAAAGCCACCCTCATGTCATCGTCTGTAGGCACCACTCCCCCTGAAGGTCTGCGAGGTGGTCTGGCTCCCTCATGAGCGAGGTTGCGCAATATCCTATCACTAGTCTCAGCTCCCAGCACTCTGAGGAAGTCATCTCGTGTCAGTCTGACTGGCTGACCCTCATCCATGAACCATATGGCACTCCTGTCGTCAGCAACCCAGAGAGTAGCATAGAAGTCTCTCACAATATCTGTCCTGTATCTCATAGGTGCTGCAAGAAGAGTCCTCAAGTCAGGCATGTATGTCATCCTGGACTCCATGTTTCTCCCAGCTGCTAGAGATAGTCGAGCTAACACCACATACTTGTGGGTAGTGAACAGCTGCTTCCCCTAGGTGGACTCTGCTCTGCGATAGGCATCTGCAATCTGCCTCTGTACAAGTGTCCAGTACCTCGGTCCTGCCATAAGATCTCTAGCACCATGAGGAGCCCACACATGCTCTGGCACCTTCCTGAGAGACTGCAAGGTCTTAGTGTTGACCTTGAGAAAATCCCTATAAAGAACTGCAGGCATACCCTGCATCCTGAGCATGCCCTTCTCTGCCAGCTCCTTCTTCCTCTTCCTCGTAGCCTCATCCTGAGGGAGAGGAGTGTCTCTGAAGAACCCTCCACTGTCAACCCTGGTCTCCTGCTCCTCAAGCTCATCCTCCTCGTCCTCAGTGCCTGTGGCTGCTCCTGGTCAGCAGTCCTCAACGAGCCCGCTCTTCGGGTCAGAGTCTGCTGTGTAGAGAACCTCACTCTGGTGGACCTCCTGAGTGTGGAATCCTCTCAGAGAGCCTGGGTCCTCCACTGCTGCCCTCTGGAGGTGGACCCTGATCACGAAGAGCTCGACGAACAGCTGCATCGTTCAGAGGGTCACCTGTGTGAACCACTGGAACTCGAGGCTTCTTAGCCTTGGGCTTCTCCACAACCTTGGCCTTGCCCTTCCCTCTGTCCTGATCACCAGAATCTCTGCCAGCACCTCTGTCTCTGCCCATAGCTGCTGTCACTGTTGAGCTGCCCTCTGACAAGATAGGGCGAGTGAGCTTGGCTCACCAACCCGTCCACTGACAAGCTGACTGCCAAAGATAGGATCAAGGGCTTGGCCCCAAATCTGTCCACTGATCACTGCACTGTCAACTGCCTCTGTCCTCTGAGCTGACCACTGTCAACTGCCACTGCACGATAGGAATAGAGACAGGGTATATGAGTATAGAATAACCTACTATGATCTACAAGCAAGAATCGTAGGTAAGCGCATAAAAATCTATGTGAAGTCCTAGCGCTGAGGTGAAGGACACAATGCCGGCAAATTATGCAATATGATCAACGGCATTGTCGATTATGGGTGAGGATCAACTAGTGCACATATAAGCAAGACAAATAACTCAATGTGACACTAATCGAGGAAACAACACTAGTATGATGTGCAAAAGATGAAATTGAGCACAACAAACAACACTAGAGTCTATATGTCATACAAACCAATGAACTTTTCGACGAATATGACATATAGCAGTGGAAAAAAACCTATACTAGCATCAATTTGAATGCACACTCATCGGTATATGCTAGCAATGGATGAAAACCATGGATTTAGGGCATAAATCGATGAAAAAGAAAGAAATTTGTGATGCCCTACGATCAATCAAGCTCCTGTGCATCAATCAAACATCGAATTGAACAAGCATTCACTGGAATTGCGCAAAACTCGCTGGAATTTCATGAACAGAAACCGGAATCCTCACCGAACTCAGAGGAGAAGATGGTGGCGATGTCGAAATCGAGCTCGGGCTCCTCCTCCTTGGTGCGCACGAGCAGCTGCTCCACAGGGTGCACACGGTAGTCGTCGGAGAGGGGCGCCTGCGCGAGCTCGTCGGCGATGGTGGCACAAGGCAGTAGAGCGCGGCGCGGTAGGCTAGGGTTTATGCGGGCGCGGGTGTGCGGCGGCGCAGTGCCGTGAACGGGCGCGGGAGAGCTGCTGCTGGCGGTGGAGCGTGGGCGCGCGGCGGAGTTGCTCGTCGACGGCGAGGTGCGGGCGGCGCACTCGCGCGGGAAGAGCATCGCGGTGGCGGGAGCGGGAGCGCGGTGAAACGGCGGCGGTGAAATGAAGATGATGCACAGTAACAGGGAGAATTGCGCAGAGATTAGGGTTGATTTTGAATGAACGGCCGAGATTGAATCAAGGAATAAATCAACTGCTCAGATCGATACGAAGAGTAACGGTCAACCCGGTCACTGTATGATACACTGATAAGCATCGTATGATACGGTGATCCCACCAGACAGTGCACAGATCAACTAGTTACAGTATCATACGGTGACTGGCACCGTATGATACGATGACTGTAGATTCCTGTCCAGTGAGACCTCAGAGCAAAAATACTCGCCGTATGATTCGATGATTAGCGTCGTATGATACGGTGACCACCAGAAAAGCTGAATTCAAGGAAATTTCTTTCTTTGTCCATACATCTCACACAAAAACCAAATAAACACCATGAATGGACTAGAAAGGGAACTCTCAACCACTCCTTTGAAAATAAGCCAATATAGGCTGCACTTAGGCATACATTAATTTTTGAAAAACAAATAAGATGCAAGCCAATAAGAGCCAAAAGAGAGAAAACTAAAGAAGGGGTATGTATGAGCCCTTGCCAATGACCCGTGCGAGTAGTTTTAACCTCGAGGATCATTATGCAATGCTCAATGGGCATAAAGCTCTAATCCTTTCCTTTAATCACACTTTTATGGGATGTGGTATCATATGGAACATGAAGCACTTTCCATATAGTGTGATGGCTCCTTTGTGATTTCCTATATGCAATGCATGAGACAAGCATATCATACAAATGCAAGGTAAAAAGTAAATATGCCATGTGAGATGCAGGCAAAATTAAAGACATTGCATAAAGAAACCTACTCAAGGTCAAGTTTGAACCTCTCTCAAGCTTAATCATCATGAGCCAAATCTTGCCTTGAGTCATACAAGCCACCAACTCAAACATCCCCCATGCTCATGACTATCTTGAGAAAGTTAGCCCTTGAACTAATTTTTATGTTCTTTTCTTTTTAGTTATTTACACATGTATGGATGCAAACATACTAGTTCACAAAGGAGCACCTAGCTACCATACAAGACAAATGCAAGAAAAGAAAAACTACCACTACTATGATACAAGGGTACCTCCTTGAAGAGTAGATATGTCGTTTAAGCACTCGTAGCTTGTGGTGGACCTTGATGAATATTCAACTCGGCACACGGTCCACCACCACCATCCATCTAAGTCCCGGTCTTGCGGGCCCACTCGTACTTCATTGGCCGCTCACGGTCAACGACGCACTTGGGGACCCAAATCTTTCGAATCTTCCGTTTCTTGTCCGGTGGTCCAAGTGCCTTTGCCTTCACCTTGCCCTTCTTGTCCCTAAAGAGCTTGAAGTGCGTGTTCTCATGGAACAAGTTAGCATTAGGCATAGCATTGGAACTCTTCACCTTGGGCCAATTCTTGTAAATGTGTCCATCTTGACGACACTTCTCACAATAGTAGTCATCCGCCAAGGGAGGAACTACCCAAGATGGGATGGTGTCTTCATTGCCGATGATGTTGATGGTGGCGGGGTAGGAACCAAGGCCCTTGTGTGCGGCGTTGTTGATGAGATTCCTTCCAAGGATTTGCTTGTGAATGGTTCTTCCCCTTGTAAGCCTCTCAAAGCCATCCATCACCATCTCCCTCTCCTCCTTGAGCTTGTGATATTCCTTCAAAATAGTCTCATCAAGCGAAACATGCTCACGAGAGGGGGTTAGCTCATCACAAGTAACATAAGATGAATTTGAAGTAGATGAGCTAGAAGAGGATTTGTTACTCATTCCGAGGTTGAGCGCTTGATATGCAACTTTAAGGGTCTCATGCTTCTCATGGAGATTCTCATAGTCTTCTTCCACAATCTTGTGAGAAGAGGCAAGGTCCTTGAGCTCATCCTCTAGTTGCTCAACTCGAAACACAGCCACTTCATGCTCCTTCTCAAGCCTTACAATGGTCTTGTCTTTCTTCTTCAACATCTTCCCGGCAAGATCAAGAGCACACATCAATTCCTTGTAGGTTGGCCGGTCTTCCTCTTCAAATTCTTCTTCTTCACTTCTACTCTCCTCATCCTCATCATCACTATCAAAATCCATTGCCATCAAGCACATGGGAGGTGGAGGTAGGTCACTTGTGATGTTAGTGAGCACAATCCCGGCAACTTGCTTGCCCTTGTGAGATGTGTCGTCACTATCTTCTTCTTCCTCGCTTGACTCATCGTCGGTCACCCAATCTTGTGCCACGAAGCCCCTTCGTGATGGTCTCTTCTTATCTTTGGCCTTGGGATTGTCCTTCTTGACAAATTTCTTCTTCTTGTTGTACCTGACCCTTGGCTCTTCTTCTTCATCATCACTAGACTCTTGTGGCTTCTTCTTGGGCTTCTTGATGGGCTTGGTGCACTCCTTTGCAAAGTGGCCTTTGTCACCACAATTATAGCACACGGAGTCCTTCTTTGACCTTCGATTGAAAAAGTTGCTTCTCTTCATGATGAGTGCGAGTTCGTCGGGGTGAATTTGCAAGTACTCTTCTTCATCAACATCTTCATCACCCTCATCTTCACTTGACTCGGGGACGATCACCTTCTTGTTCTTCTTCTTGCTTGTGCCCTCGGCCGGAAATGCAAGGTTCTTGTTCGGCTTCTCGTCGGGCACGTAGTCGAGGTGGTAGCTCTCGAAGACGGTGATCTTCCCGATCAACTTGTGTGTCGTGAGGTCTTCGAGTGAGGTGTTGAAGAGGCACGTGATGAGGGAGTCGTACTTTTTCCTCGGTAGAATCCTCAAGATCTTTCGCACGAGGTCGGCATCCTCGATCTTCTCCTTCACCCCGAGTGAGATGATGTCCTCTACAATCAAGTTCAAACGAGAATATGCATCATTAATAGATTCATTTGAAGTCATAGTAAAGGAGTCATACTTATCTTTGAGCACATAATATCTTTCCTCTTTCACGTCCGAGGAACCCTCATGAGTAACTTGTATTTGTTGCCAAATCTCATAAGCGGTACCCGCGGACTTGATGCGAGCAAAGACATCCTTAGTGATAGCCTCAAACAAAGCATTTTTAGCTTTAGCATTAGCTTTGGTGTGTTTTTCATTGACCGTCCCATTGGCCGTGACAAGCTCAACCAATTCATTTGTCACACGCCACGTGTCGGGATCGATAGCCTCTAGGTAAGCTTGCATGTGAGCCTTCCAATAGGCATAGTCGGTCCCGTCAAACGTGGGTGGCCCGCTTCCTCCCGACATCCTTACTCAAAGGTGGTAAAGCCCTAATTTGAGCACGAGGCTCTGATACCACTTGTAAGGATCACGGAGTACCGAGAGGGGGGGTGAATCGGTAGTCACTTTTCACTTCCTTCGGTACGGTACTTTAGCAACCTAATATCAAGCTAGGTGATGACAAGAAGCAAGCGATGCGCACACACTAGCAAGACTAGCAAAGAGCAACCCTACACAAGCAATTCTACCAAGAGCAAAGCAACCCTATCAATCAAGTCTACTAGCAAGAAGTAAATGCGAAATAGTAAATGCTAGTAACTAAAGAGATGAGATAGAGATTGCTCATGGATTTTTAGCCCGTGGTATCGGGAGGATGGCGCCCCCCCTAATCCACGTTGGGTCACTCCCGCCGGAGTCTCGACCCCTCCCTTCGCTCGATGGTGATCTCTTCTAGAGCATTCTTCACCCTCCGAGTGAAGACGCAGGCACGTCCCGCCGGCAACTCCGGATGCTCCCCCGAAGGTAAGGATCCGCACGTGATGCGGTCCAAAGGGCGCTCTCTTCACGTAGCTTCTTTCACACGGAAAGCTTGAAGACCGTGTACAAACTTGCGGCGGCTTCCACACTCCCATGCAAGCTCACCACCGACGCCTAACCGGTTTAGGTCTTGCCATATACCAAGAGTAACAACCCAAGATGACTCTCTATGCACACACTAGCCCTAGAGATTAAAGGATGCTCTTGTTACTCTCTCACAAGCACTAGGATCACTCCGAATCCTCAACAAGTGCTCTCTCTTCTTGCTCTTGGCTTTCCTTGGGCAACCTCACCTGCTCCACTGGCCAAGAGACCCTCAAAGGAGTAGGCAACCAGCTATTTATAGCCTTCCTCCACGAAACTAGCCGTTGCCTCAAAAAGCAGTCTGTCAGCCTAGTCACCGTATCATACGGTGACCCTAGTCACCGTCAGCCTTCCCTGCTGTCATCTCATTCCTCATAGTCACCGTTGACTAGCACCGTATCATACGGTGACTACTTTCTCTTCATTTTCAGCAACTCTTCCATTTTGCACTTCCCCTGGAAACCATACGGTGACCCACCGTATCATACGGTGACCATCATACGGTGACTCTACCAGAGACTCTCCTTTCTCTGGATTTTTCTGTCCATAGTCACCGTATCATACGGTGACTACTATTCTCTGAAACTGCAGAAACTGCCAACTCCCTGGAAACCATATGGTGACCACCGTATCATACGGTGACTATCACCCCTTATCATATGGTGACTCCAGCAGAGATTTCCTGTCTTCAGTCTGCAATTCCTGTAGTCACTGTATCATACGGTGACTAGCACCGTATTATACGGTGACTTCTGTCTGAAGTCCATCTTGATCATCTCCTCGATCCTTGACTTCATCTTCACTATTCTTGGTTCCTCAAGCTTCTCTTCTGCCACCCTAGCCTCTCAGAGCCTCACATTACATCCAATGATCTCTACCACTAGTGTGCACTAAGAGAACCAACTCGAACCCTCTTGATAGTCCGGTGTTTCCTATAGACTCAAACCTACATCTACACCAAGCCAACACTTGCTTGGTTCTAGCATGTCCTTAGCCTTGATCCATCTCCTCAACCGCGACTTCATCAAGCCTAATGTCCCGAGTTGTCGAGGCAGCCAATCATCGAGATATCCAATAGAGAAATGGTTGATGTAGTCCTCCATCATATGTGACCATAGGCAACAACCTACAAAAGAGTTAGCCACATATAACATGATCATCCAATCACCAAAATATTCATACCTTTGGGGTTTCCATACTCCGATGGTCATGAAGCTTACACCTATTAACCAACGTTGCACAAACCCCTTGCAAGAAATCGATTTGCCGTAAGAAAGCCTCTTTACAGTTCTTCCTTTCCTTTTCCCGATCTCTTTGCTTCGCTGCACTCCAGTTGCTTTAGGCGGGTACATCATGAAGGCTTGAGGGAAGTATACAGATGGGAATGGAAGATGACTCCGGCAGCCGAGGTCAAGGAGCCCGTGTTCGAGGCCAAAGTCATCGTCGTCCACATCGTCAAAGCTAAGTGGTGCTCCCCCCGTTTTTGTTTTGATGTCGTTAGTACAAGAGTATATCAGAAGATTGCAGTTGGGATTCTTGCATTATGGATGATTGATATGAACTTACGATTTGGAGGAAGATCTTTGTGTGCCCCAATATAATTGTTTCATTTGGACTAAATTTAATCTTCAGGATTATTGCGTTGAAGATGGCAGTATCAATTCTCAGTTTTCTTGAACTGGCAAATATGTCGATGGTGTTGTCCAGTCCGTGCTCGAAACATGCTCACAATTTCAGAGACCAAACAACTAAATGTTGCAGGTCCAGGAATGTGCTACATTGAGCAGTGCGGCAGGGTTCGACCAAGGTCGATTTGAGGGGCAGTAATGGTGGAGCGGCGAAACAACCTGATCATACCGGTGAGTGAAGCGGTGGAGATAAGGAGCGAGGCTGGGGCCTGGGCGATGCTTGAAGACACCTGGTTCAGTTGCTGAAAGCCTGAAAGAAACGAACAAGCAAAGACCATGGACAATTTATCGCGACAATTATTTCTGTAAGTGGGGTTGCTTAAGGGGGATTGAGGGAGTCCGCCAGCCTGATCATGGCCGTTGAATCGGATGTTTGCATCTCTTCATTGAGTAGTCTGTTTGCACTATAATTTTGCCTTGGTTCGCCTCAGCTTTTTCTCTTTTATCCTTACATCCATAAAGTAAGCAAATAATCTTATGTACGATCACATATTTAATTCCTATGATACACTTCCGCTGAGACTAGTCGTGAGGATCGCAAATTTATGCCACAATCAAGATGCAAATGAAGAAGAGTGGACCAGTCCACAGAATATCTATGAACGGTAAGCTTTGATGTATAAGCGCGGATCCAGGGACGAGTGGGGCTGAGGCTGAGGCACCAGCTACCGTCTTGGCTGGACCTTAATTAGCTACCCTTATTAGCTCTACATTTAGTGCCATATTTTTTTAACAAATATTTTATAACTTTTTTTCTATTACACAGTGTCAAAGTATAACTCAGACACTCATACCGTACGCACACTCACTTCTATTAATACACATAGGCAAAACCTATACACTCACTTCTATGAATACACATAGGCAAAACCTATCTCTATGAGCATCTTTGAAGATTGAGGCGGTTAATCCTCGAGATTGACGAAGTCACCACTAGCGCTTCGCTGTCGACGGGAGCGTCGCCTACCACTAAAAGTATAATGTTGTTAAATCTTAGAAAATTCGCTTTAATGAATAATCAAACCCAGGACCTGAGGTGCTACTGAGCCTCTTGTAACCATTAGGCCACATGCCCTTTCGCAATATTTTATAACCGATTGCATCACAATGTTTTTTTTTGAGTGGAAGAGGATTGTATTAAAATTTGACAAAGTAGGCATCAAGACTTTGAAAGATGAATAAAATAAGAAAAGGGCTATTGCGTTTTTATCTCTAATTTTCTTTTCAATTCTAGAATTTAGGGTTGCGATTTTATCCTTGGATTTCAAAACGAAAACAAAGTTTAACTCTACTAGGGGTAAAATCGCAACCCTCTAACAGGGGTTAAGTCACACTTCAATTCGAAAAATCATGAGTAAAATCGCAAAGTTAAAAAAAGAAAGATAAAATTGTAATTGAGAAGCAAACCAAGGATAGAAACACAATAATCTCAATAAGAAATCATTCATCTTTACCATCTTCTGTTTACGGTGTCACAATGTTGTTACTAATGAATTTCAAATCACATCATATAAATTTACGGGCTTTCTCCGTGTGCAACATTTTACTTGTGGAGTGCTCCCTTTAGTCACTTTCTTTTTTCTTTTTTACCTTAGGGCATGTTAGTGAACTAATTTGACAATTTTCTTTTGTCTGAACGTAAAAAAAAATGACCGAAGGGATATTTTGTTTCACTTTGCCATTCCGCTGTTTCCATTATGCCCCTTTTATGCATTTATATCGAACAAGGACCCTAAGAAATACTTCTATATGTTGATCTTGTTACTTTTCTCATGAGTTTACACTGAACTCCGTCAGTATGGGCTTATCATGTACGGCCAGAAACAGTTCAACTTGTGCGCTTCCAACTTGTGGTCAGGACATAATCCATAACACTGCGCGAGAGCAATAACACTAGTCCAAAACAGTTGAGTACCTAACGACATGAAGAAAAATGAGGCTGAAAATAAAACTCCCTCCGTTTTTAATTATATGACGTCGTTGACTTTTTTCGTTACTTTGACCATTCGTCTTATTCATAAATATTTATGCAAATAGCTAAATGTATAAGTTAATCTTAAAGTGCTTTTGATAATAGATTCAACAATATATATTTTATCTTAAACAACTAATTATTTTCACATATATTGTTGGTCAAAGTTTAATAAAAAAGTCAACGGTGTCATATAATTAAAAACGGAGGGAGTAATAATATTCTAACGTGTTGGCCTTTTCATGTACTCTTTACTTCTGTCCCTGTCAGAGAAGCTGCATTTCAATAATTTTCTAACTTGTTCTCTGGAGAAGCTCCAACAATCTTGTGAAATTGCAGGACATTCCGCCCTTCTTGTGGTAAGAAAGTGACATATTGTTGCGGTCGTCCTAGAGCAACAATGAGCATTGACATCTCAGCAGCGGCTTTGGGATGTCAGCACTTTGTCTGTACCGATTTGCTGAGTTGAACGAAGAAATCAAAGGTTCCATGGTTCCTACATTTGGTGTTACCACACTGTTCATAATTAGACGGCTTCGGACAGTATTTTTGGAAGTATTAGAGGAGACACATGTAAGCAGACAAGGGCAAGGGTAGCAGTAGTCATTATATATGTGTTTTAGAATGTACAAGAAAAGCACAATGATGTAATCAAAATTTACCGTTAATTTATTGGAAAGACACACTGTTTCGACATTTGTTGTTTCCATCATACGAACAGAAGATGGAGGTCATTGCGTACGGGACGACCCAGTAGTGGTGGGATCATACATTCATGGGCCTGCAAATCTCATACTTCCACTTTTCATTCAATAGTTTGAGGTGCATTTTTTTTTTTTTGTTGATTACACAGTACAACTCAGACACTCACAACGCACACACACTCATCTCTATGAACGCACATACGCAAACCCTACCCCTATGGGCATCTTCGAAGACTGAGCCGGCAAATCCTCGAAATTGACGAAGTCACCACTGGCGCCTCGCTGTCGACGGCCACGTCGCCTACCGCTGAAAGCACAAAGCCGTTAAATCCTAGAAAATTCGCTCTCACGGGGGACCTCAAAGGTGCACTTGATGCTTCAAGTACTTTTGATGATAAACCTAGCACAGTTATTCCTATTTTAATTTTACGCATAGTTTCAAATATTTTTAGTTAATGTGTGAGTTGAGAAGTAAAATCATCAATTATTAAAGTTTGAGGGACAAAAGGTAGTTTCAATGATGAACTTGTCTAAGGATAACAGATGCAAGACATTCTCAAGCAGGTAAGGATGATAGTGAGAGAATGTTTGACATGATAATTGTACAAAGGACATACACAAAATTAAAGAGATTTAAGTGGGTTTTGTCTCTCATTTGTGATGGCGGGACACGAGCTCAAGAGGATCCACACCACCTTTACATTATACCGTTGATTTGTTTATACGTAACTCATATTGCCTATCCACAATGATCGTTATTTGTTTGTAGCATCCAATAATGCTTAGGCCCCAATTGGCACAGCTCCACGAATCTAATTCTTAGGCAAAAACTGTGAAGCTGTACCAAAGCTGTTTTCAGGATAAGTGATTCTAAACTGATTTTGTGAAGTGATTCTCCGAAATGAAACTAAGAAGTTGAGAGTTAAAAATATAGCTTCTTCTGATTCTGTAAAGCGATTCTGTGTCCTGATTTAAAAGTTTATACTAGAGAGGATAATCACTTTAAGTCAGACAATCACTTCTCTTCAAAGAATCAACTTCTAAGGAGAATCTCTACCAAACATGCTCTTAGTTTAGAAATCCTCGCTCTATTTTTGAGTGAGTCCAAGTGACAACATATTTCCTGGCAATTCACATTCTCATATGGTAGTTCTTAGCTGCATTATTTTATTTTTACAAATTATTGCATCTTTCTATCTATATATATGGTCTGTATCGTGGTAAGTAGCTCTCATGGAGATTCCCATGCTATTAATTGTACTATTGCTAGCTTCACATCTAATCTAAACCTTTAAAGAACCAGTTACGAAAAATACACTTTATACCTGCTAGATTGTACCCACCTGTATATTAACCATTGATCTAAAAGGTCATCTTTAATATCTACCATCAGATCCTGCCATGCTAGGCCCGGGTCCGCGCAAGGGTGGACATTGGACATGGACAAATGTCCAAATTAGTTCATTTTCGTATGACGATTGTAATTTTTTTTACACCTACGGTACCTCCACCCGCGGCCTCACCTTCCACCTCCTTTCATCACGGCCAATCAATGCTTTCCTTTTATAATTGTAATTTGAATACAATTCCATCCCTGCATAATACAATCGTTAAAAAGTTTTCTTCCCTGATTCTTTCCTAATGAACAGAGGCACGGGAGTTCTTCCCTGATGAGCAAAGGAACGGGAACTCCTTGAAGTTTTCAAGGGATCGGCGTCGGTGCAGGGACGGCAAGTGCAGTGCCGTCGTCGCGCCCGTCTACGAGAGGTCGTCGATCAGGGAAGAATAGAATTCCCATCGGCATCAGTGCAGTGCCGTCGTCTTCCCATCGGCATCCGTGCATCCCGTGGAATTGCCGTCGTCTTCCTGTCGCGGCCGTCGTCGTCATTTGCTATTTTCCTTCATTTGCCGATTTCCCTTCCGTTTTCCTTCATTTGCTCTTACCATAACTATTGTTTCCTAATTCGTTTTCCATCCACAGATCACGCGGCGTCCGTCAGCCTTTCGGCTCTCGCTCTTCCATCGGCCATAGGCGCCGCTTCACGCAAACCATCGACGAGACAAGCGAGGCGACCAATCCCAGCGTTCGCGACAACAGCAACGCCGGCTATGAATCGCCTGTGGAGCAACGCTCGTTGCAATCGTCGATTAAGGAGGGTGTCCGTGGCCATCCTCCCCTGATCGCACCCGTGTGACGCGTCACGGCCGCAAATTCATGGAGGAATATATGCAGGAGATCGAGGAGGTTGTTCACCGGCGCTGGTACCGTCACTCCCTTCGCCCTCACTTCTTCTTTCGATCTGTTTTTGTTTGATTTCTTTATGCCGTCGCTTGTGAATGTCGCGCCTATGAAGAAGCTCGTGGTTGTATGTATACCCCATGATGTATGTTCGTCCTGAAAGAGCCCATGCACATCTCAGCAACCAAGAATTCTGTAGCATCCTCCAGGTTAAAACCTATCTTTCATTTCCACTATCCGCTCCGAATTCTATCGCATTATACCTTGGTGATTTCAGTTTCTGTGACTATTTCAGTTTCCTCAATCATTCCCAGCGTCCGCGCCGCACCTGATCCAGGGCTTCGGAGAGAACAGCGGCTGAATCGATTCGAGGTGACAAGCTAGATCCCAACAGGCGACGCGTACGAGCACACTGCAGCGGCCGAGGTTGAATTCAAGAAAGACGGTTCAGGCTGTTGTGATTCGTGTAGGAGCACACCGCTGCGGCGGAGGTTGAATTCAAGGACGATGGTTCAGGCTACCATGATTTTGTTAGCAATAGGTTCGTCGCGTACAGTATAGTATAGATAAGGGAGCACTGCAGTTTGCATATATGATATATAGCACTAGAATTAGATTACGCCATTGGTTCTTGTCTTTTCCTGATGTTTGCATGGCATCAGAATCAGATTAGGCCATGAGTTGTTGTCTTTTCCTGATACATCAAGTCGGATATAGGTATAGATAAGGTAGCCCTGCAGTTTGAATGGCATCAGAATTAGGTTACGCCATGAGTTCTTTTTTCTTTTTTGGTTTCTATCTGTACAGTTGCCGATGGCAAAACACGGTCTGATAGCCCTGGAGTTTTCAGTGGTGGCGGTTTTGCATAGTTATCCTCCTACGTTTTATTGGACCGATGGCAAAACACGGTCTGATTTCTTTTACTTCAATTGTAAATATGAGTGTTCTTCCCAAGAATTTCACTTTCCCCCTTGGAAGATCTATCGCTTCCTTTCGAATTCAAGAGGAAACAGTTGCCGGTTCAGTTGAGTTTTGCAATGACTATTAATTGGGTACATGAACAGACCATACCAAACTTTGGCATCTATTTACCAGATCCGTTTTCTCACATGGGCAGCCATATGTTGCATTGTCGAGAGGTATGTCTCGGCAAACCACTAGGATTCTTGCAAAACCAAACAAAGAAATTGATTTGACTGGAAAAAGCACTAAAAATATAGTATATAGAGATGTATTTGAAGCATGCTAATAGATAGTAGATCAATGTATTATCCATATCCATTTTATTTAAAATTTTGTTAACCCGTTATTTCTTTATCACATTTTAGTACAGAGGAAGGTGTGCGAGGTGACTTCCCAGTGACACCATGTTTGCATATCCATCAACTTGTGGAGTAGACCTGCCAGTTATTCTATTGCAACTCTTCATTTATTCTATAGTTTGCTTTGTAAAAAACTATTTTCTTGCAATGGAATGTAACCTATGTTTGTTAGAGAAATACTTTAAGATTCATGCCTGTGGGTGGCGTTGCTTCCTGTTGATTGGAGAAATATTTTTACATTCTGGGTGGCATTACTTCCTTTTGATTATTGTTGAGTTCGTACAGGTAACCAACGATTATTTAGTCAAATACATCATAATGCTCATGTTCTTGCCAATTGATGCAATTTTTACGCATTTTTACTAGTTATGTTTTATGAACTCACATATACCACCAAAAATATGCTGTTGGAAGTGAGATATATGTTGCCCTTCGTTTCTCGGATAGCAGTTGCCGATAATTGACATATAATTATTTTTCTTCTTAGGAAAATAATTATTGTATCAGGTGCTCCTGTGACGCATTTGCACTGTAAAAATTGCACAAAAATTTCAACAAAATTATAAATGGATAGTTCATGTTTTCATCTGCTAGCATGCAAAATTTAAGATGCAACAAATAGTTGTGCAAGACGCAACAAAAGAGAGAGTATCAGATTGAATAATTGTGACTTGTAACTATTCATTTCAGATCCGCAGCCCGCTACTGTTGAAATGCTGATTTATCTTTTACCCTGTTGCAACTTATACATAACATGCGCTATCCATCCATATTTATTTTAGATTTTACTTGCAAGTTTGAGGGTGCATCTCACAAGCGGGAGCAGGGGAGCGTGCGACCCTCTAAGGCTCTCCACAGTGTACTGTTCAACCGATGCCCGAACTTATTTTTCCAGCTTCAGGCACCGCTCTTCACGTTGTGCAGCTACGCTCCTCAAACCAGCCGATGCTCAAAAAGCGGGAGCGGTTCCTCTACTGGAACCGGTTCCATCTAGTTAAAAAAGTTATTTTGCCTCTGCCACAACAGGAATAGAGGGAGAAGCGATTGTTTTCTCTTTCTTTCTTGCGCACAGGGAGCGGTGGTGAGGATAAGAAATCATTACTTTATCTTACGCTGGGTCCACATTCACAGATGGCTTCGCTCCACACGCTGTGCTACCGAAGCCTGGTTCCAATTTTTCCTTTAGTGGGGCCCAATATTTTTTGGCATAGCGATCACACTGCGGAAGGCCTAAGAGCGCCTGATACTGCACAACAAGAGATCTCATAGCATAAATCACCAAGGTGGTGTTCATTCAATAGATCTATCATCTATGTACGTCAATCAAAGGCTCTCCAGTCGTGAAGCATACTCAGGGAAGCTTTTGCTATGATTGTGCTGGACTCAAGCGAAGAAGGATCAACGTCATGGTTATTGCTTGGCAAAACTAGTAGATGGGCCGGTGGGTTGTTTTTTCATTGACGTAATGATGAGCAATCTGTTCAAACTTGAACTAATGACCATGTCTTAACACAAAGGAAAAAAACAACCGCAGGGAGTATCTGATTTCTATGTACCGAGTAAACGCACCACGAAGTTTCCATCGTGAGTGGACGAACTAAAAGATTTGAAGTGGTGTTACCACCGTGTCATTCATTTAAATGACAACACTGCATCCTCATGCACCCTTTCACGCCTCTGAACTCTTCTGTTTTCCCCTGCCTCTTCATGTATTGTCTTTAATGGAATACATGGGTATTTCGGTTTTCAGAATCAAACACAGCAAAAGTGTTCAAAATTTGACAAACGCATTCATGCAAGGAAAAAAATGGAGACGACAAAATGCTGGCAAGCGAGAGTCCTAACTATAAAGCGGTCAAGAAAGTATCTAAGGGCCAAAGGAAGGGCCTGAACTCGATGATTGTTATGGGGGCGTGGTTGCTCTGGAAGCACAGAAATTCCTGTGTGTTTGAGGGAGCCAACCTGTGCATGACTGAACTGCTGCGTGCTTTCAGAGACGAACACCACCTCTGGTGTTTGACCGGAGCATGTGGCCTACTACGTGCTTTAGGAGCCGGTCTTGTGGCGACACCAATTCAGTTTGAGTGTCTTGTATTTGGTCTGGTCTCACCCAAAACATGTGTTTTATTAGTTTGTCCTTTGTATATTTCATGGTTCGGTTCGGAGTGAGGTGGCGGTGCTTGTAAGAAGCCGTCTTTTCTTCTCTACCAATATAAAGATACACAAGTCTCCTGCTTATTTAAGAAAAAAAAAATGGTGGTGCAACCAGTTAAGATTGCAAGGGGATAAGCTAACATAAAACTTTGGTGTAGGCATAAGCATAGTATCTCGAACAAAATTTCCTTTTTTTTTTGCAAGGGAAACAATTTTTTTTTTCTTTCATCAGACAGAACTACTGTGTTAATATTCAGCCGGAATCATAAGAGCCACGCTGTAGTACAGCTGTACAGTAAGTAGCAGAGCTATTGTGCAAGAAAAATAAAACTGTATACCTATCCATGTAACCCAACGCAGTTGTTGCCTGGGCGTTGCTCTACATAATCCTAACAAGATCTTGATCGGTATGTTCTGTAAGGTGCTGAATCTCTTTTTATCATCTCTTAATTACAACCTTGTCATCGGCAGTCCATTTCTCAGGTACAAAAGATATCCATCCCAATGGTAACAATGCAGCCAAACTTTGCAGCAAAATACCCAAAGGCAAGCTTGAGTAGTCAAGAGAAGACACTCCAATTAGAGTAGACAATCCGACTCCAAATATCCCACTTAGTATTGCTGAGAAGACAAGTCCAGATGTGAAGAAGGCGAAAAGGGAACCTTCACATCCAGGCGGGCAGAGACTTGACAGCAAAACCGAGAATGGCAGAACCTTGAACTGCGCAATTGCTTCAGCTAGAGCTGAGAAACAAAGAACATGGATCTCATTCGGTATCCCAAACATAAGGTTTATCTGCTTCACAAGGACCAAATCTGACAGAACCCCTAAAGCATACATTATCTGAACTCCAGTGATAAGGCGCCTCAATGGGATTCTTTTAAGATACCGATTGTAGAGGACAGTTAGAGAAAGGACCATGAGCTGTCCCACGACTTTCGATAGGCCAATAACCGATGGATCAAGCTTCAGATATTGTGTTTGAAAGCAGAACATGGTTCCAGAAAGGATAGGCACAACGGCAAAGGATGTCATAATCCATGTAAGAGGTTGGAAGATTCTGTCGTCACTGATTGCCATCATCAAGTTTGAGAATTGCTTGCGAAGATTGGATGTCAAAGAGCTTTTGACAAGACGACTTCTAGAGTTTTCTTGAGAGCTTGGCAGTGTCTCTTTTGTACTTAGAGACAGTGCTAGTTGGAATCCAAGGAGGACTGAGAATGCCGTGAACATGATCTTTGGTTCCTGTGTTCTGAGAAGAACGTAACCACCAGACAGGTTGCCCAGTAGGGATCCTGCAGCCAGGGCTATGAACGCATATGATTGTAGTACACCGGCCTTCTGTGTTCTGCTGAACTCCGTGACAATAGCATCACTCACAACTTCTGTGACAGATGCTCCTAAATTTCCAATGAGAATGCATGCCATTTGAGTTGGAAATGTATCGCCTGTAACTGGAATGATCGCTAGTGCTCCCCAAGCAATAAGCTGCAGTAATGCTGAAAGCAATCACCATTAGTTCAAGTGATCGGAAACAACATATTGCTTTGACATTCATTCAGTTACTGAAACAAACTGCAGGATCAAGTCAAGCATCATAAAATAATTCTCTAAATGTAATTTGTATGATAATTTCTATAGAATGACTACTTCTGCGCACAATTTATTGTTCGAGAATTCATAAAGCAGTTTTCTCCCACTCATTAGTTTTTTGGAGGTAAAATAAGTCATGTGTTACCAGATCTCACAGAAATTAACCAGTCATCAGGACTACAATGAACCACAAAGAAAAAGAACGGAATCAAAGGAAACGGCTAGAAAGTATAACACCTCGCTAGGACTGCCATCTTTTGTGTTATAATAGATGCATCTAAAAGGCCTGTTGCTATCATAGTATGGAAACGACGATATGTTGATTTGCTAACGCCAAATTAGTTGGGCAACATTGATGGGATAGCCAAGGTAAATCTAAGATATGTAGCTTTCAGTGATAAGTGGTGGTCCTGAAGATACAGTCCCTCCTGCATATTCTCATAGGCACCACAGAACAAGGGCACACTGACAACAAACACTTACCAAAGCTCAGATTGTGCGAGTTGCGAGTAAATCACACGTCATGGCAACAAGCACCAAAGAGTAAAGGGAATCAGTGGGGATTAACCAACTTCACAAGGCTTGAAATGTGTGACTAGCAAAAGACGCGGAGCACGCTTCAGGCAGGAAAGAGTACCGCTCCATCCGCCAGATGCACATGACACTTTCCAAAACGCATCGTTTTCCAGAATAGGTGTAACAGCACGTAAAGGTGCTAGGCTTGATGCTGTTGCCGATCGAACAAGGAAGCCATGTTTATGTGCAAAATACTGCTGCAGCTTGCAACTGCCTTTGGTTGTTATCTGAAAATCTGCTCGCTACAGCAACACCCACATTCCAATCAGAAATCTGTTGCAATTGTCTAGCTACAATGTCCTGGGCGTCCCTAACCGCGGAAAGAGACGTGAAATGATTGTCGCTCTCAATGTGTTCATCGGTGGCCCAAATTTTTTGTACTAGCTGATTGTATAGAATATTCATTATTTTCTGAGAATACACTGGAGGAAGCTAGATTATGACGTCAAGTGGACATCCTAGGAAAGCAGAGACATCACTCCGCAACATCAACATTTTTTCCAGCATCCAAGATTTCCCTCGTCAATTCCAATTCAATTAGAACAACTCAGAATTGAACACAGGTTCGCATAGCAGATTTCAGAAGAATCGGTAGGCCCGCCAAAAAAAAAAAAGAACAGTACTAATGAAAGAAAAACCGGATCGAAACGAGATGAAGGAATGGCGGAACGGGGAAGGCGGAAAGCGGCGCATACCTCCGATGCTGATGTAGGGGAGGCGGTGCGCGCGTCCGATGTAGACGGCGTCGGAGAGGACCCCGAAGAGCGGCTTGGCGACGAGCGGTAGGTTTCCGGCGTTCTGCACGAGCTGCAGCGCGGCGGGGCTGAGCCCCAGGCCGCGGGTGAGGTGGAAGTTGAGCGCCAGCCACGGGAAGCAGCGGAACCCCTGCACCCAGTACCCGACCCCGCACACCCACCACACCCGCCGCATCTCGCGCAGCGAACCCCGCCGCTCCGCCGTCGTCCTCGACGCGGGCGCCGCCACCGGCTCCGGCGCGGGCGCGGCCACCGGCGCGGTGGGAGCGGGCACCTTCAGGGCCGGCGGCGCGGCGGCCGAGGAGGAGTCCTGGAACTTGGGCAGCCGCTGCCGCATCCGCGCCCGCCTCTCCTCCGGCGTCCGTGGCATGCCGAGGCACATCGTGGTCGCGCGGCGCGCGTTCTTGGCGGTGGCGGCTGGCGCGAGCAGCCGGAGGTGAAGGTGCGGTGGCGGCGCGCATGGCGAGAGGCAGAGCATTCTTCCGGTGGCTGCAGGGAATGCAGGGGAAGGCGAGGAGCGCGGAGGCGCGCGGGGATGAGGTTAAGGTGGAGGGAGGGAGGAGGGAGAGAGGCGGGAGAAGCGGAGAGCGTTCTGGAAGGGGAAGAAGAAGACGAGACGAGAGAGGCCGCGCCCTGCGCGCTCCGGGCAAGAACGGGGAGCTTCTTGTGTGTGCTCCGAATTTTAGGTGGAATTTCAGGAACATTCTTCCATTCACCTCCTGTTAATAGTCGTTGGCGTGTGGAGGAAAAAACGTACCACTCCAACTGTTTTTTTTTTTTTTATTTACACTCCAACTGTTTAGTCTTGAGTAAGAATACTGCAAAACTCTTCGCAATCCAAAATTGTAATATGAGTTGTATATGCAATTGTTCCACTCATCGTTCCAGGATATGCTGGTAGATTACTACCAGGATTTGCGATACCGGAAAAACAAGGAAAACCTATTTGGTCCAGTTAGTACGGTTTTCGCTCAAAACCGACACTATGACAGTAACAAAATCGAGCGAGTGTGCTTTTCATCGTTCTGTCTCCAGTAACGAACGATAACAACCTATGGTTCAATTTCTCTGAAGAATTCAGGCCTGTCAAAATTTACCAGTCTCTCAAGCTTCCTCCGTTCGTAGCCGCTAGTTGAAATTTGAACGCATCCGTCATTATAGGAGTACTACACTACCCTACTGGTAATAGCAGACTGACGTACGAGAGCCAAGGCAACGGATCCTTTTCAGATGTGCGTTGGGGAAGGGAAGACGGGACGTGTGAGGTTTCTTTCCGTTTCCTCGGTCCGTCGATATGCCTTTCTTGCGCCAGGGACGAACGGCTCCCTCCAATCGCTCAACGCAGACGTAGACGGCAGATCTGGGCGGGCGGGACACGCGTTGCGCGCCGCGAGAAGGAACCGGGCCTTTGTCCGCTACTGCAGCTACGGCGCTGGTCCGTGCCATGTGTCGGAGCGACATGACCTGGGTCCAGGGCTCTTGGCCACGAGCCAACAGAGGAATAAGAACTCATTTCGAGTATATTTCACGGTCCAGAGTATACGTACCTAATAGTATTCCAAACTACAGAAGGCACAGCGTCTAGAAAACAGTTTCTTGGAAAGACTTTAAGCCCTTTCCTGACATTGTTCACAGTGGCGAGTCTAGGGTCCAGGATGGGGGTGGGCCGGTTTCTATTTGGGCCCGTGCGGGTGGGCCGCAAAAGGAAAAAAACTAAGGAGAAAAGGAAAAAAACGTTGCTACAGTGCTAGAAAAGTTTACTGGGCTGGATCTGGGGGTGGGCCGCCGGCTAGAATCGCCCCTAATTGTTTATGCTCATTTACTGCATCACCCTATTTATCTAATATAGTCATATATGTTCATTTACTTCTCGTTCGGTTTATATAATGCCACATGAAGTTAAATGATTCCTTTCCCAGAATAAATTGGAGCCGATGATGCCACATATTTTAGCTTCGTCAGCTCCTGAAAACATTTTGTACAAAATGTTGACCGTGGAACCTTTAATTCACTATGAATGGACTCTAAGTTAAGTACAGGGCAAGGAGATGTGAATGCCAGTGAAGTGGCTGTAGACTGCTTTGGAATGGAAAGGATGAAAGTAGCTGTTATTTAATAAAACTCCATGTTATTAGCGTGAATCCCGAAGTATCAATTTTAAAAAGTTTAATTTTGCAAGAAAATTTTCTTTTACGTTTTGAATAGAGATGTATAATGTGTAACTGTAACCTGTAACCGTAATCAACTCCAATCAAACAGCCCCGAAAATTGCAAGAGTTCTTCGTATACCGGTCATATATTACAATCTTCAATTCTACATTTACTGATCTACAGCTGGGTACAAAAAAAAATCTGTATAATTTATTAAACATAATTATTATATCCACCTAAATTTATACTAATTGGTTGAAGTATTTGCATGCACACATGATTTGAGGCATTCGATAATTTCAAAGAGGTATTTTCAATCCCATTTGAATGCACGAGTTGAGGGACTAGTTATAACAAACCAACGAGTAGCTAGACACGATTCATTTACTAATCACTCACTGTTTCACTACAATCAGGCAGCCGATGTTTCAATTGTGGTGGAACAACACCACATCATATTCGTAACTGAAGGTTGGCTGATATTTCAAGAAACCTACTATTCAAGATAAATGATATTTATGGAAACAGGAGGTTGGTATATTTTTATAGGATAGACCAACAACTTGATCTATCCTACAAGTTTTCAGTTATCACATAAGAGCGTAGTTACCCTGAGATGTTGGTAAACATTCTACTGAACGGCAGCTTTGATTAGCGATCATGCTTGAATTGCCACGAAAGCTTTGATTAGCGATTATGCTTGGTCAGTCTCGCAGCATGTTGCTTTATTTATTTCTACCAAAGCTATATGTTATCATCAATAGTTAGCAGCTTTGGTTTTTGTTGGTCATCAATGGATCGTTCTATGATTGTTTGTACTCTTCTTCTTCTTAATGATATGCTTAGGCACGTTGCAGAAATGGCATATGTTTGTATGCGTAGCCTTTTATGTTAAGGATTAAATGTGTTTGCAATAAATTTGCGAATGTATTTGAGGTAAAATAAATTATATTTACAAACTAATTTAAAAACATAGAATGTTATGTACACCCATTCTTATAGTCCAATTCGTCGACTACTTATAGAGCAATACATCAATGCCCCGTTCTGGAGCTTTGCTTCCATAAAGGTTAAGGCTACACGCTGAGCTTGAAGACCAACCGACAAAATGTAGATACACTAGTCTTTACTACATAAAAAGGCTGAGGGAATCCTGAAAGTTGACTAGAGGGGGGGTGAATAGGCAACTTGATTGATTTTCCCTGAAAGGTACTTAGCAGCGGAAATTAAAACTTGTCGGAACTTCCGTCACTTGTCGGAACTTCCGTCACTGGCGGAACTTCCGACACCTGGCGGAACTTCCGATACAGGGAGGTTTAAATCGAATTAAACGACAAACTTAGGGATAGATCTAATGATTCCAAACCAAAGGATAGCTAAACAATATAGTAAGGAAGTAGATCACCAAAGGGTTTAAGCTACAACTGATGCAACAAGTAGATCTAGCAAGTTTTGTATAAAAGACAAGTATGAACAACTAAGAACAAGCAAGAACAAGTAAGAACACAAGACACAAGAATTTGTTCACCGAAGTTCGGACCCCTCACGAATGAGGTTCCTACGTCTCCGTTGAGGAGCTCACAGAGAACCGGGTCTCTTTCAACCCTAATCCTCACCAAGCAACCACGAAGGTCAAACTTGGATTTCTTCTTCCTTTGATTCGTTTCCTTTCGGAGGTGAATCCAACCTTCACAAACTTCCCACAGCTTTCCACAAACTTGGAAGCTCTAGGGCGACGCCTAGTCGATCTAGGGGATGACTCCCCAAGAGTAAAAAGTGTTGGAGATGCTAAGCAATGTTTCAATGTGCTCAAGGTTGGGGATGATGCTCACTAGCTTGAATTTGATGTTTCTCACTCTCTCTTGGACTTGAATCTCAATGGGATTTGGAGAGGGAGAGCTTTGATGCTAGAGGATGTGTGTGTGTGTTTGAATGGCACCAACAGCCTCTCTCACGGAATGGAGAGGGGTATATATAGTAGGGGATCCAAAAAGAGCCGTTGGATGACTTGTCAGTGAAGTGGCGGAACATCCGACAGTTGTCGGAACTTCCGCCACAAACTCTCTGGAGATTTGGTCACTTAGTGGCGAAAGTTCCGTCAGGTGTCGGAACTTCCGCCAGAAACTATCTGGACTCAAAAATCACTCAGTGTCGGATGTTCCGACAGTTGTCGGAACTTCCGTGAAACTTGGTTCTTTTTGGTTTTGAACTGAATTTTTGTGTTTCACTCCTCTAGATTTTGGTTTGTAGCTAGGTTGTAGGTACTTGAGCACTAGAAACATTGTATGTAAGAATCATTCCACCCCTCTTGATAGTTCGGCATACCTAGACTAATTTTAGAGATTTTAATCAAGCACACTTGAGCCTAGCGAAGTACTAATCTTGCTTCTTTTCTTTCCTTTCAGTTTGAGGGGTTAAACTATCTTACAAGAGTACTTCTTCTTCACAAATTTCCTGTCCATATACTTCAACAGAAAACATTAGTCCTTTAATCTTTTGTCATTAATCATCAAAACCCACAAGGGAGGCCTAGATGCACTTTCAATCTCCCCCTTTTTGGTGATTGATGACAACATGATTAAAACTTACAAATGAGTAAGTAAATACAACAAGATATAGACTGAGCTCCCCCTAAAGATATGCATACTTTTTCAAGAAAGAACAAAAAAACTTGGAAGAGCTCCTCCTATATCTTTAGCAATGTGGGGTGCCTAAACAAGTGAAACAATGAGTAACATAACAAAAAGTGAGTGTGATCAATAAGTGAGCATAAAAGCAACATCATAGATAAATCACACCAACACAAGAGCATCGAGAACAAATATCACTTAGTCTTAAACAAGCACCACACGACATAAAACATAGTCTTATTACAATAAAGGTTTTGCAAAAGAAGTTCACACATAACACAAGGTTTCCACAAGTTCAACAACTAAGATAAAAAAAGAAAGTCTTCAATCACACTCCTCCTAAATTCTCTCCCCCTTTGGCATCAAGGCACCAAAAAGGAACGGAAAGAAGGAGAAAATAGAAAGAGTGTGAATCACTCGGAGTCTTCATTTGGAGTAGCTTCGGAGTCTTCACCTTCAGGCTCATCTTCATGTATTTCACCCTCATGTGGAGCATAAGCATGGGAAGAACTAGCCTCAGCTGCAGCATAGTATGCCCTGTGAGCTTCTTCATATTCTGCCATAGGATTGACATACACGGGCGGTGCATCATCAACATCAGAACTGTCAGAGGAGCAAGCTACACCCTGAGCACGGCAGAGAGACTTAGTGTGACGAGTGTTCTTCTGAATCCTTTTCTTATTGTCATGGATCTCAACCGTATTTGCACGACACACATTAAATATCCCCTTGAAGAAAGAAAGAATGGTGTCGGATACAGTTTCTGGCTTGGGTGGACGGTTGGGTTGTGCTGAAAAAGAGGGACCAGCTGCTGCAGATGATGATTGATCAAGTGTAAGTTCCTTTGGTTTCTTGCAGGGCTTGACTTGAAGTGGCCTATGCTTGCATTCTTTCTCAAATACCATGCCAGTCACTTTCTCAATCATGTACATAATATATGGAGCATAGGGAAAACTCCTCACATCCATGGATGCCTTCCAAATCTCATCAAGTATCATGCCCATCACACAAAAGTCATCGGCATCTGCAGTCATATAGTAGAGAATGGTTCTTGACAGTCCAAAGAGTGAAGTGTGATCACCTTCTTTAGGCACAAGAGTTTTTCTCATCATCCGGTTAAGAACAAAGAAGAAAGGTTTGAGACCAAAGGTGGTTCCTGGATTTGCATTTCTTCCATAGTACATAGATTTTAGGTCATCACCTTCTATGGAAAGCTCATTGGTGATATCAGTCCTTTTAGCATCCTCTCTTCCAAACTTGAAGAGAGCGGCAAAGTCCTTAGGGGTGATAGAGAAGTGCTGCCCTTGAGTCATCCAATGAATACGTCCATTCTTCTCAGGTGAGATCCAAAGAGTAGAGTAAAACTGACAAATCACTTCTTCATTCCAATCATAGGTGAACTTCATCAAGTCATACACATGCTTTGCCTTACATGCAGCAATAATCTCATTGAACACTGAATTGTTCTTCTCCTCCATGTACTTCCAATCAATATATTGCATCTCGGAGACAATGTTCTTGTTGGGGTGTCTGATCACAAAAGACACATAGTAGTCCTGCTGAAACCAAGTATGAAAGCGTTCATCAGTTGTTGACCTTTCACCCACTTCTCTTGGATCACGAAGTCTGCCTTCTCTGAGATTCTGAGGATACTTCTTGTAATCTGCCCCATGATGATATGGATCATCTTCAGGAGCATGAATCCTGACCCTGATGAGTTCTCCCTGCTCATTGCCTGCTTCTTGGTCCATTTCAGCATCTTGAGAAGTGCCCACATTTTTGTTCTTGTAAACACGAGGTGCTCTTGATGTGGGCATGGTGGTTCCACGCGGTACATTCATTGTTCTAGCTGAGTCTCCAATGCGGATGCCTGAGCGACCTGCAGTCTGCTTGCGCACCGCAGGACGCTTCCTTGGAATGTTCTCACCATCACTACCACTCCCAGAATCTGAAGCTTCAACATAGCTTTGGCCTTTGCGATTGGCTGCTCTCTTCTGCCTCTGCCTCTCTGACATCTTTTACCCTTTCAACAACAGACATTGAACAAGATAAGCAACAAGATCAATGTGTAGAGTGAATGCCAATTGAAAAAGATTGCTCAGCACTGCACAGCAGTGGATGTTCCGACAACTGTCGGAAGTTCCGATGTCTCACGGAACTTCCGAGACCTGGCGGAACATCCGACACCTTGCAGTTCGGAGCAAAATTGCTCAATGTGCATACATCCACCACGGGAAACAAGAGATCTTCTAGGATATCAAAGACTAGTTACTAGAGAACTAATCTATCCAAAAAGATTCAACGGAAACCTCTTGTCTAAGGAGATCGGGCAAATTGCTCAAAAATACCTTTTTCAAGGGATTGAAGAACACGAAGTTGAATCCAACGATTCCCACGAAAGTTCCGACGCTTGGTGAAGCCATTGCACCGATCCTCCGCGAAAATCCATGGTGAAAACCCAAAATCGCCTTGGGAGCGCTAGGGTTTGGAGAGGAGATGAGAGAGGATGAAAAGATAAGAATGAAGGGGTAACTTCTCTTCACCCGGGGTTAAAACCCGCAGGCTGGCGGAAGTTCCGACAGGCGTCGGATGTTCCGTCAACTGACGGATGTTCCTACGTCTGGCGGAAGTTCCGCTAGAAAGTTTCTGGAACTTCTAAAGAGAGGAAACGAAACAGCGACGGATGTTCCGACGGATGTCGGATGTTCCGCCAGAGACAAGAATAGATGTTGAACTTAGAGGATTGTTTTCACTTGTGGATAGCCATCAAACAATCAAGGTGAACTATATCCACTTGTGTGACAAGATGATCAAAAGATCAAGAAGCAAATCCCTTTAAAAACAAAAACACACACAAGTTTTGAAGAAAATTAGCTTTAAAGCAACTATCCTATACCACAAAGATGTCCAACAAGTCAATCCACATTACTAGAATCTATGATATTCAGCTCACTCCTAAGTTCACAAAAGCGTTTCTCATCTAGTGGCTTGGTAAAAATATCGGCCAGCTGTTTGTCGGTTCTCACATACCCAATCTCGATATCTCCTTTGATAGTATGATCTCTCAAGAAGTGGTACCGGATGTCTATGTGCTTAGTTCTATTGTGATCAACGGGATTATTTGCTATGGCTATGGCACTCTCATTGTCACATAGGAGAGGAACTTTGCTCATAATGTATCCAAAGTCCATAAGAGTTTGTCGCATCCAAAGTAATTGTGCACAACAACTACCGGCTGCAACATACTCCGCTTCGGCGGTGGAAAGGGCAACGGAATTTTGTTTCTTGGATGACCATGACACTAGGGACCTACCCAAGAATTGGCAAGTCCCGGATGTACTCTTCCTATCCACCTTACATCCGGCGTAGTCGGCATCGGAATAGCCAACTAACTTGAACTTGGAGCCCTTTGGATACCAAAGCCCTAGGTTAGGTGTGTGAACCAAATATCGCAAGATTCTTTTAACGGCCACCATGTGGCTCTCCTTAGGAGCGGATTGAAATCTTGCACACAAGCACACGCTAAGCATAATATCGGGCCTAGATGCACAAAGATAAAGTAATGAACCAATCATAGAACGATATACCTTTTGATCCACGGGCACGCCTTTTGGATCAAGATCAAGATGTCCACTAGTTTGCATTGGGGTCTTGATGGGTTTGGCTTTGTCCATGTCAAACTTCTTGAGCATATCTTCAGTGTACTTGGCTTGACATATGAACGTGCCTTATTGGAGTTGCTTGACTTGAAAACCTAGAAAGAACTTCAACTCCCCCATCATGGACATCTCAAACTTCTTGATCATGATCTTACTAAAAACTTCACAAAATTCTTGGTTAGTAGAGCCAAATATAATGTCATCGACATATACTTGGCACACAAAGATATCATTATCAATTTGCTTTGTAAAGAGCGTAGGATCAACTTTGCCAACAACAAATTGATTTTCAACAAGATATCCCTTAAGGCATTCATACCATGCTCTAGGTGCTTGTTTTAGCCCATAGAGCGCCTTATGGAGTTTGTAAACATGGTTAGGATACTTTGGGTCTTGAAACCCCGGTGGTTGCTCCACATACACTTCCTCACTAATTGGCCCATTGAGGAATGCACTTTTCACGTCCATTTGTTGTAGCTTAAAACCATGGTGAGTAGCAAAGGCAAGTAATATACGAATTGACTCAAGCCTAGCTACGGGAGCAAAAGTTTCACCAAAATCCAAACCTTGCACTTGTGAATACCCTTGTGCAACAAGTCTTGCTTTGTTTCTTGTCACAACACCATGCTCATCTTGTTTATTGTGAAACACCCATTTGGTGCCCACAACATTTTGCTTTGGTCTCTCCACCAACTTCCATACTTTGTTTCTCTCAAATTGGTTCAACTCCTCTTGCATGGCCATCACCTAATCCGGATCCTCGAGTGCATCTTCTACTCTAAGTGGCTCCATAGAAGACACAAAAGAGTAATGTTCACAAAAATTTGCAACTCGAGTTCTAGTAGTTACCCCTTTTTCAATGTCACCGATAATGTTCTCTTTGTACACTTTGACGTACTCTTGGATGTGGCACTCTTTATTCATTCTCTACTCCTTCTTCCTCTTCCTCATCTTGTACATCTACACCACCACTTGAAGCTTGATCTTGGTTGTGATCTTGATCTTGGTCGTCACCTTGATCTTAAGCACTTCCTTGATCTTGCTCTTGTGTGGGCGGTGGAGTTCCTTGGCATGAGGATGAACGTGGAGCTTGATCAACTTGAGGTTCTTGTGGTCGAATATCACCTATGGCCATCCTTCCAATTGCCTCATGTGGAGGTTCTTCATTACCTATCACACTTGGATCAACTTGCTCTACTTGAGAGCCATTAAATTCATCAAATGTCACATCACGCGTGACCTCAACACAACCATTGGTTTTGTTGAAGACTCGGTATGCCAAGACATTTGATCCATATCCAAGCAAGAACTCTTCATCGACCTTAGGAGCAAACTTTGAGGACTTGGGTTTCTTGTTAAGAATAAAGCATTTGCTCCCAAATACGCGAAAGTATGAGACATTAGGAACGTTACCGGTGAGTAGCTCATAGGGTGTCTTTTGCAAGATTCGGTGGAGAACTAACCGGTTTGATGCATGGCATGCGGTGTTCACGGCTTCGGCCCAAAAACGGTCCGAAGTCTTGTACTCATCAAGCATTGTTCTTGCCATCTCAATGAGTGTGCGGTTCTTCCTCTCGGCTACCCCATTTTGTTGTAGAGTGTAGGGTGCCGAGAACTCATGCTTGATGCCTTCTTCATCAAGGAATTCTTCCACTTGAGTGTTCTTGAATTCACTTCCATTGTCACTCCTTATCTTTTTGATCTTGACTTCATGTTCATTTTGAGCTCTTTTCATGAACTTCTTGATTATTCCTTGCACTTCACTTTTATCATGCAAAAAGTATACCCAAGTGAAACAAGAATAATCATCAACAATTACTAAGCCATATTTGTTACCACCAATGCTCAAGTAGGCTATTGGACCAAAAAGATCCATGTGTAGCATTTCCAATGCTCTTGTGGTAGTCATCACATTCTTGGCAGGGTGAGGTGCTCAATGTTGCTTTCCGGCTTGACAAGCACTACAAATTCTATCTTTCTCAAAAGAGACATCGGTTAGCCCATGGATGTGACCGCCCTTTTGGAGATCATTAAGATTTCTCATGCCAACATGGGCTAGCCGGCGATGCCATAGCCAACCCAAGCTAGACTTTGCCAACAAGCATGTATTAAGTTGGGTTTTATCCAAGGAAAAATCCACAAGATAAAGCCCTCCTTGCAACACACCATTAAAGGCAATTGAGTTATCGCTCCTCTTGAAAACGGTCACACCTTCGTTAGTGAAATAGCAATTAAAGCCTTTCTCACAAAGTTGTGAGACCGACATCAAATTAAACTCCAAAGAATCTACCAAGAGAACTTTTGAAACGGAATACTCGGGAGTGAGAGCAATGTTACCCATTCCAAGTACTCCTCCTTTACCATCATCACCAAATGTAATTTCACCCATATCGGTTGTGTTCTTTTCAAGTGATGTAAACATCTCCTTCTCTCCGGTCATATGACTTGTGCATCCACTATCAAGCACCCAACTTGTTCCACCGGAGGAATATGCCTACAAAAACAAATTAAACCTTTGTTTTAGGTACCCAAATAGATTTGGGTCCTTTAGCATTAGTAACAAGCATCTTTGGCACCCACACACATCTTTTAATCATGATGTTGTGTGCACGGGGACCAACATATTTAGCAATAACTTTGCCATAAGCATTTCTAGTAAGCACATAATCGGCATAAAAGGTGTCTTGAGGGGCATGCACTTTCCTCTTGTCTTTTGGTGCTTCACTATTGTTCTTCATAGCACTTGTGGTCTTGACTTGCTCAACCTTGTTCACTTTCTTTGACCCCAATGTCCCTTTGTAGATTTCTTGCTTACCCAAAACATAAGGTCGAACATGGGTATCCTTGATGATTGTTGGTATTTCTTAACGTCACAGATAAATCCGCAAGCGTACGGAGAATACCGTTGTAGCACTTCACCCGTGAGTATTCAAGGGTATCGTTATTTATATTATCCCAAGGGAACGGAGTGGAATTATCTACTAGTCTAGCTGGTCCAAGGACACGAAGAAGGATGGTAGGTATGGGTAGAGAGGATTCCTATGGATGAAGTTCTATCTGGAACAAGGAAGAGTAAACACAGTAGGGCTGTCACCACCTACCGGCAAACCCCCCCCCCCCCCCCCCCTACTAGGACACGTGACACTAGGGCTATTAAGTCCCTAGGCCGGTCCTACGTGACAATAAAGCAATTAAGTCCTCGCTGCCAGACTGATTCCAAGCAGTCAATTCCCTAGAACAGAGAGGATTAAGCAAGCAGGGCTGTCACCACCTACCGGCGACTCTCTCCTAGGACACGTGACACTAGGGCTATTAAGTCCCTATGCCAGTCCCAAGGTCACGTGACAACAAGGCAATCAAGTCCTCACTGCCAGACCTATTCTAGTTCACAAGACTAAAGATAAATTCCGCCTCTAAATGCTTACTTGAATAGAACGATGATGATGCAAGCAAGTAAAGGAAGAACTTATACTAGAATAGAAATATGCAATCCAATAGAAGATCGAGAGTACTTACTTGTAATGAAGATGAACGACGAACGAACGATGAACGAACGACGAACGAACGATGAACGATGAACGAACGACGAACGAACGATGAACGAACGAAGAACAATCCACTATAAATAAGTATCCTCCAAGATACAAGATTTGGGCTAAGTCCTCACAAGAGGAGGGCTACCCTTCTCTCCTACCCTACTCTCTCCCTACTCTACTAGTGTACAAGGGGCTCTAGGCCCTTGGGAGTGGAATGAGGCTCTCCTTCTTGTCTGTCCTTGAGGGGAGGGGGTACCCCTCTATTTATAGTCTTGAGTAGGTCGGTTTGGGGGCCTCCACCGCCTCAATGCACCGCCTCAACGCATTAAATGCAGGCAGAACCGACATCAGGAAGGCGGTGGCGACCAACCAGAGAAAGATGGGCCAGATTGGCCACTGTAGCAGGTCGGCCGACCTCACTGTAGCAGGTCGGTCGACCCCCCCTTGGCCCATTTGGCCTTGGGCTTTGGCCGAGGGGTCCTCCTTGATGTCTTGTTCAATGATCTTCGTGCATTGGCCCAAGTTGGTTGTGTTTTGTATGACTTTTGATCCATATCTTGTTGGGCTGCCTGTGCTGATTTTCTCGGAGTGATGTGTTGTGGCCTTCTTGATGTGAATTCCCTCCTTTTGATATGAAATGTACCTGCACTCACAAATTCACCAACACTCGTGGAAATCGTTAGTAATACACTCCTACCACTATGTTTGGTGTTTATTTTATTTCTTTTATGCAGGTACTTGACGGTCAAAAGTGGTACTTAAGGACCATCAACAATGATGAAGCTTGAGTCTTTCTCATCACAAAGCTCGCCACCATAAACGGTGAAAGGTTGGAGCCTATCAAAGCCATCTCTTGCCATCTTCAACCTCTTTTCTTTTTCACCTTCACCTTCACCTATCATGCCTCTATTGATAATGACATTCATCCTCTTGATTTGCCCTTTCAAAAGCTTCACCTCTTTCTCATGGTTAGCAACAACATTGATATCACATTTATAACATTTTGCACAACTTTTACTCGTGGAGGGATCGATTGCTAAAATGGCATCTTTTGTAGGTTTTGAGGTGCTAGACCAAAGAGCATCAAATTGCACTTCAAGATTCTTATGGGCCTTGACTAGCCCACTATGTTTTTCTTGAAGAGCAACATTTGAGCTCCCAAGACTTTTGAAAGTCTCCTTGCTTTTCGCAAGTTCTTGGCCCAACTTTTCCCTCTTTTCCTTTTCACATGCCATGAGCTTGTTGACTTCAAGGTTTCTCTCCTTTTCAAGGATGAGCAATGCTTCTTGTTTCTCAAGTAACTCATCTCTAGCAATCAATTCCTTCATAAGTCTCTTAAACTTGGTGATTGCATTTTTATCAAAACCTTTAAGCAAGCTTTCACAATTACTATCATCATCATCATCACTATCATCACTAGCATCATCATCATCATCATCACTATCTTCAAGTGTAGAGGGAGAGACAACTTGAGTAGTTACCTTCCGGCCCATGGCCATGAGGCAAACACCACGTGGTTTGTTGTCAACTTCATCATTGGTGAGGGTAGGTTCATCATTGTAGGTGGGAAATAGCTTCTTGCTTGATTATGTTGTCTTATTGATAGCAATGGTGGCAATGCCTCCCTTGCCGGAGGCTTCTTCATGTGAGGCTTCCTCCGCTACATGAGCATAACCGGTGTACTTCTTCTTGTATTGCTTCTTGTCCGCTTGATGACCTTTCTCTTTTCTTTCATCTTCTTCCTTGACGGGACAATTCGCAATGAAATGTCCGTCCTTCTTGCAATAGTAGCAAATTTGCTTTGAGCTTGATCTCTTGTCCTTTGAGCCACATTCTTTCTTCATGAACTTCTTGAACCTCTTCACAAAGAGAGCTAGCTCTTCATCATCGGAGCTCTCTTCTTCTTCATCTTCACTTGAGCTTTCTTGGACCGGTTCCTTGCTCTTCTTCTTGCTTGCCTTGAATGCAACTTCTTTGTTCTTGGAGTTGGAAACGGCCGTTGCTATTTGCTTGACATATTTGGCTTCCTCCTCCATGATCTCATGATTTATGATCATCCCAAGTACTTCATCCGGAGACATCCTCTTGTAGTTTCTCATTTGCCGGATCATGGTCACAAGAGTGATGTTCCTTGGTGAGAATGCTCTAGTTAACAACTTCACCACCTCATGCTTCCCATACTTGGTGCATCCAAGTGCCTTAAGCTTGTTGATCTTGACCTTGAGCCGGTTGTACATTTGTTGAGGTGTCTCATCATCCTCCATCACAAACCTACCAAGCTCTCCTTCCAAGATTTCAATCTTGGCTTGCTTCACGGAGTCTACTCCTTCATGAGCTATACGAAGAGTGTCCCAAATCTCCTTTGCACTTGTCATACCACCAACTCTTTCATACTCTTCATTGCTCAATGAGGTGAGGATCACGGCTGCCGCTTGTGCATTTCGATGCCAATCTTGTTCTTCCTCTTGTGTGAGTTCATCATAGTCTTTGTGTCTTTTCAAACCTACACACACAACTTTCCAAATACTTGGATGAAGAGAGATTAGATGCAACATCATATTGTGCCTCCACTTGGTATAGTACGTCCCATCAAAATGAGGCGTCCTACCCATTTGCACAGCTGTAAAGTTAGTGTGAGAACTCAATCTTTCATAACTGAACGGCATAGCATGTAAGTTTTCACTTCTCTTGCTTCTTCTAGAAGCATGTGACCTTCCACCTTCGGAGTGTGCAACAACGTTTTCTTCTTCTTCTTCTTCGGACACGCTTGTGTACGCATCCTCCACCATCACATCTTCATCTTCATCTTGGTAGTCGATCAACCGGGGTTCCTTTGACTTCTTCACGGACTTGTCCTTCTTCTTCCTCAAAGTCGTGGGATCACCAAGAGTTGCCTCCATCTTTCCTCCAAGCGGTTAAGCTTCAAATGGAGTACCTCACTCTGGTACCAATTGAAAGTTGACTAGAGGGGGGGTGAATAGGCAACTTGATTGATTTTCCCTGTAAGGTACTTAGCAGCGGAAATTAAAACTTGTCGGAACTTCCGTCACTTGTCGGAACTTCCGTCACTGGCGGAACTTCCGATACAGGGAGGTTTAAATCGAATTAAACGACAAACTTAGGGATAGATCTAATAATTCCAAACCAAAGGATAGCTGAACAATATAGTAAGGAAGTAGATCACCAAAGGGTTTAAGCTACAACTGATGCAACAAGTAGATCTAGCAAGTTTTGTATAAAAGACAAGTATCAACAACTAAGAACAAGCAAGAACAAGTAAGAACACAAACACAAGAATTTGTTCACCGAAGTTCGGACCCCTCACGAATGAGGTTCCTACGTCTCCGTTGAGGAGCTCACAGAGAGCCGGGTCTCTTTCAACCCTAATCCTCACCAAGCAACCACGAAGGTCAAACTTGGATTTCTTCTTCCTTTGATTCGTTTCCTTTCGGAGGTGAATCCAACCTTCACAAACTTCCCACAGCTTTCCACAAACTTGGAAGCTCTAGGGCGACGCCTAGCCGATCTAGGGGATGACTCCCCAAGAGTAAAAACTATTGGAGATGCTAAGCAATGTTTCAATGTGCTCAAGGTTGGGGATGATGCTCACTAGCTTGAATTTGATGTTTCTCACTCTCTCTTGGACTTGAATCTCAATGGGATTTGGAGAGGGAGAGCTTTGATGCTAGAGGATGTGTGTGTGTGTTTGAATGGCACCAACAGCCTCTCTCACGGAATGGAGAGGGGTATATATAGTAGGGGATCCAAAAAGAGCCGTTGGATGACTTGTCAGTGAAGTGGCGGAACATCCGACAGTTGTCGGAACTTCCGCCACAAACTCTCTGGAGATTTGGTCGCTTAGTGGCGAAAGTTCCGTCAGGTGTCGGAACTTCCGCCAGAAACTATCTGGACTCAAAAATCACTCAGTGTCGGATGTTCCGACAGTTGTCGGAACTTCCGTGAAACTTGGTTCTTTTTGGTTTTGAACTGAATTTTTGTGGTTCACTCCTCTAGATTTTGGTTTGTAGCTAGGTTGTAGGTACTTGAGCACTAGAAACATTGTATGTAAGAATCATTCTACCCCTCTTGATAGTTCGGCATACCTAGACTAATTTTAGAGATTTTAATCAAGCACACTTGAGCCTAGCGAAGTACTAATCTTGCTTCTTTTCTTTCCTTTCAGTTTGAGGGGTTAAACTATCTTACAAGAGTACTTCTTCTTCACAAATTTCCTGTCCATATACTTCAACAGAAAACATTAGTCCTTTAATCTTTTGTCATTAATCATCAAAACCCACAAGGGAGGCCTAGATGCACTTTCAAATCCGATTCGAGTTCTACCAGAATTGAAGAGTTCAACTCGAGTCCGGATTTTCTTAGAGTTTTCGAGATTTTTTGACTAGGAAACGAAGGAAAGGCTGTTTCGAATCCGTTTTGATCATCCAATGACCTTGCTGAGCTTTATAATCTATGGTACATGAGCTCCAATCTCAGGTAATGGTGTCTTGTGTCTGGACGAAGGTGGAAGACGACCGGCTGAGATGATGAAAAAGAGTAGATTTCGAGTATATGCCTATATGGGCCATGTTGGGCCAACAACGGATAGAGAATGGGCCGGTGGGTGAGCCAGCAATGACGTTTTCGTCGGCGCCGCGTGCTCTTGCCCCACGTCCTTGCCGGCTACGACGACGCAAGGCGCATGACCCTAGCGAAACTGCTCGACGACAGACACGATCTAGTCGTCAATGACAACATCTTCGCGAGCCCTTTCATCGCAGACGCGGACGATATTCTCGGCGAAAAACCCCTTCGTCATCCGCCCGTTCTCCGCTGTTTTCCTAGTTGGTGCGATTGCACGCATGCGCCTGCCTCTGCCTGCACAAGATTCTAATTCCAATCGACTTGCACTATTTGATTACGTACTTATTGGAAAATGGGTTTAGAAATGCAAGAAACATGCAGGCAGCCACAACTGTATGTAGGTTCAAGATATAGTGCAAAACAAGAGGTTTGTATGCATCTTATGTTTTGTTTAACTTATGGAAATTTAATTAATTGTTCAACTATGGTTATGATTAGTAAAGCATTAAACTAACAACCAATGTTTTGGTCTTTTTCTTATGATTAACATGTCCGTTCCAAATTGGATCAATTCCTTTATTAACTCAAACCCTTTTATGGGGCTTCACCTAATTATTGATCTTTGGTTATTATTTTTTGAAAAAAAAGTAATGTGTATTAATATTTCATCCTCTGGTTATGAATAGTCACTATGTAAGAAAGGCTATTTGGAGACGCGGGTTAAACCTATTCGCAGACGAAATTTTTTTTCGTCTCCTAATTCGCGTCTGCGAAGAGGGATAATCGCAGACGCGCATTTCCGCGTCTCCAAATAACCAATATTAGCAGACGCGTCTTGTTCTCACGCGACTGCAAATTCTACCACATAGCAGACGCGTCAGGACTAATCCGCGTCTGCTAAGGTCGACTATAGCAGACGTGGATTGTTGAAACACGTCTGCTATCTTGGAAGATAGCAGACTCGTCTGGTACAAACGCGTCTGCCATGCTAAATTAAGAAATAAAAAAAATAAAAAGGTTACAGATATACATGCTGCTCATCAGTCAAAATGGCTACAAATCACGACCGACCGACCGAGCTAGCCAGATCACGACCCGCCGGGACCTGACAGCTCCTAGCCAGGGCGCGATAGCGCATCTCAGATCGCAGAGTTTAGCTTCATAGTTGAGAGGAGAAGAGGCGGGTGGGGTGGTACCGGCAGTGACGATGCGGTCGCAGGAGAAGAAGGCGGACGGCGCGGCTGGCGTGGATCTCGCGGAGGGTGCGGACAGCACACGTAGCTGTCGCAGATGTTGAATAGCACCACCGCCTCCACCCGCGCCGAGGCCGGTGAGGAGGACGTCGCGGGAGAGGGGAACAGGAGAGCAGTGGGAGGTCTCCACCATGGCCTCGACAGCGAGCGAGCGAGCCGGAGGAGGAGGACGGCGACGAGGCTTGGGCGGCAGATCTCGGCATCGTGGGTCGTCGAGGATCTCGCCGTCATGGATCTGGTCTCCACCTTGGATCAGCTCGCGGGCAGTCTTCGTGGAGGGGGCGACGCCATGGATTCGGTCTCCACCTTGGATCAGCTCGCGGGCAGCCGTCGTGGAGGGGGCAACGCAACGCAGTTGTCCCGGGCCCGTGTGCTGGTCGATGGCGCCACCAGATCTGGTAGCACGCCAGATCCGAAGGTGGCGCGCCTCGACCGGTGGTGGAGACCAGGAGCCACCAGATTTGGCGCTACGGTTGACGCCGCGGCGAGGGCGGCTCCGCGGGTTGATGCCGCAGGACTTCCCTGGCCGTGGATGCGCGGCGGAGCGAGGGGCGGTGCGGGGACGATGGAGTGCGACGATGCGGGTGGAGTCGCTGCCAGCGCCGGCTGCCGGCCGCTCCATGGCCGCCACGCCTGCGCTACGAGAACGCCGCTGCCCGCTAGCCATGGCCAGCCTTGCCGACGCAGCCGGATCTGAGTGGAGAGGAGAAGAGAGAGGACGGGGGATGGGAGTGGAGAGGAGAAAGGAGCGAATGGATAAGTCGAGAAGGGGTGGGGTGGGGGTCGGGACGAGCGGACGCGAGGCGAACAGGAATAAGCTGGAACGAAACAAAAATTTGGGTCCGGATGTCGCAGTCAGGAGACGCGGGTTGTATACCCGAGTCTGCCAAAATAGGGCCTCTTATGGTAGACGCAGCGCAAATAAAACGCGTCTGCTACTTGTTTCTTTAGGAGACGTGGATTCGGAGAAAAAACACATTGAAGACGTGTCTGGTATAAACGCGTCTACAAATTAAAATCGGAGACGCGTTTTAAAGCCACGTCTGTGAGTTGCAGTGTCTTATTTTAGCCTTTTTTACATAGTGAGTCAATCATAAAATTAACAGCCATATGTTTTGTCTCTCTTTTTTTTTTGAAATTTTTACATGGATATTTCGAAAGAAGCCTTCGCTTAGGTAAGATGGAACAAGATCTAATAGATCACAAAACAAGATCCATAGATCCCGAGTATTAAATTTCTTATCCGACATGACCGTCAAATATTGGAGCACTGTTAGCAGGTCCCTGTACCCTTCAAATATTTACACAATGCGCTGCCTTCAAAAGTTGAGTCAGCGCACCGCGGGGCAGAAGCTCGCCTCCAGGGGCTTGTACCCCTCCGTCTCCGACACGGCATCATGGTGCCCGGCGATGAAGTCTACGCACTTCGCCTTGAGCTGCGAGCAGCTGTGCTGCTCCGCCGCCAAAGCCGGTTTAGCTGCCGCCGTGTCGACGGTGACTCGGTCGGACAGCTTTACCTTTGGCAGAAGATGCTTGTACCCCTCCAGGTCCGGCCCTATAGTGTGTAGTAGTACTTTCGAAGGCCCATTTTGTATACTCGTTCCAGTGACTTCAGTTTTCAGGCTCTCCGCACTCATGTTACTCTATTTCCTTCCTTTAAAAGGAATATTCCGTCCTGGTCATTAAGATTCTTTCCTCTAAACCAATTTGTTCCGCACCCATGTTTCCTCTATATCCTTCCTCTATCCTAACTACCACATATTTTATTCAACTACCATCTCATTTTAACAAACACATTTCTTCATAACATAATTATTTATAATAGTTATTATAAATAAAAAAACCTGTAAGGGTCTTTCTATAAATATCCAAGACACAGAAAAATCTTTTAAAATTACAAAATAATACAAGGGTCAATTTGCAAAAAGAACATAAATATCTCCATCGAAGGCGACGGCGAGATCGGGCTCCTCTTCGTCTTCGTCTTCCTCCTCTCCGCCGCCGCCGTCCTCTGCACCGCGCTCCTCTGCCTCCTGCTCAGTCTCCACTGCCAGGTACTAGTGTCAACGGGAAAATCACCTCGGCACCAACCGGTCCCCGTGCTCAGTCTCCACTCCACCACGCACGCAGCAAGCCGCGAGTTCCCCACAAACCTGCTCTCGCTTGCCCTTGCAAACGTGAACCTCGTCGCGAGCACCGCGTACCGACCAGCGGAAGCAGCCATCGGGAAGCAACGGCGAGCGAGAGAGCGAGACCCAAGGAGCAGCAGATGGCGGCGGTGGAGGGGGAGGTGAGGCGGGACATGTGGGGGCAGCCGTACCGGACGTCCTCCGCCGACTGCGCCGCGGCGCTCGACGCCTACTACGCGGCGACCATGGCGTTCGGCCGGGGCCGGGGCGCCGCCGTGCTCCGCGCCGCGGCGGCCGACCCGGCCTGCGTCCTCGCCGCCACGCTCGCCGCGCACTTCGTCGCGCCGCGGGACCACGCCACGGCCGCCACCTACCTCGCCGCCGCGTCGGACAACCTCGTGAGCTTCCCTTTCCCTCCTCGACTTCACTGACAGCGCAGCTCGATCTCCCCTCCCTCGCACCTCCCGTTCCCGACCTTGAATCTGTGGTGTGCGCTCGTCCGCTTGCAGGGGAAAGCGACGGACTACGAACCCGCCGCGGCCGACGTGGTTGCGCTCGGCGAATCCGTCGGTGGCCTTCGCGACCTCGGCAATGTCGAAGAGGATCGACCCGGTGTTGGGCCGCGGGTGCGACCGCCGCTCCGCCGTGCCGCGCGAGGAGGGGAGGAGGTGGGCCAGTTGCCGTAGCGGGACTCCGCTACATCGCTAAAAATAGCGGAAGCGTAGCGGAGTCCCGGTGCAGCCCAATTTCCGGTACCCGGTTCCTTAGGAACCGGTACCGGAGTCCAGTGCGGGCAGCCTTAGGCTATCCGCACTCATGTTACTCTGTATCCTTCCTCTAAAAGGAATATTCTGTTCCGGTCATCGAGATTTCTTTCTCTATATCAATTTCCTCTGCACCCATCATTTCTCTATATCCATCCTCTATATCAACTACCTAATATTTTATTCAACCATCTTCAACTACCATCAATGAGGTCTATTTGTAATTTTATCTAAATATATCCATGTGATATCTTGTTTCGAAGGATTTATTGAGACGAATTTAATGGTGGAATCGGAATTTGATTTGGGTTTTTGGTTTGTGAGTTAAAAAATTTTTTAGTTCGTTGAACTAGTGGGACCCGCCACTTCTCTCTCTCTCCTGCTCTCCGCCTGCTGCGGTTGGGATAGCGTACGTCCTGGAAGCACGTTAGGAATAGCGGAACCGAGCCCTTCCGTTTTCGTAGCGTAAAGCTTCCAGGAGACCGGTGCAGCCTTTCGTTACGCTAAATGCTCCTCAAGGGAGCTTTGGCGTATCCCGGTGCGGAGAGCCTCAGTCAACCTTGGACACACGTATCATCGGTAATAAGGTTGCTAGTCATGTGATCTTTACTGCCACCCGGGCATGAAGAAAAACGATGAGCCTTCGCCAAAGTCCATGTCGATCGTAGAACGAGGAAAGCAGCAGCAGGCTATCCACTTCGACGTCCGGGCACAGCAAATCTCTGCCCATCGCCACGACGCCACCGGCCCGACCCGATCTGTCTCCACCGCGCCGGAGGAGCTCTCGTAGCCTGCCCCAACCAGCTGCCGCGCGGTGGCGGCCGGCCGGGCACGCCCAGAGCACGATCGAGGTTGCAGGCGTACCCGTCCGTCCGGAACTCGCGCCGGGGCTTGCGCATCCGCGCGCGCGCGTCCAAGCGGAGCATGCATGGTGACCAGGCCTCTTCCACCACACAGGTGCGCCGCCCGCCACGCACTGGGAGCATGCTGTACTGCGGATACGGCCATGCCGATCGATCCAGGTCCGGCCGCGCGTCTCATCGGTGTAGACGAAGTGGAGTGGAGCAGGACAATTCGATCGAAGGCCGCCGCGTCCATGTCCTCGACTCGACCTCGACGAGCCGGGCGGCCTAGCTCCTCCTTCATGCCCCCGAACAGCTCGGCCGGCCATGAACACCGTACCGGCGACAGCGACGTGAGCACGTCCCCTTCCGCTGGAGCTCCCCGAGGTGCCGGTCCGGTGCATGCAGTTCGGGGGACGGCACGGCGGCTTCCGGCCGGCAGCGCTCGTCCACCTCCTCCGCACGATGCCTGAACTTCCGGTGCACACGGTGTTGATCGACGCACTGCACGGTGTACATGAAGCACCTCCGTTGGATAACGAATCAAACTTGTGCTGATCAATAATAAAGAGTCAAGTTGCATTATTAGATTTTAAAATTCGTTCTTTTCTAACCAATAGCCAGACAGCGGAGCGATATATATAGCTCTGGGCAGTAGCCAGTAGCGAAGCCAGCCGAGTTGAGCGTCCGGGTCAACACCACTGCCGGCCATAGTTAACAGCAGGAAGACAAGATCATATTTCTCACTGATTTCCAAATAATCGTCGGTGTCAGCTGACCCAAAAAAGGGCCTAGCCCCTCCCCTGTCTCTGGGTGCGGCCTCTAGATACTTTTCAGTGCTATATATGCTCACCACAAGGCCAAAATCAAGATAAAGTAGTCTAAATTACAATATTGTACCTCCCTCCAACAAACTCTACCTCCTATATTGAGGCTACAAGCCTATCAAGAGTTGACATGTAAAGGCAATGTTTTCCTAGACGGTAAACGGTCGGTCGACCACCGTTTAGCATTTAAAACAGTTTAAACGGGTTTAAATGGGCTAAATGGCCGTTTAGACATAAACGGTGGTCACCTGTTTACCGTTTAGACGTAGGAAAACAAGGTGTAAAGGGATAAGAAAAATAAATCTGACAATTTAAAACCTTGATAGTTTATACGGTGTCTCTACATTAATATCAAAAAACTTAAATTTTAACGTGATATTTGAATACAAAGTAATGCACGACTACTAATATATATATAATTCATTTAAAATAATTACACTCATCTAAATTTATACTAATTGATTCTACAATTACAATCTGTCATGTGAGCACATGATTTGAGTTATTTCTTATAATTTGAAAGACATATTTCTAGCCCAATACAATGCACGGGTTGACGGACTACTAGTTATACCGAAAAAAAAAAGGATACAGTACATACTTGAGCGATTCACAACAAGCAAGTAGCTGGTTTTTCAGTTGTGGAATGACACGTCACAACCAGAGGTTGGATGATATTTCAAGAAATATTTCTAGATAAGTGATATTTATGGGAAAAAGAGATTGATATATTTACAAATTAATAGCTGAGCCTAGTTACCTTGAGATATTGATAAGCATTCTCGAATGGGAGCAATGGAATTGCCATGAAGCTTCCATGAGGCATTATGCTCGGTCTAGTCTCGCAAAATGTTGCTTTAGTTTTTTCTACCGAAGTTATGTTAAGCTTCAATGGTAGTAGCTTTTGTTTCTATTGGTCATCAGTGGATGGCTTTGTGATTATTTGTACAATTCTTCCTCTTAATAAAAAGAGCAAATTACTTATTGCCCCTTATTATAGAGACTCGTCCCTTATTTGCCCCTGTCTAATCCAAGTTCCCGTGAATACCTTAATTTGAAAATTCTATCCCTTATATACCCTTTTTGTTAGTCAACAGAGAAATTCTAGCGTTGAACAGTTAGTTTCCATCCCAACTCCGTTAAAATTTGCTAAATGGCCAAACTGTCCTCACTGTCATTCTTTACTTGCCGCCTGCCTGATGGCCCCGAGCGGTGCGCCACCGCCGCCGACGCCACCGTCACACGCCTCCGCCTCGCTTCCGTCTCCTCGCAACCCTGCCCAGCGCGTCCCACATTCCGTCGCTCCGCGTCCCTTCAAGGCGAGGCCACCGCGACCGCCGCTTGGCTCCCCCACTTTTCCTCGCGAGGGCTGTGGCGGCGCATCCCCTACTGCTGGCGCGGGTGCCGAGCACTGCGCACCCGAGCTGGCCGCGCCGAGCGTTCCCATGCCCGCGGCGACGAGCGGTCCTGGTTTCCTGCAGTTCGTTTCTTTTTCTGACCAGAAATCATTATTTTGCAAAGAACATCAATCGAAGCACTGCAGCAACAACTCAACTTGCTACCATCGCCAGCATTGTCTCCCTGGTCATTTGGGTCGAAATTGGTTGATTAGATAGAGTTTGACTAGGATTAGCAAGGAATTCAGGAAGGGAGGAGCACGGTTGAATTGTGATTTCTCACTTGAAGCACTGGAAATTTTGTTTAACGTGAATACAAACATTATGGCTTCCCTCAAGTCTTGAATGTTTCCTAGCAGCTCAGCATCACATTCATGTTGCAGCGAAGAGATTTACCTGATTTGCACTTCTTATTTTACTTTATGAATATGTTTATGGGTGCTTTGAAAAAATAAATATGCATGTAAAATAAATATGCATGCTTACGTGATATTATGGGTGTGTGAAATTATTAACTCTCACTCTCACTATAATAATTTATTAGCTACCACAATGAAACTATTACTTGTCAATTTGATATCAACCTGAATTGAATTAGAGCAAATATAATATGAATTGACCTTGTTCCTTTTTAGAGACAAATAAGGGATGTGTTGTTAAGGGCAAACTTGTCCATATACCAACAATTCATGACAGTAACTGAAAAAGGGCATATTAAGGATCGAGTTTTAAAATTTGGGTACTCACTGGAACTTGGACTAAACAGGGGCAAATAAGGGATGAGGTCGTAGAACAGGGTGAAATAAGTAATTTGCTCTCTCAGGTATGCATGGCCGGCCCCCTACGGTGAGTTGCTGGCTTCGCCATTGTACGAAAGAGGGGACATCACTATGTGTGTTTGTGTGGTTCACTATATATAGTGTAAGAACAGAACCATAAGAATGTGTGTACATAACATTGTACCTTTTAAATTAGTTGGTAAATACACATTATTTTATCTCAAATACATTCTTAAATTTATTTGAAAACACAATTAATCCTTAACATTAAAGATGACTCATACAGACATGTCATTTCTTCTAGAATACTTCTGCAACGTGCCTAAGCATATTTTTTATTAGGGTCGAGGCTCTAGTTAATGGTGCCTTCATAGCGTTTTGAGTTGCCTATGCTTGAATTCTAGCACATACCGTTGAGCTGCTATCATCTGCATGCAAGATTTAAGCTCTAGTGCCTTGGTTTAGACTTGATGAGAATGGAAATATGTTGCATAGCCTACAAACTGGACGGAGAATCATTAAGAGTCTTCAGAAAATAATTTGGACAAATGGGGGCGGAGCCCAGGTTGGCCGATACCTGCTGGCTCCGCCCTCGTATATGTATATCTTTTGTAAATGCAATCAACTAACATGAACCAATAGATCGAAGTACTAGTGTCTCTGCATGAACCATCAAACACCTACAGGACGCGACGATAGACATCTTATTGGCTGTACAGAACACCGACACTCAGAAAATGAAATATTATAAATTAAATAAACGACCATTTGTTTTGTTTTCTTTGGAATTTTTAGAATTTCTTAAGATGAACGTGAAATCATGGATGCTCCAAAACAAGCCATCGCGTAGTTAATTTAAGATGGGAAAGATTCAACCGATGAAAAACCAAAAGATATTGAAAAGGTAGCTAGTTAATTAGCATCAAATTTCTTGCCCGGCATGACTGGCAAATATTGGAGCACTGTTAACTGGTCGCTAGAGTACGCTTCACTTGTTTCCACCATGCGCCGCCTTCAAAAGCTGAGTCAGCACGGCGGGGCAGTTTGCCTCGAGGTGCTTGTACCCATCCGTCTCCAGGACGGCATCAAGGTGCCCGGCGATGAAGTCGACGCACGTCGCCTTGAGCTGCTCGCAGCCGTGCTGCTCCGCTAAAGCCAGCGTGGTCGCCGCCGTGTCGACCGTGACGCGGTCGGACAGCTTGCCTTCACAGATGAGCTTGAGCCTGTCTAGCCCGTACCTGTCCGCGCCGGCAAGCAGGTGCTGCGCCATGGCCGCGACAACGGCGTCCTCCTCGTCGTGCCGATCCAGTTCCGGCGCCGTGTCGGTGTAGACGAAGTGGAGCAGGACCTCGAAGGCCGCCGCGTCCATGTCCTCGACCTCGACGATCGCGGCGGCGGCGGCCTCCTTCATACCCCCGAACAGCTCGGCCGCGAACACCGGCGACCGCGCGGCGAGCACGGCCCGGTGCGCGGCGAACGACCTGCCGCCGCGCACGACGAACGTGACGTCCGCTCCGGTCTCCTTCCGCCGGAGCTCGCCGAGGTGCCGGTGCAGGTCCGGCGACGGCTCGGCGGCTTCCGGGCGGTCCTCCGCCGCCGCCGGCGGCGCTTGCCGGAGCACGGTGATGACGCACTCCACCGTGTGCACGTCGTCTTTGAGGTAGCTGGACGCTTCCAGCTCCTCTCTCGCCATGAGCACGGCCGGGCCGGAGTAATGACCCGGACTGGGGAAGTTGTGAGACACGCTCTTCTCCTTGGACGGCCGCAGCTTCCCCGTCGGATCGACCAGGCGGCAGCTCAGCTTGGCCTTAACGTCGCCGCCGCCTGCGCCGGAGACGAGGACGAGCTTGAGCGTTATCGGGCGGTGGTGGCCGGCCCAGTGATCCTTGGGCCGCAGATGGATCTCCCAGTCGTGGCCGCCGGCGGCCCATCTCCTGGACTTGATGAACTCGCCGTCTTTCATGGCCGCGGTCACCGAATGGCCTTCCACCTTCAGCAGGAGCGTCCTGGAGCGGCAAACCTCCGTGAGGTTTTGCATCGTGAAACTGGAGATGGAGGAGATGAGTCGCTTCGGTTTGTGTTCTGGTCGAATGTAGGTGCAATTTATAGAGTACGTGGCGCTTGCTCGGGAACTGGTACTAGTGTAAAAGCGGCGACTGTTCGTGTGGAGAGAGCACCGCCTTCGAAATAAAGTGACGTAAATGCAAATGAAAGAGCACCTTGTGATTAGTGATTTACCAATGCACTTTGCACAGCTTGAGAGCGACCGTCAAACTTCCATATCAGAGCAAGTATACCACATCAGATTTATGCTAAGTTGGATGTGTGAGAGGAGCCTGTGGGTTATAGCAAGGTGAGAGAATGAGGGTGGAGGTGATCTCATACCAATTGTTCAGCATTTTTTAGCCAACCCAAGCAAAGATGACCACTTTGCAACATCGGCTTGGTCCATGAGCGACTTGGTAGGCCCTTGTCCACATTGCATTTTAGCTCACTCTCTCGATATACACCGCCAGAAAAAAAAAAGGCGGGGGGGGGGGGTGATGAAGAGCAATATACATGTTCTCAACTGGCAACAGAACTAAGATTTCATCCAGACAAACCAGCACAGGATTATGGTAGCAACCACATCGGTGCCACAGATGACAAATTCATATCTTCCTGCAAAGCCTAGTTGCGCAAAGAACCAAACAATTTTGAGCCTACAGCAGAGCACAAATCTCATGCAGCAACCCTATACGGCCACAAATGGCAGGGGAGGATGTATGCTATCCAATTAAAAACCCATAAACTGAACATCCAAAATACTCTCAATTACACAGAATATGCTGATTGCCCGATTGTGAGCTGGTGTATGCCTATAACTCCCATCACATATAACATCTCAACTCACTGGTGTCGGTGCTGGCTCTGAGGCAGCAGGTGCAGGCCTTTGTTGGAGGAGAGGAGAGAGCGCCTTCACAACAATACTCATATTGGGCCTGAATTCTGCTTCATATTGCACGCATAGAGCTGCTACTGCAGCAAGCTGCAGATAAAGGTAGAAGGCATCATGTCAATAACAGCACCACCATTCAGTATGATTGTCACAATGAAGGAGATGAAAAGAAATAGAGGGGGACAGCGGCAAAAGGGAAACCTTAGCAACTCCCTTTGGAGGATATTCACCCTTCAACCTAGGATCTACACATTGTTTGACCTTGTCCTCACTTAATCTTGGCGTCGCCTGAAAGAAGGGGGGGGGGCAAACATAAATAAAGTTAGATATTACTTCCTGCCTTTTCTGATCTTACTACTAGTGTCCTGGCACAGGACTGTCATCAATCTCAAACCAATTATTAGAACCAGAGAAAATCCACACCATTTCATAAAATTGAATTATCTGTGCGAGGTTGATGAAGATAGATAGTAATTGGTTGAGTAATAAAACCAGAAACTGGATTGATTTTCTTCTGTTTATTATATCTTTGTAAACTCAATCAAAAGTGGCTTATAAATAACTAGTGTATACATTGACCGGCAAATTACAATCAGGATTTCAAATTTTCAAAAATGCATCAGGTTGCGATACTCGGTATGATATTCATCACGACATTGATGACTACTGTCATTGGCCAAATTGGTTCAACCATATTTCCTAAATGGCACGCTGCTTTCTCCTGGGGAAAACCCCTTATCTGCAATTCAAAAAACTTGTGGTTGCTTATTAACCATCAGAATTTTTTTCATTTCTTATCAGCCATCAATCTTAACTTTCTTTCCTTACTAGCCATTCACGTTACTTCTGTTCCTTTCGTCTACCTTTTTTCCTTGAAACTTTGAGTGCCTTTTGCGATGAGGACAAGGGCTCCTTGCAGCGAGCATCCCCTCCCGAACTCCATCAAAGGCCCAACCCTGAACACCACAACTCCAAATCAAGAGGGAGCGCTGCACCTGGTGCAGCACAGAGGGCGGTTGGGTCCAAGCAGGCTGCAAAACCAGAATGGGTGGGTGAGCAGGCGAGTGCGGCCAAGGGAGCGAGCGGTCGCTGGCAGGACAGGGTGAGCAGGGCGGCAGGCTGAGGCCAGGCGAACAGGGACGGCACGGTGCCAAGCAGGGTCATGCACTGCTTTGGGTGAGGCCGGTGATGCGAAAATGAGCTGAGCTCCATCACCGTCACCACCTCGTGTTGCACGACGGCTGCACTTGGAACCTCAGTCCGCTGCTCGCAAAATGAGCTGAGCTCCATCGCCGTCCCCACCTTGGACCACCTCAGTTCGCTGCTCGCAAAATGAGCTGAGCTCCATTGCCGTCGCCACCTCGCACTTGCACACTCATGGCCATGCGCACGATGTGGCGTAACCCGCGCCTCCTCCCCTCGCTCTTTCCCACGCTGCGGTGGCAGTGGAGGCGACGCTGCACTACCTGATGGTGCAGGTGGTGCTGAACAGGCTCACGGACCTGATCAAATCCCAATTCTTCTCCTCCTGGGACTTCATCGCCCATCCCTTGTGCGGCATTCGCGGGCGTGTCCTCCTCGGACGCTGGCAGCATCGTGGCTCTCGCACTAGAGGACCCGCACGTATGCTAGCACACCATCGGGTACACAATAGAATTCTCATGCTGCTGGCAGGGGCAAATGTGTCTTTGCCTCAACCATTTCACACTGTTTACTCATTTGATGGATGGCAATGGCTAATATAAGGCATAAAAGTTTGAAGCGATGGCGAACAAGGTAAAACAAATTTCTCAATGGCTAATAAGGAACCACAAGTATATTCAATGGCTGATAAGGAATTTCCCCTTTCTCCTGCCACTGTTTTCCATAATTTTTGGAGCTCCAGTTTTACCACTTATATGTACAGCAGTTGATAGGAGGTAAATAATTTTAATGAACAACAAAAGGGCATCATTCTCCAGCAGTAAGTTAAATAACTCACCCAAGTCACTAAACTTTGTTGTCCACGAGGCATAGTGTGATCTACGGGTTTCCTTCCAGTAAGAAGTTCCAAAAGGACCACACCAAAGCTGTATACATCGCTCTTTTGTGTCAGCTGGCCAGTCATAGCATATCTGTCCCAAATAGTGCAAACCAGACAGGAAGTGAGAAAAGTAGGCTTAAAAAAAAATCAACAGCTCATACGAGGGTTGCAAGTACTATTTTACAGCAATGTTGCGAGAGAAACATTGAGCTGGCAAGATATATGCTATTGTAATCCAATCATCACTTTAATAAATAGAATACAAAATTGTATCGATATGAACATTTAAGAAGAGATCAACCAATGTAGTCAAGTCAAAATAATCAATCAACAGCAAAAGGAGACATAAGTTTGGTATTTAAAATAGTCTCATGAACAGAATTTTTCATAGCACTCCGAGAACAAGCAATACAAACAGGTTTGCACAATGAAAGAAAGATATATCTGTATATCCTGATATGTTAACTTTGCATTCAAGAAAAACAAACACATCAACTTTTGATCAAATAAATGAAAAACATTTAATTTGCAAAGTGATTTTCCCCCACAAGGATCTAAAATGTGTATTAGATGCAGATTCTATTTAACATAAGTAAAGAGTCAACTTAGTAACTAATATTTTATGTCGGTTTAGGGAACCCTACTCCAACTGGTTATAGATTGCCAATTTGCCATTGCGCCGCTGGGTATAACCAGGGTAAAATGTATCCTATGGGACAACATGTAACCAACCATATCCGTCTTATAAGCTGATAGATATGTAAACATACAATGCCATATCCGTCTTATAGGCTGAGACAACTAGATTTCAGAGTCCAACAGGGCATCTATACCAGACACTGTACCAACTAGATAAAATGGCCTGTATATAGCCAGCTTTATTATACAATGTAGCTATAAGTGTTCCATAGAATATATAATCAGCAAGTGAATTCAGGACAAAAAAAATGCAACCTTCAAAATAAGAATGGCCATCTAACTATCCAAGGGCCAGGTTCACTAGTGGAAGTGTGGTAATGTGCAATACTTGCAAGCCTTAAAGGTACTTGTATGTATCCTTGTAGGAAAGATGATGTCCATGCCTTTGACATGTAATTCTATACACAGATACCACTGGGAAAACAAAGCGGTCCTATTTTTCTTCGTCTGCAGCTATGTACATAAATGACTGTCTGGAACAAAAGTAAACCTAGGTTTACTAGCATGTACTATTGTTACCACTTACCAGAAACATTGACCTAAAGTTGATTAAAAGCACCAGGTGTGGATTACATTTATATTTCAGAGGAAAGTGCTGTGCCATGTTACTAGTAACCAGTAACCACAGCACGTACTTTACTTTTCTGTGACACGGAATGGTCATGAGTACTGGTTGGCACAGCGATTTGTCTTGTCACAGAGGCCGTATACCATGAGCTCACAACATGATTTAAGAGGAAATCAAAACTTTATCTGTTGAGGTGCATGGGTGCTTGCTAGGTCAAACAGATTAGCTGATAATATTGAACTGGAAATCTGAGCAAGTTTAGCTGGTCTTGGACCTGGACAAGAAAAATGGTACAAACTTGCCAGGTTGTCGACAGACAACGACATGGTTGCAATGCTGCCGTTAAATAATGATAACCCAACCCAAGCTAACTTAATTAATTCATTCAGAAACTAGCAGTCAGATAAGAAAACAAAAAGATGGCTAAAAGTCCATATGAATCAACCAGATGGGCACGGGAAAATATAGCAGCAGATAATATGAGCACAGACTACAAGTTCATTCAAAAAGGGAATTATATAGAAATTCAAATCATTGAGGCAAACATATCTAATGATAGGCTTAACTAAACTGACAACAATAAAGGCCATGGTAGAACTCTTTATTTTCAATAAAATGTTACCATATTTTAGTTAGTTCAACACTCATGAGCTATATCAAATTGCCATTTCTGCAGTTGAGCAACACAGATGAAAGCAAATAAAGCACACAGGAGAGCATAAATTGAACTAGAAAATTACTCTGGAGCATGATATCCAAAAGTTCCCAACACACGGGTTGAATGGAGGCGAGCTGCCATATCAGGTGCTTGATTTAAGAGATTGAAGTCTGCGATTTTCGCTTTGAAATCTTCAAACAGCAGTACATTGCTTGATCTAATGTCCCGATGGATGATTGGAGGCTGAACCTTCTCATGCAGATATTCTATGCCTTTTGCAGCCTCAATAGCGATTTTGACCCTCTGCATCCAGTCAAGCACAGGCCCAGGCTGAGCACCTTGAACGCCTTTTCTTCCTGTTGTACAAAGAAATAAGATACAGATGAGCAGGAAATACTACAGAATATATGAGTATTTTTTATCTGCATGCAACATGAAACAGATACTGAACACTTAACACCTTACCATGCAAAACATCATGAAGGGAACCCATGGTTGCAAATTCGTATGCCAGTATACGATAATTTCCATCCACACAGTAACCCAACATCTCAACAAGATTATCATGTTTTAGCTTTGATGCCAGAGAGACCTGCAGTATGAAACGTAGACTTTTCATTTATTCATGTTCTTTCCTACTGATAATATCATCAAGGTATGCCAAATACAAACACGAAAGGTAAGAAGCTCAAATTCATGTCAGTGCTTCGAGCTCACCTGTTTTAGAAATTCGTCATTAGGCTCATTTTCAGATGCATCAAGTTTTTTAACAGCAGCTTGCCTCCCATCATCCAACGTGGCATGATATACCCGTCCGTAAGAACCTTCACCGATCAGAGCATTTGATCCAAAATTGTCAGTCTTTTGCTTCAAGTCATCCAATGACAACTCAGGGACATCAATTGTAGGAGGGGAGATCTCTCGCTCTGGTTGACTAGCAGGAGGTTTCGAAGACTTTAGCTTGGCTGAAATATAAAACAAATAAACAAATGTGTGTAAGCTAAAAGATAATAACAAGGACTTAACATGAACATTTCAAATTAGTGATTTAAGTGGATTGCAGCACTGCTTGTTAGTTTAGGGGATGTCCCTTTAAATAGGACAGAGGGAATCATTTATGAGACAAGACAAAATAACAACCGCAGTTGCTTCTCACAACACGAGTAAATCATAAAAAGGCATGTATATGCACTTTGTGTAAATTAGATCCTTCAAAAAGAACAGGGATGATTTGCGTAGCCTGATGACCAAAACAAATTGTCTACTTAAACAATGGTGCACACAAAAACACTGATAGTCAATGTTTTTTGATGTGCACACTTCATATGAATATGAGAAACTCTGATGGCACCTTTGTATTGATGTGCTTTAATTTGATCTGAGAAACACAATGATGGTACCCTTATTTACACAATTGATATTTGGTGTCTGACTTATATTAGAACTATATGAAACTTTTGTGAATGGACAGACAATTGCTTTAAGCTACTATGCAAACTGAATATGAGCAACTGAGCTCCTAATTTATACTACGCATAAAGAGAGAACTAACTTGGCTTCCTTTTAACCTTCAATTTGACATACAGCAATCGAATTCACAAGAATAACAGTAATAGAGACAAACACCGAACATTAGCAACTTACGGTCAATCTTATTGCCCTGAGCTTTGGACTGCTCCTTGTCCCGGCCATCCTCCTCGTCGTCAAAGTGGCAGTTACAACAGAACCACTGCCTCATCTCGTCCCCTCAACGGGTCACCACTTCAGCACATGCAACAAAAATGGCACCAAACCGTCAGCCATAAATAGAAACTTCAGGGTAGTGCACAGAGTGAAGAGGGCAGTTTTCGTACACAAACAGCACAACCACAAGCAATCAATAACTCAGCAGGTACCAGTGCACATCCCCCACCCGTCAGTACTCAGCACACAAACTGCAAAATCAGGGCACCCATTTTATTTTATTATTTATTTATTTATTTTGTGTGTGGACTACCCGTTTCAGATATTATCAGATGAGTGTACGCTGCAGTTGGCGTCGCTTTCAGCCTTTCCAGAAGCGCGTGAAGCTAGTACATGCCAGAAGGGGATTCTGAAATTCCAGACCCGATAATACCGCCGCTATATCTTTCGCCCAAAAAAAAAAACCTCCACTAGTACCAGGAGTGGACTTTGGGGTCTCCACCTACCCAAAAACGATTTTTGAAAAAGAAAGGGAAATCATAGACTGATATCACTACTCCAAGAACCACGCAGCAAATGAATCGGCAGCAAGCCGGACTGATTGGAGAGGAATCCGGCCCAAGAATGGAAGATTCCCGATTCGAGCGCTCGCGGCAAAGAATCAAGCGGCGCCGAACTAAACTCTACATACCAAAACTCAAGACCAATCAATCGGAACAAGAAGCAAGCTAGGGCTTCCGCCTTACCACCAGCGACGACGGAGGCGGTGAAGAAATCGAGTCGAGCCCGGACGGATGAGATCCCCCGGCGCGCCGGTGCGGTAGAGGAGGAGCGGAGCGGGCGAGGAGGGAGGGGGTAGCGCACGCTTAAGAAGAGGGCGGGGGCGGCAAGGGCGGTGGCGCGGCGTGCTTTCGGCTGGACGGAGGTGGAAGAGGGCTGCGACTACGGCGTGACCCTGCGAGTGCAGACAAACAAACGGCAGGCAGCAACTGATGTGCGCGTGTTTTTCCGTTGCTTTTCTTTAATTTTCTTTTCTTTTTCTTTGCGGTTATTGTTTCTCTTGGGACTTGGGAGGAGAAAAGGCCTTAGAAGATTGGGCTCGGCCTAACAAGCATGAATATGCAGGCCCGGTTGAGTTTTGCGGCTGGACTTCGAAAGTGGTTCGGAAGGCCTAAAGGTCCTATGCCCGGCCCAAACATGAGCCAGTTTCATTGGATGTCTCCCGAGACCGAGAAACAACTTGTAATGTGTTTTTCATTTTCATCGTGGAAATGCATACTCTAACGGAAAATGTTTTTCATCGTGGAGTACGGTATCGCCGGGCGCACGGAGATGCGTGCTGGTGCTGCTGTGGATCCAAAGGAGGAAATGATTTGCCCGTTGGGACAAGGGGCAACAAGAGCGCAGTGTGATAGTATACGAAGCATAAGTGTCAGCTAGTGATTAGGGCGCAAAATGGATTCCATCGTAAACTAACTTTTCTCCCAATACCTAACTCTGTTTTAACATATGGTCAAAGAATCATATTGTTCAGACTTAATGTATTAAAATGAGATCCAACAGGAACATATTTTTCAATCTATTTAGTTTAAAAATCAACATTAAAATGAATCATTTTAATTTTATTCATTATTTCAATTTTTTATAAAATTTTGCACATTTTATATACTAGTTACAACAACTCATAATGGTGAATACATTTTTATACCTTTCATCATGTTCAACTATAGCTTCGCTAATGTTTAACTACATTTTGAAACTAGTAACTCTAATTTTTTTTAAAAAAAATGTTGAAATATATGACGCATTAGTTACATATGAGAAATTCAAGTCAGCATGGTCTAAGGTTGTCAATAGCAAAGGTTGTTGTCGATGATAACCCTTATTCGGTTATATGTGGAACTTATTTAACACCACTCATCACTTCATATATTCCATTATTTCATCGCATTGCTTGAGGATTCATGTTTAATAGCAATTCAAATATGAGTGTGTCAGGAGGCACTTCACTTTTTCTTTTTCTTTTTGTGAATGGGGAAGCTTTATTAAGGACTAAGCAATGTCAATACAACCCGACTCAGCGCCACGGCCAAAGTAGTAGGGGGCACACATTCGCAATCAACATTATCACGTCACACTCTGGACATGAATTAAATAAAACACAAATTTTACACAACCTAACTGCTAATTGTGCGAGCTGATGCACAACTCTATTCTACTCCATCCCAGCCTTCTTCACCACCATGGCTCGAAGCTGATGTTGTTCTTCTTTAGCTTCGTTTATTAGAGGAGCCACCGTGGATCTATCACTCGCGCTCGCCTGAAGTAGATGTATAGAAGTCAGCAGTAGCACAATCCGTCTCCAAAATAAACTCCCGATCATCTCAGCTAATAGCCGGTTTGATTCCTTCTAAGCATGCCGCTTCGATTTATGGGTCACCAATTTTTTTATTTTGTTTTCAAATGTAGCTAGTGAAAATTATATATTAGAGACTCCTCACAATCAGAAACAATCTTGTTTGTATAGCCTAATTCTTGATTTATGACAAATCAAAATTTCAATGACTAAAAGTTAGAACGGTTCTTTTATGATATTAAATAACAACAAACTATTAACTATACAGCATGTAGACAAACAATATGTAACTCTGCTAAATTTAAAATTGAAGTCGTAGCCTGCTAAATTATGGCTTTGAGAGCTTAAGTCGACTGATTTTGAGATTGATAAAGTCACCACAACGGCTCCCCTCTAACATTAAAATAATATATATTTGCGAATGGGAGCACCCATGTTGAGCTGGGGACACAAATTCAATAGGCTAATTTCCACCACAAGGAAAAGCACGTGAACTATTTTGTTATTTCTAAAGAGGTTTCACTCGGGCTCTCACATTATCTGGTTTCTTAAAAGTTTGGTATTTCGTTCTCTCATGAATGGTGATTCCAAGACAAGGTTCACTGCAAGTACTACTTGGACCTCACTACACCATGGCGATTTCGCTCTGTTGCACTTCAGGCTCACTATGAGTTTCCAACCTGTTAGCCATCGATTTATACAACAGGACAAATGTCACACATGGCTCGGAGCATGTGTATCTCATTCTCATACCCCACCAAGATAATAACCAGACCAAAAATATACACACGATCGAAGGTCGCCCCGATCTCCTGGCGGCACGCGGAACCGAATCCACGGTGAGGATAAGATATGCCATGTGGCGGCAGGCCAGTGGGGGAAATCATCCCGGGTGTCCAGCCCGCTGGCTGGGGATAATCCGCGCCCATGCAATTTGAGGCCAATACGCCCCGTTGTGCATGTACACCTCACCCTCTCACTCACGCTCGCCATCCGCGCGACACAAGCTCAGCAGCTGACTGACCGACCAGCGCAGCTCCCATGGCGAGCACCAACATGGCGTCAGCCACCTCGCGGTTCATGCTGGCCGCGGCGGGCGTGCCCACCGCCGCCGGCAACGGCAACGGCAGCGGCCGCGTCAGCTTCGCGAACAGCCGGCCGCTGGGCAGGAGGCTCGTGGTCCGCGCCGAGGAGGAGGCGGCCGCCCCGGCCGAGCCCGCGGCGGAAGCGGAAGGCGCCGTCGCCACCAAGCCCAAGGCCGAGAAGCCGCCGCCGATCGGGCCCAAGAGGGGCGCCAAGGTCTGGCAGAGCATGGCAGTTTTTTAGTGTGCTAGTGGTAAATCTGTTTTCAGCATTGGAGATGCAAAGTCAAGTGCTTAATTGCTCTTATGCCATGATCGCCAGGTGAAGATCCTCAGGAGGGAGTCCTACTGGTACAACGGGATTGGCAGCGTCGTCACAGTTGACCAGGTAACTCGCCGCTACTCTGTTTATGGCTTCGTTTCTTCTTCTACTCTGGCATGTGCAACAACTGCAAACAGACTATGTATAGTAATAGTACAACCATTGCAAATAGACTACGTATAGTAATAGTACAACGATTGCAGAGTTAGAGTGAGATTAGCTACCAAGTAAAAATGTGTGCTGTACTAGCTCTTGTTGGTAGTTTTAGCATTATTTCAGCAAATGAAATTGAGCATTCTCCATTGTCTGTCCGTGCAGGACCCCAACACCCGCTACCCGGTGGTGGTTCGGTTCAACAAGGTGAACTACGCCGGCGTGTCCACCAACAACTACGCCTTGGACGAGATCCAGGAGGTGAAATGAGGCCGCGCCCACTGCTCCGTGCTCCCCTGTTTGGTAGCTTGTGAAAAAATGAGGATGCGAAGCTGCTGTGTTAGCCTCGCAAAATCTTGTGTGTAATAGTTTAATCTCTATACTTAATCATTATGTAATTGGTCGCTTCACGATGGACTCAATAATCTCTTGTTTTAAATCACTGTATTCTTTACCTTGCGATTTTGTACATGCGTAAAATTTCCTCCCTGAGACAAAATGAGGAATTTAGTGTCTAGATGACTCAATCATCCAACCGTATGATGATGAATTTGGAGCTGACACAAAATGAATCTGATGAACGACTGGAAGGCCGGACCTCCAATTCAGAGTTTTTTTTTTCTTCTTTATTGCCTTATAAGCACGAGTGCTCACTCTGCCTCTTATCTCTAGCAATCAAAGTAGCTGCAAAAATAAAATCCATGAACCATCTGAAACAAATTAAAACAGCAAGTAAACTAGAGAGGGGAGGCACAAAGGAAAACATAGATAGTCATCAAGTCGAATGACACATAGTGTATAATAGTAGGAGGATTCAATACTGAGAGTAGCTGCCGAGGGCTATACATGTTTGTCCAAGTGTTGGTCTAACAGATGTAATTATCCATTATTGTTTAAAACTAGATTGGCCATCTTAGAGTGAATTTACCGTGTTTGTGATGGAGCAATCTCTGATGCGTAATGGATATCCTAGAGCATGTCCAATGTGATCTCGTCTTGAAGATATTTTCTAAATACTTGGTGCTCCTCCCGAGCCGCCCATTTTCACCTTTCCATCACTTTCTTTCTCTTTCACACGAACGCCCAAGCAAGTGTTGCTTCAATAAGCAACACCTTCTCATCATGCCCGCAAACAAAGGTTTTTCTGAGTACATATTCTCAGGCAATCATTGTTTGAACAAGGTTGGTACATGTATAGTATAAAAAGAAGACCCATTGTATGAAGATGAAAAAACATGATAAAAGTTATTTTTCTACTATAATATAATACTTGTTTCAGTCCATAAGATATTTTTTTAGTTTTTTAGACTCTCTAACGTCAATCATAAATAATTTAATTGTACAATTTGTAACAAAATGTCATGAACAACTCATATTGTGGATCTAGCAAGTCATCCTTCATTCCCTTTTGGCAACCCGTTTTATGAACATTCACCACATGAATGTACACAAACCCTGTAAAAGGATATTAGTTTAGGTCAAAACATTGTCACGAGCATTTCCATGATTGATAAAAATGAATATGGTACAATATCCTTGAAATTGCAACTGCCTACTTAATAAAAAAATTTGAAAATGGATAAACTTATGCAAACATTTGATAAGCGCATCAGATAACTGAATAAGTTGTACAATGAAATTGCAATAACTATCTATCACTTTCTCAGTTCTAAAAGTGTGTTCTTCCTAGAACACATCATGACTTCATGTTATAGGTGTGTGTGCTAGCTCGCCGGTTCCCTAGAACACATCACGGGACCGTGTGCTACTGTAATATAAGCATGACCATGCAATTGGAATATAAAAAGGATTATCAAAATAGTAGAGATAATGCAATGATAAGATACATATCACCGAAAAATTACTCACTGCAGTATCAAAACACTATATATGTGTGTATGTGCCCATGAAGAAATTTAAAATAAACAAGTGCATATCACCTCAAAATTATATAAGATAAAATGATGCAAGAAAAGATATTATTACCCACAAAAAGGAAAAGAAAAGATACTATCAGGAATGGCATTGGATCAGTAGAGTAGGCATTTACACTTTACAAAACATTAGCGTTGCTCAAAATGTAAAAAGTGCTCGAAAAGGTAAAATATATGATAGTGCTTTAAAATCTCGATCTATCAGTTAGCGCACACAACACTGTGCCCAATATTCTAAAGGGCCACCTCAGTTCAGGCACGTGACTTCGCTGTCTAGCCACTTTTGCTCTAAGTTGGAAGCAGCTAGCATAGTTGAAAAACGAACGAACTTATGAAAGCATACACCAAATTTTGGGTGTGTATAAAGGGGAAAAATGTGATTGTATGGAAAAGTATGATTTAACTCTCCTGTTTTCGCTGATGATCAAGACGTTTAATAAACATACTAGTTATTAATTGTCAAAGTAACATTCTATTAATTAATTGTAGGTAGTAGACACGGCGCCGGCATTTTTGGTCCTAAAGTATGTAACATTCTTTTATTATCAGGATGTACATCTGTGATACCTTTATCTGGTGGCCTGCAGGGCTTTTTCTGTTTTGTTCGGTTGACTGCTACTGGAATGTTTGTTGATCTGACCAGTCTATTGCTTCTTCTAAACATGATGGAGTATATTTGTTGCGCGATTACTCCAGCCTCGTCCTTCTTCTTCTTTAATAAACACAATTCTGTCAGAGCATGTCGTTTACATTTATTATTGCTAATTCAATAGCTTGGGCATCTGATATGTATTTTCTTTGAGGACGGTATTTTCTTTTTGTGATCACTCAGCCAAGGCCTTTTTGATGTTGAGACTTAGCAGAGGAAGTCCTTCAAGTATTAATGTTCCATGCTGTGTTAGGATATTTTGGACTAAATTAAATGATAATTTCGGAGGACCTAGACATATCTAGACAGTTTGAAATGCCAATTAGTGTGAGACCCGTATGTCCTAGAATCCTCAACCCCTCCACCCAGACCAAATGTGTTTTAATCATATGTAAGTGTTTTCTAACGTGTTAAGAAATATTTTTTACATATGTAAGCATACAGAATGCCATTTAGTATTCAGCCGTGTATCCTAGCTAGCAAGATATCATATTTTTCCGTAAGGATGCGCTATTGATTTAAGAAAATCAAGAATCAATAAAGATATAACTATCAACTTAAATGCTAATGAAACTTTTTAAAAAATTGAGATAGCTAGCTTGGAGGACCATGAATCGAGTTTCAAGTCCGTAATTTGGGTTTTAACTGGCTAATACCTAAGTATGGGTAGTTGAAGACAAATTAAGTGTCACTTGTAGGGAGGTAAAAGAAAAACAAGAAAAAGATGACACCTCTCTTTAATATAACATCCACGGATCTATAAATTGACCTCTCATTTACCTCTAATCAGTTTTGAGCATAGTCATTCGAGGAAATGGGTGAGGTTAATTTGAGGAGTGGGAGAAGCACATGAAGAATGAAGACGCTATTGGTTGCTTGGATATAGCCTGGCTAGGCTCTCTGCATGCAGCAGCGGGGAGATTTGTTGCCTGGATGCCCACTCGGGTCAGACCCTAACGATGCAAAAGGCCAGCGTAGCATGACTTTTGAGAAACAAAATCGAGTTTTGTTTTTGGTGAGCCTGGCTCGCTCGATGCAGGAGACATACATGGATGAGTGTTTGTGAGAGCAAAAAACGGAGACACATGTAACCAAAGAGCCACCGAACATCTGCCATCCGTGGCCTGGCTGCATGTAATTGAACAACCAACAAACTTTTATTGCAGCTGAACAGCCTGGCTGAGCCTGCATCACTGGTGCCAGCCAGGCCATAATGAGAAGGAAACCAATGCAATCGCATCCTAAGAGATTATTCTTGGCATCTTTAAGAGGTAAGGAATATGGCTTCCTCCTCCTCAAGCAATAGGAGTCAACGTGCCATTTCCCTCTATTATGCTAATAATGTCATCAGTGATGTCAATTTTACATTCAACTTATCAATTGGATTTTCTGTGTTTAATATCTCTCTCATCTAAATTTCAACTTAGGCAGATTATGGATGTCTCACCAAAGGTATTGAATACTGTTGCCAAAACACAAAATGGCCCTGCATTTAAGAATAAAAATATCTAAAACATATTTTTTTCTTCCTTTATAGCTATATTAATATAAAGGGTGAGTCTTCCTTACCTATATTAATATAAGCCTTAAATTAATTTCCAAAGTGTGAGCCTCTGCATTGGTTCTCTTATCGCTATGACCGCATCGTTAGTCTCATGAGTTTGACTTTCTTCTTGTAGTTTTCACAACCAGAATGATATTTTGTAACTTTAGAATACGTGAGAAACTCCTTGCTATACAAATAAACAAATAAAAAATAACAAAAAAAAGATGCAGGATCAGAATGTTCATTCCAAGTATCTAATTAAAAAGGGAAATTAGTTTATTATCAAACTTTGATGTGATGGTGTAGAGTAGTAAAAATACACTTTGGGATTCTATGATGCACTACAAAGACTATACTTAAACTATAATTACTCCTGAAATATTGGAAGAAATTTAAACATAGCACGTAAATTATATTTATTGTTATAAATGAATTTACATTTCGCTATTTTATTAAATAATCGTATTACTCCCTCCGATCTCACAACAATACATTAATTATAGATTTGTCATAAGTCAAATCTTAAGTTTGACCAAGTTTATTGAGAGTAATACCGACATTTATGAAACCAAATAAGCTGGTATCAGAAATATTAATACTTTTTTATAAAACCTGGTCAAATTTAAAATAGTTTCTTAACACAAAACTAGAATACTATTTTTTAAAGTTAGAGATAGTATTTAATAATTAAATTATATTTTATTAATTTTAATAATTACTTATTTGTATATCAACAAATTGAATTCATAAATGTTTACTACACTTAAATATTGGTTATTTATTGTTTCGCTAATTGGACCCGCAAATCGATACATTCTCGACACATGATATTTCGGTTTTATCCCTACACTTCACACGAGGTGGACCAACATTAAAAGCTTCTTTTTCTTTAGACTTTTGGTTAGTTGTGTTTTGGCCCTGCTTGTCAGTGACTGTTGGAGAGCACGAGGAGGTGGGGTATCCTCAGACTTCAGACTCGGGTTCCACGCATTTCCTCCCAAAAATAATTGGCTTTTCATTCGAGCCCCGGAAAAAGGCGCTCCATTTCGGAGATTTCGCACTTCTCCCTCCATTTCGTTGTCACCTCTACCAACGTCACCTCAGCAGTTGTTGAATCCCCCGCCCTCCTCCCCACTCCTCCCCCGCCCTCGCCTTCTCCGCCACGACCTCGAGGGGTTGGGGAATTCCGTGGAGGCGTCGGAGGTGGGGGGTTTAGGTTTGGTTTGGCTGGTTTGATTCGCGGCAATGGAGATGGATTCCTCGCCGTCGTCGTCGGCGCCGTCGTCGCCGGCGGGCTCGTCGGACTCCATCGACCTCAACTTCCTGCCCTTCCTAAAGAGGGAACCCAAGTCCGAGCCGCCGTCGCCGGAGCGCGGGCCCCTGCCGCCGCTAGCGGCCCCGGCCCCGCCCCCGCCCCCGCCGGCGCAACAGCAGCATGTGCCGGCTGCGGCCCCGCCCTTCCCCTCTGCGGCGCCCCCGTCTCCGCCGACGCCGGACCTATCATCCGCGCCGTTGATGATGCCGCTGCAGTCGCTGCCGCCGAACCCCGACGAGGACTCGTTGCTCCGGGAGTACATGCGCCTCGCCGGCCTCTTCCACTTGCAGGCGGGGGGCGGGGCGATCGTGCCGGCGCCGGCGCCGGAGGCGGCCGCGCGGGCGGTCGTGCAGCCCGCGTCCGGGTCCGTGGTGAAGAAGCGCCGGCCGCGCTCGTCGGAGCTCGTGCGCGTCTCGTCGCTCGGCGTGCGGGACCAGATCTACTTCCGCGACCTCGTGCGCCGGGCGCGCATCACCTTCGAGTGCCTCCGCGGCCTGCTGCTCCGGGACGACGACCGGGCCGAGATGCTCGGCCTCACGGGCGTCGGGGGCGGCGGCGGGGACCGGCGCCGCGTCCGCGCTGACCTGCGGGCCGCGGCGCTCATGGCCGACCACGATCTCTGGCTCAACCGTGACCGCCGCATCGTCGGGCCGATACCAGGGATCTCGGTGGGGGACGCCTTCTTCTTCCGCATGGAGCTCTGCGTGCTCGGCCTCCATGGCCAGGTTCAGGCAGGGATTGATTACGTCACTGCAGGGAAGTCTGCCTCGGGTGAGCCTATTGCCACATCCATAATTGTGTCTGGTGGGTATGAGGATGATGAGGACCGTGGTGATATACTTGTGTACACCGGCCATGGCGGCCGAGACCCCAACCTCCACAAGCATTGTATCGATCAGAAGCTCCAGGGCGGCAATCTTGCCCTTGAACGCAGCATGGCTTATGGTATTGAGATCCGTGTAATTCGGGCTGTCAAGTCAAGGCGCAGCCCCGTCGGCAAAGTCTATTTCTATGATGGCCTCTACAAGGTTGTTGACCACTGGCTCGACCGTGGTAAAGCTGGATTTGGCGTTTATAAATACAAGATGATGCGCATCGAAGGGCAAGAGCCCATGGGTACTGTGAATTATCAAGTGGCTGAGCAGCTCAAGGTGGATGTGTTTTCTGTTCGGCCAACAGGATATTTGAGCTTTGATATTTCCATGGGCCGAGAGATCATGCCAGTTGCATTGTATAATGATGTCGACGATGATCGGGATCCGCTCTTATTTGAGTACCTGGCACGGCCAATATTTCCGACCTCTGCTGTCCAAGGGAAGTTTGCTGAGGGTGGTGGTGGATGTGATTGCATCGAGAATTGCTCAATTGGATGTAATTGTGCGGGTAGGAATGGAGGTGAGTTTGCATATGATAAGACTGGAGCCCTGCTACGAGGCAAACCGTTGGTATACGAGTGTGGACCACACTGCAAGTGCCCACTTAGTTGCCCCAACAGGGTTAGTCAGAAAGGGCTTCAGCATAGACTTGAGGTGTTCCGGTCAAGGGAGACTGGGTGGGGAGTTCGGTCTTTGGATCTCATTAAGGCTGGCACCTTCATTTGTGAGTTTAGTGGGATCGTTCTTACTCATCAGCAGTCAGAGAAATCAGCAAATGGCGATTGCCTTGTGCGCCCAAATAGGTTTCCTGCAAGGTGGTCGGAATGGGGCGATATATCAGATGTGTATCCTGGGTATGTCGCGCCAAAACAGCCTGCTCATCCTGAGTTGAATTTCGCAATTGATGTGTCAAGGGCAAGGAATGTGGCTTGTTACTTCAGCCACAGTTGCAGTCCAAATGTGTTTGCCCAGTTTGTGCTGTTTGATCACTACAATGCTGCATACCCCCACCTCATGATTTTTGCCATGGAGAACATTCCGCCGTTGAGGGAGCTCAGCATTGATTATGGAATGGTTGATGAAGAATGGGTGGGTCAGTTAACCATGACCATGTAGCTGGAGTTCTATTTAGAAAGCAATGCCTCTTTCTTTTCCATTTCCTTTTGAAGTTTTCATAATGCTTCATCTGGGTATCATCAAGGCGACTGCTGACTGAAATTTCCTTTGCTGGTAATTCTCTTAGTTCTTCATGTGAATGGTTATTTTGAACTTTTTTAGGATTGTTTACCGGAACTTGGTACTCATGGTTTCCTTAATGACATTAGTTGTCTATGCAGCTAAACTCCATGTTTAATGCTTAATTTTGCATTATTCTTATCTATATGCAAACTAATGTATGAGACACTATTTTGCCTCTTCTTAGTCCTGCTTTCTCTAACTGTTTTCCGATTCGATTATTATTATTGTTCATAAATCAGTTCTGTGGTTGCTGAAAAGATTGCATGTCATGCATTTGTTTACCTGCCCTATTTCATCTGTATATTAGTTCTTCCTGAACGCACGTGCATGTATGGCCATGGCTCTTGCTAGATATATCTGTACATGGCATCATTGCAAATCTTGATAGTTACAATTGATTTTTTTTTTCAGTTTGAAAGATAATGATTTTATTTCATAGTCATTGGGTAGCCAGCTTCAGCTATCATAATGATATCTGTTCCCCGCGCCCCCCCCCCCCCCCCCCCCCCCTCTCACTTGCAAAGTTTTCTGATCCTGAATGTTCACTTTAGATAAACAAACTTGAATATATTCATTTAGTTGAACTACAGCCTTGATGCTAACCTAAATAGTGGAGTTAGCTAGAAGTGTGCTGCAGCAGAATTTTGTAGCCTTGAAGATAAAAGACTTAGATGCCTTTATTTCTGAGCATGATTTACAGTAATTTTCTGATGAATATCGAGCAAATTGTCAGGCACCTAACAAAAATCAATAAATTCACGTTTCAATCCATTAAGATAAGAACAGCAGGATGTATAAAGTATAGTACCACTTTTATTTAGTATGGAACATGCATCTTATGAACATCCAGAAGTAGGCGCCATGGGAAAATACTGACTGAGAATGTCATGACTTCATGGTTTAGATAAAAGGTGTCTGTCATTGAGAAAAGTAGTCTTTGTGGTTCTTGATGCAGATAAATGAAAGAAATGTTGTGTGAACTGTACAGAAGCTAGAGAGTGTTTTACATAAGAGGTTGATAGAATTGTTTTTCACAGAAAAGAACTTTGTAGCTTAATACTGGCAGCTAAATGATACGCTACCTTTAACATGGGGTTTCAGAGGGTGCTGTCTCGGTCACCTCAACTACAGCTCATGGACAAGCTGTCGAACTTTTTTTTTTGTGGGGGGGGGTGGGGGGGGGGCTCTGGCTGACTGTAACCTTTTTGCCTGTGTATAAGAACTTAGGTACCGGGTAGACATTAGAGTCCTATTATGGTTTCATACAGTAATTGGTTGCTTGATGGACGGAATCCTTGTTTTTTTTTTGGGTAATAAGATTGTTTCATGTCCATGTCACTTTAACAAGGGTATGTAGCATTGGTTCAATTAAGGAGCTAAGATCTCAGGAACATAATATGCAAACATGGTCAGGTCCTACCAGCCAAAAGTACTTTTTTTGAGAACGCACATTCATATCATGTCTCTTTCCAGCTATACTGTTTCCAACCACTATTTATTCCTCCACTCATTAATCATTAATTAATACTCGTGTGCATTTTGAAAGAACCGCGATTGTACTTGTTTGAATTTTTTGTTTAAATTGACTGGTTAATTGAAGAATGGCCTGAGGGTGTTGTTTTTTATGGATTCTTGAAATGTGACTAATTATCTGTTCATGACATGTTTTATTTTAGAATAAAATCCATGAATGGCCACTGTACTTGTTTGACTATTTCGATTTGGTCATTGTACTTAGGAAAATGCAAATCGTGATCGGTAATCTTGCTAGACTGTGCCAATACGGTCATTATACTCATAATTATATGTATTTGAGTGGCATGCCTTATGTATTCTGCATACAACGTCAAATATGAAGCTTACTCCATCATGGCAGAATGCATCATTTTGTATTTACCCCCCTCCTCGTGATTTGTTACCCTCTATAGCCATTCAAGTACAAACACAACAACACAATTAGCATAAAATCCTTGCGGTGCGTTTGGCAAGCAATGAGGTTGACCAACTGGTGGCAGCAAATGGCAACCAACAAGGTGACTACACCACCAGTCAGGCTAGTGACGGCATCTGAGACCTTCTTGGTCCAGTAAGCGATGACATCTGGTGTCCAGTGTGGGCGAGTAAGCAACTTCACCTACGACCTGCAGAATTAGGCAAGCAGTGACGGCCTGTCACTCACAACATTAGGATTTACGGTCAAGCAAAGGTTCCTTCTTTGACCGGCACTAGCTCCAGCCCAAAGGCATGAAGACTTGACCTCCAGTTTCTGTCAGTCCAGCATACACATCTATACACGATGTAGTACCTCCAAAACATCATTAGGATTTTTGTAGAATTGACATTTTGGATTTTTATTGATTACCTGCTGTGAAAATTGAATGTGACCGTGACCATTTTGTCACAAAACTTCTGTTGCTTGCAACAAGACAGTCTCCATCACCTCACTTGTATAGCAAACGAATCAGGGGTAAATGCAAAGGGAGAACTCAAAGGGGAGCATGTCACGCTTCAATAAATTTTCATGCTAGACTAAATTTCCATGTTGAAAGAAATACATATACCACACAACTCAAATACGTACGTTTATAAGAATCGATACAATCTAGCAAGATTAGCGGTCATGATTTGCATTTTCTTGAGTATAATGGTCAAATTGAAACAAGCAGACAAGTACAGTGGCCATTTGTGCATTTTACTCTTTATTTTAATCTCCAAGCTTCACTAAAAAAATCTTATTATCATTCACATGCTTTGTAATGGTGGTTGAAATGTATGTACACAAGCTGATTAAATTCTTTCATATTCCCCAAAACTTTTTTTAGTTTACTTCTTTTACTGGATTGTTTGAACTCACTTTTAGAGTAATAACCAAAATTTTCATTCATGTTTTTGTTCTAGAACAAAATATCTACTACATCTGTATGAAAAAACTGATATTCATCATCATAAGCATGAAAGTGATGCATTTGACTAACTTTCAGTGTATTTTTATTTTTATCATTTTTCCATAGTTTTGCACTTGCATTGGCAGTGATCCGTTGAGCTACAGCTGCGGCTGCAGAAAGTGATGCATTTGACTAACTTTCAGTGTATTTTTATTTTTATCATTTTTCCATAGTTTTGCACTTGCATTGGCAGTGATCCGTTGAGCCAACAGCTGCGGCTGCAGCTGCAGCGGCAGCTGTTGGCTGCCAACAGTGCCCGTGCCAACATTGGAAAACAGGAAAAGTAGCAATCAGCGGCCGCCAGCAGCTGCGGATGTAGCTCAAACGATTGCTGCCTTCGATTTGAGTGCCTACTTAAGCTTATATGATGTCAACTCATGTTGTTCAAAGAAAGAATTTTGATCCTTCATGATTCAACTGCTGTTTGAGTTTCACATTTTTGGGTGCTAATTCACCTTCTTAGAAGGAAATCATGTGCATAATTCAATATCTGTTACCCCTTGTATAATAGCTTGGATATAATTGATTCTTTTAAATATTAGCTGTCTTTTTCCTTATATACCAATACTTCCTAAAGATGGCAATATCTTTCCTTTTTCAGTCCAATAATGGAGGTTTCCATTTGGGACACTGTTCCAGTGCTGGTGGCAGCCTTGTAGAAACACGAAGCTACAAGGTACAACTCATTGCCCTCGACTGGACATCAGCCATTACTTGTATATTTTGCGTGCTAACCACAGTGGCTTTGGCTGATTTCTAAGAGGTACTCACCTTCAAAGCATGATGTTAGTTGTCTAGGAAGCTTGTTTTGCGTCTGTAGCTCTGAATTGCAGTCTTAACCGTTGTTTTGCTGCTATTGCCACTAAACTTCATATGTACATATATCTGTAAATTATCAACTGAAAATGGCCCACTTCTGCTGGCAAATGCTGGTATCTTGTGTTCTAGCCTCGACCAGTAGATCATGGAATTGAAGATCTTGCGAAGTCAGGTCTCTTGGGCAGAGTTATTTGCAAGGATCCTGTACATTTTCATTATAAAGAATGCCGCATATTGCCCCTTGACCGCTTTATAATCTTCGGCATCTTGGCTTTCATCAACCAGATATTGGTGTTCGCTCTGGGGAAAATCTAACACGACACAGTAGACCTAATGGAGATGCTGAATGCTGCCATGCTGGCACGGTCATCCTAGTGACTCCGTTTGCCTGCGGTAGTGATTGACATGCCCTGGTGATTTAGTGTCTTAGATCTATTGGTCAAGTCAGGTCGCGCGTTCTATTATGCTCGTGCTGCTTCATCTATGAAAACAATTGCAACGATCAATTTTGCTAGATTGCTCAAGATCTAAGTTGTAGAGGCTGTCATGCTTCAGTTTCTGTCACCTTAATGCTCCATGAGCGCCCTTGACTTTAAACATGAGTCATCATCTGTAACTGATGGCCAGCTAAGGCTAATGATTCTGCATCTTAGTCGATGTTTGTTTGTTTTTGGCAGTCAACCCAACCTTTTTCATTATTTTGAAATTCCTTGTATGCTGTAGACAGCTATGTATTTTGCATCAAATTTGTTGGCTGATGAGTATGACTGATGTCTGACAAATGAATCCAGAATGTAAAACTTGGCTTATAGGAGGGAAAAATAAAGAATGCAAGTGGGCCAGATATTAGTGGAACGTAGTTCTGCGTCGGTCCACCTACTTATTACTGTTGATTTCTAAAATACATTCTCTGTTGAATTAAAATTACAAAAATATTAAGCTTTTTAAAAAACTTCTCTTACTCCGTATGTCCCATTATAATTGGCATTGTAAGTGTGGGTACAGGAATTAAGGAGAGGTGGAAAATATGAGGGCACAGAAAACAAGTAGAGAGAGATAGATGTATTAGAAAGAGAGAAAGGTACATTAGAAAGTGAGAATGCCAATTATTTTGAAAAAACTAGAGAATGCTAGGATGGCAATTATTCTGAGCAGAAGAGTATGTGTTAGGTGTTAAATTTGTTGGCTGATGAGTATTACTGATGTCTCACAAATGAATCCAGAATGTAAAAGTTGGCTTACACGAGGTAAAAATCAAGAATGCAAGTGGGCCAGATACTTATTACTGCTGATTTCTAAAATAGATTTTCTGTTGAATTAAAATTACAAAAATATTAAGCTATTTAAAAAACTTCTCAAAACAAGGTACTACCTGTTGCTTGAGCGACATGAAAAGACGCCCTTGGAAGGATGATAATTGGGGCCTACGAATCACATTAGTTTTAGACTAGAGGCAGAGCCCTGCTTTATATTGAAAGCAAAAGGAATGTTCAGACGGGTGATACCAGTTTTACATTTAGCCCTGCATTACGGCAAAAGGCACGCTCCGATCTCGTTCTACCCACTTTCTATTGATCTACGAGAACTCTATCCAAAAGCGACCAGCATAAAAGTAAGTTCGTTTATTACTCCATCACATTGTTTGCTCGTCCCTGAGTGATTACAGTGATACTAGTACTAGCAGAATTTAACGCTTCCAGGCGAGCTTCAATCTTGTTCTTAGCCATCTTCTCCGCTTCAGCGCGACCACAACTTCTTCACATTAGTTTAAGTGACATCTCTCGGTAAGGCCCTCCTTTGAATTGCGTTTTTCCAAATCTTTTTTTTTTTTGGGGGGGGGGGGGGGGGGGGGGGGTTCATTCGTTGACGGCTTTGTGATTTTCTTCGAAGCACGGTCCCTTAGGGAAACTTTTGTGTACACGTGCGAAGATTTAGTCTTGTCATGGTAGCAATATGTCCCTTATGTAAAACCTCCATGCTCATTGTGTAAAGAGAAAATTGCAAAAATTCACTAGCAAGAAGTTGTCTTCCTTTTGCAAGTGTTCATTTATTTTCATATTCTCCTCTAATAACTTTGACCGGACAATGAGCATTTTGTATCTTCTCCGATATAGCTCTGAATGATGGTCTATTATACGACGTACGACGTTGTTGTTTGCAACGGTTTAACTAACATAGATTTAAGCTATTAGAAAGAGATGAGTTGTCATGCTTCATCTTACCGTCTTAAAAAACATAAGGTATCATAAAACCCACATCACTTTTGTTGCGTGTATGACAAGACAAACTCACATTCTAGACTTCACAAATCACTTGTTGTTTAGGTTGAGCAAATAGAAATTGAAGCTTATGTTGCATTCAGCACATGTGGCGATGAATGACACAGAGGTGGTCTGTGACTATTAATGCCGAATTATTGGTGAAATTCAATCGAAGTGAGCTATTAGCAAATCAGATTAAAATAGGAGTGAGAATCTAGATAAACAAGCGATAGTATAGATGAAACATTGAACTGTTAGAGTCGCTTTATGTGCATTATTTCTAAAGTACTATTTTCTGTTTCCGCCAAGAAAAATACTCCTCTGATTCTAAATATCTGAAATTGCTGACTTTTTTAACACTACTCAATAATATATATTTAACTAATTAGTTACTTAACATAAAACTAATATCATCAGATCTATCAGCACGTGGTTAACTTACACATTTAACTATTTATATAAATATTTATAAATAAAATAAATAGTTAAAGTAGTAAAATATCAATCATGTCACATTCAAGACCGGAGGGAGTATTTTCCGAACTGGCAAAAATGTAAAACGAAAAAAGAAAAGTCCGCTTGGTCTGGACACCCTCTCCGCGTGGCGCACTCCGCCCCACCGCACTCAGAAACCAACCCCACCCACAGCAAAAACCTGCAAAAAAACCCAGCCTCGCCGCCGAACCCGCCCGCCGCTCCCCCGCGGCCCATCGGCTCCGGCGTGCTCACCCTAGCCGAGCGGTCCTCGCAGGCGGCTACCTCTCCCGTCACCTCACAATCTGTCGTTGTGGTCGGCACGGTGCCCTGCACTTTCCGGGCGGACACGAACTCGACGCCCGCGGCATTCCGACGCCGGCTACCGCGGCCGGCCATTCCTCCCTTGGAATCGTACAGCCGGTGGTACGGTCATTCACTCTAGTCTTGATCCGATATCTCTTGTTTTACTTGTTGAAATGTACAGGGTATGTTGTTTTCTGGCATGGTTATGCGTCGGGTATCCCCTAGATTGAAGGCGTTGGGGACTGAATATGCATTAGGCGTTTCTTGTTGTTTGACTAGGTTCCGTTGAGGATTTGATGAGGTCCAGGACCAAAATGGTGTGTTGTCCTTGTACTAGGGGCCTAGATTTTGTAGTGGCCCTGAACCTGAATCGGGACACTTTGTCAAACCCCCAGCCTCTACTGTTACAATGCTTGCAGATTATACATGCTGAATCGGTTTCTTGGCATTATGGTTTCGTTCTGAAAATTTTGGTGTTGCGGTAGCCTTTAGTTTTTTTTTCTCTTTTGAGAAGATGCTGACAAATAGTTTGCAAAACTATTGATCTCGCTATCTTTAATGTTATAGTTTTCCCCCGCAAAAATCTGGGAACCAGTGAATGATTTTAAGAATTAAGTAAGGGTTCGCACCTGCTTCCTGGCTTAAGATGAGACAAATTATGATAATCCTATTTGTGCCTCCCACTGATGATGTTCCACTATAAAAGATTAAAAGGCATGCCCTACGACAGATGCCTTTGACTTGAGATAAGTTGTCACTGTTAAGTAATGAGTACTGGTATGTTGTGTCCCCCTCTCTAGTGACGTAAGTGCTAGGTGGGTTTTGCGAAAGGCTTATTAGTAATGAGTACTGGTATCAGTCATGTCCTATAAGTCGCTTGGAGTATTTTGAGTCTTTGCATCTCACTTCCTCCATTGCATCAGTAAATAATTTTGATTATCTTTAATCTTGTTCTTGCCCATTATTGTCACATTGAGTTGAGGACTTCAGGGGTTTATCTCATGAGATGATATGTATTTCCTGTTGTATGTTACATGTTTTGTACTATGATAGGACGAGGCATTTAGTTTTTCTGATTGTGATGTTCAAAGCAGTGGACCTCGGCCTTGTATGGTTGTTTACGCATCCAATCAATTTTGGTGCAACCTGCTACACCTTTTTCTGACAATTCTTTTTTTGCAGGGCTGTGACATCTGACTGCATACAATTACTGACAGTACTACTTAGCTCTTAGCTATGGTAGTTTAGTGGAACATCGAATTTGGAATATTTGACAGTCTGAGATTGGGTCCAACTGCAGTGAATGAAATTTCGTTGAAAAACAACTTTCTCAAATTGCAGCCATTGGGACTCATTTATATCTTTGTGTAAGTTTCTGGAAATTTTAAAATATATGGATAGTTCTCCCTTTGTTTTTTACCCTGGGCTTGCTGTCATTTGATCACACGAAATTCACACATTCATACCAGTTTCATCTTTGTCTGCTATGGATCCTCGTCCTCCTCCGAGTGGTTTCTCGATATGTAAGGGTTTTCCAGGTGAGCCACCGGGAATGTCCAATCCTATAAACTTCCAACACCCACAATTTCCGCAGCATGTCTCATTTTCACAGCCACCATATGCCATGAATTTTGCCCACCAGCAATTTCCACAGCAACACCTGTACCCACAAAATGTTCAGTATGTTGTTCTTCAACCGCAATATGCTCCATTCTCACTACCACAACCACCACCTCAACCTGCGGGGGCTATGCCAACACCTCCACCAACTGGAACTATGCCGCTATCCGCATTGTCACATCCACCTCCACCTGCTGGAGTGGTTCCATTTGTTTCCACGTCATATTCAGCTACACCACACTCGATTACTGATCCAGATGAACATGACAATATTAGTGTAGACGATGACGACAATGCTGAACCTGATAGGACTGCTCGGCGGTTGAATTGGACGGAAGTGGAGGACTTAAGATTGGTAAGAGTTTTTATTTTAGTCAAATTGTTCAGACTTTACTTCTTTTTTTTTCTAACATAGGCGTGTTGGAACTGCAGATTTGCGCTTGGTTGAATAGTTTCAAGTTGAATAATTGGAAGAAGAATGGGGCGCACTGGCCAAGTGTCGCGAAGGTGTACAATAGCAGTACTCCAAAAGATCGTAGAAGGGCACCAAAGCAATTGAAGCCGCATTGGCAGAAGATTAACAAGAAGATTGCTCATTTCTATGACTGCTGGTGTCGAGTCGAGGCAAAACATTCCACTGTCCAGTCTGCCAATATGCAACTGATGGATAAAACATGGGCAATGTACAACGAAGAAGCACTGGCAATGTACCGTGAGGAAGCGAAACATCACTTCACCTTGAGCCATCTTTGGAAAGCTGTATGGGACCAGCCCAAGTGGAAAAGCTACATTGCTTCTCTAAACTTAAAAGAAACCAAATTATCAGAGTCTGAGGACGACTTGTCATCCTCTGAAGATGCTGATGATGGGCCTGGAAAAGAAACAGGTGCGGAAGATAGCATGCCTGCAAAGAAGAAACAGGAAGGTGAAGACAAGGTCTCATCTCCTTCATCGGAGTTGCAAGAAGACAATCAGTGCTCAATGCATCCTCAAAACGTACTTGAGAAGAATCATGAGGATGTGATAGAGGTAAATGTTCCGCGCTCGGACCAAAAGCCTGAGTTGGTCAGATCTAATCAGTTAGAAAGGAAGGACACACAAACGGTAACTTCTGAGAGACAAACAGATTTTTTGATGGCTGGCACTCCAAGGTTTCATGAGTTAAAGCATGGCAAGGAGGAACCAATGGGTGACACTTCAAGGTTCAATGAGTTTCACCATAGGAATGCAGTAGGGGATGATGTGCCTGAGAAGCGAACTCATCCAAAAGGCTCCAAGACGCTGGAGCATTCAAGGACTGTGAAAGGTAATCCTGAAAAAGCAGCACACCCACAAGGTTCCAAGATGTCAAAGGCCAAGCGGAAACGTAAAGGGAGCACATTAAGCCCTTCTGAGGTGCAGGAAGACATTAAACGAGCAGTGGATCTGCAAGCCATGCTTCAGAAGGATCGCGAGAAGATGTCAGAGGTACAACTCCGTCTCTCAAAAGAGAAGCTTGAGTTGGCCAGGTTAAAGCAACAGGAGGCAAAGGATAAGAAGGAAACGACACTCTATGAGAAGTATACTGAGCTTTTGATGGCCGACACTCGGAGGTTCAATGAGTTTCAGAAGGAAGAGTATCAAAAGGCAGTGAAGCGCATGGGGGAGATGCTATTTGGTAAGGATAGCGTGTAGCTTGGAGTAGGCTAGCTTTTTGGCTCTAAAAGTCCGGATGTTTTACCTTGGAGCGTTTAAAATTTGTTGTTTCGTTAAGCTCCTATACTGAAATGTTATCTTAAGAACGTGGCTTATTAGAGGCATCCAAATCGCATCTCCTTTAATTTTTTTAACACATTTTCAGTTGCAGGTAATAAGATAAATTAGTCTCTTTCTATGTTTTGCTGAGCCATGAAGTGTGACATACCTACGCCAAAGTCCTTGCAGTTTGCAGCACGATATATGCTTGCATCTAATTGTTTTTTTCGATAATATGCTTAATTAGCTCTAACTGTTAGTTAAGCTTTAAAAGAGTTGAGAAATAAATCTAGGGACGAGAAATTGGAGAGATAAAACTCAGATGAGCTAAAACGTGAATACTTTCTGAAAGTGGCACTAGGAGTTAGAATGTGCCTTGGTATTGTAAAAAAAAAATAGAACCATAGTATTACTGTATGATTGTCGGTTTTTGATGGCCGACGGTACGAACATACTTTCTTTTGTCACCGGCGACGGTAGCCTAGTCTCTATTATGTTTATTACATTCGAGTTTTAAACAAAGAATCCGAAACTAAGCGTTAACATCTTTTCACCAAGATGCACACACTGGCTTTTGACTTGTCTCCAACATTGGATCATACTATTTCAGTGCTTCGCCGGAAGCCCGGAACAAATGTATAGCAGGTTCAAAAATTGCGCAGAGCTAAATAAGAAAAAGAAAAAAAAGGGCATTCTTTTATCAGGAACCTTTTGAAAAATCAGAGGTCCCTGGAACGCTACTGTACAGGCTCAGTGCAATATTTGACGCTTGGGTGTATGGAAATTGGCGCTCTGACAGACTTTTGTTTTCACCGCTATTGTTAAAAATAATAATTTCAAAAAGAACAAAGACATCATCGTACTGCCCCGTAGTCCTCCATAAACAAGATATAGATTAATTAGGCTCGTTAGATTCGTCTCGTAAAAATGTACCTATCTGTAAAAAGGTTTTGTCATTAAATTTTATTTAATACTCTTAAATAATAAAATTCTCTTTGATGTGACAGCTCTAAATGCTAAATGCTAAAGCAACAAACACCCCGAAGACCGTATTGCCCTGCCTGAGTCCCCGAGTCCTTGGTGTGTTCTTTTACATTAGTCCTGGCCAACGGGACGGGCCGGGCCGGCACGGCACGGCACGGGCCCGGCCGGGCTCGGGCCGCTGAGAAAAAAGCACGGCACGGCCCTTATAATAGACGGATCGGGCCGGGCCGGCACACGGGCCTTCACTTCAAGCCCAAGCACGGCACGGTCTGTTTTAAACGGGCTAAACGGACCACGGGCTAAACGGACCGGGCCGTGCCGGGCCGACCCTCTGGATAAAAAAATATTTTTACACTGTTTTTTATTTTTTTAAAATATAAACGGGCTAAACGGACCGTGCCGGCCCATTTAGCACGGCCCGAATAACGGGCTAACGGGCCACCGCTAAACGGGCCGTGCTCGGACCAGCCCGGCGGGCCTACGCCCAAGCCCAAGCACGGCCCGTAACGGGCTGCGGGCCGGCACGGCCCGTTGACCACCGGGCCCGGGCCGTGCTCGGACCGGGCTAAAAGGACCGGGCCGTTAGCGGCCCTTTTAGCCCGGCCCACCTGGCCAGCTATATTTTACATAACGCAGTACGAGAAACATATGCACGGCATGTGTCCGTACCTGCGCAGTGGAAAGGCAGGCTAATGAATCCTGTCCAGAAAACAGCAGAACCAAACAGAATTCGTACCATCAAAACATACAGAAATATGATACTGATGCTCAGCATCTGACAATAACCTCAAAACACCAACACATCAGCATATCAGAAGTCACCAGAGACAAAAATACTGATAGATTGCAATAATAATTGGGGCTGAAATGATTTGGGTTAAACGAAAGAATGTTGAGAATAAATCTGTTAACGCATCGAAACAAGACAAGCGGTCGGCTCTTGACATTTGACATCAGACACCTGAAGCCAGTCAAAACCTTCACATCTTCCCACTCATCCTTTCTGTTAGATCGGAGGTCATCACCGAGTATTGCTTTTTCCACCCCACAACTTTAAACCCATCAATGCTATCTATCTATGTCCCATTCCTTCCTTTCTTGGACTTGTTCTTGTTTTCTTGTGTCTTCTTTTTCTTCTCTTCAGGTGTCGTCCAGGTGTAATCAGAAGGAATGGCAAATGGGTCCTGGATGTCCTCCACACGACTGCTTGGGCCTGGTGCCGTCGAGAAGTTCTGGCGGTAAGGAGCCTTGATCCACTGAATCCAGGAACCAGAAGAAGACTGCGCTGCTGGGCTCTTGCTATTGTCAGGGCTAGAAGGTGGTGTGGTGAACTCTTCCAATGGCTGTAGTTCTTCAAATTTTGTGAATGTCACAAGCACTCTGATTGTAGGCACGACTGGAATGGCAACCTGTGAGAAAAACAAAACTGTTACTAAATTACACATTCTACCGCAATTATATAGAAAGCATGGTGAATACAGCACACAAATAATTATTCAGCAGTGAGCAATAACAGAGAAAGAACATTACTGCCAAGTAATCTAAACATGCATGATTCTAACTGCTGCTGTTTTATCACATATCCGAACTGTTAGGTGGCATCCTGATGTAACAAATACTTCACCGTGTAACATTGTATGCACCAAGATGAATCCCTTGAACTCATTGAACTCCAAACGAACGCTGATATACTTTATGTTTTTTTTTTCACTTGCTTTTTAGACCAGTGTCCACTAGATCCTACTGTCGTGTATGATGCCACTTGAATGTGTTGCAAAGCTTTTATCAAGAGTACATGACCATGCGTCTACAACAGTTACTACAAACATATTAGACAAACGTATATGAGAACTCTTCGGTGAAACAAATGATTTAATGGTTACATCCAAAAAAAAAGAATAGATAATCTTGCCCCTTCCAACAAAATTTTTCATCTCTTTCCATAAGGGATCCCCTTGCCCCTTCCAATAAATTTTTTGAATGGCACATGGTATTTGAGCCACAAACCCTACAGTGTGCAGTGAACTTAAATTGATATTAATTTGTATTTGAACTATGGCGTTTGCTACGCAGCCAGTCTAGTAAAAATGCTGAAGTCAGCACTAACACATTAGCAGATGGGGGGAGCTAAACACGTAGCAATGCATCATTTGTTATGTTACCACAGAAAAACTCAAATAGTCAAAACAGCTGACAAGACATACAATCACGAGACCGAGACTGATAGATGGTTCTGGCCAAGGAAAACAATCTAATTGCATATGGAAATTTGACGAACATAAACAATAAGTCCTTTAAATCACAGATAAAGATATGTACACAGCATGGCCCTTTTCAGTTGATTATGTTTCGCATTCAAACACTTCAAAAAGAAGTATATAAACATTGTACAGACTAAAGCATGGTTATTCATGTGATCAGAAATGCACTAAGTTTATCATTGCCAGTAGGAGATTGTAATGTCACCGAATTTCGCTGTACAGACAATTACTGAATTATTCATGTTATCACGTATAGACTAATCTATAAGTATAACTGCAGCCCAAATGCATCGCATACTCAAAGAGTCAAATATTTTGCTTTCGTAACATACTGCAAGAGTTCAAAATCTAGCTAATGAGTTGATTATGCCAAAAGGTTATGTCATGGTTCTGGCAGTACAAAATTGTTGTAAAGCTTCGGATACAAGCAACAGGCAATATTTTCAAAAATCAAACTTTATGGTCAAATAGCAATTACAAGGTAGATGACAACCTACCGCCTACACCTTTATTAGCCAAGAACCAAAAGAGATACTTTAAAACATCATAAACCTAAGCACATTTCTAGTAGTCCAATAATAGAGGACCATCGTAACTAGGTACGATGTGGATTACAGGAGCCTGCAGCTATCAGAAAAGGAACTGAAGATATAAAAGAATTATCCTTGCACACTTAACTGACAGTTGAAGTGGTAAGTACTCTGTATTTGAAAGTAAAACAACCAAAAGGAATTGACCAACTATGGTGCACTATAAATTCGTTACTGTCAGAATGTCAAAAAATGTAACGACGAAAAGCTACCTTCCTACCTGCGTTATCATAGTCCCTATATCACTATTGATTCCTGGCACAATGCCAGATACAAAAGTTTTAAGAACAGCCAAAGTCAATTTGAGACTTAAATATGTTTTTATATATGCTGTGGAACCCATCTAAATACCAAAATTTGCTCTGTTCTGTCAACTATTACCAGCAAAATACAACTTGATGTACCAACAAGGATCTCAATTCTCAGGTTTATAAAAGAGAAGCAAGTGTTCCCACAGACTGGGGGACAGCTAATGATAACACATGTAAAAGATGTATCATATGCAAATGTTCATTGACTACTGCCTGGTTGTTTTATAATAGCCATGTAGTAAGTTCATTTCTTGAACCATACAAGTGGTAGTTATCCCTATATCACTCAGTTTCCTAACTATAAAACTTGATACATAATAAATGTCAATTTGCAAGAAAATAAGTACAGGGGTTGCAAAATTTGACAAATAATCAACGCCAATCAATGTTAACAGCATCAAACCAACAATCAAACAATCACAGATTGTTACAGCTTTGGCAACCAACATTAAACAGTAAACATGCTGGGAAAAAATGTGAGGAAATCGCAACATAAAACATCTAACTGACCATACCTTGACGGGAAATGTTCCTGGAGGCAGTTTTGTTGTAAGTAGATCCCTCAAACGACGGATTGCCTTCACCTTGTTTGCGAGAATATCAAGCAATGGCAGGAGCTCATCCGTCCGAAGAGGGAAGTTTGGAGAGAGCCACAGGACAGGCCTTAGACCTTTCTTATACTCGCTTTCTTTGGTGCTTTCTTTGCGCCTATGCCCATTCTCTGCAGGAGCAACAGTTCTTCGATGATCTCTTTCCCTGACCCTTCTGTTCTCATCTATTCTTACTACATCTACCGAATGCCTGCCTGGTCTCATTTGGACATTTGACGGCGATTCAGCAAGGAGGTCGCTCACCTTCTCATCTACACAAAGCGAACTCCTTGGAGGTGCCATCCTCTTAATCCCCTCCTGCTTGCTAACCTGACTTTTCTTTCCCCAATTACTAAACCAACCTTTCTTATCATGCTTACTCTCCCCATTTCCAGAAATGCTCATGTCCTCAATCGGTATCTCCCTCTCCCTTGGCTCAAAGCAACTATGCCGAGGGCCAGCAAATGAATCGGACTGGTCTTCACCGCTAGCACCTGGAGAATCCATCTTAAGAGCGGCCTCCAACTGCTTCTTCTCCTCTTCGGTGAGAACCTCATCAAAACCCTCACTCTCTGTATCATTCTCATTGCAAGATGAGAAGAACTCTTCATCCGTCATCGCACCAGGGACCCTCCTTGACTTCACGCTGACCACCACATGGTGCATATCATACACCTTGGCCTTCCATGGGCCAACAGCCTCTGTTCTCTCCTGGCGCCGCCATGTGAGCTGCGGCAGCAGCACGGCTTGTGTGACATCGATCCCGGGACGGAAGATGTTGGTCTGCGACATGGCGGTGACCTCCTGCTGGACCTCTGCCTCCGAGGCCGGAGCGCCCGCCCCCTCCAGCGCGTTCATAATCTCCTTGTCCTTGTGATTAATCATGCACAGTGACCCCGGTGGCACCTTGCCGTCCTCCGACCCCTCCCCAAGGAAGAGTATGGTCTGGTCGGACCGCTGGATCTTGAACCCATCGAAGCCGGCGAGGGTCATGTCAGCTCGGAGATTGGCGCCGCGCTTCCAGACTCTGTAGGTGTCTGAGGGCGCGATGCGGGAGATGAAGGGGATGACGGAGCTCTCGAAGTGAAATGTAATCTCCATGTAGAAGTCTCGCATCCGGCGCATGGCGGCGACGACCCGGGGCAGGCGGCGGCACCACTTGGCCCAGGCGAGGGGCTGGTAGTGGCGCACGATGACGCGCGCCAGCGCCTCCTCGCGCGCGCAGATGGCCTCCTGCAGCGCGCTCCATCCCTGCTCGTTCTGCAGGCTCCAGTCGGCGCCGGCCGCCATGAGCATCTCGGTGGCCGCGGCGTCGCCGAGGCGGACGGCGAGGTGGAGCGGCGTCTCGCGCCCGGGGACGTCGCGGCGGTCGATGACGGCCGAGACGGCCTCCGCGCGGGTCTCCTCGGCGATGGAGTCCGCCTCCGTCCGGATCTCCTCGGGCCGCCGCGCCCGCGGGAGCGCGTCCAGCACGCGGCGCAGGGCGGCGTGGTCCCGCGTCGCCACGGCGTGGTGCGCCGGGCTGTGCGCGTACCTGGCCGCGTCAACGCCGGCCATCGCCGTCCGTCCGCGGCCGGCGAACCTTCCCCCTCCCCAAAAGGAGCCGCGCGAATCCAATAAACGCCTCTACCTGACGCCCTGATACCTGACGCCCTGATCTGCAACGGCACCGGAAGCAAAGAATTGAGCTGAATGGGAGGAGAAATCGAGAACCCACTGCAAGGAATGGGAGAAGGAAAAAAACTTCCTTTCTTACTACTTACCAATGGCCCCCAATCTTGGGTTTCTCCTGCTTCCTGCCTTGCCTCTTTGGGGCTTCGCTCCTCTTTCTCTCTCTTCCCACGGCGCTGTTGTATTACTCCCTCCGTCGTCTTCGTCGTCTTCTCTCTCTAGACCCAGGCTAGAGTAGACTGGGCAGAGCCTCCCCTCATGATGGGCTTGCCCAGGAACAGGGGAAAGTATTGGAATCTAGAGAGAGAGAGGGACAGCTGAAGCAGGCAGCCTTGCGAGGGAGGGGAGATTGAAAAGTGAGAAGGGGGGGCAAGAACTTTTGTTTCTTGTTTTCCTTCTCGCTCTTCTTTCTCTCTCTCTCTCTACGCATTTCGTCGTTTCTTTCGCGAAGAAGAATCGTGTTCTGTTCCGCGATTTTGTAACGCGTCTGCATGCCTGTGCGTCGTGCCATTTATGGCCCGGATTAATCGCCAATTAATTGGTGATTTGTGACTGGTTCAAAATTGAAGTGCTTTTTGGATTTTTTATGCCGCGGATTAGTCGCCAATGACCGCAGTGCGCTTCTGGAGTTTCCTTCGTTTGCTCGGTAATGTTTGTCACGAGTCATTCAAATTGGGAAAAAAAATCATAAACCTGCCGACTATTTACATCGAAGTAACACAAAATTTGACTTTTGAAATTAATTTAAAAAAACAACGACTATTTGCATCTTTGTAACACAAATCTATGATATTTGGATCCAAACCACCAACTTGTCAGTAACATATGTCATCAAAATGAAAATGTATCATTAATGAGGCCAATCCTAAAAGTTGTAGTTTTGCATTACAAAATGTACAATAAGTCACACTTTTCTGAATTTGATTGCAAAAGAGGTAGTTTTGTATTCCTTAGTGCAAATAGTCGTATGTTTATGAAATTTATATTCAAATGGAGATTGAAGGGTGTTTAAAGAAAAAGAATATGAAGGTAAATTTGGAACACTATATATTTTGTCTTTGGGGAACCAAATATATGCACGTTGCACCTACTCCACCTAATTCAAAATATATGTCGTTTTAGCTATTCGTACTCTATCCAAAATTGCAACATATTTTTTTAAGTTTGCCTCATTGATTTCCCAGGATTTTCCTTTTCAATGATATCGACCAACATTCTTAATTCTCGTGCAAGTAAATTGCTTAGGATAAGCATGGCTTTTTCACACCTCCTAATTCTCTGTGCCCAAATCTAAATGATATAGGAGTACATTTTATCAGGATGGAGTAATACAAGATTTCACCAATCATGCACCCTATGGTTTGGGCTCTAAAATGTTTATGTTTTTTTTTCCAAAATCCCGTGCATGATCAATCATGGTAACTCATTTTTTTAAAAAAAATAATGGGTGTTCCTAGCCTTGGCCTCCCAGGAGGTTACAGCCGAATCATGGTAACTCGTGAGACAAAGAAACAGATAATTGTATTTTGCATATCTGTTTTATCAGGCTAGTTTCTCTTACCTTTTTACCTTTGTCATGTAAAAACTTCAAGTTATAATGAACATGAAAAATATTAAAGCACACCCATCAGCTTTCCTTTGTTTTTCTATGAAAATTTCAACTCCTTTCACATTTTCATTCATAACAACCAAAGTGCCAAAAATCCTTTGCTACCCTTTTGTGGCTGTTCTTAATAAAATCTAATAGTGGTTCTGTGATCATGTACCATATCATAGGGTGGGTGATTCTTGGCCTTTCTAAGGGCCAGACTTTATACTCTGCAGTAATCTACATGTAGTTGTGTAATATTTTGTTTTTGAAATTATGCAGTCATAATTTCACATCGGTTTCTTCAAACCAAATATTCGTGACATCCATGGGTGTTACAGTTTATTGTAGTTTCGGTACCCCCCCCCCCCCCAAAAACAATTTCTGTCGTCATCGGCGTCGAGTTACGATCCAAATAGTTGACATTTTATTTTCGAAAGACAAAAGTTGATAAAATTGAAGATGTGCCCAAGATTACTGAATATTTATCACCCATTAACTCCCAGGTCTTTTTTGATTCAAAAACATACTGACATCTATCTTTACTGTCCTTTTGTTCGAAATTCTAATGAAAAACATGGCTTTACTAGTCTCAATTGCATAATGTGTTCTCTTCTTTTATTTCGAAATCGAAAAGACCGTGCTTCCAGGTAGGGAAAAATGAGAGATTCCCATGTAAAGAATGGAACGGCAGAAACAGAAAGTATAAAAGATTGTGTTACTGCTAACCTGATCATACCGACATGATTTTCCATGACCCCACGAGTTTTATGAAAAAACACTTTGGACCACTAAATTTTTAATATCCTGGTTGCCTTGTTCTTGATACTGCTTTCATGATCTCGGCCCGCTTGCAGTTGCCCAACTGCTCAAATCACACAGGCCGAAAAATAGAAAATAGAAATGATTTTTTTGTTCTTTATAGTCGCTACAGAGGGGTGTAGAAGGAGATGGAGAGATGATTAATGGTTTGGATCTGGGGCACCCATGTGTGTGGGGAGATGGATCTACGATGGGTCTCACACTGTCACATGGTCTTGATCCACTGTGGTCCCCACGGCTGAGGCAAAATTTATATTTTTTTCCTCAAATTCTTGTCTATTTTATCCCTGCTCAATGCTACAGTGATGCCCATGTATTCGTTTGTTTAGAGAGAAAAATTATGTAGTTATGTTCCAAGCTTTCTTGAAGCAAAAGAAAATTTAAGTGAAGTGCCAACCTCTGCATGTTACAGCTCGAAAGCACTAGTATGGCAGCAGCCGGTTATTGTAGGCAGAGCTACACATTATTATCACGTGACCTTAATCATAGCCTAGGTTTGTGAGTACTTGTCCCATTATTACAAGATATCGAGATTAAGCAGAAGGTAGAAGATGTACAACCTTCATTTATCAGATCGTCGCATTGTGCAGATGTGTTGATGCACTTAGGAGGTAGGCCTGCAATATTCAAGATCGAAAGCAAACCATGTGCCATTCATAAGGATGATGATTGTTGTGTTGGATACAGCTCAATATTTTTTTTTTCATCTTATTTACTCCTACATGATATGGCCTTTTTTTTGTTATATATGATGTGTGATGCAATTCAGATAACAGGGTGAGGACATGGCCACCAATTTGGTAGCTCAATATTCTTTTATTGTTCTTTGTGAGACATAATGGGAGCGTAGACGCTCAAAAACATGCGCACTTCTTACTGACCTTTCTTCTGGTCTCACAAACTAGATTTGCCTTTAGAAGGCCAATTGGCATTGATTGACTTTTGCTAGTTCCAGTTTCTTACGAAGATCCAAGTCTATATGCTTACGACGACGGACTCATTCACCTTAAGAAGCATCACAGAGATTGAACCTTTGATGGGCATGTTCATAAATAACTAAGACTTCCTCAATTTGCTGTTGCTCAAATTTGAGCTATTTTTTGGCTCTTTATAGAAACGCGGAATTTGTGAGGGTGTACAAACTAAAATATGATATAAAAAAATTCAAAAATTGTGGAGTTTGTAAGTGGTTTTTGAAGGAGTTAATTTTTTTCTTCATATCTTTCTCTCTCTCTCTCTGCGCGCGCGCGCGTGTTGATTGAGGCTCTTCCTTCTCCTTTGGTATTCACCGTCAACGATGAGTTGGAGCCCTCCACAACTTTAAATCTCTTAGTAGTGTAGTTTCATCAACACCGAAACAACGGCAATATGTTCTAGTATGTCAGTAGTGTTGACATCTATGTTGGAGTTATTTGCGTCGTAGTATATGACACAATGCCATAACCGTTATGATAGTTTTGACTTCTTTTAGTAAATCTGAATGAGTGCAGAGCGGGAGATATAACGTGTTTTTTTTTGCCGATAGAGAAGACATGTGTCATTTTTATTTGTAATTTTTGTGTAGGGTAGTTGGCTTGTTGTCTGCGGTCACAGACGTTGTTATATCATGTCTCCTGAATCAATTCTTTCAAGGAAGAACCATGCATAAAAAAACACCAAGTGAAATTCGATTGTGACACGTGAGGGTTAGATCCTATGACACCTAGAGTTTGAGTTTGCTCGTCGATTTTGGTATGAGAACTGTTGTCTTGTCTAGTGATTTTGGTCTGTTATGGTGTTGCTGGCTTCATTCGAGGTAAAATGATACGTTTGAGGGAGTTGGGGAATATGATGAGAAAAAAGGGAGAAGGATATGTGTATTTTCATTGTAATTTTGGATATAATCCCCTTGCTTATTTTAATATAATGTAATTTTTGTATTTAAATGAAAAAAATTGGCTCTTTTCAAAGGGCCTTGCTAAGGGTTTGCGCTGCCGTGCTGTTCGAGTTTAGCGTAAAGCTTAGTACTTTAGGAGGGAGTAACGATAGGAAGATGTAAGCGAGGGCAGGTTGACCCGGCGATCCCATCCCATGGCTTCTTTCCTAAGCGATCCTACAACACGTACTACTCGGAGTAGCAAAAAGAAAGGAAAAAGAACGAGAAGAATGACACGGACGATTTGCCCGGTTGACACGGAAGCAAAGCCGTGGTCGGCGTCGTCGTGTGTCCGGGGTTCCACTTCCACCACGCGCTCCGTGGAATTCTGCGGGGATTAGGGGCGCACACCACGCGGCTTCCCCGGATTAGTGCTCTTGGTCCTCATCCGGATTGGTGCTGTACTGGATTAGGGGGCAGGTACAACGCTACATATAAACAGTCTCACAGGCCGTCTCATGCAAGGCCACGTAAAATTTTTGATGAGATGAAAGAGAGAGGGAGGAAAAAGAAAGAGGCGGTTGTTTCACGAGGCAACCACCTCAAGCGTTAAAATGTAAGAGTATGAGACCACTTACACACCATTGTACGACTTGTAGTTGTCATACAACTCAAAAATATTCTTTTTCTCATCTATAAATTAAGGAAAGATGCTATTTTTATTAAATAACTAAAACAATCACCTATTTTATCTGTTGTCTGATAAACAGTTTGAAAATTACGTGGTATATATGAGGCGATCTCATAGACAGCTGCATTGTATCTGCTGTTAGGATTAAATCCTAAGACGACGACATCGAGGCGTGGTTCGCGAGGCGCCCGTCTGGCCCCTGTGCCCCCAGCTGAGCTAATCCCGGATTAGTTTGCGAGGCAGCCCCCAGGGATTAGTGTTCCCGAGCGCTTTGAGATTGCCGCGGAACCTGGGACCTGTTCATCCGCTGATTCAGCTGATGGATCAGGTGCTCGATCGGTTTTTCTTTTCTGCTGTGGACCTGGGAGATGAATGTACGGAGCGGTTCATCATGATGAGGTTAGTAACAAGTTGTGTGTTCGTTTCGCTGCTTTGCAGCGGCTGCTTTGCAGCAGCTACAGTGTTCGCAGTTATTTCTTCTGCAGCTGCTACAGTGTTTCTGCAGCTGCTACAGTGTTCGCAGTTATTTTTCTGCAGCTGCAGCCGCAGCTGCAGCGAAACGAACACACTGAAGCGCATTTTGAACTGGTGAGCGGATGACGACGGATGTGCTCATCAGCTCGTGATAGCATGTGTAATGTGCACTGTACTTGTATTTGCCGTATTCACACATTTTTCCCAATTACAGCCAGAAAGAAAGTTAAAATTTATGGCCACCTGTTGTTTACTGTAGCGTCCATTTCCGATCGATTTCGTTGCGTGGCTCCGCTGGAGGAGGACACGTAGCGTGAAGACACGGTATATACCACTGTGCTGCCGATCGAGTGCGGGGGGCTAACCAAACGCCATCCGTCCGTCCATCCAGCCCCCCTTGGTGCTGTCCTACGGGCTGACTGCAGCTGTCCCTGCTCGAGATCGCCGCCTTTCTTGTCCGCTTCCTCCTCGCTTTCCTCTCTCCCATCGCACGCAGCAACAAAGCTCGCGAAAGCTGCCGCTGTGCCGTCGGTCGATGCGCAGCGCAGGTGTCCGTGCAGTGCAGCTGCAAAATGCGGGGAAAAGCCCCCCGCGCGCGCCTGCCTGGGCGTGTTGCACGCGAGACGTGACATGCATGGGCGACGCGGTGCTGGTGCTGGTGCTGGCGAGACGAGAGGAGAGGACGTATCTTTTGGTTTGGACCGTCGCATATGCTTAGCTTTGGGACGTACGTGCTCGTGTCGTCGTGGCTGAGGCCTCGCCGGTGAAAACCTGTTGTTCCATCTGGTCCGGTCTTCCAATCCCGTGGAAACTCGCGCCGGCCGGCCGACTTGGTCCTCCGCCACACCTCCGAGACGAGCACTGTGCACTAATCTAGACGGGCATTACTCCAGGATAACGACACAAACGAGTAGAAAAAACACATGGTCTAGATTGGCTAAGGGTCTATTGACAGATGTTTGCACTGTGTTCCAGGTAAGGAAGATGACGGGGAAACAAACAGCCAGCCTTATCCTCTCTCTCTCTCGCGTTTTGTTTATCAGGTCAAAGATGCACCCCGTCCTCCCATCGTCATTTGAACCCTCCTTTGTCCTGACGACTGCCTGCCGGAGTTTGTTTAATTATACGGACAATAATGCCACATGTTGCATTGTTCTTAGCTGGCACGTATATATTGTACGGTATCCTGCCATACCGGTTCCACATAAGGCGTGTTCGTCTCGCTGCTTTGCAGCGGCTGTTTTGCAGCAGCTACAGTGTTCGCAGTTATTTCTTCAGCAGCAGCTACATCGTGTTTTGCCGAAATGGATGGACCGGCCGGTTTTCTTCGAGCTGGAGAAAAAGCATGGTCCGCCGTTGCTGTGGTGATGAGAGAACAAAACTGCAGCCATCCTGCCGAAATTTCACGCAGCTAGGCAGTTCTAATTCCAAGCGCCTGTTACTATACCTATAGCTTGTACTAGCATGTTACTACGACGGGAGTCCACAATACTCCATGCTCATGACAGTTTACTTACTCCCGTCGCCATGTTCATCACCACAAGAATCATCTGTCTTTGGATCCCCTGTGATAGCCGCATGTGACCGACCTCTGATGTCTGATCACCAACGTGCTGCCGCTGTTAATATTAAGTTTAGCCTTCCAGCTGCGACTTATGATGTCTCAGTCTAGGGAGTAGGTTTGGTTTGTGTCATGATGGGACCAGCCACTGATTTGTTCAAAGATTTGGAGGGCCGAGATCGAGCACATGACCCTGGATTTGCGTTATGGATTTTGGCGTTTACCTGTAAGGTTGTTTTTCTGTTGGTCGTATACTACTATCCACTTCGCAGCAACAGTACGTCAGTGTGACAAATGTGGACGAAACTGAGCCATCTTTTCGGGGTCAACTTGATGAGAATGATAATAATGCGCTAGTTTATGGAGTCGCTGTAGGTGCTACCACAAAATAATCATGCTTTGCTTCGTCCTAGAAGCAAAAGACTTCTAGTGTGACGAGACTAGGAAATGAATAAATTTCTTTTGTGCTCCAGCAGTGGCATGTTCGGACAGGACGCGGCCTGGGATCCGGGAATGGGGGCAGAACAAAGAAAAACATATAAAGAAACAAATGTATTCAATAAACAAAAGGAGAGAGAGGGATTCGAACCCTCGATAGTTCCTAGAACTATACCGGTTTTCAAGACCGGGGCTATCAACCACTCAGCCATCTCTCCACAGCCTAATCCCTATTTTATTCCTACAAATCGAACATAGCCATATGAAATGATCTACTAACTTCTAGAAACATCTCAGATGCAAGTCCACTTTAGCTATATCTCTGTATACTGTATACACGGATACAGAATCCGCTATATCCGTTTGTGAAATAAAGGCTAAATCTCCTCATACCCCATAACCAAATAAAAGCGGTTAGGAAAAAGTTTTAAAGAGAAGAATCAATGGATTCATGATTAAACCCCTCCTATTTCTTGTATTTTAGTACAATTTTGATTAAGTGAGGGATCAAATATAAATATGTAGTCAACTTTATTTGATGGTAGTTCCTTTGAGATTCCAGTTGATTCTCTGGCGGGCCATAAGCCCAACGGCCTGGCTGGGCCTCAAGTAGAAAAGGATAGCTCTTGGCAGAAGCCCTCTGCTTTTATTACCTCTTCCCTATCTTTTACATTTACTTCTCAATTCCATCGGATTGGAATTATTAGCAGCAGGGGCGAAGCTAGAGTGCAGCAGGGGTGAAGCTAGAGTGCAGCAGTGGGGGGTGCACCACTATGGGAAAATCTGAATATATAACAGAATACATGGTGAAATTTTGAATTTTTTAACTACAAGTGCTGTTCACGCTGGGTGCATGGGCATCCAGTACCTTGTACCTAGCTTCGCCACTGATTAGCAGAGATGATGCACGCAGGTCAGGTTGAAAAACAATCTAGGAAACACATGAACCGACCATTGGTGGCGGCGGCAACAACGTCCACATATGCCAGTTGTTGAGTAGTGAGCCCCCCCCCCCCCCCCCCCCCCTCTCCATGCTGAGTGCTCGTGTTCGGTTTAGTGCGTAGTACGTAGGCCAAGCCTGTTGGAGTAAATGAAATTTAATGAGGCCAATGGAACAAAAAAAAATGCAAATTTCCGTTGAAAAGGACCATATTCAAGGATTTGTTTTTTTTCACGGGAGATCAAGGGTATTTGCAAAAATTCTCAAAGTTGGTGGTGGTGGTTGGGGGGGGGGGGAGGGGGGCAATGGCTCCTGTCAATCCCTCCTGTCTCCAGCACTAAGTATGTGTATGATGAATATAAATGTGTTTTCATCGATCGTTGAGCCCTATAAGGCTAATATTTCTGTGTTGTAATGACCACATAACCAATGAGATCAAGTTGAGCTACCTCTTCCAATGTTGGTCGAGTGTGCTTTCTTTCCCCACGCTTCGAGGGAAGAAAGAGCAACACTGAAGACAAAGAGGGAAGAATGAGCGTGTCTTATGTGTGTTAGCAGGACATAAATTTAGACATGGACACACACTTGCTTTCTTTGCTCTTTTAATTACTTTGCTGATCGTACGCAAACTCAATCTAACTATTTGCATGAGTTATATGACGCCCGTAGGGTCTAGCACGCGAATATCATTTCTCTCTGAATAAAAACCCTCGGAACTAACTAGAAAACTTAAACAAAGGAGAGACACAGAGGGTTTTGCAAAGAGCCGTCTACCATGGAGAGTGACATGGCTTCCACTCGTTGCCTTCAATCGCAAAGCTCAGTTTTGACCTCATTCGTATCACTTAAACATAATATGTGAGTTTCATTGGAGCAATTTGCAAGCCACACAATTCACTCTTTTCGTTCTGCGGGTACACACGAAGGCAAATGTAATCTATTTGTAAACATAAACGAAGTTTTTTTTTTCATGAAGCAAATATATACTTAGTCTCATCCCGATAAAAGGGTACTATTTGTCGTACCCATTGTCTATTTGCTGAAGGTTTTTTCCATTTCCATTTTTTTTTTTTTTTAGGACTGCTTTTTTCCATTTCCAGGAGGCATCACGAAGCCTACGCCCCGGTGCAAAGACAGCCCATCCAACAGGCCCATGGTGGAAATCCCCCTCAAAAAAAAAAAAAAAACCCGTGGTGGAGACGTGCGTGAGGCCCGACCCAGGTGGCCAGGTCCCGGAGAACACACACACACAGGGGGAAAAAAACATTGTGCTCAAAAGAAAAAAGGGGGAAAAAAAGAACATTGTGCTCAAAAGAAAAAAGGGGGAAAAAAAAGAACATAAATTTCCGTTTGAGGTGTGTGGAACGGAACGAGCGCGGCGGGTGTGCCCAGCCCAAGTATACTCATCGCCACACGCGCGTCGTATACATCGCCAACAACGGCCGGCCACGCGTTCTTCCATGACGACTCAGGATCAGGATTGTCCGGCGAGCAGGGACGCAGCACCGGTGACGGCGAGCGCAACAACAGCGAGTCGACGCCGCTCATGCACGTACCGTTGGACCGTACCGACGACGACATCCGATCGAATGGACCGAGGAAGTACTGTCCGAGAGCAAGGGGGAACGGATCGATCCGTCGGCCCCATCTGGGGCAGAGCAACAGGAGACGTACATCCCCCAGCACCGCAAGAGACGTACCGTACGGGGCGATCGATCGACCGGCAAGGAGGGCCCGGCGGGGGCGACCTGAGAACACACGCGAGCTTAGCCGGCGGCCGGAGCTCATGTGTTCGCAGCTCGCCCCTGCCGGAGCTCCCTTGCGTTGTTGCTTGCCATGCGCTTCTTCCGTTCCTACCTCCTCTCCTCTCCTCCCATCTCCTCTGCGCCGTTGCCCGGTTCCGCGCCCCTCCCGTTTTCAAAGAACGCGCGGCAGGGCAGACCACAAGCTAATCACCCATCTGCCAGGAGTACAGATTGCGATCGTACATCTCGATACCTGCGGCTGAAGGAGGATGTGGCGGACGGGATTATTTTGGCACGCATTGTACTGCCGCTTCTCTCTGCAGAAAGCACAAGTAGTACTCCGTACTAGCAGCAGCGCCTGTGGCTGCCCGAGAGCCGGAGCGAGTACAGCTTGTACTACTGCGCTTCTCCACTCCCACCGGCAGTACAGTGCTGTATTTGGTTGGCCTCGGAGGAGGAAGGCCCTCACCGGGGATAGTCCTGGCGTGGCGTGTCGACTTCTGACAGCTATTATATTAGAGCAAGGCCAATAAATCTTGGCTATGCGCCAAGCCAACTCAGGCAGACGAAACGCTACAGCTTGTGTTGCTCAACAACTCTGGCTTCAACTTGGCTCCTGAAAACATTTTTCTATTCAGATCTGGCCCACATCAATGAGAAGGAAACTCACCCCGGCTGCCACCTGCGTGCAATGATGAAAATGACCAGAGAGTGGCGCCCAACTTGGCTCGTGACAGGCGCGTGACGAGCGACGCGTCCGGAGGCGCCGAGCAAGAAATATTTTCGTTCCATCTCTCCTCCAGCTCACATGACATGCTGATCTGTCCGACTATACGCCTATTATTAAGCCTGCTCTTACAGCTAAGCTGGGACTGCAGTACAGTCTTTTTCACGATTTGCAAGTGCCTTTAGCTTGCACGAATTTTTTTTTCTTTGTAGCTTGTAAATACAACGTGTGCACAAGCAACTTATTTTATAAAGGCAGTTCTTTTTTTTCTTCTGCTTTTTAGCTCACTATGATGATTCGCTTCTTTTTGACACGATGATAATTCACTTCACTAATACACAATCAAATAACTCTAGTGTTTGGCATATAACTTCATAACTCTACTCCAGTCGTCCCTCCCCTCAACCGCACGGTCTCAACCACACCTCCCTCTTCCACCTCTAGTAGCACCACTCTCGTGACAACATCCACCTCCTATTGCACGAAGTCGCCACAACAAGGACTATCAACACGTCTCTCATGAGGCCTGATCACAACCCACCGTCGCTCGTGGATGTCGCCTCTACCTCAACCAAGGTCAATGGAGACAGGATCTCGTTTCCTTGGAATCCTAACCCTTCCGCCCTCCTCTTTCTCCGACTGTTGATGGGGCCTATGCCCCCTCCTCTCACCATTCGACACTCCACCAAACGGGTCAGGCTGTGTATCAATCCGAGGCAAATGGTTGTATATCAATAACAAAAACATCTACTAAGAGCATCTCCAAAAGTGACACATAAAACTACTCTTAAATCAAAATAATGAGGTTTAATAAAAAAAAACATCTCCTAAAAACATCCCAAAATCACTCCTAACTTTTTTCTACCCTCAAACTTCCCTCATAAATTGGGAAAGAATTGGGAGTCACATTCCTTATCTTTCTAATAGATTCTATAATAATATCTATATAAATCATACCCATTAAATGCAATTACTTTTCTAAAGCTCAATTCTCATTGTGCCACATCATCTAAATAATCTGGTCCATCAAATGTTTTTGTTCAGTTCATCACCACCATCCATCGTTGACAATGGAAAACAACATCGATGTTTGTATTTCATCTAGAGACAAAACTTCCACGCCACTCATTTCAGCACCATCAATTCACTGAAGAAAGTGCTGCCATCAAGTGTGTCGGGTTAATGGCGCCTTTACTTCTATTTTTCTGCTCTCCTCCTCAACTAGAGACCATTCCTCCTTCGCGCCCCCTTCTTCTTTATTCATGCTTCATTGCATGGCGTTATTAGGGACAAATGTACACGATGTGCTTATTTGTCCGTTGGATGTTGCCATGACTACTATTTATCATACTATCATGGCCTTCTTCCCATCGTGTAGCAACTGACGGAAGATGGATAGCCAATATCTTTTACAACTATTTAGTTTCACAGGCCCTTAATTTTCTGTATATGATGGAAAGGGGATATGTAATAGTTTTAACAACCATTTATGTTCACGGGCCATTAATTTTCACAATTTGCGACTTCATGTATATATACATCCTCTCCTACCTAAGATTGAACCACGCATTCCATCTCTATTTGTCGTCTCCTCTACTACCAAATTGTAACCATCAGCCATGATGGCTTCACACTTCCCCAAGACGATAATAATTGTTCAATTAGGACATCTCCATGTCGACCACATCGACGAGGCGATGGTCTCTTTCTCATGACACCCCTCTCTGTTTTTTTAGATAAATGGCGTTCACCTCCCATTGGATTGCTACCTCTCCAGTTCCATCCTCATTTCATATCACCTCTCATGTCCTGGAGGCTCAGCAAGTCGTGCAGCTCTCATCCCTTCATCGTGCGGGCGATGGGGCACCATCTCCAAGAGTTTCTAACTATCTCCATGCTCATTGGTGTCTCTTGACAAATTCATTTATATGATGATCATTTATATATCCTGAAATTGTTTTGTGATTCCCGTCACTTATCATTCACGCTATTGGCATGGCAGTGGGAATCGATGAGCTGGTCAACCAATGCATTTTGTATTGTTATAGATAGGCAATGATACTTTATGGAAAATTCAACACATATGTTGCAGAAGCATATTTGTTAGGTGCATTATACCATTGCAAGGCATGAATTAATATTCCTTTTTAGACATGCAGATAGAGAAGTTGCAAAATGCTTCATCTTTTCTTCTTCTGTATTCATCTAAAGTGTTTTTTTTTTAAATTCTCGCAGCAACGCACGTGTTATGTACCTAGTTGATGTTGTTTATGGCTCTAAATGCTGATGTGTTCACTTTTAGAGGGGACTATTAGAGGAGGGGCGAAAAACTGCCTTTAACAAATTTTTGATTGCTTCTCAAAAAGTTTATGGACCAATTTATGGATCAGTGTTACGAGGATATGCTGTAATACTGTTATTATCGCGTTATGGACTTTTTCCCGTTATATAACTGCTGCTACAAGTTAATACTGTAGCAAAAAATAAAAAGAGAAACCTAAACTGGCCCAAAATGACGTTTAAGCTACCTCAGTCAGTTTCTGCCTCTCTTGGGCCGTCTGCTCTAGATAGGAAACAGGCCCAGCACGCTTTGCCGAACCCAGCCGCCTTCCCTGCCGCGCCATGCGCCTGCTCCCGGCGGCCGTAGCAGCCCGGCTGGCCGCCGTCGCCGCGGACCCCGGCGGCGTCCCGCTGCCAGTCTTCAACTCCCTCCTCTCCGCGCTCGCCCCCTCCCACGCGCACCTCCCGCTCCACCTCTTCCGCCGCCGCATCCTCCCGCTTCGCCGCCCCGACGCCTTCACCCTCTCCGCCCTCGCCTCCTCCTTCCCCGCCGGCGCGGACGCCCTCCACGCCTTCGCGCTCCGCCTCGGCCTCCTCCACGCCGACCCCGTCCTCGCCAACTCGCTCCTCCTCCTCTACCTTCGCCGCAACGGCCGCCCCGACCTTGCGCGCCGCCTATTCGACGAAATGCCCGCCCGCACCGCGTCCTCGTACAACACCCTCATCACTCACTCCCCAGCCGGCGTGGACGTGTGGGGCATCGTGCGACGCATGGTCGCTGACGGTTGCGCGCCGGACCGGTTCACTGTCTCTGCCGTCCTGCCAGCTTGCGCGTCCTTGTTCTGGGGCAGGGAGCTGCACTGCTTCGCCGTGAGGATGGGTATGTGCGGTGCAGATGATTTTCACGTCAACAGTGTCCTCGTGTCAATGTACTTTCGGATTGGCCAGCCGGGCATTGCGCGGCGAGTCTTTGACGGGATGGCGCAGAGGAACGTTGTTTCTTGGACCGCCATGGTGGGAGGGTACGCGGAGAACGGAATGTATAAGGATGCCGTCGGTGCCTTCCGGGAAATGTGGGCAACTGATGGTATTGTACCGAATAAGATTGCTTTGATCAGTGTGCTCTCAGCTATTGAGGCCCTCTCAGGTTTGGCGGAGGGGAAGCAGGTGCACGGTTTTGCACTAAGGATGGGGATGCACAGGGAGGTGTCACTGAACAATGCTTTGATTGATACATATGCAAAGTGTGGGGCATTGAATTATGCAAGGCGGGTTTTTGATGATGGCAATTGGAGCAAAGATGTGATCTCATGGGGTGCAATGATCTTGGGTTATGGCATTCATGGCCTGGGTGTAGAAGCAGTTGCTTTGTTTGATCAGATGCTTGCTTCTGGAGTTCAACCCGATAGCATAGTTGGGCTGGGTGTTCTTTCAGCATGTTGCCGTGCAGGTTTGGTGATGAAGGGCCTTGAGATATATAACTCCATGGTAAAGGATCATGGAGTTCATCCAACTGAGGAGATGTGTGCCTGCATGGTTGATTTACTTGGTCGATCAGGGCATGTTGACCATGCCTTGGACTTTATAAAGTCAATGAGTGTAGAGCCAGGCCCTAGTGTATGGGGAGCACTTTTGGATGCATCTATTACTTATGGCAACAAAGAAGTTCAAGATTTAGCCTCCATGTCTCTTCTTAGATTGGACACAAGGAAACCGTCGAATCTTGTTGCGGTGTCTAATTTGAATGCTTCTTCTGAAAAATGGATTATTGTCGAACAAGTAAGAACAAAAATTAATAAGGGATCATTGAAGAAGAAACCTGGTCGTAGTTCGGTAAATCCAACATAGGTTAACATAAGTATGTTGTACTTCAGCTTGCTGTGATTGAATTGGAAATGGGTATTTTAGAGCTACTACAACCGAACAACAATACTTCTTGTATATTGATAGATGATACATCCACTATGGAGGTCTGGTTTTCAAACAACAAAGTGCTGTCCATTATGTTGGAGTTGTCATTCACTCTTTCCATGTTCTACAGTAAGTTTTACTTCCATTTTTGAGACTTTAAATATTTGATTGTTTCATAATTTGTTATTGGAATTTGGAAGGGGCCAAGCCTTTCTAATGCACTGCGTATTCAAGAATAAATAAATAATTTGGTATTGTTTTATCCTTGAGAATTTGGTGTTTTGCTTGATCCGTGATACTCCCTCCGTTCCAAAATGTAAGCATTTGTTGACTTTTCAGCATCACGTTTGACCCTTCGTCTTATTCAAAAAAGTTATAAAAATATTATTTATTTTGTTACAATTTGTTTTATCATTAGACATACTTTAAATATGACTTATTTATTTTATATTTTTTTACAAAAATTTGAATAAGACGAAGGATCAAACGTGATGCTGAAAAGTCAACAAATGCTTACATTTTGGAACGGAGGTAGTATTAAAATATGAACAAGGATGGCTAGATGCTTAATATTTGCTCATATTCTTCTCTTAATGTTGTGCAGATGGTTGTCTATGTTTTCTTGTACAGTTGCACTAAGTGGACTTGAGTGTGCAATTGTGAAGCAAGCATGGATGAAAGGGAATTGTGCACCTCAAGCGGCTACGGAATCTCAATTAATTGTGCAGTTGGGTCTATTGATGGCCTTGCCAATGTTTTTGGAGATTGGAGTAGAACAAGGTTTCAGAAGTGCCTTGGCGGATTTCATAATCATGCCGCTTCAGCTCTGTTCAGTGTTCTTCACTTTCTCTCTTGCTACCAAGTCATATTATTTTGGCCGCACAATTATCCATGCTGGTGCAAAATATAGAGCAACTGGCAGAGGTTTTGCTGTTTGCCAGGTCAGGTTTGCTGTAATTACAGAATGTACTTTGAAAGCCATTTTGTGTAAGGACTTTTGCTGATGCTACTGCCTATATTTTTCTGACATCATCAATGTGATTCTTGGTTTTCACTTGGCTATTCACTCCATTCCTCTTCAATCCATCAGGATTTGAGTGGCAAAAAATAGTAAATGACTGGGATGACCGGACCAAGGATGAGCAGTTGAGTTGGCATCAGGGTTCCTGCTAACAAAGCTTGGGAATCTTGGGAACATTTACAGTCTACAGGTCTACTGGGCAGTTTCTGTGAGATTATCCCTCAGATTCTTCATATTCCAATATGGTATCATGTATCACCTGAATCTCTGCTGGCAAAAAAATTATCTCTGTAAGTTATTTATAATTCATTTGAGTTTCCCTCTTCAAAGAATTCATAGAACACAAAGCTTGGTGGATAAACCATTTGAATACTGTTCACATAATTATTTATGTTGTTTAGAAGCACTATCAAATACTATTATTATGGCTGTCCACTATTGTGGCTTCAGGTTTACGATCTTTCTTGGCGGTTATTGTTGTGGTGAATGTCCTAAAGGTAAATTTGCGTTTGCAGATTGAAATTCGAGTATATGCTGATTAAAATACATGTGCATCTTATTCGATCATGGATCATTAGAAAGTCTGTCGTATCATAATTCCTGTGCTGCCTTCTCAATTGCGACCTACTAGTAGACATTCCTGGATAACAATTAGTTGGGCTGGTGCCTGGTCCAAGTTTTGCTTTGTTGTGAATGTGCATAGCCAGGTTACACAACTAATGGAAAAGCAGGACAATTTGGGTCAAAATAAAGATCAAGTTTAAATGTGAACACAAAGAAAACAGCAATAAGGCAAAAGTTGATGCACATATCTTGTGTTCTTTTACTGTCTGCATCTGCATACCTGACACTACAACATGTAAGCCCTGCACGCCTCGCAAGATGAATGTTCATTGATTTCTTTGTATGGTCTACCCACAAATGCACATGGGTAATTTTTGTAAAACAAAATGACACCTATGGAGTCAGTATTACAAAGTACACTTCGGTACATTTCACAGAACTGCACATCTCAGAAACTTTTGCACATAAACTTCAATATTTGGGCTGTTTCGTGCTTGTTCTGGAGAAGGGAAAGAAATAAAACAAATCGATGCCCCATCAGAAAGATCACCATTTTAAAATAAAACAAGGACAACAAGGCCTCTCTCTTCTGACAACGTCTTGGCCCTCCTCCATTCGGAAGTGCCTTTTGAATAGGCTCTCATGTCCTGTTAAAATTCAGGAACTCTACCATCTCTCTGTCATTTGCGATGTATGCATTGGCCTCTTCTCCGAGTATGTCTGTGATGATTCTCCTTGTAAAATAGGAAGATGTGATGTAGGGTCGGTCGTACAAACAGCGCCCAAAGAAGGACACCAATGCGGTATCAAAGTAGGCTGCAATGGTGCATTCGTTGCCAAGTTGATTAGGTTGTTAGTCATTATCAAGATTTGGTTAGTTCAGGAATTTCAGCAAGTTGTTAGTCATTGGTTAGGATTTGGTTCTTACAGCAGATTGTACTCTGGCCATCTCTATATAGAGAGGCAACAATCATGAATATAGGCTAGGAAGAGGGGTTCAATACAAACACCAACTTTTAACTAAACACTCGCAAACAAAAAAACGACCCCAAATACGCAGTGCTCAGCCTTGGCTTAGCAACTGTCCTAGACCGAGTTCTCTAAGGCCCTGAGCGCCAGCAAATGTCCATAGTTGTGCTTCAAGTTTCAAGTTGCTCAAAGCGAGTTGGGTATTTGAAATATTGCAACATGCTGATCTCGTTAATGGGGACGCCGGAACCCGATGGCACAAAATTTGCGTCCATATATTTGCTGCTAATATATGTAAAAAAAGAAGTATCAGATGAGGTTTTATATCGTTATAAACTTTGTTCAAAAGTATATAACACATTGGATAAACCATGGTCTTCAGCACAACTAAGACACTAAATTATTGGTAGCATTCCTGTGGTCCCACTACTCATCTTGACATGTGGGGCCACTTGTGAAATCAGGCAAAGTACCAACTTACAAGCCCCTAGATCTGGGGACTTCAATTGTTCACACCTAGGACTTCTAACTGAGGATAGACAGGACTACAGGAGTAACAACTAACTGCACAATCCTACGCCTGTTTTGAGACAAATATATTTTGTTACCTCTTCTATTGGTACATCGGATTGGACCCAACCTTTTTTAAAAAAAACAAAATCATAGTGTTTATAAGCTTTACCCTAGTAAGCTTGCATGGTGTTTGGTATGAACTACATTGACTATAAGAATCGAGCATTATACATCATGTTAAGAAAGGTGACACTTCATCTACCCGGCTTGTGGAGTGTCCTGCTGGTTGGTGACATTTATTCTGGTGCATATCTAGTTATCAACTATCTTATTAATGAAGACATTCCATTCGAGTTAAAATGTTGGATTCTGAAGATAAGAGACTGGGCACTACACATTGAATGCACCAAACTGGATTGTGAAAACACCGTGTTTAATTCAAACGTATGCAACCATTTTTATTTGATGTGTTCCACATAATTCTTAAATATTTTAATCAAGGTAACATTGGTTCTAGAATCGAGAACGCTCAACACATTAATTGTAACACATTCTAGATGTGATTCAGCTCATTTGCCCTATAAATCTAATCTCGAGGTTTTACATCTGGTTTCGTTTTATCAAAACATATAGTGGCAGATTAATTATGCAAGGATGTAACAGAACCTACAACATTTGGTTATTGAAGCTGGACTGGCCAACAAATTTCTCAAGCTCCTGGTTCACAGGTTCACAATTATTTTGGCCCAACCAGTGGTTCACATGATCTGTCATTGGCTCACAAAAGTAGGTAAAGATATCAAGTTTTACGCCATACAAATCAGTTTACCGTTGGAGCTGCGCACACACACTCACACAAATGCATATTCTAACTTGCTGGTCATAGGATCATCCATTGCCTCATTTCCTTTTACTGTTCTTACACATTTATTCCTTCCCTGAAAACACACTTCTCCACTCATGTGATTGTGGATGGGCAGTTTCCCAGCAGTTCTGCCCAGACTGGACTGTAGAACGTGGCACATTTGAGGCATACTGTAGGTCTGTAGCGACATCACCACCATAAAGGACCTTGTGTTAATTAAGATGCCATTAGTCTGCATTTGCTATGACAAATCATCTGTGAATGGTGCCATTTTAGTTTTTCTTTATGACTAAATGTTTGTACACGATAGACAGGTTAGAGTTTGGGACATTTGACATTGTTAGTTTAAGATATATCACAACAAGATTATCTGGCCAGTTTGGATATATGTTATTATATTTTTTGGCTTCCTGTCACTCAGTTCTTGATTATACATTTTGACTGTTCTTGCTGCACTGTTTTTCTTCATATTTGTTAATTAGAGCTTCTATCAATCTGCCAGTTTTATCTTGTGAACATCTTCAGCAAACCATAATTTTGGAGTAGTGGAATAAGAAAAATCGAGTTCACAGTCTATGATTTAGATTGCAAATGTGCATTGTGAAATGTAATGTTGTATTCACTGAGTACAGAAACTTTGCTCCCTCATTTTGTTGAAGATTCTGTGTGGAATGAAGAAAAAGTTATCTGTATTAAAGTGGAAAGACAAGATATTGGAATCCTTGATAGCCCTTTCTTAATGGTTCCTTAAAACATGGCTCCCCTACTACTACAGTTTTAACAGTGGTGGCCGGAGATGCTCTCGATCTCTACCATTATCTTCATCTGGAGTCCAACTGGTTTCCTACGTTTGAAGCCTTTGATCTGTGGTCTATTAGTGTCACATCTCAGTTTGGATTCATGAAGGAAGAAAGTAAGGGAATTAAGTTCTTTCTAAGCAGGTATCTGTCTATTTTTTTTTGACATGTATGAATTTCTCAAATGCTGTAATCATATGGTTGTTGTTACGGTCTAAGAGAAGCTATTTATTTGTGTTATAGTTGGCTACTGGTTCTTCTGTCCAATAAAAAAAGAAAGGTGCCTTCCAATGCTTGTGAAGGAAAGGAAATTTCTGGGAATGGCAATGGTTGATATATCTTCTAGGTACAAAACATATTCAACCTTTTCTGCAATTCGTCCAATTCTGTCCACTCACACATTTAGGATGAACTGAGACGGAGGGAAAGATGCCCCCTCCGTAATTTCATTTAGTAGAAGAGGTGATTACTCGAACCTGTGTCATCTTGGTGGAACTACTCCCCCCAAACCACTAGAACCCAGGATAGTCCTCGTGTATGTAGAATGAGCAGTTGATGGTGGAATTGATGCATTAATCACAAACAAATATACTGTAGTCACTCCAAACAGTTCATTTGCCTTGTACCTATCTGTTTGTAAATGATTTTGTGTAGATGGCTCTTCTAGCTGGTTACGTGTACACCTGCAGAAATGGAAAACAACTGGAATAGCCTGCAATTGTGGTGAGAAATTTAATTAGATCACGATACAACATACATATACATACCTTCATATGGAAACAGAAGTAGATCGCCCTTATTTTTGTAAACTTTGCTGGATATATGGGTTTGAGTCTTTGTTCAGAGCTCTCAAAAGAAGACTTTGATCAGAAGTCAGAACCGTATTTTAAATAGGACCTCTTTTCTATTCAGTTGCCATCACACATCTTGACATCTAGCATTATCTAAGATGTGATAGGCAAATGATAACTAGCCATTCAATACTCTATGTTATGCACCATGCACCCGTATGACCCATACTGTGCGCAGATAGAGGTTGCTAATAGCACAACTCTGACAGATACGTTGAGTTTATTTACTTTATTCATGGTTTAAGCATATTGACCTCTAGGATCATAATTTTGTTGAGGGTACTTTTAGATTTCTTTAGATTTCTGTGTAGGTCACTCTTCCTGGCCTCATCTCTTGGTTAACTGTTAAGTTTGGCATTTTGCAACTGTCTTTTGCGTGTGTCATATTTGGATGAGATCGTATAGGAATCATTTCAAGGACATGATCTGTTCTGTTAAGTTTCCTTACCTTTTGCTCTTCAAATGAAAGCGACACAATGAAATGCAAATATCAAATTACACTTTACTACCAAAATTGTCCTACTAAGTTGAGGCTAATTTTTGGTATGTATTTCTGATAGTGCGTAAGAAACAACTTATATATATTCTTCTTTGCTATGACCACATGGAATGTTATTTTTATCCTTCATTTTGTGCTGATTAGTAAGAATTTCATTGCTTGTTTCCTATTTTAGTTCTTTTGGTTATGATGTTAATTGATTCCCATAACAATTTTCTCAGACATGTTTGGCTGTGATCTTCAATAGCAGGACACAACATGAATGTGGAAACAAGAAGACATGAGGTGAGAGCGAATCTACTGTCCAATTTGTTTCATATCTCATTAGCAGCATTTGCGGTGCTCGTATCTACTGTAAAGAGTTGTTCTCGTTTGGTCCGTGAACAGTGCGACATCTGGACCTGTCAGCCAATTTCCGTATTGGATGACCAGGCTTGTTCACTTTCAAAGGTGACAGCAGGTTTGGTCTTGTGAGCCTTTCCAGAATATCATGACCCACGGATTGAGATTCTGCGACGCAATACTGTGCAGCGTGCACTCGCATGTTGTTAGTTAGGTGCTCGCGATCACATGCGTGCAGAGGGGTGTCATCTCAGACTTAAGCAAGCCCCTTGACTGGAACAGGTCGAGGAGCAGCGGCCTTTCATGCGGATCATTGTTGGTGCCGCGTCATAATTGTTCCGGCCTAAGCATGCTTTGTGTAGGCTGCTATAGATCCTTTTTGTAGGCTGTTCCCTCCGCTTTAAAAGATGGCGGCATGCTAATAACGTCTCGGGAGCCATTTAATATGATTTGCAAGCGCCAACCGCACCGCAATATTGTTCTCTGAGGCACATTATGTTGTATTTATCCCACTTGTGAGCTGTGCGTGCATTTCTGCTTCAGTTTGACTTGTGACTCTTACATCCTTAATGTGGTCTCTTTTGCTCTTCTGAAACAGGTAACAATTCTTCGGAAGAGGGCAACAAACCGCAGGATGGACGGATGGGTGCATCCACATCGCAGCATCAGGTAGGAGTACTCCTTTGTTTTGCTCAAAGGCCTTTTTACCAAACCTGTTCATGGAAAGCACCAATTCATGAAAAAAAAAACTTGGGACCTTGATTTACATACTGCAGTCCATCCCTTCTTCCATCCTGCTGGCCGCCATGTGGTGTTCCGGTCTGGCGCGTTGCTCTCAGGCGGAGTAATTGCGATGTGGGACTTGACAGGGCACTGATAACCAGCCAATCATGGACTCGTACCTCGCGCCATCAAGCTTCCCCCCGTCGTCGCCCATGAAGGTCTCACGTGGATGGGATCCACCGCCACTGTTGGATCCCGAGGTACGCTTGCTTCGCCCCCAGGACCAGTCGTCCGTGCCCAGTCCGGACGCACGCACGGCCGCGCGACGCCGGTCCGGCCGGTCGTCCGGCCGACCAACCGACGGTGGATTGATTTTTTCACCATCGCGCTGCACGGCCGCCACGGCTCCTTCGCCGTCGTTGGAGGCGGTCATGTGCCGGTCACATGGGCCGCCCTGCCGAGCTGGCGTCGGCGGCGTCCCTCTCTCTTCCCGTTGGGGGGCGAGGGAGGCGACGGCGACGGCGGTGGGGGCCGACGCGATCCCGTATTCACTCCGGCCGCGGACGGCGTCGCTGTCGCGGCCAGCGAGATGGATACGGGCGCGGTGCCGAGCCAGGACGCACGGAGGTGTATCCGGACATACCTGTTCTGGCGGCACGGCACGGGGATGGCGCGAACGAACCCCCCTCATCATTGCCTTCCGTGCTGCCTGCTGCTGCTGTCCGTACGCGTTTGGCACCCGTAATCCGTATGGCTTGCTACGGCGGCCAACGCCAAGGTGTTAGTTATCCCTGCTTCGCCACATCTGTTTCGAGCCTGGTTGTACATGTTCGGTATTGCTTACGATGTTCTTGCTTCAATGCGTGGAGAACTGGAGATGGTAACGCTCTTGTCATGTATGTTCCAGGTGTCGACCAACCTGAGCTGTGCTGGCACGTTCGCGGAGGCTGAGTGTGACCATATAGCCTCGTGGCAACCAACAGTCACGCGACGGAGATTGGTGGCCGGACCGCCTGTCATGTTGATTAAGGGCGTTCGCGGAGCTGTGCGTGCATGAACCTTGGATCAGTGAAAAGGAATGTCTTGGAAAATTCGGGATCCATTGCTGTTGAACCACCTGCAATGTCCCTCCCGCACTGCTTGACAATGAGGTGAGGTGACGCTCTTGCATTTGGACCAATTGGGCGGACATTCAGCGCGTGATAGCATGATGTGTTTCGCACAGTGAAAGTCGGATCAGCGCAGCCCCAGGTGGCTGCATTGCGTGGCACTTACAGTGGTGCCCCTATTAATGGGTGCATAGTGCAGGTAGCTCGAGATCGAACAGAGACGCACGGCTGTACGTACCGTCACCAGGAGGTAGGGTGGTCACGTGAGGTGTAGGATCATTGGAGACGAGGTATCGTCGTATGATAAACCCTGATACGACGTAGGAGTAAATCCCATCGTCATCAATGGACCGATCCGTTCCTTCGTACGGACACATGCACGTGACACTCTAATGTTCCAAGTACAGTACATGGGCTGGCACTGCCAAGCTTGTCGTGACGGTGGGTGGGTGAGGAACCTTCCCAAGTTGCTGGCAGCTGAGGGCATATCTAACAACAGGTTCCCCGTTTCTCAACCCCCATATTCCTTCTCATATCTTCTCTAATTCCCATATGTTCAACCCCATATCTCAACGGCTTCATCTGTTTGTGATACTGGGAGGTGGACCCTGGTGATGAACTGAGTGGGGGCGCTCATTGAGGTGGAAGGGTGCTCGTCAACGGCACAATGGAGCACATCGAGGATAAGGGTGCTTGGTGACGGCACAAGGAGGTTGAGGCCAATTTTGTGGGGAGCACACGAGGACCATGGATGCGGTGGTGTGCTCGGAGCGGCATAAGGGGTTGCTAGATGGAGTGATGAGGTTTTGGTTGGTAAGGTCCACAAATGGGGGGCTGAGAAACTTCCCCACGAATGGGAGAGGAAATAAGATGATTTAGGAGAGACTCAGAAGGGAAGGGGGAAATTAAAGTTTTTTTAAGGCTAAAACCCTTAAACAGGGTATAAGGGAGTGAGATGGGCAGTGATGGAGCTTCATTAAGGCCCGAGGAGGCTAGGGCTTCCTTGCCATTTATTATTTATCTTAATAATGTTGTGAAATACATGCTTAAGTATTCATATGTGCTATTTTGATAAAAACTGCTGTCCTATCTTGATTTTCCTTCTCAAGATGGGGAGACAGTTAGAAATGCTCCGACTCCGTTAGGGATACCTCTAATAGGAGTCATGAGTATATTTGCGAGTCTTTCTGTGTTATACGTGGAGTGTTCATGCATTCTTGCAATGTTATGTGTACGTATAGGGATTATCTATATTGAAACTCGTGTGGAGGTAAGTCGGCATTTTGTGGTGTGTATGAAAAGAAGACACCACAAGCGAGATCGCAATATGCGATTTTGCATTTCAATCGTTATAATTTCTTGAAGATTGGATTACTTCAACGATGTGTGGTACTTCCTCGTCCGAGTTTAGAGAGGAGACTGTGTGTGTGTGGTAGAATGGAGGTCGAGCTGTCACGACACCATGCATTGCGGAGCACAATTATGTTTAGCAACTTGAGTTAACATGGAAGATACTTTGATTCTCTTGATGAGGTTTGCCACTTGGGCGACCGTGCATTGTACATGCCCTAGGCACTCCTGCTACGGTATGGTCGACAGAGTCACGTATGTATATCCAGCCGCGGAATTGAAGCTCCCAGAGTTGCCGAATTGAATTGCTACAGCTAAGGTGTTGATGCCCCGGAAAATGACGCCACTCCCCGTGAATCAGCGACCCTTCCACCGAAAACGACCCACCGAGAGATGGGAGAAGGGCGCCTCGGCACGTCTGGTTTGAATGCCCCGGACACATCGTTTTCCTGTGAACGTTCCTGCAAGGTCGACTGCCATAATGCCATCGATAGGTGTATGTATAGCTTGATGGCTGATCTGCTCGCCCGTCAGGCTCGTACAATTCAATTCTTCGAGTGTACATCACAACATGCCCACACGGGGTACACTTATTTGGTACTTGATGTTTTGGAGCATTTCGTTAGGGGAAACCAACTTGAGATTTTCAAGAGTAAGGGATTAGCATATGCTGAAAACCTTCTTCAGTAAGTTCCACTCCGACGTCCAAGGTGCATCGTGTGTGCTAGAAAAGGGAAAAGTTTTTGTCCTGATGAAATTAACCAAAATAAGATGGCAATTTGACTGCGGGTTGCGACAGTGTTCCGTTTGATCCAGTAGCAGTAGTCAGGAAGGAAGGCGGGTCGGAGGAGTGAGGGGCCACAGCAAAGTGAGGAATGGCAGCACGTGGGCGGAGGAATAAATGACGGGTAGTGATTTTAGGAGGGGAACAAATTTATGTACTGATGTTGGACCTCACAACCACAATTTCGGATGATCTTGTCTTCGCGAAAGAAAAAAAAATCAATGATCTTTTGGTGAAAACATCCAAATGATAACTATACACTCTTTGTAAAATGCTCTTTCAGTAACTGTTGAGCGGGACATCAGAATCCATAAAAGTTCTAAATTATTTCAACTCACAAGGTACATCACAAGAAGTGTTGCAAAATGTCAGCTCATAAGGAAACTCGCGGGTAGTTGTTTGTCGTCTAGTTTCGACCCTACATGGTGATTAGTGTTGAAAATTATTCCTCGCAATTCCCAAGGTAGTAAAATACTCCATGGTTGAACCTTTAGCAATTCTGTAGCTCCTTCCTTCTTATGTGAATTAAGATACTAGGATATTGAATCAATGGCTTATTTTTTGCGGAGTCAAAAATTAAACTGCAATCCAAGGATTCCACCACAATGATGCAGATGCTCCTTCACCCCAACAAAGGTAGGTGCAAGTTCAGCCATTATTTGGACGGCACATATCAAGTGTTTGGGACCGGGTGTTGTAATTTTGTAAACATTATTTATCTTTTAATGGAGAGGAAAACTGCCACTAGTTTCAATAATAACACAAAAGAAAGAAAAAGCTTACAGGCCCCATTTCCAATGGAGAAACATTGGTTGTTACAGTACGCCAAAATATAATTTGAAATTCTTGCAGGAACCTATGCTCTATAACTCAGTGGTCTCTTTTCTCCCAACTTTCACATTAATTTCCAAAAGAAATCAACATATGCCAAACACAAAAAGTTTTTGTACAAATTGAAGTTAGGAATCGAGTAGTTACATATACTCCTTTTACAGCTCAAAATATTGCAAGATATATAATGTATTTATTGGTCACTCTGTGTTGCTCTATTGAACATTATTACCGAAAAGATGCTGATTTTCAGTACAACAATATATTTTATCGAAGTGGTGTACATATGAAAATCCAAACGGTTTCGGATTCCTTTAAAGATCTAGGTTGTGTTCCTTTTGAAACAGGGGCATGGGTCTCAGTTAACTATAATTATGGGCTCATAGAACTATAAAGATTAAATGAATTTTGTACTAATACACTTAAGGGGTATCCAAAATTGAGATGTCTACAAAATTTCTCTCTCCTTTTCCTTTAGCAGAGTAAAGGAAGCATATTTGCAGTAATGTGTAAATAGCACATGTTCACACTTTTACAAAGTTCATTTATTGAATAAGTCAAATTACAGTTATCATCATCAACTCCGTACATAAACATCAAGAAAGTACAAATGCATGTCAACTCTAGCACTCTATACCAACCATTAGAAATACTATACACAACATAACTACATAAATATATGTACATATATGAGGGCCCAAGGTTACAGCAAAATCTGGGCTCTACTTTGATGCACATAATCTGGCCTCCTCACCGTCTATGAAGCACCCATGACACTCTTTAATTTTGCAGCACATCTGGATCTCCCGAGTTTCAAAGTTTCTCCTCTGTTCCATTGGACCCAGGAACCATCTCCTAGAATTATTGCTTTGCTCTCTGTTCTTTTTTTCGCCCCCAATGAACTCTCTTCCTAGGTGTTCATCTTCGTCCAGCTGGGACGCTTCGACGATTTATCGGCCAGATTGCATCAAGTGTTATTGGATATGCACCGTTTCGATGACAAGATATGCGAAGTTAGCAACTCCATCATCAGATGTTAATGGTCCTCAGCAAGTTAAAATCAGAGTGTTCAGTTGGATGCTTGAATCCATCATCTTGATGAGGAGGTTTGCTGCTCCCATGCCATGGCAATGTCCTGCGCAACCTTTACGGCATCCGCGGAGACGCCAGAGAGTCCTCTCCTTGTGAAGCCAACAGTGTAGAGCCCTGACTCTCCCTTCCAGCCGTCCGGGAATGGCACCCTTGGGTAGCCTTCCGGGGTAAAGAAGTCACTTCCCTGCGCATCAGAAAAATTAAAGACTTAGATAACAAGCTTTAAATTACTAGAATTAAAAACGCGGGGGAATGGAGGATGACACTTTTAGTACTACCTAACAGCTTTCGAACTGTCAAATTAACATTAGAAAGCCCTACTTTGTTAGGCATCATTACCCAACCTTTTCCGGCGGCCCTTTTCGGTACAATACACCATTCTTTGTCCTCTTATCAAGTTAACATAAAAAAGGCTTTCGAGTCACTTAGCTAGTCCTTGAGATTTTTTTTTTACTTTTTGCATCAGTTTGATTTTATTTAACTGTTGTTGCGGAATAAAAAGCGACCCACTATGTTGCAAGTGCAGTATTGAAGGCGCATATCGTACCTTGAGCCACTGGGGGACGTTGCTGTGGTACCCGGTCGCCATGATCACCGCGTCAGCGTCAACAACGCGTCCGTCCACGAGCTCGGCGCCGCGGCGGCAGAGCCTCTTGATCCCGGGAATGACCTCGATGTCGCCGGAGCGGATCCTGGCGAGCGCGCCGATGTCGAGCACCGGCGTCCTGCCCCTGGAGTTCTTGAGGTCGAGTGGGCCCCTCGACGGCCGCCGGATGCCGAGCTTCTCGAGGTCGCCGAGGAAGAGGCGGGCGAGGAGGACAAGGATCTTGTCGACGAGCCAGAGCGGCAGGAAGCGGAGGAGGAAGACGGCCACCGAGAAGGTCGCGACTCCGAGCATCTCCCGCGGCAGGACGTGCACCTTCTTGTCGACAAGGAGAGAAAAGTCAGCGAATTGTTCATGTCGAGATATATATGTATATACATAATATATGCATATATAGTTGTCATGCATGTGCAAACAACATCATGCTCACCGAGTCCCTGACGACCATGGCGGGGAGGGCATTGTGGTCGCAGAGGTCGAGGCAGACCTCCATGCCGGAGTTTCCGCATCCGACGACGAGCACCCGCTTGCCGCGGAACGCCTCGCCGGACTTGTACTCGGAGACGTGGGAGACGGGGCCCGCGAACTCCTCGTGGCCCTCGAACTTCGGTATGACGCACTCGGCGTTCTCGCCCGTGGCCACCACGAGCCACCGGCCGATGTACTCGGTGACCTCGCCGGAGACGACGTCCTCGGCGGCGACACGCCACAGCCCGGCCGCCGCGTCGTAGCGCGCCGACGTGACGGCCGTGTTGAAGCGCGGCTCGACGCCGGCGCGCGCCGCGTAGCGCTCGAGGTAGTCGACGAACTGTCGCTTTGTCGGGTACTCCGGGTAGTCGTCGGGGAACGGCATCCCTGGGAGCTCGCAGAAGCTGCGCGGCAGGTGGAGGCGGAGGCGGTCGTAGGTGCGCCGCTGCCACAGCGACGCCACGCAGTCGGCCCGGTCCAGCACCACCGACGGCACGCCGCGGTCTCGCAGGCAGGCCGCCACCGAGAGGCCCGCCGGCCCGGCGCCCACCACGATCGGCCCGTTCACCCACACCACCCTGCTCGCCGCCGTTGCCGCCATGATGGCCGCTTCTTCTTCCTCTTCTTCTTCTTCTGCTAGATAGTAGCTTAATTAGCTTCGCTTGGTTGCTTGAACGGTGAGTTACTAATAAGTTCTCTCTCCCTCTCTAGCTGTCTGTCTCTATGAAAGAGAGGGGAGAGAGATGGGGGGAATGAAGAAGAAGAAGAAGAGATGGATGGTGTGTTGGAGGAGGAGGGGTTGCACTCACGGGGTTTAAATAGGCGCGCCGAGGACGGAAGTTGACATGCATGGTGTGTATTGTGGATGATTTGATTATTTCCCGCCGCGGCAAATAAAGGCGAATCTGGTTCTGCTGCACGCGAGCTACAACCTTATTACTTCCTCTGTTCATTATTATTATAGGACGCTTAGCACCGGTCATCAGAACCAAGCCAAATCTGGTCGCACACCACGTTACACTCTCCCCCAAAGCAAACTCACGCCAGCAGCTCTCTACTCCGTCTAGGAGTCCACGCTAGGCCCATCGGCAGTGAGAGAGAGAGTAAGTCCAGCGGTGATTTTTTTTTCCGAAGGCTGGGGACTGCGTGAATAGCTGCTGGGTTGAAAGCGCGTGAATTTTGGTCGGGGACCGAGAGGGTCTTATATTTTGATAAAAACTATAAGTGTATGCTTTCGAGATGGTTAACTATTTCCATAACAATGGGTGGTACAACATCACCTAACAAATAACAAGCATGGTTACAATAGTAGGCAGGGATGTGCCAACCGGTACGGCAGGTGTGTATGTGTCTTTCAGGGAAATGTCATGCATGATTAACTATTCATATGGATTCTTTTCCTTCATTATCATCGTGGTTGAACTATTCATCTCTTCAAACATTTGTTGTTCTGCTTTAATGATGGGTTGACGACCTACTCAAAGGATCGATATTCTTCGGATCGATGAATTCAAGCTTGATCATTAAACTTTGCAAGAACAAACACATAACACAACCTCAATCACTAGTATCTCTCTCTCTCTCTCTCTCTCTCTCTCTCTCTCTAGCGAAATAAGGTAGAGACATATACACAACCTTGATCACTAGTATCTCTCTCTTTTTATTTAGCGAAATACAAAATAGATACAGAAATACACGTATGAGCACTCACTCATATGAATGCATGCCCACACATCCTATTTTTCTGAAAAACTACGAGTGACGTGGTCGGCTGGTCTTGAGATTCATGAAGTTAGCACTTGATGAGAACTTCGGTTTCAAAACACATTCACTTTGATTTTACAAAAGTTTCACCAAAATCTCTCGGCTAGAGAACCTCACAACTAATACCTAGTTATCCATCGATGCAGCGTGGCACGGAGCGTGTATAAGGCTAGCTATAAAGCGGTTGCATGGGCGGTGTGTGTGCGTATGAAGCCATGCATGGGTCGTGCATAGTATTCCTGACCCGGAGGAAATCGGGAGGAAAGCCACCTCCCAACTTGTTAATTCATATTCCCCATCTTTTGGAGACGGCACGCGCTGCCATGCATGCTTCCACATTTGCTTGGTCAAGTCGCTATGCATTAGCGTGTCATGCGCTTTATTAGCGTCAGATTCACCATGATCAACTGTTGCATGCTGTCATGGCATATATAAGCTTGTGTCGGTGATGTTTTAGTGGGTCCTGGCCGGCGGTTTTGCATCAGAATTAGTATAGTGTAGTGTTTACCACTGACGCATACACGCATATACAGGCGTAGTGACCAGGCCGGGCCGGGGATAGACAATACATCATGCAGCATATGATCGATCACTAGCTCTCGTCTCTTTGTCGTGATCTGCTAGTTGCTCCGGTGCGAACTTTGGATATATACATATGGATGGAAGTTTCCAAAGACTGAACAAGAATATGTTGCAAGTGGATGGTCTCTCGGTATATAAAACTTGATCCATTTTCGCAAACAGAATGTTTTTCCCACCCATCATCTCCATTTCCGTCCGTTCGTCGTCAGTGTTCGTCCTCACTGTTTGTCCGTACTGTTCCCATTCGTAATGCACAGTGTCATTTAGGTTGTCCCTCTTTATGCTTAAGATTTAAGGTGGCCTAACAGACGTATGATTTCTACTATCTGTCCTCTGTCAAACAGGTTGCCCCTTGAGCCATCGATCTACATTGTCCCTCGTCTTATATATTCCTCTCCTCCACTGAGAATGTTGTTAACGTGGCACATCCGTAAGTTATGATGTTTGTTATGAAGTTTTGGACGGGTGAAAGGATATAATATCTGAGCTTTTATAGGTCTGCAAACTTTCACACATCCCAAGGGTACATAAACGCATAGTTAAGGAAACACTTTTGCATCAGAACAAATTAGGTATCCTAGCAACACGGGAGAGGAACAGTAGTAAATTGAAGGAATATATGAACTTTCGGATGAAAGCCTTGATCTGGAAAGCTAATGCCTGCATGCATGCCACATCAGGCCTCACAGGGTATCGATTCAAAAGAACAGCGCGTGGCTGATTCTCTCGAGTGGATACAGTTCAGATAGTAAGTAATCTTGCATTATCCCAATTTAGGAGTAACTCGTACTCTACTACACATATCTGCACATCCCTGAGAATAATAGGTGACTTTCTGAACAAAAACGATTTTTCTTGCGTGGCATTGAATGAAAAAATAGCGGCACTATCTGTTCACATATGTATTCATGAAACTATAAGGGAAGCTGAGCACTGACTTGAAAGCTAGCCTGAAGGCAAGGCAGATTAGCACCTGTAGCAAGTTATGGGATTCCCTGCCGGTTGGTAGAGTTTGATGTTTGAACTTGGTTCTCCAATTTTCATATTGTGTCTCCTCAATTTGGTCAGGTTTGAATGCTGGCTGGTAAAAGCAGTCCTATACATGCTGTGCCAATTGTTTGAACTTCTATTTCTTACAATTTTATCATGATGGAGTAACGGACGTCCGTATGAGGCTTCTAGAAGCGAAATAGCCGACCTTAGGTTTTGTCGAGCTACTAGTTTTTAAGAGTAGCCGAGTAAGTGAAAGAGGAGCTTTTTACTGAAGCATGCGAAGCATCCCATAATCACTGAGCACTAGTCCTGGCATTTGGCTAGTTTTACCCTAGTACTCCTACCTAGTTAAGAAAAGTGAAACGAGTTACAGGCTAAGTACTGGTAATAGTGTACTAGTTTATTATGGCTGAGAGAGAGCCAAGCACCAAACCTTTCCGAAAGGTGAGCAGCACTAGCAATATATAATCGTTACGGGCGGCGGCCGTCGCGTTTTCTTTCTCGTGAAGAGATGGGATGGATCGGCCTAATTGGAAAGAGAAACGCTTACCAACAACTGCAAATATGGAGGTGGTACAAAAAATTCGGCTACGCTTTCTGGTAGTAATCTATGGCAGCTCAAAGTACATTGTTGAAGCATGAAACTCCAACTTTTCTGGGGTGCCTCGAAACTTAGTGGAGGAAAGGTGAAATTTAGCATTAGTTTGCTTTTGCAAATAAATTTACAATCGACTTTCAAACTGTTCAATCTAAGATCATGATCAGTGCATAAGCCGTGAGGGCGGTGGTAGCACCGACTGGGCGATGATAAGGGTTAACGTTTTATTTATTAGAATGCGCCAGGTGAACATAAGGTAGAACACTCGCTCCATATCAAATGCTGTGGCTGCCCACCCAAGTATAGCTCCATGACTAGCGAAAAGTTAGGTGAAAAGTAAGAGAGAAAATTTGATCTTAAGTAAAACAAAATGTACTATTTCTCGAATTTTGCAGGAGACCTCATTTTTTTTAGAAAAAAATAAGGAAAACCATTTATTATTCTATATGAAAATATAAATCACATAGGAGAAGGATTCCTCGAAAATATATAGGAGTGTCGGGCAGCTGCTTTCCTGCGTGTGGAGAGGCGTACATTCATGCATGCACAACCAGAATCATGAACATGTGTAAACGATCAAGCTGCCAAGCGTGACCAGTGCCTGATCCCGCCGGTGCGCCCTTTCCCGCTGGGTCACCACCCCCAAATGATGACCCTCCATGTTTCGCAACATGATGCACCAACAGTCAACACCTTGGAAGCAAACCCATGGACACACACCCCCCAAACGTAACAGCGTTCTGATCATTGCACCCATGAACCATCCAGGTCTGCAACAGTTGGTCACTCATGCTCATAAACATCGACGAAAAACGTCACTTGACGAACGAAAACGCTGCTACTGGATCAACCAGTTTATGGCGAGATATGCTGCAAATATGCAGCGGCAAGTGCTACATGCCAAGGAGTTAAACAGAGGTGCATTTAGTCTCCTCGGGCCACGCGGCTGAGGGATGGCAGAATGATCAATGATTGATGAGATGCTTTCACAGGTCAATCGATCAGACGGGTCATTTTCGGATCTCGGAGGCAATTGGGATGATCGTCCATCGGTTTCTTATGAAACGACAGTGATGCCTCTGCGTTGCGTAAGCCAAAAGAATATTGTAAGGGAATATATATACAGCGGCCGGATGTTGACCGTTGGAACGGGAAAATCTATCAGTGTTGTGTCAAACACAGTAAGCGCATGCTATCATGCTGAGATGTAGCACCTGTTTAGGCATGTGCCACAGGATACAAATATATGGTCTCGAGCATGTACATTATCAAGCTTTAGAACACAGTGAAAGAGATTGTCACTTTCTCTGTCACAGCCATCTATAACTTTATAGGAACACAGTGAAAGAGATTGTCACTTTCTCTGTCACAGCCATCTATAACTTTATAGGACACTCAGATTCTTGTCGTATAATACAAGAATCTTGTGCTAGAAAATTTCTTCGCCTGAAAAACCTATCAAGGGCTCCTAGCTTGTTGCTTTGTGAAGCATCACGCATAACTGTGACTTTGGCACAATACTGCTATACATCCGACCTATTCATACGACCGTTTAAGTCACTTTAGCTTGGTGGTTCATTTGTTTTTAAACAGTTAGATCTCTATAAATAAGTTGTACACGTGACACATTTTTCATCGCCAATATGGCCGGGTGGAGGGAACTTTACCCTACCACATTCTTACACCTTCCAGAGTCCGAGAGATGCATACGGTTACAAGATATTCTCTGTTGTAGAACAGAGAGTAAAAGGGAGTCTTGTCCTATACAAGAATCTATGGCTAGACGACAATGACCTAGCTCGTAATCCTCTCGAGCTGTCCAAATTGCCTTGATGCCAGCGTGGGGGAGGTTGACCCTAACACACTCTTTCATCCGATCTGTCAGTGCTTGTGCTTCCAGTAGTGATCACGAGCCATGCATATGGAATGGCAGCTGACACACGCGCTAAGAGACTGCCAGTGGCGCATTCCATCGGTCTGAATAAGATCTGAGTGGTCATTTTCGGATCGTTGTGGGCAGTCGATATGTTTCGGATCGTTTTGGGCAATTATCTTTCGCATTGTATAACTGAACGTATCTTTCAACTCGATTTGCTTAGTTCAGCTCGTAGAACTGTTGAGGAACTTCGCGAGAAGTGCCATGGTCTAGTTTCTTGAAATCATGGCTAATTCACGTCAAACTTGGAAACTCATGTTATTGTTGCACATTTGGACACTGAATTTTGCTAGAGCACCAGGAATCTTCGATGGGACTGTTCCATCAATCTTTGCTACACCACTAGTACCACGGTAGGTGAAAAATCCCCTGCAGTAGCTTGCCGGAACAAGGAAAGTATATATATGCACTTCTCGCCTAAAATGTGTAGGTACATGTCTTCCTAACATTTATGAGGTGGAAACAACATTTTTACTCACTCTGATATCACAGGAAAAATGCTCGTTTCTTAAACAGCTGTCTTTGTTTTATTGTGATTCTTTTTTAAACATCAAGTTAGTTTCCTAAATGTTTATTGCAATTATAGAGTCACAGTTAGAATAATGAACTAGGCAAAGTGATTTCAGTTGATCTTCGATCAATTTGATAAAACTAGAACCACGCCAGTTTCAGTTCAGATTTGTCGGCCGGTTTTCGATGTTTTTTTTTTGGGGACCTTGGAGATATCTACATCTGCTGATCCGCGGTGCACCTTTCAACTTCACTGCACACAGCCGCGACCAAGCGTACAAATTGCAAGCGACATTCCTCTCTTCCATCTCATCATCGGTATTATCCACCAACACAACATACATTTAGACTTGGTTTTCCTTTTCTTTTCTTTTGTGGCTGCTCTCACGCGTCCTGCACACTTGGCTGTCCATGTCCACTGTCCTTGTCAAGCCCACAGCAACAAGCTAACCCGGTGGACGGTGGTTAGGGGGGAAGTTATGTTGCTCTGCTGCTTGGAAAGTGATGTATTCCAACATATTTTAATTTTTCATTTAAAAAAAAGTTTCAAAGTGTTGAATTATTTAATTAAATACTGTATACTTTAGTCCTGTGTTGATAGATAAACTGTTTTTGAGCGAGGTATGGGGAAAGTTTACTGGCACCAATTGATAACCTTGTCATCCACACCTCTCCCCCCCCCCCCCCCCAAAAAAAATCAAAAAGGTATGGGGAAAGTCCTTATGAGAATAACCAGGAATTCAAATGTTCAAAGGTCGAAAAGGCTGTGATTGAAGCGTTGAAACTTTGAGAGGATCTGCAATGATTTCAATACCAGCAATAGATACTTAAGGATTCACGAAGCTTTTCGAAGCGCAGATATCCTCATATGAAAATGTAGGGTGGCACCACCAACCAAAGCAGAGTGCAAACTTCGATGTGATAGTTTATAAACGTGTGCCATCATTATATGGTGTGTTTCTAATCGAGAGATTGCTAATTTTGACCACTGGTCATTTGTGACCATAAAGTTGGCCGGGGACTATGCATATTGTAAACTCAGCGCCAAAAGCTTAACTTCCATCAGTAGAAAATCCTCTAGTTATTCAACATGATTGAGAGTCATGGCCGTCACCTTTTATGTGTTAGTTGCAACTCACAGGATCACATCCTAACCAGATCTCCAAATTGAGTTGTATTGTGTAATCACAAAAAAAAATTGAATTTATTTACTATTATTATAGTGGTATTATACCGTGCTCAATTTGGAGAGGCATACAGTGATCAAAACTCACAGCCCTGTGTTGCGCACATAATAGTTCAGAAACTAGTCTGTTGCAATATGTTTACAAGTTGGAAAATATGCCATATGGATCTGGGGACCATATGACATTGACAGTTGGATAGTATTTTGCTACTTAGTGACCTTTGAGATGGTACTGAGCATTATTACCCTGGTCATACGAAACCGACATATTAGCACATAGTATTGTTTGATCATTCATCAACATATCAATAAGAATGATGGGAAAAACAAATTTCAAGATCACAAATGCCGCAGGGAGAATGCTGGAGCATATGGCAGCTTCGTGCCCTGCCAAAAATAGTCTGTTAAACTCGTGACAGCAGCGTAAAAGATATAGCAGCGCGCCTGCTATGATCAACTCCCAAGCAAATCTAATAAAATTCGTTCTTTGCGGATGTTGACCAGATATGGGCAAACACTTACTTTCGATGCTTCTGGCGTGCATCCATTAAAATGTCACAGTCCTGCGTTCTCTTGTCTTCGGTCTATAACAAGTGTTCGGCCAAGAACGTGTTGACTGCTACAATTCAAGAAGGAGAAATAAAAACGTTCAATCTAATATGACAAGCTAAAACACAGATATATATACGCGTGTTATGCCATTATCTCTTCGAGGTTTCTGTCATCCACAGAAAATAATACAGCTTAAAATGTTGAAGACTTGGCTGTTCCTTTCATTTTACGTCATGTACTCACTATTAATCTCTAGACCTTAATGAAAAGAATACTGTTTGAAAATGTTGAAGAAGGTAGTTATTTTTTACAGGTCGGCCTCTCTGAGATTTAGAACGCTGTTGCTGATTTCCTAATACGATGGCCATTCTAGATTGATGGATAAAGATTGTAGAGGAGTAATTTTCTAGCATTAAATGGAATTGCAATCTTGATGCATCGCTATGGCTATCTCGATAGCGTCAACTCAGAGATCCGGGAGAACCAGTGGAGACAAGAGGCCTTTCATGGTCAAGTTCGACTGCTAAACTCAAGAGACGGCTATTTATGGAGTATAAACCGTGACTCACTTGTGGTGATGACCATACTGCTTTAATGTTTGTCCATGTGACCGGAACAGTGACTCAAGGTGTTGTCAATGTTGTTGAATTTTTTCCCCAGAGATATGCATGGAAATAGCAATTTTGAAGGAATTCTATTTAGGCCAGAGACTTATTTATCGAGAGAAAACCAATTCAACAATGGCTTTTGACTTTATGAACTTCTGCTTGGATTTTGAATTCTGTTGCACACTCACACTAGTTCCTCAATTTGGTCCATCATCTACCCAATAAATAAGGTCAACTTAGTAGGAGTATGTCTACTAGTGTGTAGCTCTCTTGATAGTATCTTATTTGAATTGCTGGAACAGCTACATATAACTGATGAGAAATGCTTAACACTGAGATAAAGTGGATACTCTGCCGTAGCCCAATCTTTGTAGCCAAAATATCAATCGACTTGGCAATATGAAATCTGACACCAAGGTTTTGTTTTAACTGGAAAAATCTAACACCATTTCATGTTACTCTTCTATAGGGATGGCAATGGGTCGGGTTCGGGGCGAGAATTCCATGCCTGCCCCGACATATGCATCGGGTGAAATTATCACCCGACGTCGGCCCTGCGGGTGAAAATTCCCACCCGCGCCCGTGCCCGTCGGGTATCAGGTGAGTTTCGGGTCGCCCGCTGGTGCAACGCTATATAAACACATGCCACAATCATAATTCAACAGATTTTCTCAATTTTGCAACCTCTCACACATCAAATAGCAACACTTGGAAAGAAATTGAGTAAAACTGCTGCTGAACAACACACATAAAATGAGTCACATTAAGTCTCATACAGCCACAGATACATAAACATGAATACTCCCTCCGTTCCAGTTTAAGTGTCATTCTAGCAACATATAATTTTTCTAAAATGAATGTCATTCTCGCATCCCAATGCAGCTTTCTCTCTATGTCTCTCCTCCACTACTCATTGTTTTCAGCACTCTCTACTTTTCCATCTCTCTTTAATTACCACGCCCAGGGCTAGATTGACGCTTATTTTGAAAATGGAGTGAGTACATAACAAACTTACAAATCATAGCTCGCAACTCACAGTCACATGAACATGAATGAATAGATCGAGTTCAAATAGCTAACAAGTGACTGCTCACACCACAAAGTACAACTGAAATGAGTGGAAAAAAAAAACAAGAGGAAAGCACTGCTGAATGGTGGCTTGAAGTACACATGATCCCAAGTCCCCTCTCCCAAGCTTCATGTTGGCTGCACAAGTCAAGGAGCAAAGCATGATCAGTTAACATGGTAAAGAGAAATATGACATTGGCAAGGAACAAAAACACAATTACTCACCTTGTCTCTATAATCTTGAGCTTGAACAAGTTTTCATTCAACGATGGTTGATTCAGAATCATCTTAGCAATATAAAGAAGCAATCTTATTAGACATTGTTTAAAATTCAGCAAATAAAAAATATGAGCAGAAATAGTAAAAGAGTGGACTGTTACCATTTGTTCCTCTTCTTCGTCCATACAAGTCATTAGTTCATTGATAAAACAGGACTGGCCACCTAACATGCTAGCACGGGACCAAGCTTAATTGCATACACATCAATCCTTCAGCTTTTTTTGGAGCAAGTTTACTTCGATGTGGGCTAATAATCCTTCCTCCGGTACTAAAGACAGACTCAAAAGCCACTGTTGTAACATGAATTGCCATTATATCTCGAGCAATCTTTCTCAATGTTGGGTACTTAACACTGCATATTCCCACCAATGAATGATGTTGAGCTCTTGAGCAGCATTGGCTCCTCCAAATACAAACCCAGCTTGGTTCTCACATAAGTTAAACTCTCTTCTACTTCCTAAAACAAGAATTTTTCAAATAAGCCAAACACAATATGATCCCCTTCATTCTGCACAACAATTAATTTTACTAGCTGCACCAACACCATCAGTTGTTGACATACCTTACATAAAACCTTAGTATTCCAACACACGATCATACAACAAACTTCTAACTCTAGCAACTTCTTTGTCTGTAAGTGGATTGTTTTCCGCATAAATGGTGTTGTAAAAATCTTTCATGAATTTCAATTTATACCTAGGATCTAGAACAATAGCTACTTCCATGAGTCCATGCACATCTGTCCAATATTTCTCAAACTGTCTCTTTTATCTTTGCCGACATGTCTTCTACCCTAGAATCTTTACTAGTTCTCCATTTCTCAATTGCCAAAGAAATATCGAAGATTTGGGGGGAAATAGATTGACTTTAACATAATTAGTCAATGACAATACCTCAGTTGCATCATAGAACATCATTAACCTACCATAAAGCTCCCTAGCAAATTCCCAATCTTCTTTAGTTGTCTCAAAACCAACACAAAGGCTTTCTTTTTGAGCAAGGCGATAAAAAACAACATGATACTTTAGGGCAGCGCTAAGGATTAGGTTAAAGTTGAATTCCATCTGGTCATACAATAATCTAGAGCTATTCTCTTTTGTTGTATGTAAGGTGACATTGTGCTACTGTACGCTCAAATCTTTCATGTCTTTTAGGAGTAGCCTTTCTATTCCTTCTTACATAACAGTCATTCCCTCTTTCACAATCAGATTTGTGATATGAGCAGCACAACGCATCGCAGTAATTTATCTCTAAGCATGAGAGAGGGACGGGGCAACTTATCATTCATCTTAACCATCATACCGTCATTGTTGGTAGTGCAATTATCAAGAGTCACCGTAGACTACTTCTCAAGCTGCCAATCTTGTAGTGCCTCTTGAAGCACATCACTCATAGCCTCAGCCGTACGTGGAGCTGGAACATATATGAACCTACAATAATGATGATAAGTATAGGTCATTATTATAACAAAGGAAAAATGTACAACAAACAAAATGAAGAAACAAAGGAATGAAAATGCATTAGTACCTCAAAAGGAAACTTTTCAGCTTGCATTCATCATCAAGATAATAATGTACTGTCACAACCATATAGCCTTTCCTTTAATGTAATAGAACTTTTATTAATAAAATGAAAACTGTTTGCACATTAAACATAATTTGTACAATAAAAAGCATTGGATAAGAAGTTGGTTATATATACAGTAAAGGTACGTGTGTGAGCATTTGTATTTTAGTTTTTGAATTTTTTTATACAATCTAGTTTTTGAAATGTGAAACTACGAGCTGCTAGCCTGAATAGAGTACGCACTTCAAACCACTGCTGGTGCATACGCGCGCACACACACAAAATGTATTCATCTGATGAACATCTACTACTTTTTTTTCTCTCAAAAACGGCAGTAGAGCTGTCCCTCATCATATTAAGGAGGTGAAAAAGTGTTGGGACTAAGCCTCAACAGGTAAAAATGTGAGATCCATGATGTGTGGCCTGAGGGTCCATCCCCCAACTATTGACCCCTTGGATCCTTTATATAGCCAAGAGGGAGGGGTCATTCTCCCGCTCCACCCTGGATGAGAACAAATATTACACATAGGTCCTTGGGCTGCATTCTATCTTGGGCTTCTTTTACAATGGCTTCTCTATGAGTTTGTTAGGGACGATGTGACATTTCTCCAACATTAGCCCCTCATCTGCGACCGCCTAATGGAACATTGGGGAGAGCAGATGCAAACTCTTGTGGGTCCCTAGCAAACTCTTATGTATCTATGTATGCACTTCTGAAACTATTCTTCTTCTTCTTCGGCGAAGTGACTCTTACGTGGGCGACGGTACGAGCTTCGTATCCTTCAATGTCCAAGCTTGGAGATGATTTGAGCTCCGTATGCGGGCGTTTGATGGTGAAGACCTTCGCGTCTTGGAAGTCAGAGTAGTCGAAGTCGAGTGGGCTTCGCGTCTTGTAATAAGGCTGAAGGCGTAGACGTTGTGAGCCCCTCAGGCGCACGTTGAAGTAGTTGAAGTCGAGTGTACGGGCTTCGCGTCTTTGAAGGCCGAAGGTGAAGACGACGCGATCCCCTTAGGTGCTCGTCGAAGTAGTCGAAGTCGAGTGTATGGGCTTCGCATCTTGGAAGGCCGAAGGTGAAGACGATGTGAGCCCCTTCGGTGTACGTCGAAGTAGCCAAATTCGAGTGTACGGGCTTCGCGTCTTGGAAGGCCGAAGGTGAAGACGATGTGAGCCCCTTAGTTGCTCGTCGAGGTAGTCGAAGTCGAGTGTATGGGCTTCGCGTTTTGGAAGGCCGAAGGTATAGACGATGTGAGCCCCTTAGGCGCACGTCAAAGTAGTCGAAGGATAACTCTTTTGAGTTATGTACTTGAAGTCCGTCGAGAAGTTTGATTTCTTTGAGATAGACTTAATGTACCGTAAGGGGTTTTAGCCCTTAGATTTGAGTCAATTGGTGAGTTGCCTTGTTCTGAGGTCGACGATACTTTGACTCTGTGTTCCTGCAAGAACACATCAAAGATATGCAGTAGAGAGATTTTTTATTTTTTGTGTAAATACTTGATACTTCGATCCTGAACTTCTTGTTCATTAAATGGTTTGAAGGGTGACACCTTTGACTTAGGTGTGAGAGCCTTCGATCATTAACCTCTTGTTCGATAATCGTTTGAAGGATGACACCCTTTACTTAGGTGTGAGAGCCTTCATTCATGAACTTCTTGTTCGATAATTGTTTGAAGGATGACACCTTTGACTTAGGTGTGAGAGCCTTCGTTCATTAACTTTTAGTTCGATAATCATGGTTCTTCTAAGCCTTATGTGGCTTGACTTCACTTCAAGGTGCGTCACCTTCTCTTGAGGTGAGTGGTCCCTTTTCTTTTCTTTCCTCTGAGCTTTTAACCCGAATCCTATGCTAGCTTCATTCATAGAGAAGGCTTCTTATCACTTGGAGAAGGTTTCGCTGTTGTAGAGAAGGCTTCTCTTGAAATGGAGAAGGCTTCTCTTCATATGGAGAAGGCTTCGTAATCGTAGAGAAGGCTCTTCTCTTTGATAGAGAAGGCTTAGTCAATGTACAGAAGGCTTCTCTTCATATGGAGAAGGCTTCGTAATCATAGAGAAGGCTTCTTATCATTTGGAGAAGGCTCTTCTCTTTGATAGAGAAGGCTTAATCGATGTAGAGAAGGCTTCTCTTCATATGGAGAATGCTTCGTAATCATAGAGAAGGCTTCTTTGTTATAGCGAAGGCTTCTCTTGAAATGGAGAAGGCTTCGTAATCTTGGAGAAGGCTCTTCTCTTTGATAGAGAATGCTTAGTCGATGTAGAGAAGGCTTCTCTTCATATGGAGAAGGCTTCGTAATCATAGAGAAGGCTTCTTATCATTTGGAGAAGGCTCTTCTCTTTGATATAGAAGGCTTAATCAATATAGAGAAGGCTTCTCTTCATATGGAGAAGGCTTCATAATCATAGAGAAGGCTTCTTTGTTATAGCGAAGGCTTCTCTTGAAATGGAGAAGGCTTCGTAATCTTGGAGAAGGCTTCGAAATATTGGAGAAGGCTTCTTGTTGATAGAGAAGACATATTGATTGTAGAAAAGGCTTCTCTTCAAATGGAGAAGCCTTCGTAATCTTAGAGAAGGCTCTTCTCTTTGATAGAGAAGGCTTAGTCGATGTAGAGAAGGCTTCTCTTCATATGGAGAAGGCTTCGTAATCATAGAGAAGGCTTCTTATCATTTGGAGAAGGCTCTTCTCTTTGATATAGAAGGCTTAATCAATGTAGAGAAGGCTTCTCTTCATATTGAGAATGCTTTATAATCATAGAGAAGGCTTCTTTGTTATAGCGAAGGCTTCTCTTGAAATGGAGAAGGCTTCGTAATCTTGGAGAAGGCTTCGTAATATTGGAGAAGGCTTCAAAATATTGGAGAAGGCTTCTCGTTGATAGAGAAGACATATTGATTGTAGAGAAGGCTGAAGAGAAGGCTTCGTCATCTTGGAAAAGGCTTCGTAATATTAGAGAAGGCTTCGAAATATTGGAGAAGGCTTCTCGTTGATAGAGAAGGCTTCTCTTCAAATGGAGAAGGCTTCGTCATCTAGGAGAAGGCTTCGTAATATTGGAGAAGGCTTCGAAATATTGGAGAAGGCTTCTCGTTGATAGAGAAGACATATTGATTGTAGAGAAGGCTTCTCTTCAAATGGAGAAGGCTTCGTAATATTAGAGAAGGCTTCGAAATATTGGAGAAGGCTTCTCGTTGATAGAGAAGGCTTCTCTTCGAATGGAGAAGGCTTCGTCATCTAGGACAAGGCTTCGTAATATTAGAGAAGGCTTCGAAATATTGGAGAAGGCTTCTCGTTGATAGAGAAGACATATTGATTGTAGAGAAGGCTTCTCTTCAAATGGAGAAGGCTTCGTCATCTTGGAGAAGGCTTCGTAATATTGTAGAAGGCTTCGAAATATTGGAGAAGGCTTCTCGTTGATAGAGAAGACATATTGATTGCAGAGAAGGCTTCTCTTCAAATAGAGAAGGCTTCGTCATCTTAGAGAAGGCTTCGTAATATTAGAGAAGGCTTCGAAATATTGGAGAAGGCTTCTCGTTGATAGAGAAGGCTTCTCTTCGAATGGAGAAGGCTTTGTAATATTAGAGAAGGCTTCGAAATATTGGAGAAGGCTTCTCGTTGATAGAGAAGGCTTCTCTTCGAATGGAGAAGGCTTCGTCATCTAGGAGAAGGCTTCGTAATATTGGAGAAGGCTTCTCTTTGTAGAAGGCTTCTCTTCGCATTGTGTTGTCATGGGTTCGACCCGCGGACGGCGCCAAATGTTGGGACTAAGCCTCAACAGATAAAAATGTGAGATCCATGATGTGTGGGCTGAGGGTCTATCCCCCAACTATTGACCCCTTGGGTCCTTTATATAGCCAAGAGGGAGGGGTCATTCTCCCGCTCCACTTTGGATGAAAACAAATATTACACATAGGTCCTTGGGCTGCATTCTATCTTAGGCTTCTTTTACAATGACTTCTCTATGAGTTTGTTAGGGACGATGGGACATTTCCCCAACAAAAAGCACTACAAAGAAAAAAGATGGTTGCAAAGAACCCAACCACTCACAGCAATACACGCACCCCATGCCCTACGGCACAATGGTTTTAGTACAATAGCACCTTGAACAGAATGAACGACCTAAAGAATAACCAACTCACGCCAAGAAGGAATGCTGCTTCTTTTGGCGGTAACATTCAGATACACCGCGAAATATATTCAAGATCCAATCAGTACCAGAGTAGTCTTTGCATCATAAAAAAGGTAGGAACGACCTTTTGCTGTGGGGGAGTGCACGTTCCAACAATCATTTCTGTGATCGTACTTCAAAGCCATGTGGCCGTGCACGATCAGATATGCACTTAATCATTTGTGCCGATAAAGCTGGTGATTAAAAAATACAGAGCTAATGACAATAGGCCGCATCATCAGAACTATCTTAGCCATCTGACGTACGTAGCTAATTTCCTTCATGTTTTTTAATTAGCGTGGTATTAAGAGAAAAAATATGAATGCTTCCTGTGCTTTGTCTGTTCATTGCTTCATAATTGAACCCAGATCAACAGACCGCCAAACACTTGAGACTTTGAAGCTCAATTTCACATACAAACATGGCTGCATATTGGATGGATTATATAACAAATCATCAACATGTGTAATTCTTTATATCGATTGCCAAGTTCTAAAAGTTTTACTTATAGTAAGAATAGTAATATGCCTTACCCGAAAAAAAAGTAATATGACTTAATTACATTTTGGGTCAGATGGAGTATATAATAAAATGCAGTGTTCATAAATAGTAGCATGCCTACGTCATAGCATTGTACTTTCCAAGCAAGTTGATGAAGAAAAATATTGACATAATCTACTTTGTTTCTACCAGGAAAGTAGCATGTTGTGGGCAGGTGACCTCTACACTAATAATGGTCCGGATGTAGTGCTTTTCCTTCAGAAACACATTCATCAGGGATATGCCATGAAGCATTTTAGCAGTTTCACGCAATGACACAATTCCACAGGATTAGATAGAAGAGTGAGAGGAGAGAGGAATCCGGTGACTCAGGTCCATATGGCCTCTAAAGATACACAACTATTGGCAAATTCTACTCTCTCTCTCTCTCTCAATTCTAGCATTCAAATTTTTGCCAAAACAGTAATTAGAATTCTCTTCTAAATGCAGCTCTATCTCTATTTCTCTCCTCTTGCACCCCTCCTTTTTTTTGTATACATCACTTTTTTCACCCCTCCTTAATTCTTGTGCCCAAATCCCACAACTGCAACTATTTTAAAATGGAGGGAGTTAAAAAAAACAACTTATGCGGCCTGTAGCAAGTTTCAAGAAACAAATTTAGACAAGACATTCGATCTTAAAATGTTCCATTTTCTAGCGAACATTAAACAATTTTACGGTTGATATATTTAAAATTAGACATGATCTGCATGCATGCAAAATAAATATTGGCTGGTTCATTCATCGAAAAAATAATGCAAAAAGAAGGGTATACACAAGGATGGTAGCTTGCATAACAGCATAAGTTCCTTTCTATGTCATGCCTCTCATACATATGTCACTCAAAGAATGTGGGGACTAAATCATTCACTTACTTTGAACTCGCATGTGCCGAAAGCGTCACAGTTTACACAAGAATATATATAAAATCGATACCGGCCCAATCTTAAGGTGTGTTAGAAACAAAGCATGCAAAGATACCTAGGTGTTTAGCTCGTATATTGCCAACCCACGGATTACTAGGTAGTTAGGAGTTCGGTTTGTGTCAATGGTAAAAGGCATTGGAAAAGCAGAGTTAGCTTGTCACGTAGTGCACTTAGGCACTTAGCAAAGGGTACATCCATATGGCACTGTGATAGCCTGGTAGTAGTAGGTATTGTATGTTATGTATGCAAATGTACGTACTATATATATGTCAATTGGTCTAGCCTAGAATAAATAAAAAACAGAAAACTATAACTTGCTAGCTCTATAATAGGGCAGAGGAGGGGCACCAATCCCAAGCCTCAACGATTAGAGGTCATGTCTATAGAAAAGGATTCGCTCATGGCCATTTCTCGGGATCATCGTAATATAAATTTCCATGGAAAGAATTACAAGAAGCAGGAGGAGAAGGAGAAGTATATCAATGTGGCTTGTTTGTCTGGTTTGTCTAGAGGATCCATTTTTTGTTTTGATATGTATTGACGCCTTTCATCCAAGAAGCTATGCGCGAGAAAAAGTGACTGATGATTGGATGACCCTATGCAAACTGGGCTCAGTGGAGTTATGAGTTTTGGGTCCAAGATTCCAAGAAATGACTTGAACTGCATGTCGCAAAAGTCAGAATTGGGTCTCTCCTACCGTAGATTGTTTGGTCCCCTCCACCCCAAATTATTGGTGATCTAATATACTAGGTATGTCGAGCAGCTATGGGATGCTACATATTTAGGGCATGCGGTGGCTACTGTCCAAAAAAGTTCATAAATTTATAATCAATACTGTAACACATTTCAATTTATCATAAATATTTGAAATAGTTTTCCCACAAAAAACAGAAAATCTGCAATCTGAGAGCGTTTGAGATACCGAGCCGTAGCAAAGAGCCACTAACTATGTCCAAAACTCCAAAACAAAATCCCTGGAAGATCCAATTGAAAATGCAAATAATATTAACAAAGCTTGTACCATGATTAAAAATTTCATGAAGTAATATTAATTATTTGTATTTTACTGAAAATTAGCTGGTCCACTGCTGCCACTAAGTACATTTATATTTGTCACTAACACGGTACGATATAATGCAACACATGTTGTCTTCTATGGCGACTGAGTTACGTCACCAAATGTAAAATTTTGTCATAAATCAAATTCTGTGATGGACCGTGAAAGAATTCATCTTGTCGCTCGTTTAATCATGTTCTATCATGAAATGATTTTTTTCTTAATTTTTTTTTTAGCAAAACAGGAGGGGAGGCCCCTACTGGTATAATTAATCAGTAAAGATTCAACTTTTTTCTTAATTAATCAGTAAAGATTCATTAAACATAATTACTTTGTGATGCCCGTTTTCATCACAAATAATTCAACGGGAAAGGACATAGCATGACAAAGATCTGGGTGTGGCTAGCCTACTTCATTTGTTCATGGCCCATTATTTTCGTCCAGATTTGTTCATGTTCATGACAAATCAATTAGGCTAGCCGGGTTGAACGAGCGGGCCAAACACGGCACAAAGCCATGGGAAATAGTTTGGGCCGGGCCAAAATCTGTGGACGGCACATTTAATTAGTCTAACCCATTTGGAAATCAACATAGGGTGAGGATTCAATGAAATAAATAAGGATAGATTTGATGCAAAGAAATCTAAAACATATTTACTTCTTCATAAATGATTGTAATATACTCCATCTTTCCATAAATATAAGATTTCTAAAAATGTTACGACAGATTATGGATTCACAAAAGAAGACGCAGGGGTCCCTAATTAAATGGAAAGACACCTTGCTAGAAATCATGTATGCATGTGGGCCCATTAAATGACATAATTGAGTTCTTGTATGTGTAGATAAATTTTGAATGCCACCATAAATCCTTTTATTGATGGAGGAGGAGTATCTAGCACTGCATGTTGTAACTAAAAAATTAATTCACCAATATCTATATTTCACTATATGGCATCAAAGAGTTTGAGAATCCAAGCATTTAAGTCATGTCAGTTGGAGGGTACTACCCCATATATAGGAGCACATATATTGGGGGTCTTGGATACAGGAACTCCTAAGCCGATTGTCAACAGTTAAGATGTCTGTGAAAGTAGGAATTCTCCTCCTGCTAGTGTCCGCAATGGTTTCCCCACGCCAAGCGAAGATTGGCTGCAGAAGCTATGAGAAGGAGAATATCCTTCGTGACTGTGAAGATGTGATCAAACCTGGAGATCAGGATATGTACCCAGGCCTACACAGTGACTGTTGTTGGGCAGTGCGAGCAGTGCCGCTGAGAGACATGGATTGCATTGTTCGTCTTCTTACACCCGAAGAAAAGAAGATACACGATGAAAACAAGATCCGGCGTCTTAAACGTCGTTGCTAACATTCTCATCATCTGGGTTGCAGGTAAAAATCATTAGCTCCTGATCCATTCTCATTTTACAAACTACTGCACGTACGGTATGTCCCGTCCAATAACTATTTCCCTGACAGGTCATGGTGAATAAATATTCTGCGATGGAGTGAATGACCATAAAAAGGAGATTGAAGGAAGATGCATCACTGGTTAATCAAACTAATTATATTTTGATCCTTGGGTTGTGTATCTTTCATTAAGGATATCATTCCTTCCTGTTGAGCATGGGTCTTATAATTCGGATACAGTAATTGGTTTGTGACTTGCCACAAATTTCCCAAAACCAAACACATGTAGTAGAATTCAGAGAAAACTAATTAGTAAAGAAATGGAAGTGAGTATAGCTGCTGTACTGCTGCTGCACGCACTGCTATTTGAATTAAAAGGTCGCATCTAGAGACCAAACGACCACGCTTGCGTGCCGATTCACGTACGCCACGTGTAACATCCCAGCCTGCCACCGGGCTGGGCCAGCTCATATTTTTGTGCGGACCCCACTCTATCCCACCACCTTTTTACGCTTTCGGCCTCGTTTCGCGTAAAAGGGTTAACCCAAGGTGATGGATGGTGGACAACCTAAGCTTATATGTTGGCCTTCCCCTCACTAGACTAGCAAGGTGGGACTAAATCCCACCCCCTCATGCACACTAGTGCACATGGGTCAATAAGACCTAATTTCAAATGGGCCGGGATGTCACAAACACCCCCGCTTAAAGGAACCGACGTCCTCGTCGGGAATACCAGCGCAACACACCCTTGCGGGCAAAAGACCAGGAACGCTCCCCTCTTGGCACACGTCTGTGTCCAGTGTCAGCCCATATACCATGTCGTGTCCCACTCACGGGGCCCACACGCGCCATGCGCCATATGTCTGCACCCCTGGCCCACACGCCCGTGCAACCGCGAGGGTCGGCTCTGATACCATTTGTAACATCCCAGGCTGCCACCGGGCTGGGCCCGCTCACATTTTTGTGCGGACTCCACTCTATCCCACCACCTTTTACGCTTTCGGCCTCGCTTCGCGTAAAAAGGTTAACCCAAGGTGATGGATAGTGGACAATCTAGGCTTATATGTTGGCCTTCCCCCTCACTAGACTAGCAAGGTGGGACTAAATCCCACCCCCTCATGCACACTAGTGCACATGGGCCACTAATGCCTAATCTCAAATGGGCTGGGATGTCACACCATGAACGCTTTTCATTTCAGAACGGACAAGCAAGCATTTGTGATTCAGTGAAACGAAGATGTGCAATGCACCAACCGGAGAGGACCGTGCGCGCCACGGTGAAGAAGCAGCTCAGGTGGTCGCGCAAGAAGGGCACCACGACGGCAGACCCCACTACCACAACGAGCGAGAGCGACATCACCACTAGGCACTAGCACCGAGAAAGCCGCATTCCTCGGCTTGCTCTCTCGCCCCGTCTCATTGGGAAATTCCCTTATATATCAATGGTTAAACTTCTTATCTTTGATTTGCCAATGGTAAAACCTATTTCCCAGATATGACATTGTTTTTAAAATTTTATCACTTGCATGCCACAATTAACCATTTAATTGTTGTTTAGTGAACTACGATATTGTAGCTACATGATTACTGCAGCGAAACTACCGTAGCAATTCATGAATAGTTGCAAAATTTTGTGTGTATAAGATTTGAATAACTTAAATAACTGACATATGCAAAAACAATTGTGTATAGGATTCAATAACATTAAAATAACCGACATAAGTTTTCTTAATGGTTAGAGAAGTAATTTTTGTTTTTCTTCTTTTCATAAATAAAAAATATATATCCTTTCTTTTTCCTGCGGCGTTGAACCCTACCAGGATCATGAACACTCGTCCATTTACGGTCATGCTGCACAAAAAACAAAGTTGTGATCTCTAAGCGTCTAGGCCCTGGGCCACTGGCCCAAATTAAAAACGATTCCAAGCCCAGTCAAGTAAAGCAAGCCTGCTCTTACCAGTTGGAGAGCGAGAGCTCAAATTTCGAATCGGAAAGTCTAAGGCGCAGCCGTACACGCCCTGCGATAGCGCCCGTCCAGCCACGGCCCGACCCGCTTGAAGGTGGCGGAGCGCGGTGGTGTGGCGGGCGGCGTGACGTGGCGGCGAGGGCGTTGCAGAGTTGCCAATGGTGGTTTATCATGGGCGGCGGAGCGCGGGGTCGAGGTGGTGGCGGAGCGTGGGGTGGGGGCGGGCGGCGAGGCGCTGCCGCGGCATCGAGGGTGGTGGATTAGCGCCGGCGGTGGAGCTCGTGGCAAGGTGGCCGCGGAGCGCAGGGTGTGGGCATGCGGTGCGACGCGGCGGCGAGGGCGTCGCCCCGGGTGGCGGTTATCGCTGGCGGGGTTAGGGGTTTTGGTTGCCGGAGGCGGCGGCGAGGATCTTGATTTCCGACAACCTTAGAAGGAGGGTTGTGGGGGTGGCGGCGGCCGGCAAGGCGGTGGGAGGCGGCGCGACGGTGCGGCGCTGGTCAGCCAGTGCCGCGGGCGGCTGGAGGGCGGTGGGCGGGGTCGGAGGGCAGGGTGGCGAGGGAGAAGGTGGCTGATGCCGGCGGCGGTCCGACCGGCTATCCGTGGCGCGAGGAGGAAGAAGCATACGTGGCGGGCGCGGAGGGCGGACGTTGAAAGTGCATCTAGGCCCCTAATCATGAGTTTTGTATGATTGACGTCAAAACGATCAAAAGGACTAATATTTGCATTGAGAATATGTTGAGCTAGGTCCTACCATGGAGATAAAAAAGATTCAAATAGACGCAAGCCCTCTATGTGTTGAAAGGAATTGGCATGAAGTACTCAATGGAGAAAATTAGCACTATTTTAATTTTAATTGAGTATAGGAATGCCGTACTATCAAGAGGGATGTTAATCATGTGTTGGTATGTGTCACAAGAGCTTTTGGTTGAATCAAAACCATCCCAAAGTGAGTTTGCAACTATCCCAAATTTTCATCCACCGAGCAACCCCACCGGAGTGTCCGGCATCATGCCGGAGTGTCCGACAGAGAGAATCAACCACATCCCAAGTCCTGACAAGAGTGTCCGGCTATGTGCCGGAGTCTCCGGTGGGACCTAACCAGCAGAGCAACGGTTCAATTTTTGAGGACTTTTATAAATACCCATTCACTTCCAACGGCTCTTCCCCTGGTCTCCACTCACAAGAACACGACCCAAGCTTCCCCATTCACTCTCTACTCATTCCCAACCCAAAGATTTGTGTGATTCACTCAAGGGAGTATGTGAGAGCAAGTGATTCGTGTTGAGAGCAAGCATTCCACTTCTTGAGCTTCTTGTGGCATCATCTCACTTGGTTTCATTTGTTACTCTTGGAGCTTCGTGCTCCTAGACGGCTAGAGGTTGCCCGGGAGCTCCCAATTCGTGTGGTGAAGCTCCGGGAAGTTTGTATTACCCATTCCCGCAAGGGATTTGATAGTGAGCAACTCAAATCGGTCTTGGTGGCCATTTGAGAGAGGTTTAGGGTTGAAAGCCACCCGGTCCTTTGTGGACTCCTCAACGGAGACGTAGGGCACTGTGTGTGCCTGAACTTCGGGAGAAAATCGTGTGTCAAATTGTCTATCTTTTGATTGTTCTTGTTGTTCATACTTGTTCTTGTTCATATTGCTCATATATCACTATATTGCCTCGATCTACTAATCTACTTTTTTCTTTCCGCATTTGTTATGTAGATTTACTTGCTAGTATCTATACAAGTCTTTTGATTCAAGTAGAATTGCTAGAAACTTCATAGTTTTCAAATTCCGCAAGATTTATTGTCTGACCGGACAATCCGGTAAGTAACCGGATACTCCGACACTCCGAGGTCCGGAGTATCCGGCAACTAACCGGACCATCCGATGTGCTGAAAGTTTTTGTTTAAGTCTTAAATTGCAGAAGTTTTTAGCGTTGCCTATTCACCCCCCCCCCTCTATGCAACTTTCAATTGGTATCAGAGCAAGGTTCTCCATTTGAAGCTTAACCACTTGGAGAAAAGATGGAGGCAACCCTTGGTGACCCCGAGAGCTTGAGGAAGAAGAAGGACAAGTCCAAGAAGAAGTCGGAGGAACCTAAGCTGATCGATTACGGTGATGACGAAGAAGTGCTTGTAGAAGATGCACATACAAGCGAAGAAGAAGAAGAAGAAGAAGAGGACTTGGTCCCACACTCCGAAAGTGAAAGGTCACATGCTTCAAGAAGAAGCAAGAGAAGCAATCATTCCAAGAGAAGTGAAAACTTTCATGCTATGCCTTTTAGTTATGAAAAATTAAGTTCTCACACTAACTTTACGGCGGTGCAATTGGGTAGGCGCCTCATTTCGATGGGACGCACTATACCAAGTGGAGGCACAACATGATGTTGCATCTAATCTCTCTTCATCCAAGTATTTGGAAAGTTGTGTGTGTAGGTTTGAAAAGACACAAAGACTATGATGAGCTCACACAAGAAGAAGAACAAGATTGGCATCGAAATGCACAAGCGGCCGCCGTGATCCTCACCTCCTTGAGCAACGAAGAGTATGAAAGAGTTGGTGGTATGACAAGTGCCAAGGAGATTTGGGACACTCTTCGTATAGCTCACGAAGGAGTTGACTCTGTGAAGCAAGCCAAAATTAAAATCTTGGAAGGAGAGCTTGGTAGGTTTGTGATGGAGGATGATGAGATACCTCAACAAATGTACAACCGTCTCAAGGTCAAGGTCAACAAGCTCAAGGCACTTGGATGCACCAAGTATGGGAATCATGAGGTGGTGAAGTTGTTAACTAGAGCATTCTCACCAAGGAACATCACTCTTGTGACCATGATCCGGCAAATGAGAAACTACAAGAGGATGTCTCCGGATGAAGTACTTGGGATGATCATAAATCATGATATCATGGAGGAGGAAGCCAAATGTGTCAAGCAAATAGCAACGGTCGTTTCCAACTCCAAGAACAAAGAACTTGCATTCAAGGCAAGCAAGAAGAAGAGCAAGTAACCGATCCAAGAAAGCTTAAGTGAAGATGAAGAAGAAGAGAGCTCCGATGATGAAGAGCTAGCTCTCTTTGTGAAGAGGTTCAAGAAGTTCATGAAGAAAGAACGTGGCTCAAAGGGCAAGAGATTAAGCTCAAAGCAAATTTGTTACTATTGCAAGAAGGCCGGACACTTCATTGCAAATTGTCCCGTCAAGGAAGAAGATGAAAGAAAAAAGAAAAGTCATCAAGCGGACAAGAAGCAATACAAGAAGAAGTACACCGGTCATGCTCATGTAGCGGAGGAATCCTCACATGAAGAAGCCTCCGGCAAGGGAGGCATTGCTACCATTGCTTTCAATGAGTCAACATCATCAAGCAAGAAACTATTTCCTACCTACAACGATGAACCTACCCTCACCGATGATGAAGTTGACAACAAACCACGTGGCGTTTGCCTCATGGCCATGGGCCGGAAGGTAACTACTAAAGTTGTCTCTCCCTCTACACTTGAAGATAGTGATGATGATGTTGATGCTAGTGATGATAGTGATGATGATGTTGATAGTGATTGTGAAAGCTTGCTTAAAGGTTTTGATAAAAATGCAATCACCAAGTTTAAAAGACTTATGAAGGAATTGGTTGCTAGAGATGAGCTACTTGAGAAACAAGAAGCATTGCTCATCCTTGAAAAGGAGAGAAACCTTGAACTTAATAAGCTCATGGCATGTGAAAAGGAAAAGAGGGTAAAGTTGGGCCAAGAACTTGCGAAAAGCAAGGAGACTTTCAAAAGTCTTGAGAGCTCAAATGTTGCTCTTCAAGAAAAACAAAGTGGGCTAGTCAAGGCCCATAAGAATCTTGAATTGCAATTTGATGCTCTTTGGTCTAGCACCTCAAAACCTACAAAAGATGCCATTTTAGCAACCGATCCCTCCACAAGTAAAGGTTGTGCAAAATGTTATAATGTTGATATCAATGCTTTTGCTTACCATAAGAAAGAGGTGAAGCTTTTGAAAGGGCAAATCAAGAGGATGAATGTCATTATCCATAGAGGCATGATAGGTGAAGGTGAAGGTGAAAAAGAAAAGAGGTTCAAGATGGCAAGAGATGGCTTTGATAGGCTTCAACCTATCACTATCTATGGTGGTGAGCTTTGTGATGAAAAAGATTCAAGCTTCACCGTCAAGGACACTCATGGTCCACCTTATGTGTTGGGCAAAAAGAAGATCTACAAGGTGGAAGTGGGTACAAAGAAAGTGAACAAGGTTGACCAAGTCAAGACCACAAGTGCCATGACGAACAAGAGTGAAGCACCAAAAGATAAGAAGAAAGTGCATGCCTCACAAGACACCTTTTATGCCGATTATGTGCTTACTAGAAATTCTTATGGCAAAGTTGTTGCTAAATATGTTGGTTCTTGTGCACACAACATCATGATTAAAAGATGTGTGTGGGTGCCAAATATGCTTGTTACTAATGCTCAAGGACCCAAATCTATTTGGGTACATAAAATAAAGGCTTAATTTGTTTTTGTAGGCATACTCCTCCGGTGGAACAAGTTGGGTGCTTGATAGTGGATGCACAAGTCATATGACCGGAGAGAAGAAGATGTTTACATCACTTGAAAAGAACACAACCGATATGGGTGAAATTACATTTGGTGATGATGGTAAAGGAGGAGTACTTGGAATGGGTAACATTGCTCTCACTCCCGAGTATTCCGTTACTAAAGTTCTCTTAGTAGATTCATTGGAGTTTAATTTGATGTCGGTCTCACAACTTTGTGAGAAAGGTTTTAATTGTTATTTCACTAACGAAGGTGTGACCGTTTTCAAGAGGAGCGATAACTCAATTGTCTTTAATGGTGTGTTGCAAGGAGGGTTTTATCTTGTGGATTTTTCCTTGGATAAAACCCAATTTAATACATGCTTGTTGGCAAAGTCTAGCTTGGGTTGGCTATGGCATCGTCGGCTAGCCCATGTTGGCATGAGAAATCTTAATGATCTCAAAAAGGCGGTCACATCCATGGACTAACCGATGTCTCTTTTGAGAAAGATAGAATTTGTAGTGCTTGTCAAGCCGGAAAGCAACATGGAGCACCTCACCCCGCCAAGAATGTGATGACTACCACAAGAGCATTGGAAATGCTACACATGGATCTTTTTGTCCAATAGCCTACTTGAGCATTCGTGGTAACAAATATGGTTTAGTAATTGTTGATGATTATTCTCGTTTCACTTGGGTATATTTTTTGCATGATAAAAGTGAAGTGCAAGGAATAATCAAGAAGTTCGTGAGAAGAGCTCAAAATTAACATGAAGTCAAGATCAAGAAGATAAGAAGTGACAATGGAAGTGAATTCAAGAACACTCAAGTTGAAGAATTCCTTGATGAAGAAGGCATCAAGCATGAGTTCTCGGCACCCTACACTCCACAACAAAATGGGGTGGCCGAGAGGAAGAACCGCACACTCATTGAGATGGCAAGAACAATGCTTAATGAGTACAAGACTTCGGACCGTTTTTGGGCCGAAGCCGTGAACACCGCATGCCATGCATCAAATCGGTTATTTCTCCACCGAATCTTGCAAAAGACACCCTATGAGCTACTCACCGGTAACGTTCCTAATGTCTCATACTTTCGTGTCTTTGGGAGCAAATGTTTTATTCTTAACAAGAAACTCAAGTCCTCAAAGTTTGCTCCTAAGGTCGATGAAGGGTTCTTGCTTGGATATGGATCAAATGTCTTGGCATACCGAGTCTTCAACAAAACCAATGATTGTGTTGAGGTCACGCGTGATGTGACATTTGATGAATCTAATGGCTCTCAAGTAGAGCAAGTTGATCCAAGTATGATAGGTAATGAAGAAGCTCCACATGAGGCAATTGGTAGAATGGCCATTGGTGATATAAAGCCTCAAGAGCCTCAAGTTGATCAAGCTTCACCTTCATCCTCACGCCAAGAAACTCCACCGCCCACACAAGAGCAAGATCAAGGAAGTGCTCAAGATCAAGGTGACGACCAAGATCAAGATCACAACCAAGATCAAGCTTCAAGTGGTGGTGGAGATGTACAAGATGAGGAAGAGGAAGAAGGAGAAGAAAATAAAGAAAGAGTGCCACATCCAAGAGTACGTCAAAGTGTACAAAGAGATCATCCCGTCGAGAACATCATCGGTGACATTGAAAAAGGGGTAACTACTAGAACTCGAGTTGCAAATTTTTGTGAACATTACTCTTTTGTGTCTTCTATGGAGCCACTTAGAGTAGAAGATGCACTCGAGGATCCGGATTGGGTGATGGCCATGCAAGAGGAGTTGAACCAATTTGAGAGAAACAAAGTGTGGAAGTTGGTGGAGAGACCAAAGCAAAATGTTGTGGGCACCAAATGGGTGTTTCGCAATAAACAAGATGAGCATGGTATGGTGACAAGGAACAAAGCAAGACTTGTTGCACAAGGGTATTCACAAATGCAAGGTTTGGATTTTGGTGAAACTTTTGCTCCCGTAGCTAGCCTTGAGTCAGTTCGTATATTACTTGCCTTTGCTACTCACCATGGTTTTAAGCTACAACAAATGGATGTGAAAAGTGCCTTCCTAAATGGGCCAATTAGTGAGGAGGTGTATGTGGAGCAACCACCGGGCTTTGAAGACCCAAAGTATCCTAACCATGTTTACAAACTCCATAAGGCGCTCTATGGGCTAAAGCAAGCACGTAGAGCATGGTATGAATGCCTTAAAGGATATCTTGTTGCAAATCAATTTGTTGTTGGCAAAGTTGATCCTACTCTCTTCACAAAGCAAATTGATAATGATATCTTTGTGTGCCAAGTATATGTCGATGACATTATATTTGGTTCTACTAATCAAAAATTCTGTGAAGCTTTTAGTAAGATCATGATCAAGAAGTTTGAGACGTCCATGATGGGGGAGTTGAAGTTCTTTCTAGGTTTTCAAGTCAAGCAACTCCAAAAAGGCACATTCATATGTCAAGCCAAGTACACTCAAGATATACTCAAGAAGTTTGACATGGACAAAGCCAAACCCATCAAGACCCCAATGCAAACCAATGGACACCTTGATCTTGATCCAAAAGGCGTGCCCGTAGATCAAAAGGTATATCGTTCTATGATTGGTTCATTGCTTTATCTTTGTGCATCTAGGCCCGATATTATGCTTAGTGTGTGCTTGTGTGCAAGATTTCAATCCGCTCCTAAGGAGAGCCACATGGTGGCCATTAAAAGAATCTTGCGATATTTGGTTCATACACCTAACCTAGGGCTTTGGTATCCAAAGGGCTCCAAGTTCAAGTTAGTTGGCTATTCCGATGCCGACTACGCCGGATGTAAGGTGGATAGGAAGAGTTGGCTATTCCGATGTACTCTTCCTATCCACCTTACATCCGGGACTTGCCAATTCTTGGGTAGGTCCCTAGTGTCATGATCATCCAAGAAACAAAATTCCGTTGCCCTTTCCACCGCCGAAGCGGAGTATGTTGCAGCCGGTAATTGTTGTGCACAATTGCTTTGGATGCGGCAAACTCTAAAGGACTTTGGTTACACTATGAACAAAGTTCCTCTCCTATGTGACAATGAGAGTGCCATTGCTATTGCTCATAACCCCGTTGATCACAATAGAACCAAGCATATAGATATCCAGCACCACTTCTTGAGAGATCATGCTATCAAGGGGGATATTACTATTAGTTACATAAGAACCGATGCCAACTTGCCGATATTTTCACCAAGCCCCTAGACGAGAAGCGCTTTTGTGAGCTTAGAAGTGAATTGAATATCCTTGATTCTTCTAATGTGGCGTAGAATGTTGCACATCTGAATGTTGTTTCCTAATTTGGTAGTACTTGCAAACAAAATGAATTGTGAAAATATTTGAGTGATTTTTCAAAACTATTTGGATGGTTCTTGATCTTTTGATCATAGCTTGTTGTATGTGGTCATAGTTATGATTTGTTGGATGCTTACTGACCATATGCAATGAGTATATCCTATAAGTCCAACCTTTGTCTCTCAAATTCCTTGAAAATCTCTCAAGTCAGCAAGTCAAAACAGACCGGACAGTCCGGCACAAGGCCGGAGTGTCCGAGAAAAATCTTTGTTTTTCCTTAGATGAGACAGCAAGTCCCCACCGGAGACTCCGGGAAGTAACCGGAGTGTCCGGGAAAAATCATGGATTTCTCGCAGCCTTAACAGCAAGTCCCCACCGGAGACTCCGGGAAGTATCCGGAGTGTCCGGACCTCGTACTACCGGAGTATCCGGTTTGCTACCGGAGTGTCCGGTCAGTTACCATCTATATAAGGTTTTGTGCCACCCCGCGGTGAAACGTTATCCACTCCTTTCACCGCGCCCAACTCCCTCTTCGTCGCCCCCTCTCTCCTCTCCACCAAAATCGTCGATTCAAGGGTGATTTGGAGCGGGATTCGACTTCCCCAAGGATTCCAAGGACCTCCAATCGCCGGAGACTCCGGTGCCCGCAAGTTTTTCCTCCAGGAAACCGAGGAAGTACTTGAAGGTACCATTGCTCTCCTCTCTCTTTGATTTCTTCGATTCGGTTGTTCTAGTGGATTCCCTTCGGTCAAAGGCTTAGTTATGAGGTTGTTTAGCAATGCTAGAAGTTTGGTTGAAATTCCGTGGCTAGTTGTAGAGATTCGACGAATTTTTGAAACACTAGGGTCTGCCAGAGTGTCCGACAGTGAGCCGGAGTGTCCGGTTACCGGACTCTCCGACTCAAAGCCGGATACTCCGACCGAACCTAATATTTCACAAGCTCGTCCAATCTTCGACCTTATGATTTCATCCCTTGCTTCTAAAATCTAAGCCTCATTCTTTGGATGATATGTGTCAGATGAAGCGCCGTGGTGCTGATCAAGGGGGTAGTGGTGAAGGTTATCAAAGGAAGAACAAGAAAACAACCGTGAGTCCTAAAGGAAAGGGCAAGGGCAAGGCTCCAGCTGCAGATGTTGATGAGAATCAACCTCCACCTTTGGTTCAGAATATGTTTCCACAAGTGCATCCTCCACATGAACTCTTTTTTCACAAGTATGATGCAATGCCTAATGTGGATTATAGCAAGGGGAGACATGGCTTGCAAAATCTTCGCAGGGTTAATCCTTTTGAAATGGACAAGGATCCTAGGAATGGTGACTACCGTTTCCACTCCAACTTTCAATGGAATTGGTATAGAAGTGTGATCATGGGCAAGAAGAATCCTATTCTTCCAATGAAGTATATTGATTGGGATCACATAGGAGGGCAAAATGACCCAATCTTCAATCAAATCATTGCAAGTGTAATGACTTGGGAATGCAAACTATCATGGGTGAACTGTTTGATTGGAATGATGAACTCATTTGTCAATTCTATGCAACCTATTGGATTGATGACAATGAGGCAAATGAGGATGGGCCAATTATTCATTGGATGACGGAAGGTCACCCCTTTGAAGTGACATACAACAAATTTGCTGAAATTCTTGGTTTTGGTGAAGATGATTTTGGAAAGCACACAATTAACAATGAGAGGCCCCTTGTTGATGGAGAGATTGCTTTCATGTATGAGGCAAGTGGTGTGCCCGGTAAAACTCATGGAATGAAGCCATACTACAAGTATCTCAACTCTCTTTTCCGTTACACACTTCTTCCTAAGTATGGTGACTCCTCTAGTGTGATGGGATTGGCTAGGAATCTCCTTTGGTGGATGTCCGATAAGCAAGAAGTGCAGCGTGGCTTTAGTGTGTTTGCTTTGATCTTTTGGGAAATCTATGCTACCGCCATTGATGGTAGCCGGAGTTGTGCTTATTCTCCCTACATTATGATGTTGATTGAGAATGTCACAGATGTGGAGTTCTATAAGAATTGCAAGCATCAACCTTATAGGATAAGAAGATAGAAGCAAGGGCCCCTCCTCCACCGGTTGTTGATCCTTCTATTGGTGCTACTTCTTCCGGCCGTAGGCGTCGAACTAGCTCTTCTTCCTTCATTGCAAGGGCTCTCAAAGCTATCTTTCACAACTGCACCAAGAATGCAATTCAAATACGTGAGCATCGTGAGGAAACAAGAGCACAATTGGAGAATGTTGGTGAAAATGTTCGCAATGTATGCCGTGCAACCAAAGTCAAATACATACCTCCTCCTCCACTTCCCGATCTTCCTTCGGATGACAATGATAATGATGACCCTTTTGCTCCCTTTGAGAGAGCTACTCGTGTTGTTGATGAAGAAAATGATGAGGATACCGAGGTAGAGGGTGATGGTGAGGAAGAAGGAGAAGAAGAGGAAGAGGAAAGTGAGGAAGAAGAAGAGGCAGCGGGCAGTGAAGATGATGATTGATAATCCCACTTGGTTTCTTTTCTCTTTTTGGTGATGTGATGCCAAAAAGGGGGAGAAATTTGTATCGTTCTATCTATTAGTTGGACTTGTAGGAAGTGCTATCTATTTATGTTGAACCTTGTGCTTGTTTGTAAGACTAAGTTTATTTATGTTCTATGCATGAGACTATGTGATGTAATGATGGTTGTTGGTTCTTAATTTTTCTAGGTTGTGTGAAAATTGCTCTTTGCTATCATGTGTTGCATTATATTTGATATTGTGATGATGCAAGGTTTTAGGGGGAGCTCTCATGTTTTTTTTTTCTTGAAAATGTGCACTTGGCATCTTTAGGCCAATCATGATGAATTCAATTCATGCACATATTTAGGGGGAGCTTTCTCTAAATTATCAAGCTTACTTTGAATATTTTTTCTATCCTTGCTTCAATTTGGTTGTTTTGACATCAATCACAAAAAATAGGGAGATTGAAAGTGCATCTAGGCCCCTAATCATGAGTTTTGTGTGATTGACGTCAAAACGATCAAAAGGACTAATATTTGCATTGAGAATATGTTGAGCTAGGTCCTACAATGGAGATCAAAAAGATTCAAATAGATGCAAGCCCTCTATGTGTTGAAAAGAATTGGCATGAAGTACTCAATGGAGAAAATTAGCACTATTTTAATTTTAATTGAGTATAGAAATGTCGTACTATCAAGAGGGATGTTAATCATGTGTTGGTATGTGTCACAAGAGCTTTTGGCTAAATCAAAACCATCCCAAAGTGAGTTTGCAACTATCCAAAATTTCCATCCACCAAGCAACCCCATCGGAGTGTCCGGCAGAGAGAATCAACCACATCCCAAGTCCTGACCGGAGTGTCCGGCTATGTGCTGGAGTCTCCGGTGGGACCTAACCAGCAGAGCAACGGTTCGATTTTTGAGAGCTTCTATAAATACCCATTCACTTCCAACGGCTCTTCCCCTGGTCTCCACTCACAAGAACACGACCCAAGCTTTCCCTATTCACTCTCTACTCATTCCCAACCCAAAGATTTGTGTGATTCACTCAAGGGAGTGTGTGAGAGCAAGTGATTCGTGTTGAGAGCAAGCATTCCACTTCTTGAGCTTCTTGTGGCATCATCTCACTTGGTTTCATTTGTTACTCTTGGAGCTTTGTGCTCCTAGACGGCTAGAGGTTGCCCGGGAGCTCCCAATTCGTGTGGTGAAGCTCCGGGAAGTTTGTATTACCCATTCCCGCAAGGGATTTGATAGTGAGCAACTCAAATCGGTCTTGGTGGCCATTTGAGAGAGGTTTAGGGTTGAAAGCAACCCGGTCCTTTGTGGACTCCTCAACGGAGACGTAGGGCACTGTGTGTGCCTGAACTTCGGGAGAAAATCGTGTGTCAAATTGTCTATCTTTTGATTATTCTTGTTGTTCATACTTGTTCTTGTTCATATTGCTCATATATCACTATCTTGCCTTGATCTACTAATCTGCTTGTTTCTTTCCGCATTTGTTGTGTAGATTTACTTGCTAGTATCTGTATAAGTCTTTTGATTCAAGTAGAATTGCTAGAAACTTCATAGTTTTCAAATTCCGCAAGATTTATTGTCTGACCGGACAATCCGGTAAGTAACCGGATACTCCGACACTCCCAGGTCCGGAGTATCCGGCAACTAACCGGACCATCTGGTGTGCTGACAGTTTTTGTTTAAGTCTTAAATTGCAGAAGTTTTTAGCGGTGCCTATTCACCCCCCCCCCCCCTCTAGGCAACTTTCAGACGCGCACTCGCCTAACGCGTGACCGGACGTGCAGTAATCGGGTCCATTTCGAATATAGCAATCCATAGTAATTAGATGCTACATAGGCTTCAAACACTCACTTTGAGATTCGTGTTAGGCGCAAATAGACAACATAGACTCATGGAGTAGAGAGAGGTGGGACTGCTTGGGCTGACAAGTGGCAGACTAGCTTTGATTGGTGGGTGTGTTTATATTTGATTTTCAATCTTAAATTATTCGAAATCATATATTTTTTTTCAAAACCGTTTGAACTATGAAGTTGATTAGAATCAATGCAACCGAGTGATCCTATACAAATCCATATATTATATTACATTCAGGGTTTCAATATTTCGAACATACTAGTTCAACAATTTGAAATACAGTTTCATGATTTTCATACAATTGTTGAACTGGCTTTGCTGAATTACTGAAATGAATTTCTGAAATTGTTGAATCAACAATATCCAAATGTTGAATATAAAATGTATAAATAAAGTTGCACATCATTTCAAACCTGAAACATCTTTGGTGAGCTCAGATAAAATAGGTAGAGGTAGAAGGAAAATTATAGAGAAGAAAATAATGTTAGGTAGCTTTTGAAATATGAGAGGTCTCAACAAACCTGGTAGAAAGCTCAACAAACCTGGTAGAACACTAATAGTTTTGTTAAAGAACATAAAATAGATTTTATAGGTGTTCACGAGACAAAATAGAGTAATTTCTCTTATGATTATCTTAAAGATTTAGGAGGAATAGAGACAGAAAATAATCAAAATGAGGATATCACTCTTTTGGATATACACAATGCTCCTTTTTGTTGTACATGCAAGCTAAATCCGATCACTAGACCTCTTGTGCGATAATTGAACTTAGAGATAAGCTCGTTCCTAAGCACTTCGTTTATATGATTTTGAAAATAAATTGCTACTAACGATTCCATTGTGATTCGAAATCATGAAGAAGAGCTTAAGGTATTTGGAGATGGGCTTGGAGGTGGAGAGGACAAGAGACAACGTTAAAGTCAAGTTAGAGGCACAAGCCATATCAAGGTCCGTCTCAGAGAGCATGTTGCACTAAATGGGTTGCTTCCCCTTAAAAAAAAAACTAAATCGGTTGTTCAATTATATTTAGACTCCATTTAAAACTTTTATATATGCATGGAAAGCAAATAAGATAATTTTTCTAATCGTCTCTAAGCTCATATCAAAATTCACCGGGAATCAACAAATGGAAGTCAATCTATCTTGATACGGCACTAAAATCATCACTGTTGTGCCGCACCGTCGCCGCCCACTGCCAGTCCCTCTGCCGTTCGGACGGCAGGGTGCCATGAGAGCCACTGCCCGGTGGCCCTGACCTGTGAGTGGCCCGGGCGTCGGTGAGTCCACGGCTCCTGCCAAACGGAAGTAGAACCGGGTCCGTCGCGCCCATTATCACATTTATCCCTGGACCCTACCTGGTGCAGAATGTCCTGAAGTTCCCCAGCTGTTTGCAATTTTGGCCGATCCGCCACTTCGGCGCGGACGATCCGAGCCACTTTGGCGCGGAACACGGGTTTGGAAAAGTTTTTTTCTTTGGAGATGCTGCAGAGCAGAACCCGATGCCAAAGATACGACACGGCAGAACACGCCGTACGTCCTGGCGACGATCCCCAAGACGCTATCTTACAACTGAACGCGCACCACCATCCAAAACGGCGGCGAAAACCTCCAACTAGGAGCAACAGAAACCCATCTCCTGATTTCCATTCCCCCTTGCGCTTCCTCCTCTCCTCTCCTCCCTCCCTCTTTCTCGTCGCCTCCGCTGGCCGTTCTACTACCATCGGCACGCGGATCCTCATGTATGCCTATTTCTTATTTCTCGCTCTGTTTTCTGTTATTGTTTTTCCATTTGGTTTGCTGCTCTGTTTCTTGATTTTCTTGGCGATGTTGGCCAGGGACGGAAGCGGGCCCAGTAATGGTGGGGCCGACGGGAGTGGCAGTGCCGGCGGCGATGGTGGCGGGATGCTGCGGCCGATGGACGCGGAGCAGCTGCGGGAGTGCGGCCACCGGATGGTGGATTTCATCGCCGACTACTACAAATCCATCGAGACCTTCCCCGTCCTCAGCCAAGTAAAGGCAAGCCGCGCCCGCCCCCCTTTACAGTCTACACTCCCTACCTGCAGTCAATTAACTTATTACACAGAAATAACTGTGTTAAATGTAGCAAATTTGTATCTTTGGGCCATAGAGTGACTAACATCATGTCACATCAACAAAAATAGTGCACGATTACCATCCAAAATCGATGACAATGGCGGAGCTAGGATTAACGATCAAGGAGTGCTGGGCCTCTTGCTTAGGTGACGATCCCTTGACAAAAGCAAATGTTAAGGAAATAAGGGGGGAACTGTACGAGGATGTCATGCACAATGCTGAATCACGCTGGGGCTTCCTTGGCTTGGGGGAGAGTGGGGCAGTCTAAGGCTGCCTTCTTTCACGTCGGACTAGGGAGTGCTTCGCCATCCTCCTGTTTATGCCTTTATTCTCTTTGGAAATCCACAAATAACTCAAATACATAATTGTTCCACATAAATAAATACTTTTACATATTGTAAGGATTCCAGTTGCTTCATGATTCATAGGAAAATGGGTAGAGTGGTCCGCCCAAGAAGACCATATGATCTAACTTGTATTGGAGCAATTTGGACGATGCACTTTGCTCTAATCAAGGTTATGGGGGCATCGTTGCCATCCCATTATGCTTTCGTAACATTAATCTTGTTTTTTCTTTGCAGCCAGGATATCTAAAGGAGCTTCTTCCAGAGACAGCTCCAAACAAAGCTGATACTTTAGAAGACCTTTTTGACGGTAATGATTTCTTTCATTCAGCATTCAAGTAGGAATTCCTCTTGTTCACCTTCACGAGCTTAAAGTTTTATTCCTGAGTGTAAAATTCATACAAGTTCCTAAATCTTTTCTTGCACTCTCACTTGGGTCCATGAACTTTGAAAGTGAAATCTAGATCCACTATTTATTTAAGTGATGCAACAAAGGTCCATACTCCATACTCCTACCTGGTTATTGGCGTGGATTGACATTTTTGCTTTTTGGAACGAAATTGTAGCAGCTATATGTTAAGCTAAAGGACTGAATCATTATATTAGTTGCAATGAAATTATATGAATTATCTATCTGCTACAAAATTATCCACCCTTTGATGGTATGAAAGTTTTCATCCAGCCGTGTCATCACCGATCTAGCAAGCCACGTCAACCTAATGTTCATGTCAAAGGCAAATGGACCTCTGTTGCACTACGTAAATAGGTCATGTATCCAAATCTTCACTTTCAAAGTTTATCAACCCAATTGAGAGTTTAAAAGAAATTTAACGCCTCGGGTGCGTTTCACTCTCGGTGGTTGTTCAGTGAGATCATTCCAAAGCTAAGCATGCTGAACCCTTTACTTCATCCATTCTTATTTCTTATAAATGCTGTAATGCACAGACATTCGAGAGAAGATAGTGCCGGGAGTAACACATTGGCAAAGTCCAAATTATTTTGCCTATTATCCTTCGAATAGCAGCACAGCTGGATTCCTGGGGGAGATGCTTAGTGCTGCCTTTAACATTGTCGGATTCAGTTGGATAACCTCTCCTGCTGCGACGGAGTTAGAGGTTATTGTCTTGGACTGGTTTGCAAAAATGCTTAAGCTTCCAAGCCAGTTCCTGTCAACTGGTAAGTGAATAAAAGCATCATGATGGACGCTTTTAGATATGTTTGGTGATCTCAACATGATATATATATGTTACTTACTCCAATTATTTTTATTGTATATGATGTTGGTTAGCTTGCAAAAAAGTCAGAGGGAATAGCAGTCTCTTTAAATACAATAGCACCTCTGTTCAAGCCAAATTTTTAATATGCTAACAGGGAGGTAGTAGGCATTGAACTTTATGCCATGTAGTTTTGACTTCCAGTAACTGTACAGACTGTGGTACAAACACACACTTATCCTTACTATAAAGACTTAGTTAATGGAACATTCTCTCGGCTGCCACTCAAACCACCTGGCCTCTTAAACAGAAAGGCATCTTAAGATACTTTTGGCGCCTCAATTAACACCACAAACTACTATTATATCATACAAATTCATCATATCGGCCCCCAAACTACAGGTGCAATGACAGTGAGTACCTCATTATAGGCACGGTGCAGTTGATCTCAGAGCTCAGATCGGTGGGCAGCAATGTTGACGGTGTAGCATAGGCTGGTATGGCGGTGCAAATTAGTTTGTCAAATCTTTAATAGCTCTAGTAGATATTTTATGATGTTTATTTTAATCATGTATAAATGGCAGTACATCCTATTTTTTGTCTTGGGCGACAATTTTTTTTTCTAAATATTTTTAATTGTGTAATCTCGATCTCACAATTGTTCATGCATATATAGATGTTAGACATTTAAGATGGTGCTACTGAATGAACAATAGCTTAGTTTTCCAAACACAAGACACACGATCTACCAAATGTGCATTCAGTACTTGATAAGCATTCTGTCCTTTTATATCACCGAAATGAAGTTTGCTTTGCTCTTTAAATAAAAACGCTTCATAGATTACACACTTCCATGTATTCTGTAATTTTTAGAATCTCTAGGCCCTGTGTTGCTTAGTTGTCAATCCACTTTCATAGGTCCCATGCGTAGAGGATGATGTAATGCATCTAATGTGTAGCAATATTATGTAGTGATACTCTACCCTGATATAGTACCTTTATATATGTTATGATCAAAGGGGCTGAGCCCCTTTGCTTGAGGGAGGAGGGGGTGGTGCGGCTAGGGCAGGAGGAGGAGGCGCGGGCGCAGGAGGAGGAGAGGGAGGCCGCGGCGGCAGTAGAGAGAGAGAGAGAGAGAGAGAGAGAGAGAGAGAGAGAGAGAGAGGAGGGTTAAACCCTTAATCCTTTCTTGATTCTTCAGATTACAAGCCCTCACGTATATGAGGGTGGACAACTTGACCTCCAAGCAACTCTAACTTGACTCCCAATCCACCTAGACTCCAATCCTAATCCGATACGATTCTCTCTTTCCTAATCTATAAAGACTCCTTCCTAACTTAAACAATTCCTTTCCTAACTCAATCTGAAGAATCCTAACCGAAGACGACTTTCCTTTAGCCACTTTTGGCAGGTGGAGCCGCAGCCCCACCTTGCCGCCCTCCTGGCGGCGCACCAAGGGCGGCGGCAGCCCTGGCGCGTTGGGCTGCCGCGCCCGGGCTGGGCTGGGCCCACTGGCCCATGCTCATTACATCTCCGCCATTGAATTCCAGCGCGTCCTCGCGCTGGGAAGCCTGCCAGCCTGGTCCGAAGTAAGGAGTTGATGAAGAGGACGGAGAGCGAAAACCAATGTCGACGATCACCATGCCGAGCACCATGTCGTCGAGCAAGTTGAGACGAGTACGGTCGATGCGGAACTCAAAGAAGTAGCGGAGGGAGCCAATGAATCCCGCGGTGACGAAGGTGTGTGAGGAGGGACGATGGTCGCATCCTCTCACAGCCGGCGTTCCAGGCGCCAAAGGCAATAATGCCCTCGGCGCGCCCATGTCGATGGCGAACTCCGAGCCTGGCAGGGGCGGCATGGGGAAGTGATGGTACTCGAGCTTGTCACCGGTCGGCAGCAAGTGACCATCCAAGAACACCACAAAAGTGCTACTCGGACGGGGTCGGCGCCTCGTCAAGTCCATAGCATGACCGAAGAGAAGGCGATAATCTGTAGCAGCAAGAGACACATCTGCCAAACCCGACGAGGGAGTGAAAGCAACCCCATTAACGAGAAGGAACTCGCAACCGGAAATATCAGCAAACCTGACGTTTAGACTCGTCATAGAAGATTGAGGTTGTTCTTGAAGAAGAAGCACCGTCGCCGGAAAGCAACGGTCAGCACGTATGGCCGTCGTCTTATGTAGACCAACGGCCAGCTGCCGAAGGTAGCGCTCCTCTCCATGGTGCATGAGGGTGTTGATGAAGCGGAGGAGCATCGATGATGAGGCAGGGAGGTAGAGGCGGTCGTCGAAGAAGATCATCCCCCTCACGCAATGCCCAAGCGCGAGGTGCCTCTCCCGCCGCAATACGAGCAAAGAGCGCGCCGAGCTCCTCATCTCGTCCCATCTCGCGGCGAAGGTCGGTGTAGATGCCGCAAGTGATGTCGATGATGTCACGAACTTGTTGCGGTCCTCCCATGATCGCCAAGGCCGCCTGTGGAGGCGGCAGGGTGGGCGCCACCCCAGCCATAGGCGCGGGTTGGGGCGGCTCCAGCCAAGGTGCGTCGTCGTCATCGTCGCGAACAAGAAGAGGAGATCCAATGCCAATCAATAGACGATGCTGACCTTGGAGGAAGAAGCTCATCGATAGCGCGCCGAAGTCCCATGCAATCGTCCCAAGGGATGCCAACCAAGGCGTCCCAAGAACGAGGTCGACGCCGTTAGGAAGGTCGGCAGTGAAGACGTCGATGGTGTGCGTGTCCTCGCGAAGCACAAGAGGGATGCCATGGCATAGGCCCCTTGCTGATGATGCGATCACCCGACGCCAAGGTGACGCCCAAGTTGACGTGCCGAAGTGGAAGGTGCAGCATGTTGGCGAGCGAAAGGTCGATGAAATTGTGCGAAGCGCCGGTGTCCATCAGGATAGAGATCCGCTCGTTGAGGAGGTAGCCATGGAGGCGCATGGGGCGCCCACCGTCGCCCATCATGACCATGAGGGATCCCTCGCCCTCGAAGTCGATCAAATCATCGAGCACCTCAATGTAGAAGAGGTGCTTGCAGCGATGACCCTTGAAGAACATCTCGTCGCAATTGAAGCAAAGGTTTTACCGGCGACGTTTGGCCATCTCATCGGGCGTCAACCGCTTCACCATGCGGTTGGGGGAGGAAGGAGCAGCAGCGGCGCCACCTCCTGTGGCGCCCTCCATGACGGTGTGCGCCGTGGCGCCCATTGGCGTCTTGGGCGCTGTAGTCGAAGAAGCGGGGCGTGAAGTCGATGTCGAGCGTGATGTCGTCCGTGGCTGATGCTGCGCGTGCTCGGCGAGGATGAGCGCGCGCTTCTCATAAGCGCGCGCAAGGCTCATGGCTTGCTCCATGTCAGCTGGTCGAGTGAGTTCCACCTCCGTCTTCAAAGGCTCCTGTAAACCAGCAGTATATATGTTTACCTGCTGCTGTTCATGAAGGTCTCCCGCACGGGGGATGAGAGCGAGGAACTGCTCGGTGTAGTCGTCCACGGTTCCCGTCCGCCGAAGAGTAGCTAGCTCGCCAAGAGGGTTGGCGCGTGGAGGAGGGCCGAAGCGCTCGTTCACCCGACGGGAGAACGTCGACCAAGACATCGCGGGTTGCTCCTTGCTGAGGCGCATGTACCAGCTAACGGGCGCCTCCCGTCATGTGGTAGGAAGCGTACCACACGCGCTCATTGTCGAGGATGGCCTGCCCGACGAAGAACTGCTCACAGCGATTTATCCATGGCAGCGGGTCGTCGTTGCCGTCGAAGGTCGGGAAGGACAACTTATGATAGCTAATCACAGCGTGGTTGTTGGGGCGCGGGGCTGATGTAGAGCCCCCGACAACAAGGCCGGCTGTTGGCGGAGGACGAGGAGCTTGAACGGAGTCGACGGCGTGTTGCGCGATGTTGGCGACGAAGTCCCCCGTGGCGGGGATGTTGGCCGCCGCGTAGATGTTCACGACCGCGTCACGAGCAGCGCGGATGGCGGCGTCACGGCGCGCGGCCTCCTCCTGGGCGCGCCGATCCTCGTCGGAAAGAGCGGAGGCCGCCGGAGGGGGCGTCCCACCGGCGACGGCGCCTGTAAATCCCATCATCCCAGCGAGCTTTTGGATGGTGTTCTCGAGGGAAGCGATCTTGTCCTTGACGTCGAGGTTGTCCTAGCTTGGTTTGGACCTCCTTGTAGTTGATAGTCATGCTGTCGCGGAACGCGTTGAAGGTGCGCCAAAACGCCTTGATGTCGCCGGCCTCGGCGGCGGCGGCGGCCTTGGCGGCAACAACGGCATCTCCCTTCGTCATTGGTGTGGCCGAGGATCAACCGGTCTTTGGATACCAGTTGTTATGATCAAAGGGGCTGCTGCCCCTTTGCTTGAGGGAGGAGGGGGTGGTGCGGCTAGGGCAGGAGGAGGAGAGGGAGGCGGCGGCGGCAGTAGAGAGAGAGAGAGAGGAGGGTTAAACCCTTAATCCTGTCTTGATTCTTCAGATTACAAGCCCTCACGTATATATGAGGGTGGACAACTTGACCTCCAAGCAACTCTAACTTGACTCCCAATCCAACGAGACTCCAATCCGAATCTGATACGATTCTCTCTTTCCTAATTTTTAAAGACTCCTTCCTAACTTAAACAATTCTTTTCCTAACTCAATCTGAAGAATCCTAACCGAAGACGACTTTCCTTTAGCCACTTTTGGCAGGTGGAGCCGCAGCCCCACCTTGCCGCCCTCCTGGCGGCGCACCAAGGGCGGCGGCAGCCCTGGCGCGTTGGGCTGCCGCGCCCGGGCTGGGCTGGGCCCACTGGCCCATGCTCATTACAATATACTCATTTTGTGAAGCACAAAAAATTGCATAATTATCTTGCTTTCTCGCAAGTCATTTTTACGTGTTTACTCACTATTTCCCTCTTTGCAGAACTTGGTGGAGGGGTAATCCAGGGTACCGCCAGTGAAGCAGTTCTTGTTGTACTCTTGGCTGCACGAGACAGAACTTTAAGGAAGCATGGGAAGACATCGCTTGACAAACTAGTTGTTTATGCATCAGATCAGACGCATTCTGCTCTGCAAAAGGCATGCCAGGTATGTGCGCAAAAAGGAAAGCATCTCAGCTATGCAGAATGAGACCTACATGGGTGTTATTTATCATAGAAATGCGGATGACTCTGTGTAGGATGATTTCTGGTAGTATTGTTATGCAACGGAGCATATAGTGATCATTATATTAGAAAAACATATGGAATGGAAACTGAATAATGTGTGGGCAATCCTATGCATTTTCTTATTTTCTGAGCTACCATATATAGATTGCAGGTATTTTCCCAGAGAATTTCAGAGTTGTGAAGACTGATTGCAATAAAAACTACGCTGTTGCACCCGAAGCAGTTAGCGAGGCCATTTCCTCTGACTTGTCATCTGGCTTGATACCATTTTTCGTTTGTGCAACAGTAAGCATGAATCCAAACTTTATTCTATGAAACTTCCTAGAGTAGGCCATGCAATACTTGTTTATGTTTGAAACACAATTTTTACATAGCTTACAGAGCACTACTTATATTTTATCTAAATAAAGGCGACATTCTGTTCTGAGTGGGAAAATTTATTTGTTGCAGGTTGGCACAACATCTTCGTCGGCAGTGGACCCCTTACCTGAACTAGGACAAATAGCAAAGGTGGTTAGACATGATGGACTATGATAGATGGGGATGATTATGTGTCTTAATATATCACGATGTGGATTTATAGTGTTCAGAGGTTTCCACATCCCCATTGACAAATAAAACATGTTGCATTGTTTCACACATTCATACAAAGATCATGTATGTATCATGCATGATGTTAAACACATCTGCAGTGTTCAGAGATTCAGCGTATAATGCATCCTATATAGCGAGAAATAAAAATATCTAAGAATCAATCTAGCTTTGTAAATCATGTGCTAACAGTATCGCTTTTTTTAATCTCTGTATAAAATAAGTTTTTTAACTCTTTGATGCTATTCTCAAAAAGCAAAACACACACACACACACACACACACACACACACACACACACACACACACACACACACACACACACACACACTTTGGTGCTACATGCATGACTTTTATGAAATTTCCAAAGCATTGCTACATGTTGAAATTTTACTTTTTCTATGAAATTTGGCATGTTTGATCTGTCGATATTTTCACTATTTTTATTGATTTTGTAACATAAAATTTATCAATTTTTATGGGCTTGCTTTTAAAATTTTGTTCAATTCAGAAGGACTAAAATGAGTTATATGCATTGTTTGATGAACAGATATGCTACCAGAAATAAAGCAAGCAGCAGTATTTTGTTTTTCGCACACCTTGCACCTAAATCACAGGTTTTTGAATCGACCCAGTAACCGGATGGTTCTCAGCACTCCCTCTAAGAACCAGGTTTAAAAACAGTCTTGTCTTAATAAATTCATGCTTGAATTTGATCATCCAGAGGCCTGAATTTTTTCAGGTTCTCCAGTGGGAGCTGGTGTAGTCATATATCCAGGACCCTTGGATGAAAATTCAGTCCTACATCCTTTTTATTGCTACATTATTTAGGACACAAGCGGCGCATTTTCTCTGATAGAATACAAGGATCGATTTTATTGGTTGTACTATGCACTTTTATCAAATATTTATTTTGTTTATTTCTTTAGGCCCATGACATGTGGTTCCACATCGATGCTGCATATGCTGGAAGTTCCTGTATATGCCCAGAATACCGACATCACCTTGATGGAGTAGAAGAAGCTGATTCATTTAATATGAATGCACATAAATGGTTCCTAACAAACTTTGATTGTTCTTTGCTATGGGTGAAGGTAGGCTATGCGATGAATCCCATTTGCATTTCACTTTTGACATGTATGGCTGCATTTCTTAATTATCTTATTTGACACATTTGATTACTACTAATCCAGAAATTGATATCACGCTTGACAGGACAGGAGTTATCTCATACAATCGTTGTCTACAAACCCAGAGTTTCTCAAGAATAAGGTTACAATTATTTCCCTCTGTAAAATTTGCAATGTTCTGTATTCGTTTTCAGTGAAGATGATAGTATTGGCATGATTAAATAGTGAACGATAAAAAGATGTGGAACACACATCCAAATTATGCCTGTAAAAATCAGCTCTTGCCAAATATAATTCAGTAATTTATCCCAAAAGCTGTATTGGCCTATTCATTATTATCGCAGTTTCCTCGTCTTACGTACGTAAGCTGCTAGGCAGTGTGCATTAGAGCTTTCATAAATGTGAAAAATCAACTTTTGTTACATCTTCTCTGCAAACCATGTCTTTTGTTAATTTGGCGGCTGCTTTTAGTTGGCTAAGAGCCTAAACCTGCTGTTATGGTAATGGAATGAAGGCTGGAAACTTAAGCCTTCATGTCAAAGTTCCTCTAATAGAGATACATGTGAAATATCTCTAGTTCCTTTAAAATTATGACTTTGCTGGCAACTGTATTAACAATCTTACAATTTCAGGTTTCCCAAGCAAATTCTGTTGTTGATTTCAAAGATTGGCAAATTCCACTTGGGCGCCGCTTCAGGTGAGAGTGATTTGACAATTTCTATCACCACTATTCTTTTATACTATTTATCTTTTATTTGATCTTACTGGTAACTACCACAAACTGTTTTCCCGCATGTTTCTTAGAAAAAAATAACTACGTTTCTGTTTTCCTGATAGCATGTAACACGTTTTTTGTGTTTTGTGGCATTGATATATCATACATGGCAACATTTCTTACCTAATCAGTTTTTGTGTAGTTTATAGTCCATTTATCATACTCAATATGCAATATATTGACCAACATGCAAATTAAAAATAGGAATTCAATTTGCTCCTTTGTGGAGCATTTCCCACTGATAATTTGAAACAAACAACAAAAAGAAGCAGCCAATTGTCCCCAACAATTTAGGGTAGTCTAGATATTGAAACCAACTTGAGTGCACTAATCTCTTAGTTTCATCTATATAGAAGTGGTGTTCTTAATTTTGATCCCTAACTCAACATGTTTTTAAATATGCCACAAAATTTCTATTATATTTAGTGTTTTCTAGCTCATCTCATATACTTATTCAATTAGGTAACATCATGTTGTCCTATCCACAATATTTTTGCCTCATTGCAGTCTTTAGGAATTACTATGACTGTATAGATTTCTCTTGAGATGTGGAGCTTTTTTTTTTCAGATCACTTAAGCTTTGGATGGTCTTGAGGCTTTATGGCGTAGAGAACCTGCAAAGCTATATTAGAAAACACATTGAGTTGGCCCACAAATTTGAAGAACTTGTAATCGCTGATTCAAGATTTGAGGTACTATTGAAAAGACACTCTTTGTTGACTTCGGTCTGAAAACATCTTCTGAGGAAAATACATTTCGCTACAATATAGGTAGTTACTCCAAGGAACTTTTCGCTTGTCTGTTTCCGTCTTCTGCCCCCTTCCTCTGACAAAGATAATGGTTACAAACTTAACTATGATCTAATGGATGCGGCTAATTCAAGTGGGAAGATCTTCATTTCTCATACGGTGGGTCGCTTGTAAATCCTTTAGAACTCCCTGATATCTGGTTGCGGGATGTTTATTCACTGATAATGCTTTGTCTTTTCACCCGTTTGTGGATCAGGTTCTTTCTGGCAAGTTCGTCTTGCGATATGTTGTAGGAGCACCGCTTACAGAGGGGCAACATGTCATTGCGGCTTGGAAGCTTTTACAAGATGAGGCCACCAAATTATTAGGAAGTTTGTAGGTTATAGACACAAGTATTTATTATTCTCTCGTGGGTTCTTCATGCCCCTGGTGAAACGGCCCAATTAAGCAGCTGCCGCCACAGCTTACTACGTAAATCTGTATTGTGATGAGTGGCTGGTAGAAATAAGCAATGCATGATTTGTTCCGGTGGCGGAGCCAGGTCTGGTGACCGGGTATTCCGTACCCTAGTCAAAAAATTGTTGGATCACATAAGCTTTGGGCTATTGGGATGGCCGTTTTATTGGGACATGCCATGAATTCCAATAGGTTGCACATATTCGTTTTTTTCCCTTTCGCAAAAAAAAAGTATTTCATTTGTTTTCACGAAAGTTGGGTATTCCATGCATACCCAGGATTTATGGGAGGTTCAGCTGTGCTGCAAGGTTCAGGATTTATGCATACCCATGATTTATCAAAGGTCAATTCTTTTTTCTCTGCAATTTTAACTGGTCATGCATACCGCGGAGGCCTTGCATCATAGGGCGTGATTGGTTCTCGTAGGAGGGGACCCTGGCTCGCATTCGGCAGCCAGGCTGCCGCGGCCCAGGCTCGGCGTGTGCAACGTGCGAATGATTGGTTGTGGTCTCCATGCAGCTAGGCCCAAGGAGAAACGGTGTTTGGTCGTCTGCATCCAGGATTTTCGCTCTCACAGGCCGCGCAGCCTGGCCCACACACTCGCACGAGGCCAGCCAAGCTCTGGGGAAACGCCCGATTTGCCCGCACCCCGGGAGCCAGGCTGAGGAGTGCTTTTTGCATCCGCCGAGCCAGGCCCAATGGACCCTTCAGGCAACCAAACATGACCAACCTGCATCTGGCGGGCCTGGTTCTGCCATATGCAGCAAACCAATCAGCCCCATAGTGTAAGCGGAGATCGGGATGTTTCCTCCTATGGACATCGGGGCAGAGGTGGATATCCTCCGGAGACATGCGCAGTCGGACATCCTAAACCCCTAGCGCTCAACGCTGGCGTCCGTGACTCGAGTCGTTGCTGTCAACATCGATCGTTGTTGCATTCTCCATCAAGGATACACATCACCGATCGCTGTTGCATTCTCCATCAAGGATGCACATCACCGCGGCTTAAGGACCCTGTTTGAGTATACACTAGGGGTAGTCAACCAGTTTTATTTGGTCAACCCATAAATCCCAATTTTTTGTCCTTCACTTTATCATCTTGCATTCTTCAAGTGAGTGACCAAGATAGCCATATTGAACCAAGCACCTTTAATTCTCCAACTTTGCCTTTTTATCAAGTCGTGATCCTCATGATCAACTCCATTGATATACCAGATTGCAATCAATCACATCATTGGCTTGTTTATCTTCATTATGTGTGCTATCTACCTTCGATAATATATATGTTGGAAGTTATGTCATATCAACTCAAGAAACACAGTTAGTTCTGCATTTCCGCTCGCCACTCGGACATACTTCTCAACTTCTATCAGAACACACCAACCCATAGAAGCGGTTAGTTCCAATATCTGTTGCCATTCACTACCATAACTCATCATTACTTAGGACTAGTGCCCTAGTATCTTCAACATGTAATTGTCTTGCTTCATCTCAATTTTGTCTCCTTTCATCTTTTACCTCTTCTGAGTTGCAAGACACCACTAAGGACACAAAAAGTTATGATAAAATAGTATAGTAATAAAACTATGGAAGGTCCATAGTCACGAAGTTGATGTCAGAGCATCTCCATGAGAAGGAATTTTTCTTTCCTCCCCAACAGTCCTATCTTAAAAGCGGATCAAAACAATTTTGATTGTGTCATATCAGTATTTGAAGCCACAAAAACATTAGTTCTATTGCGAAAAGAAGGAATGGAGGTCGTAATCATTTCTCTGTTTGTAGCTACAAACGAGGAGGAGTTTTGGGGCTATGAAAAAATTAGAGGTTGTTTTGGGACCGTGTTGGAAATAGTATTTTGGCTTCAACCTCAATAATTTAATTCAAAGGAAACGAGGCTCTTTTGAAGATGCTCTTAATATTTGAACATGGTGGATACAAATTTATCCAAAATAGAATGTCTTAACAGGACCCATTTTAGATGAATTCGTTTAAGAAGAAATATCATTATCACAATTTTTATACTATAAAAGTACTTATCTCTTTCAAATAATAAACCAAGTGATGCAAACAATCTCACTAAACCAACAACACCAGAATAACAATAAATGCATCTTTACACTGCACATACAAACAAATCTAAACCAGATAAAGCATAATAAAGTGCAGAGAAACACATGCACCACATCACAAAACACATTGATAGACCGCCCCATACATTATCTTGTTTACTTATCAAACAAGTTTTTTTTTCCATTGTTAGACTTCGTGTAAGCCAAAATATCCAAACTAACCCCCCTTCAATATTCACCACGCCACACGCTAAACGAGTCTTGTTATTTAGGCCCAAATTTACAGAACTGATAAGCGCTTAATGTACTATCACCGCTTTACCTTCACTGAAACCAAATTGTCCATCGTCAAAACTTTTCAAAATCTGTTTGTGACATGGAAAACAAAGGACAAATACCGCTGAAACAAACCCATTCAGAGAAAAGGCAGGCGCACACATCACCACCTAACAGAAAAAAGGCATCTTTTTCCCTCTCGAAACGGATCAAACCAGGGGAGAAATCACAACAAACCGCGCTCTCAAACAAATCAAAAACCCGGAGAAAAGCGTAACAAACCCCCCCAGGCAAAAACGTACGCCCGTTGCTGCCTGCTGTAACGTTTGCGTGCCTTGCGGGGTGCCCGCCGCGCCCTGCTCTACCAAACGCTTTCTCTCCATCGCTGGTGTGGCAGGTCAGGAGGTTCCAGATAAGCACCCCCACCCCACGCAGCACAAGACACGACCACATCATCATTTGGCCCGCAGCGCGGTGCGGCTACTGAAGCGTGGGCCCCAACGCGCCTGAAGTCAGCATCCTTTCCTTTTCCCTTCCTCTTCCTCCCCTTTCTCCTCCTGCCGTCCTGCGCCCCGCTCCCCCCTCCCCTCCCAAAACCATTCCTCCCCCCTCAACGACGCCTCCGGGACACACCCGGCTTGCTCGAAATCCAAACCCTAGCCGCCTTCGTTCCCAGTTCGAATCCGGGAATTCGCCGCTGCCGCTGCTACCGGTTCTGGTGGGGAAGACGCTGCGCCCGCCCGCACGTCCGCTGTTCTTCCGGTGAGAGTGCATCGAGTGGCTTTGCTTCGCTTCCGTTCGGTGAGTCCCGGTTCTGCTCCGACTGTTCTTCTTCTGCATATGTGTGCCGTGAACTAGAGCGATTGGTTGGTCTGTTCTGCTGGATTGAATTGGTTGCGTGCGTAGGGTAGCCTGGTCGCTAGTCAGTTCGGCAAGTGCTGTTGGGCGTTAATCGGGCTTCAGGTCTGCCCGATTGGCGCTGCAAGTTCTCGAGCATCAGAAATTAGTTGAACTTATCAGTCGCATGGAGAATTCCTCTGTTTTATGGTTAATTTACATGGTTGGTGCATAAAGTATGGCTGCCTTGGTCGATGATTAGGAGTTGTTAGTCATGTGTGGACCCGATGTTGGGAGTTGGGTTATCAAAGTACAGAGCTATTTTGTTTTTTAACTGGGCTTGCTGATGTGGCACTGCCATGTGCTGGGGAGGGCCCAGTCATCTGCACCTGTGGCTGCCTAATGTACAAATTTCAATTTTCCAATACGACCTAGTTCCCCACTTGTGACAGTTTCATCTTCATGCACATTTTGTCAGAACATGATCCAGATGAACTTGCCCCATACAATTTCAACGACCTGATGTATGATCTGTTCATTTGTTTATGCATTTTTTTTAATGGACTTGTTTATGCAGTTTCTTAGTGCTGTCTGTTAATTTGATTCAGAGAACGTCCGCAAAAGCAGTCAACAGCAGGGGGGAGCTGTCGGTTTGGAGCCTGTCCACCTTCTTCTGCGGAGACGCATCCGTGGTGGTTTTACTTCCCTTTGGTGAGTCATGCTAGGAAGCCTGGACTGATTTTCTTTTGCATCTGTATATGAATGGAATAGTAGGTCTTTCATGTGGGGATTGGATTGGTTTTGTGCATAGTGTGCATTGGTGATTAATCGGTTCCGTAGGCGCTAGCATTAGTCGGATACTGTACAACTTTCCTGTTAAAAGGATTAAAACCTGCTTGTCATATGGAGAGTTTCTTCATCTAAATATTGAAGTACATGGTGGGCATAGAAATGAGGGCTACCTTGGTTATTAAAGAGTTGTTTGCCATATGTGCTCCCGGGAGGGAAGGTTGCACCAAAATGCAGAACTTTTTTTTTTGGTCCACTAGGGCGGCTGATCTGGCTCTGCTTGATGCACCAGCTACGGTAGTTTCATCTAAATGCACATTTTATTAGTATCACGTTCCAGATGAGCTGCGATCGATAGTTCAGTAGCCCGCTGTGTGATTTACTCGTTTGTTACTGCATTTTCGAAGTGGTGCATGTGATCTGTTGATTTTCTACAAAGAACATCTGCTTATGCTTCAATCATTAGAACCAGAACCTGTGCAAGATGTCATATTGGGTAGATTATCTTTTATCATCATAGATGCACTTGTAGTTTCTGTTGATACTGCTGACTATGAACTTGTTACTTTGTTTAGTAGAGTGATTAATAGGTCTTTTGTGCTGGATTGGATGGGTTGTGTGCATATGGTAGACTGGTTGCTAGACCGTTCCGCAAGTGCTGTTGGGTGTTAATCCGGCTTCAGGGCCGCCTGATTGACGCTGCAATTTTCAAAGTGAAAGAATTAGAACTTATGGTCACGACTCACATGGTGGATTCCTTTCGTATACATTTGAGTTACATGGTTGGTGCGTAAAGTAGGCTGCCATGGTTGCAGTGTTTACTTAGACGTTAAACGCTAAACGGGTTATCAGCCTCCTTTTAGCCAATATTCGGGACTACACAGCCTATTAATTGGACTACACGACCATTTAGGCCCACACAGTGACCCTTGTGTAGCGTTTACACACTGTGTACACGGTATCTAATCCTGTTTAGGATAACAGAGAAGTCGATGATTAGGATATGTTCGCCGTGTGTGGACCCGATGTTGTGAATTGGGTTACCAAAGTACAGAGTTTTTTTGTTTTTTAATTGGCTCGTTGATGTGGCTGGGGGATGCCAGCATGTGCACCTTTGACTGCCTAATGTACAACTTTCAATATTTCAATACAACCAATTAGAACCTGAACTGTTAATTTGCTCTGAAGTACTTCTGTTCATGATTCAAGTATTAGAACCTGAACTGTGCAATTTATCATATTGAGTAGATTATCTTTTATCATCATATTAGAACTACTGAGTATGGACTTGCTACCTTTTTTTATTAGAGTGATTAGTAGGTCTTTTAGTAGAGTGATTGGTTGTGTGCATGGGGTAGACTGGTTCCTAGTCCGTTTCGCAGGTGCTGTTGGGCGTTAATCTGGCTTCAGAGTCGCCTGACGGTGCTGCAATTTTCCAAGCCAAAGAATTATAACCTATCGGTCACATGGAGGATTCCTTTGGTATAAGGTTGAATTACATGGAAGGTGGGTAAAGTAGGGCTGCCTTGGTCGATGATTAGGAGTTGTTCGCCGTGTGTGGACCCGTTGTTGTGAGTTGGATTACCAAAGTACATACCACTTTTGTTTTTAACTGGGCTTTCTGATGTGGCACTGCCTTGTGCTGGGTGTTAGATGTATATGTATTCTTGTAGTTTCCCCATTGTATATGGGGTTTTGTGCATATTTGCCTACACCTGTACATGTATATATTTGCTCTTATTGCCCCCATAATGAATACAAGTGCTATTCATAACATGGTATAGAGCCAAAATTTAGGGTTCTTTTTCGCGCGTTGCACTTGCGAGGGCCTAGTCATGTGCACCTGTGGCTGACTAATGTACAAATTTCAATATTCCAATACGACCTAGTTCACCACTTGTGACAGTTTCATCTACATGCACATTTTGTTCGTAACATGATCCAGATGAACTTGCCCTGTGCAAATTCAGCGACCTACTGTATGATTTGCTCATTTGTTTATGCAGTATCTTTTTTTTTTTGAACGGACTTGTTTATGCAGCGTCTTCACCTTTGATTTGACTGCCTAATGTACAACTTACGATTTTCTTTTATACCTGGAGTGGGTTACTAGGTCTTTTATGTGGGATTTGATTGGTTCTGTGCATAGGGTGGATTGGTCGCTAGTCAGTTCGGTAAGTGCTGGCATTGATCATTATACCTCTACAACTTTCCCAGTAAAAGAATTAAAACCTGTTTTTCATATGGACACTGATGGAGCTTCCTGTCAGCCACTCCCAGCTGTTTTGTTCAGAAAGAAATTAATACTGTATTTCAGCCCATGCAGCCATAGTCCAAAGCAACGGCCGCAGAGAAAAGAGAGAAAACACTTATTTTAAAAGTCCAAAGCAGCAGCAATAGTCTGAAACTGTATTACCTACAGTCTCACGCTGCTGCTTACCCCCTCCTGCAACATCGAACGGAAGCCCTGCTTGACCTCGCTGCTAATAGTGCAAGTCTCACGCTCATGAAAACGTGTAGAAATAAGCGCTGCCTTGGTAACTAACGAGTTTTTGCCACGTTTGGCCCTGGGAGGAAATGTTTTACCAAAATACAGAACCTTTTTATTTTTGCGTTAAGTAGGGTGGCTGATATGGCTCTGCCTGATGCACTGCTTAAGGTAGTTTCATCTGAATGTGCATGTTGTTAGAAGCACGATCCAGATGAAGTGCTGCAAAGTTCAGTAGCCTGCTGTATGATTCACCCATTTTTTTTGTTACTACATTTTCTAAGTAGCGCCTTTGATCTGTTAAATTTCACTGTAGTACATCTGTTCATGATTCAAATATTAAAACCTGAACTGTGCAATTTGTCATATTGAGTAGATTATCTTTTCTCAGTATTGGTGCAATTGTATTTTTTTTTGTGGTTGATACTACTGAGTATGGACTTGTCTTTGTTTTTGTATGTTTGTTGGCCATAGTCTGTAATATCGTAGACTGATATCCCTTGGTTCTGGTTTTGGCCTTTGAAGTTGATTTGAATGCAACTCTTTCCCTTGAACCGTGTTGTACCATGACTCGATGAGCTAGCAAATATATTATTTTCTTAATTTTGATTGTAGACACTCTAATGTTGCATGCTTGTTAACCATTACAGTTCCACGCCTTTATTTTTTACCTAGATGCTTGGTATTTCAGTTTGTACACACTTTATCATGGCATGATCATTAAGCGTTACTGTTGTTTGTTTCTTCGCTGTAGGATGAGCTGTTGTTAACTTGGTGTTCTCCAATTGATATAAGAGGGATACATTGCGATGATCTGTTATCAGCTCAAAGTAGAAGATACATATGAATCATAGATCCTGTTTGATTGTTATACTTTAGCCAAGAAAGCTTAATGGAACCAAGAAAAGATGTCCGCTCTGCACCCCAAAGTGCTATGCGTGAATCCTCAACCTCAGCATGTGCCAGTTCTGCAGTTCCAGAATACCCTATTGCAGGCACAGTTAAGCCTGTCCTCAATTATTCGATTCAAACTGGGGAGGAGTTTGCCCTTGAATTCATGAGAGATCGAGCTATACCCAAGAAACATATTGTTCCTGGAATGTCTCAAGACCAACATGCTACATCTGGTGCTGGTCACAAAGATTCTAGAGGAAGTCTTGGTGCTCATCGTACAAGAGCAGAAACTAGATTCGATGCGGCCATCTTTTTGACCTCAGATAATCAGGAAACAGATGTGGGTGAAAGGAAACCTTTCATTGAAAACGAAAACAGAAGTAGATATATGTCAACTATGTCATTTCCAAGAGCTCCATCCGGTGGTGGGAGTAGTCATGGCCTGTCTGTTGGATATGCCTCTTCCGAGGCTTCCGATACTTCCAGAAGGTTTAAAATTCTCTGTAGCTTTGGGGGGAAAATATTACCCAGACCAAGTGATGGGAAGCTTAGGTATGTTGGTGGTGAGACGCGTATAATTCGAATCAGTAGGAACATTTCATGGCAGGAGCTTAAACTGAAGACATCAGCCATCTATAATCAACCTCATGTTATCAAGTATCAATTACCTGGTGAAGATCTTGATGCTCTGATCTCAGTTTCCAATGATGAAGATTTGAGAAACATGATGGATGAATGCGGCTTCGTTGATAGTGGGGATGGATCCCAGAAGCTTAGGATCTTTCTCGTTTCCTCCATTGAGTTTGATGACATGAGTTTTAGCCTGGGTAGTATGGACAGTGATTCTGGAATCCAGTATGTTGCTGCCATAAATGGAATGGATGGAGGATCTGTGAAGCCTTCAAGTGGGCATGGTTTTGCAAATACATCCAACGATGAATTCGCCCAGTTTATTAATCTCAATATTGATAGTGGACAGGCAAGCTTAAGCAGAGACGGCTCAAATTTGCATCCAGTGAATGCATCTAATTTGCCTCCTGCAACGCTCTCAAGACCAATGGCATCAGATCTACCTGGTGGTAATACTGCAAATTTGCATTCTTATCCTAACCATGGGATGCAGCATCTGCAGAGTTCTGATCACTCATACCCAACTTCAAGTGAAAGAGTGTATAACATTGGGGGCCAGACATCTATTCCTGTATCTACGCCATATGATTATATATACACTACCCAGTATGCTCCTTACTCAGGAACTGCTTCACTGAGATCTTTTGATCAACAGTCTTATCCGGAGGGTACAGCAGAAGGATCATCAAAGGAAGAAAAATGGGCTCCTGCTAAAATGCCTGATCGAAATAATGAATTAGATTATTTCCAGTCCCTTGAGAATCTGAGTGCCAATATGACCCATCATGACCCCTCTGTTTCAAATTATATGCTTTCAGGAGTCCTCACTACTGCATCGGTTGAAGAGGGTTTGACATCTTGTCTCCAACCAAGCGACAGTGCAAAGAGCCTAGAGACTTATTCAGCATCACGAGCTAGGTCTGCAACACAGGGTTCAGAAATTAGTGAAGATGATCGCCAGTCCAGCGAAGCTTTTGTATCTGGCTGTTCTGATTTTCAGGTTGATATGATGGAGCCTAGTTATAAGAATCCACCACCTCACCCTGGACGAGTTTTTCATTCAGAGCGAATTCCAAGGGAACAAGCAGGTTTTCTGAACCGGTTGTCCAAATCTGATGACTCACTTAATCCTCAATTTCTAATTCTTCAATCACAGTCTGGTGTTGCAAATGAACACATTGCCGAAAATACTGCATTTGATGGGAGTGAAAATTCAAATTTGGCGACCCAGGAAATAAATTTGAACGATCCAGCTGTTGATGATGGTCTGATCGAATTTGAGAAAGAGTTTGTTCGTTCTGCCCCACAGACATCTTCATTTAGTGAACAAGTACTTGGTGAACAAAGGTCCTCTAATGATATTAGTAGCAATGAAGAGAAAGTTACTTATGCAGCTGAAAAGGTTGCAGCTAAAGGAAAACTGAATGTGGAATCTTCTCATGATGTAGAAACAGATAATAAGCTGGAATCTCGTTCTACTGTGCCACATCATGCTGGATGGGATGCTTCAAAGACTGCACTCCCAACTGATGTTCAGCATGAACCTGTTGTGCCAGCTTCAACCAGCTCTGTGGATGTTTCTCACAAGGAACCTAATATCCCTAGCATACAGAATAAAGACATTGCTGGTGCTACTGATGAGAGGACCTCCCCTGACATTCTTTCTGATTTCTTTGCCAACACTGCCGCACAATCATCCAGTCCTTTCATTGATCCTGTTCACAGCCTGAACATGCCTAATTATGAACCGCAGCGTTGGTCATTCTTCAGAAATCTTGCACAAAATGAGTTTCCACACAAAGATAAGGATCAAGACCTGGCCAAGATCGAGGAGGGGGTCTACCCTTTTGCACAGTTAGAGCATGATACAACCAACATGAAGAATTTGGCTCCTCAGAATGATGTTCATATGGAATCATATTCAGTACCTTCTCAGACAAATATTGATTCTAGTATTCCACCTCCACCTCCTATATTTCCCTCCACGCAGAACGACAATCCACCAATGATGAAGAATGTTGAAGGGTTCCAGGTTGACAATCCTTATACAAATATGCATGAGATGATGCCATCTCTTCCTGAGATTGAGGTATGCATATCCACAAAGAAGTTTGGATTATTTTTTTTCTTCCTGTTTTATCATTCGATATTTTCTAATTATGAGATTGATTACTTGGTCTCAGGAACCAAAGGCCGAAGAGGGTAGACCTGTTGGACCAGTCATGGACGCATCCTTTAAAGACAACGATTTTGAATACTTGCAGGTATAAATGGCTTTTGTTGGAGTGATGATTATGCACTTCCCTAGTAATGATGTCGTTTTACTTATTGATAATGCTTGTTTGTACATTATAAGTACTATCATTCTGAACCGATTCATGTTTTTGTGTGCACATTGGCTATCTATCTTTATGTAGGGAAACTTGCATGTTCTTTCCTGGGTGCTGGCTTAAGTTAACTTTGAAACATTTACAAAGTTGCTGGCAGCAAAAAGTTAGATAAAAGGGTAGCTAAAATAAGGTATCTGAAATAGCTGCCGGCCAGTTTTTTTGCCACTTAATGCTCTGCAATTGGCTAAATCAAACCATGAAAGAAGGAACTTTGTGTCTACATGGATAAGTTAATTCCAACTTGTTTGTCCAATAATCATTATTCAGTTGAGTTTTTAATTGTGCACTTGTTTGATAAACATGCAGCTCCATATAAAATAGTCCATCACCACATCGAATCATTCAAGCATGATCTTGCCTGTAACTTTGTTGATAATCATCTCATTTGGCAACCATTTCCAAAACTGAGGCACCAGGAACATTGATTCAAGTTTGATGACCGTTGTTCCTTGAAACAGCCTAATTTTTTCCATATAAATTGGCTTGTTAGAGATATATGCTTGCTTGTTTTCTTTTTGTTAACCGGAGATTGTACTATATTATTGGAAAATTCTCTCTGAATACTACCTCCGTTCGGCAATTGATGATGCTTCGGACAAACAAATGAACTAAGAATGAACTAACAGTCCATGTCCGAATGTCATCATAATAAAAATGGAGGGAGTATACGGGAAGATGTTCCCAGGGCACATGTGTCTTTGATTAGCAAGAGAAAAGCTGATATTTAAATGGATAACTCCATATGCTCACTGTAGCAGTCAGACCTTCTGTCAGTCTGGTGCACTGGAAGACCTTAGCAGCCCAGCCTTTTTTTACTTTTTGAGAATTCTCATGATCTCATCAGATGCTGGCACCATGCCTTTTAGCCAGATTTTTTTGACCCTAAACCCTTTACGGCATGTTCAGGAATGATGGTCTCAGTAAAAAACAGACGTCCATATAGACTTGAATGGGCTGAGGTCACCGACCTTTCCAATGCAAGCAACATCTATTCTTTAGCCTCTGGTCCCACCGCCCATCCTTCCACATGCATCGTCCCCAGCTCACTTCCTTCCCTTTCCGTATTTTCCCCAAATCCATGTAATTTGGTTGCCACCAATGAGTAATCCCGCTTCCATCAGTCGTCATGGACCTCCTCTATAACCCAACATCCCATTTGTTCGCATCTGAATAACATCTCCAGCGCGGAGCTACCAAATCGGTGATCTCTAGATCTTGTCGTGCTCCGTGCGTGGTGGCCGTCGCCGCTGGCTGCCACCATCGACCATATCGACTGGCCCTGCCGCAACCCTGGCTTGCCGTGCCGCCACTTCACCCCCACTCGCTGGTGCGTCTTTGAATGACCCGTGGCCATGTATGTCAAGGTCCGACATCTCCATACTGATTAATTCATCTTATTGCTCTAACCCCGATGATTACGCGACTCGTTCCTCGGCGGATGCCTCCGCTTTCTATCAGATGAGGCAATTGTGACTTTTGCATGCCCCTCTGACCTGCGAGACCACCGTCCATCGTGGTGCGTTAGACATGCCCTTATTGCCTTTTAGCCAGCGATGACTTTGTGAGAACTTTGTCAAAACTGCTAGACATTTTTGGCCTTGTTCATCCCTTTGCTCTACCATGAAGCACCGCCTTGCCATTATGGCTTACAACGACCTGTACCTCATATACCTTGTCTAAGAATTTGCACCTCAATAAGTGGAAATGTCGATTTTGACCACTTGTGCGCCACGCCAAACAAATGCAGAAAGAGACGAGGATGTCAAGAAGCGCGGGGACAACGATGGGTCACGATGGTTTTGAATCCACCATCGCCTCATGATGAAGAAAACATTCCCACTGATGGATATGTTAAATTTTTTAGTCGATGGTGGTGTTTACGAGGTGGAGGGAACATGAGTGGCGATGGTTCGGTATAGTAAGCTAAAGCTAACATCATAGTTTTGAGAAATGAAAGTGGCACGAATCAGCTCTACGGTTTTTGTGGTGCAATCTTGTGGACGAAGTCACATTGCTTTATGGAGGTCATGTGGGGTGTCTGCTTTGCAAGACATTTGGCACATTAGTCTTAGTCATTGAAAGTGTGTCAAAATGGCAATTTGTGAGATGCAATATTGTGAAGTAATTCCTTCTTTGCTTTGACAACAAATGCTTGATGTTGGATCGCAATGTGTGTCGCACGTTGGAATGTGAGAATGCGATTTCATTGATCCTATGGTGATTTGTGGCATGTCATATCGGGATGAATTCCCTTGCTTCACCGTTTTGTAGCATTGTTTAGAATTCCGAAATGCTCCACGAATGTCAAACATTTGTGGTGACCCACCCCCTCACAACGCCAGGCAACACAATGCCTAAGCTTTGTGGCGTAACTAAAGCGCTTTGCAACCCACCACCCTCACAACAACACGGTCTCGCCTAGGCGACATCACAAACCGGGTGGGTCCACGATCGGGTCAAGGGCAGTCATGGCAACACTTACTAATGCTTTCTGCTTAAAGCAGTAGATTAGGAAATAAGTCATGTTTCCACACATAATTTTGTTAAGTTTGGTATTTCATTTGTATCACCAAACTTTCAATGGTTGCCCATGTGCTCAGCAGAATAAAGCAAGAAATTGACTCATACTCCCCTTGTCGGAAGAGATAACCACTTGTAAAGCAAGGCATCGTAGAGGACGATAAGTCGCCTCTACAACACTTATGTACTCAGTGTTGTAAGCTTGAAATTCCACACTAGCTTTATCATCTTCCATGATCTTATCTTAGCCGGAACTCCGTGACGAGACATGCTAGGAAGCTCGAAGGCGTGGAGAATCCTCTATGAATTGTAGTCCTTTTGCAACCATCAAGCATATGATTCATGGTGTCAAACAATCCTCTCGCTAGCGACCCGCACCGTGTGGCAGCATGCGAGAACCACAACTTCACACCAATATCCAAATCCACTGCCACATTAGGTTGACATCCTCCTTCGTGTCGCATAACTTCACACCAAAACCGAGATCGATGATCTTGTTGACATCCTCCTCCGTGTCGTGCCCCTAAGCATCAACGTCTTCCATCTTCCTTGCATGAAGATTGTCCTTGCCATGGTCGGGAGAGGGAGACATAATTTTTGAGGAAAAGAACTCGACTGATGTCTGACAAAGCAATGTCATAGTAGATTCGAACATCCACGAACGTGACTTCTACCCTAAGCCATACACAAATCTCTAACCGTGAATGCATGCCAAAACAGGACTTTAGGGGACAAATCAATGGTTGCAACGCGATTTGCCGATGATGGAGCCACCGCCAGAAACCCTAGTGGCGTCATCAGAGTGTAGCAAGATGATAATGTTGCCCACTAGGCATGCATTACTCAAGATGGTCACTTGGGTGACTTTCTCCAACCATTGGAATTCCGATTGTTCGTTTGGTGGGAAGGAAGGGGTGGGCATCTCCCTCTATTGTTGTTTGGGGCTTCAAAATATTGGTAGCTTGGCATTTCTCGACATACGATTCTAGTATAGCCACTTCATCTCTATGGGGCAGCCTTATACCGCCAACTCGGTTGCCTACGTCTTTATTAAGAGCACGTTTGGTTAAGGGAGCGATCTAGTCCGGCATGGAGTGGTTCAGCGTACAAGGACATGCTAGTTCGGCCTTTTACGAACCATCAATCGGTCCCGGAGAATCAACTCTTCACCTTTGCTAACGCTACGTGGGGTTTTGTGGTGGTACATGGCATGACGTCCGAATGCGAACCAAACAATAACATTACGTTCGGATTTTCCCTCTACAAAAACATTAGGTTCGGGTTTTGGATCGGATGATTCCAGACCAGTCAGGTTGCAAACCAAACATGCCGTAAAAGAACTTGTGTTGTTGTCATGGTTTCTCTTTACTTGTCTTGTCCATCATGCGTCTGAAGCAATCTAGTTCGATTACTGTACTATTAGCTTGTGTCGGTATGCGTGGCCTGATGGACAATCTAGGCTATTGAATTGTCCTACTAGCTTGGGTAGGTACGTGTCCTTCTCTAGATCGGCAAATTATAGTCAAAGCTGAGGTTTGTTTTTTGTTTTTTTTGGGGGGGGGGGGGGGGGGGGGTGGGGTAAAAATGAAGAGCCGGCAGCTGTGAAATTAGCAATACATCAAGGAGCAGCATGACAAGAACTGCATTGGCAAAGTTAGTTTGGTGGGTCAATTAGTCGCACCTAACCCTATAAAGCTGCCTATTGTGTTCCCATTAAGTTGCAATTATTCATCACCTCCTATTACAGATGGAGCAAAGTCCTGTGATGGACGGGGGTGGGCAATCACCTCTGCTTACCCATTTACATTCTTGCTCAATATGATTGTCACAACTATTATAATTCTGTTTCAACATTACAAGCAGTTCTCATGTTGGAGCTGCCTATTTATTAACTCCCATTTTATAAGAAATGATACTTAGAAAGAAATCACGGCTTTTGAATTTGCTGAAGAAAGAAAGAAATTTGAATATCACTTTGCTATTTACCATGATTATTCTTAAAATGTAAACAACCCTTTCCATCTTTTGATCAAAACATCTTATTCCTTTATTTATTATACTCATTATGTAGAGAATAAATTTTAGTATACATATTTTGTAATTCTGAAACATTATTTTGTTCTCACACTAATCTGGTGCATATACCTCCGACAATTGCTTTGTGCTTCTTGTTAGGGTCTATTTATGAAATGAACTTTTTGATCATTTGGTAATCTCCATGAGATATTATGCTCACTGCTTCTAGACTTATATGAGCATGACTTTTCAGTGTGTCCTCGTATTCATCCTTTGTTAACTAATTTGTTGAATTAAGCCAGAAAAAATATGCCATACCCCTGTGTTTTCTAAGGACCAGTGGTTGTGCCTGGATAGGGCTAAGATGCTCTTATACTCATTTGATTGTTTTATTTCTTCACAGATTATCAAGAATGAAGACCTTGAAGAGCTTAGAGAACTTGGTTCTGGCACATTTGGGACTGTATACCATGGAAAATGGAGGGGAAGTGATGTGGCCATTAAAAGAATAAAGAAGAGCTGTTTTACGGGGAGGTCTTCGGAGCTAGAGAGATTGGTAAGATATAAACCACCACTTGTTGAACATCTGTGATTTGCATTTCAGATTTTCTTGCGGTTACTTTGGATTCATGCACAATATGGTAATAGGCCATGAGATTAAAAATCAAAAGCCCTGCTATCTATCGCAGTATTGCAACTCTGGACCATTGTAGGAATTTAGGGATACTGTTATGCAGTTGTGAGCTACATGCAATGCACTAAATGTTAATTATAATGCCAGTCAGTTTCATGCAGTAACTGTAGCATCAAAATGACAAATTTTACTTTCCATGCTTGGTGTCTTTCAGGCACATGAGTTCTGGCGGGAAGCTGAAATCCTCTCGAAGCTTCATCATCCAAACGTTGTGGCCTTTTATGGCGTTGTGAAAGATGGTCCTGGTGGTACCTTGGCAACTGTGACTGAGTTCATGGTTAATGGTTCTCTTCGACATGTCTTGCAGCGCAAGGACAAGTAATTGCTTTCTGTGATTCTTTGGATTTAACCTACTATTTAACTGTAAATAACAAGATGTTTTTCTTACTTGATAGGTATCTTGATCGTCGTAAGCGCCTTATCATAGCAATGGATGCAGCATTTGGTCTGGAGTATTTGCACTCGAAAAACATAGTGCACTTTGATTTGAAGTGTGATAACTTGCTTGTAAATCTTAAAGATCAATCACGTCCGATATGTAAAGTGAGCATGGTCCCATTTATAATGATAACTACCGATTATTTACATATTTTGTAAATTTACTTTGCATTTCTACTCATGATGTATGGTTTCTGTACAGGTTGGTGACTTTGGTTTATCCAAAATAAAAAGGAATACCCTGGTTTCAGGCGGTGTAAGAGGCACTCTCCCATGGATGGCCCCAGAATTACTCAACGGAAGCAGCAATAAAGTGTCTGAGAAGGTAAACAATTATTCTTGGTTTTTTCCAGCATACTAGTATATGATCAGTAAGCAACATCCTATCCTCATCATACCTTCTTTGTTGTAGATCTATATTCATTCAGTTCAAAGGATGCTGTATATACCATATATGTGCTTTGGTTTTGTTTATGGAAAAGTATTATTATGGCGCTAAGCAGTGTTTCCATTTTCACAGGTTGATGTATTTTCCTTTGGTATTGTTATGTGGGAAATCCTCACTGGTGAAGAACCTTATGCCAATATGCATTATGGTGCAATTATAGGTATGTTCATCCATACGCTATGTCAACAGGCTGTTTTTAGCTCGAGAATGTTGGCGTTTTCCTTGGTTTTCTTTTAAAGAAAACAACATTTTCTTACATCATCTACCCTGCCTCATTTTACAAATTTCTGTTGATCTATTGAGGCTCAATTCATAGGGGTTATTTTTAGAGCAGATTCTTCTTTCTGGGCACGTTCTCATCTTCTAGATTTTAGAGGTGTCTACACATAAGAGCAAACCTTGTTAGATGATACATGTAAGATAGCCCCATGAGTGATGACTTCAAGAGCATCGAAGAACTCAAATTTAAATATATTGTTGTGAAAGTAATATGGACATTTTCATCATGGCAATAGTTCTATTCCAACACATTGTTTTTTGTTTTTTTGGCTACAAACTGCTTTGTCAAGAATAATGTATATGGAGAAAATAGTATAAAAGGGCATGTATGCTATTTACGTCTTCATGATCATTTCGCCCTTCTTTTTTAGTTGCCATTAGCCAAATTGGTGAGCTAGTGTACAATAGCAGCTTAAATCTCAGTCCTGTAGTCCTATCAGACCAAATTAGCAGTAACATATATGATATAAGGGGCAATTTCATAGGTGCCATTGCAAAAAATTGTAATCCCGTATATGCCACTGGCATCACAATGACAGGTGGGACCCACCTGTGTCACTGACAGTGGCATATTCGGGATTATGCAAATTTGGAAATTATTCCATGATATATGTTCTAGTTTCTACGTGTCATCGAATCAAAATCGATGTTCTAGACTCTGCATACAACGCAACTATATGCCACTGCCTTTTGTCTCCACTTTCAGTCCTTGACTGTGGTTACCATATATCTCGAATTACCTTGTTGGGTCGTATTGATATCTGATGGAAATGTTGATCTTATCCAAGATTCTGGCATTTATTTTACTTCCTCAACAAACATATGTGATGTGGAGCTCTTGATACTCTTGTTGCAGGGGGAATTGTGAACAACACACTGAGGCCTCCTGTGCCAGCGTCATGTGACCCGGAGTGGAGGCGGCTAATGGAGCAGTGTTGGGCCCCAGATCCGGCACAGCGCCCAGCGTTCACAGAGATAGCTGGACGACTTCGCGCGATGTCTGTTGCGGCAAATCAGTCCAAGGGGACCAAATAAAGGGTGCTGGTGGGGACTTCATTTTAGGCTCCAATTAGTAGTTTTTTTCTTCTTTCTGGAGAATGATACATACATGTATGGTATATTGGTATATAGTGGTAAGAGTTAGAGTTATACCGTCTAATGGGCTGGGCAGTGTGAACTTTTTATACCGGATTCTGTTTGGAGGTTGTGTTATGGTCATTGACTGCTGGTCCCCTATAACAGAAAACATTGTTACAATATTTAAAACTGTGAATAAGTTCCTTCTTTGAAACACCTGGTACATACTGTTTTTTCTTCAAACGTTCACACACACACACACACACACACACACACACACACACACACACACACAGCACATACTGTTTTTTCTTCAAACGTTGACGCACTCTCTCTCACACACACAACACCTACTGTTTTTTCTTCACACACACATGTTTTTTCTTCAAATCGCACACACTCACACACACTAACCAGTAAGAAAAGCCTGATTGTTATTATAAACTTATGATTGGATTAGTCCTATTGTGTCGCCTTCCGAAAAGTAATGTATTCTGGAGGCAATTGTGAAGTCAATGTTGACCTGCTCTGCTCAAGAACTTCAGGCAAGTCTTACGAATCTTGATCTACGCATTCGGTGCAAGAACGTGCTGCAATTTATAACAGCAGTTCCTCAACTTTACATATTTACAGAAAATGGCATCCATGGCGCTGCCAAATTCTAATATTCGTTTTTGATGTGAAATGTATCACGTAACGGATAAGTGCGGTTTGTGCTCCGCACATGCGTGCCGAACAGAGCCACGATGCACGTGTGTGAATGAATCTTGTAGGTTTGGCCGTGCAAAATAGGAGAATAGGACAGCTCGAGCTCCAATCTATACGCGTCTAGGGAGAGACATGAAATGGTGAAACTTTCATAGTTTAATTGAAATTAGGCAAGCTGTACAATAACTGTCTACTCTGTTTACGTAGTTGCCCGAAGGATCGTTGTCACTCACCGAACAAATCTTTGCTCACATGGGTAATTGCGTTATTGGAAGGGGTCCATTAGTTCTCGCCTAACATGTAGTAATTCCCGTCCAAAGATTACAGAAGTTGAGTGGCCCTATGGATTCTGATAGTAGAAATATGAGGAATAACTCGGCTAACATTCTCTCAAACTTGTGGGCACTACTGGACTACGTTATTGATTTATTTTTGGCACTTGTGGCACACTGTTCATTGTCAAAAGACAAGATTTAAAAAAAAAGACACTAGTGGCACTGTGCTAATTGTTGTGTGTGTGTGTGTGTGAGGGAGGGAGGCACAACCAGAGCATCACGCCGGCCGCGGCTATATAAGAGACCACCGGCTCGACGGCTTCCTTCCCGCCACAAGCTAGCACACACGCGCCCACCAGAACACACACACACACACACCACCGCGCGCTGTGTCCATCGACTTCGGCACACGATGACACGCCCGTGCGCCGCCGCGGCCGTCTTCCTCCTCGCCCTCCTCGCGACCACTGCCGCCGCCGCCGGCGGCCGGGAGAAGCGCGCCGCCGTGTACATCGTGATGGTGAGGCCCCCGGCCGCCGGCGTCAACAGCGAGTGGTACCAGCTCCGCATCCTCGCCACCGCGCTCGGCAGGTACGCTGCTCAATCAACAAACGCATCCTCTCCCTGATGTTCTCACCATTGCTCTGCTCTGTTTTCGTCACTGCGTCCGTTCCGTTCTTTTTGCTTATCGTTTTGGTTCCTTTATTTGCAAATCGCAAGCGAGGAGAGGGCGAGGAAGGCGCTTCTCTACAGCTACACGACGGCGATCAGCGGGTTCGCCGCGAAGCTCACGCTGGCACAGCTCGCCTCACTTCGGAGTAAGTTATTTTGCGATTCACTTGCCTTGCCTGCCGATTCATTTCTCGTGCGATGAGTTCCTGCGGCTGATGTCGGCGACGACGCGAGCGAAGCCTCGGCTAGCGTGAAACAGAATCTTCGGCCAATGGCTCGCATTAACTTGTCTGCTTCGCTTAATTACCAGTAAATTAACTCCCACATGGTCTTCCACATGATCGTGTCAAGTCAATCCTTGGTTCATACTTAATTAATGCAAAAAAAGAGAGAAGTGCTTAAGATCAATTTGCAAAAATAAGTTTAGTCAATAGGAAGGGAAGAATCCTCTTGGCAATCCCGAGGTCAATGTAAGGCGTGAGCTGCTGCAGTCGTCGGTACCTTTGCTGTCGATGAGTACAACGTGTCCAAATTTTTAGTTTCAACTAATCGAACGGATATTCCATGATTACAGTGTTGGTACTACGTTGAATAGTGTAAATTGAGTGAAAAAGGATCCTGATATTCTCCTCGCAACTTCCTGTTTTCTTTATTTTGTTTTTTCTAGCATAGCAAAGATGACAAGAAAGCTTTCAGTTTCCAACTTTGTCAGTCAAGGCGATAAGAAAAAAAAACACACAGAGAGAGAGAGGGCCCACCGTAGACAGTAGCCCTGTAGTTAACATCAATGTTTTTTTTTTTTTTACTTTGCGAATGAGTTAACAACAATTGTCTTGGGCTTGGACATGCTAAACCTTTGCTTGGAATACCAAAAAAAAAAAAAACAATTCTTATGATGCCTTCAAAAATTTGAAGAGTTTATTTCCTTCCTATAAAATATCGTCAAGTTTCATACAACTTTTGTTAACTCATTATTGTCCTCCTTTTTTTTTGGCCAGAGCAACCGGACGTTCTCCAGGCGCTGCCTGAAGTGAAGTACTCCCTTCAAGGTGATAAGAACAATAACATCAACATCAACAACTGATCATTGCTCGAGGACTATGCGAAGATTCATAGTTCCGTAACTAGCTTCATCATGTATTGTCGTTTCTATGCACAATTAAGTGTGTACTCCGTGTGCACACCGGTGTCTGACAGCAATAGAACAAGTTACACGATCAGAATGTAGCATCGTTCTTCCTTTGTGTCTTCTCTATGTACTCCAAAGTATATAGCCATCATATCACAAATGCTGAATGTGGTAACTGTAACTCCAAGCATTAAGTGCCTTACATATACAATCTGGCTGATGACTAAGAGGCCCCATTTGCCAAACTAAGTCCACAGCTACCGAACAATTGATTGCGGATCCTCTGTCACCGTATTACCTGTTCTTCGACGAAAGCATCGTCAGATGCATCAGTTTGCACATGATGGGATCTAGAAGATTTCAGCATATGATGTACTAACCAATTGAACGCACTTGTTTCCCCTAGGAAAATAAGAATAGCATTGTTCTTCTGACTGCTGTCAAAAATATTAACTTTCCCCGTAACATTTGCCTACCCCTTGGAATAAACAAAAATATTTATAACTAAAATTATTTTGGTACAGAACATGGATGTCTCTGAAAGCTAGCTGAAATGAATTTCATGATTTCAATTTACCTTTTCCAAATAATTTTGTGTAGAAACTATAATGTTAACCCCCCCCCCCCCCCCCTCTTTTGTAAATTGAACTAAGTATCATATATATATAAGTCAAAGAGGGTATTGGCATCGTGTTTGTTCATAAAGTATTTGCATTATTAGGAAAGATACCTATATGATCATAAAGTATTTGTATTATTTTGTTATTGACATAAAAGATTCGCATGAAGCATTAATGCAACAGCACTTTTATGGTAAACCATGTGTCAATGCAGGTAAAATGATTATTGAAGATGATACTAAATAATTATCAAACTTCAGATCACTTTTGATGCTTGTAACAAGGAGTACCTATATGTAGTTATCGATGCAGAAGCTAAAATATTGAGATTTTTCCTTAAAAACACATAAAAATATTGCAATACATACAGAAACATATTGTGTCCTCAATGTCTCCTGCCCTCTATGCTGATGTACACTTTGCCTACTGCTGATCGCAGCTAGCTGAAACAAATCCTGCTTATATTAACACCTTGAGATTAGCAGAGCAAAGCAACGCTAAGGTGCTGCCAGTTTATCTATCTGATCCGTCTTGTGTGTCGGTTCAACTGATCCACTTTCCCAACTGCAACGGCGAAAAAAAAAACCTGCTACGGCGAGCAAACTGCGTGTGGCTATGTGCAGCAAGGCGGTTCCAAATATAAATACAAAGGGATCCCGAATACAAACCTCAAATGTTGCGCAGCAGCAGAGCCATTGTCGTGTTTATGGCCACTGCTCTGTTCTTATTCTGCGTCCGCCAGTCATCCTGTTCTTTTTTATGGATTTCTTTTTCTTTGACGGAAAGGCATGCTGTTCTAGAATGAAAGTAGCTTGTAGCTATCTTTTTATAAACTTATCAATCCGTTCAGATTTTGGAGTTAGGGCAGAGGAACCGACCAGTTTTTTTGAAATACAGTGCAGTAGCCGTCTCTGCTTCTTTCGGTTGCACGCGCAAAAGAACTTGAGGATGTCATCGTACGGAAAGCGGGCCAAATGGCTTCTTATTTGTCACAAATTGCCGTGACATGCTTCGTCTCTCTGTTTGTGACGAGTACATGGAAAGAAAAAAAATATATTTGTGAATTGTGAATGAATATTTCAGCAGAAGCGAGCTTTACCGGACATGTACGCACTATGAGATTGTTTTGTGGGAGATGAGTCTACTAATTTGTGCTTGACGTATGAATTGTTTAACATTATGATGTTTGCTAGGGCTCGCTGAAGAAAATGTAGCATTATATCGCGCAAGGGAAAGAAATACACTCATAAGATGATATATATATTTTTTTGCGGTGGAAAGATGATATATATTTGAACAGTAACTTAAAATGCCGAAGCATCTTTTTCCACTTAAGCACTAGTGTTCTATTTCGGCACACACATGAACTCAGCAGGAACACACCGATCCAAATAGAAAAGAAATGCATAGTCTTGCTAAGTGATGTCATCTAGGTCCACAACTATTAAATGGCAAAATTGAGTAAAATGCATATATTTAACATATCGAGAGGTGTCATCTAGGTCCACAACACTATTCATTTACAATGCTATAGTCTTGAACGTGCTATGTGGTTTGCTTGTGGTCCAAACATTCCTAACCTGTATTGATCCACCAACTTGGCGTCTTTGTGGTGTCATAATCATCAATTGTGGCAATTAATAATTTACAATCCTATCGGCCAATGTCAAAATTATATTAAAAATAAGATTTGTTCTATATATGTTTCTTCAACACAGACCTTTCTCCTCAAACAGAATTCATCCTCTTCCTTGGTCGCAAAAACTAGCTGCCATTCTGGACTTGCCGAACAACCCCTTTCTCTCATCAAATGAAAATAAAGTTTTGACTCAAAAAATGAATGATAAAAAGTGGAAGTGGTAGAGACGTAGAGTGGCACATCAGCAAGTCACTCAAGTGATTATACGTTTGTTTTGACCCCAGTAAACCACTTAACAAATTTTGAATATCATATTTGACATTGAGTAAATCACTTAACAAGTTTTGGTATCCATATTAAAAGTTTGCCTGAACAAGTTTAAGCATTGTTCGTCCACTTTACTCTATGAATCATTTTGTGAATGTATCAATGCCATTGACCTACCTCGTGATTATAGGTAGTATAAGAAAAGGAGTGGTCTCCAAAGACTTGATAAAATTTGAATCGTGCTATACATACGACCCAAGTGTCCGACTCCGTTTTCCGATTCCTTTTGGCTGATGCACGTGCTTAACAGTGTGAATGAGTAGCATCAACGTATGGCCCATCAACATGAGATGGCATGGCGCGCGCCTTGAGCGGTCGCACGGCACCGTTGTGCAACAGTGTCGGACGTGAAGCAATTCCGATAACTTTTGGTCCCATCCTTACCACAATGGAAGGTATTTTCATGCCAACAGAGGCAAATGCATCTTGAAAACTAGGAAATGTTTGTGAGCTAAAAAAAAAGTAAAAATGTTTGTGCATTCTATGTCCACAAGAATAGTATGAACTTGAGAGAGAGTTGATCTGAGTTTGACTAGGTTTGACAACTATGGCTATGCAACACGATCGAAAAGAAAAGAAAAGAGATGTAATAGGAGAAGAGTACATCAGGGAAAGTGCTTGGACTTAGGAGAAGCGTACGTTCTAGATGGAAGAGACAATTTACCATCTTCAACACACATTCTTGTTAAAAAAAAAATCTTGTAAAAAAAGTGTCCAGCTATACGCACCCGTTGAAAGTGGAACTATAAAATCCCAGTCTCGAACAAAAGAAGGAAAAGCGGTCGCGTAAAGCCACGTGGCGTGGACAGCCGTTGACGAATCTCTCCGACCGCGCCGACGCGTCCCCTGGCGTCGTGCTCCTCGTGCCGCGCGCGGTTGCGGAGGAAGCGCTTTGCCAAACGTCACGCGTGCGGCGTGCGCCATCAGCCGACGGACCTCCGCACGCGTCGCTGCCCCGCCCCCCGATCTCTCGCTCGCTTCCTCCCGCCATCGAAGACGCGAGTCTCGCGGGGCGAGACCAGGCGGGGCGCGGCGATGCTCGCGTGGAAGGAGAAGGTGGCCGACAGGCTGGCCCGCCTGCTCGCCGACTCCCCGCCCTCCCCCGCCGCCGCTGCTGCCCCCATCGAGGCGCCGCCGGTGAGATTCGCCTCCGCGTCCCTCTTGCCCGGCCTCCCTAATGTGTCCTCACTCTCGCACTGCTCCGGTCCAATTTTCCATTTTTGTGTGGATTGGGTGGTTGGTGCGAGAGAGCTGGGATCACGCGGTTCCCCCTGCCTCCCGCCCTCGCGTTCCCGTTGTTGCCGGAAGCCGGAACGGCGGGATCTTGGAGGCCTCGCGCCGGCCGACCGGGATGAAAGGATCGATTTTGCTCCTCTCTAGAATTCGCGTTTGTTGAGGGCGATTTAACTGTTGGGCTGTCGATTTCCTGGCCCTTTGTCGGATCTGCGGTTGGGTTTGCTTGGCAATATGTGGCCTTTGATCAGGCTTGCTCGGAGAGGTCGCATTACTGCAACTGCCAGATTTTACTTGATTCCCACCATAGAATCGTGTGCTGCGATTATGCTCTGATGATGTGTTCCTGATTGGGGTGGGGATTGTGTTCTTCAAGAGATGGCTTGTCATGCAGGTGTTTCGATGGTTGTTGCTTCCCCTACTTTGTGTGCTCTTGTGAATTGTGACAGAATGGCAACACCGTATTCATATGCATTGCCTTGTATTCACGTCGATGACTGAGAGCTTAGACTCATGCGCAGTCATTTCGAACTTCAATTCATGGCTGTTATATGGCCTCAGTTCTCACCGTATAGATGGTGATGAATCTTTGTAGGTACTCAGCGTATTTATCAGACTACGGTGTATATGAATAACCTGTGTAAAGTGCCCTGCTTGTTTATGATAGGACCACTGAAGTATTAATTAGTTTGAAATTAGGCCATTGAGCTTTTCGTCGATTTAACCAAACATCCGAAACTGTGAAGTTTTTGCCTTTATGTTTTTGATAAAACTGAAGGGGGCATTTAAAGTAAACCATATCATGTTGGCTGTACATGGTGAATACCAGTTTGCTTCGCTGGTGAACAATTTATTGTTCAAATTATGTTTGTTTTGTGCGCCCCTATATTGTATACTACTTATTTTCTTGGACAATGGGAAATATTTTTTTTCATCAATTAGACCTAATAAAGTTGTTGTCCACTATACTTGCACAATAAGATCGAATAAAGTTTCTTATGGGAAAAAGGCTAGTTTAGGTTGGTTATAAGTAGTTAATATATATTGTATCCTTGATTCAGCAATGACTTTGAAGGGCCAGATTATGCTTGCATGTATAGATTCAGAGCTCCTTGTAAAATTTTGCAAAACTAGTTTGAGAAAAAAGTATTGCTTCATGATGGTTATGTGTAATTTTGATATCGTTAGAGTGCAGATGTTGCTGAATTCCCTGTTAAGTAGTGATTTATTTCACAATTTGAAATTATAGTAAAATTGTTCATCTCTTGTTTCTTTCTCTTTGGATTATATAATAACAATCAGTTTTTCAGGCAATACCTTTTCCCACGGAACATTTTACTTCTCCCAAGAAAGCATCATTATCATCTTATATGTTGTCCCTTCTACCAACTACAAATTTGGGGCATGAGAAGAGTTCACCGTGTTCAGAAACATTGAGGCCATTACCTCCTGAATCACTTCCTAAGCGATGGAGGGGGAACGATTTCACATGGAAAAATCCACCACTCGAATTGAGTGAGGAGTCTGGTTCTGAAAGTGAGAGAGATGAAAAGGATCAGAATTTTAGTAACAACCAGGTCCTTCAGTCATTCAGATCAGTCGATAACTCAAATAGAAATGAGGAGACATCAACCTCAGACCATGATAGCAATCTTCATTTTCTCACGGAAAAGTCAATGCTCATATCTCCAAAACTGTTTTCGTTCTTTCAATCTTCTCTCCCTGGGACCTTAAAGGGATGTCACTGGGTATTGCTCTACAGGTAAACTATTAATCAGCATGTCATGGTTACAGTTTCTTTTTAAATGCTTATCTGAAAACTTCGTAATTCCTTCTTGTTTTTATCCAATGAAGTGCAGTACCTGGAAGCATGGGATATCTCTAAGAACACTTCTCCGTAGAAGTGAGAATATTCAGGGTCCATGTCTATTGGTATGTCCAACATAGTTTCCATTGCATTTTAAGGTCTTCCAGTTGTTCATATTTCTATGTGAAATCCGTGTTTCTGTTTTATTTAATTTTCCTAAATTAGGCATTGTTTCCCCTCTCTTTCGTTAGGTTGTTGGAGATATGCAAGGGGCTGTGTTTGGTGGTTTATTGAACAGCCCTTTGCGGCCTACAGAGAAAAGGAAATACCAGGTCAGCCATAGAGATATTACATATTCAACTTGTGTGTATAAGTCATGACACACATTCATGATGATACATATTTTATTTTTGTCTACCTTGTAGAGTAACTGTTGTTAATTTTGACTGAGCAGGGAACAAACCAGACATTTGTGTTCACGACAATTTATGGTGAACCTAGACTTTTCAGACCAACTGGTGAGTAGTATTTATTGGGAAACAAATTAAATGAATGTTTGATAGATTTTTATCAATACCATAATTTTTTAATTGTTTTACGGATACCTACTTTTTCCAGTTATGTCTGATCTGACAGTCAGTATTAGTTTTATTAACCATTTCCAAAACATTGTGCACAGTATCGCTCTAGTCTTTCCATTGATTTCTGGAACAGGAAAACTAAAGTGCGTGCTAACTAAACTGAATTCTATGTAGGATTCATTATTAGGCATGCTGGTGCATTAGTGTGTACAGAAATTATAACAAACACACCACTTTATACTTTGTTACTTAAATTTTACTTTTAAATAAAATTTGTATATGCTTTCATCCATTTTCATTATTATTATAAATAATCATTGTTACGAAAATTTGAAATTATATTTTTGGTTGAAAAAGAGCTTACTTGGACACATATCAGGTGCCAACAGATACTACTATTTGTGCTTGAATGATGCTTTGGCATTTGGAGGTGGCGGAAACTTCGCATTGTTTGTTGATGAAGATCTGTAAGTTGTTCATGTCGCTTGAACACTTCCTCATTTGTGAAGATAAATTTTAATATGGTATCTAAATTCTGTTGATTAGGTTACATGGAAGTAGTGGATCATGTGAGACATTTGGAAACTCATGCTTGGCCCATAGTCCTGAGTTTGAACTAAGGAATGTAGAGGTAATATGTTTTTTCAGTAACATAAAAAGCTTTGTATTTTTATAGTCATATTAACATGCAAGTTAGACATTATGAATATAAATTTTAGAATAACACGCCATCGAAGTGGGCTATTTTATTAGAATGCTAGAATTTAATCCTGATAAATTGTTGAGCTTTGGCCTTAATATTGTTACCGTTATGTATGTATACAATCTTCTATTGTAAAATCTTCCTGTATCATTTTGGTGTGGTGTATGCAAATATTTGAAGATGTTATTTTGTTAGTGTGTTAACTTATATTCACTTTCATAGTTCCTTGTTCTGGGTGTGATTGATTCCATATAGAGATCAAATGTGTGTACTAATCGAATACCTTTCAGTTACTCAAAATGTTGATACCGGAACAGTAAATGTACTATGAGATAAAAATTGACTTATTCCGATATGCAACACGAGGTTTCATAATTTGATGAATGAAATGAATAAAATGTCAAAAATAGCTTCAATTTAGTTAGACATTGTACAACCAATTACCTATATATTGAATTTCTGCAGTTGACTGAATATGGATTGTTGAGTAGTGAAACAGAACATCATATTCTCATTTGTCTCACTTTAGTGTGATGAGAACATCATATCCAGATGAAAACACACATTGTTGGAATCCTTTTGCAAACTGTCGAATAATTCCTATTTATTTTCTTGCTCACATGCTTTTCGTATCAGCTAAATTCTTATGTCGCATGCCCTACTGCCGGGCGTTACTGATATTTCTTTTTGTACAGCTGTGGAGTTTCACCCATTCTTGGAATCATTAGCATAGCTGATTCTAGCGGCCCATTGTTCATTCGACATATCAATTCTTTGTAATCTCATTATTGTTTCCCTCATTGCATCATTCCATTATTTACTCTGTATAAACTATTCCTGCCTAGAACAGCAGTTCGGACTTCTGAGGGATATCAGTAGTAGGACTCCGCGGCATTTTCACTTTGCTTTAATGAAGCCTTATGTGCCCCAAATACGTGAAACTATGATAAGTGCCAGCTTACGAATGTCAAGGTAAGAAGAGTTTGAACTAAAGACTGTCAAGGTAGGATTTTTTTTCCCGTAACATATAGATTTGTTTGTGATACGCCAAATTATTAATGTGACATGTAACAGATACATCAGACATTCAAGGGGTCTAGTTTATTAGAACATGCTATCGGGCTGGTTTGCTTTAGGCTCTCATTGAGTTGAAGCCAGATCTTTTATTGTTGTACCAGTTTATCACTCCATCCATAAAGAATTAATTATCATTGAGATGTGGTGACTTTCCCTAAAACTGTGTATCACCACGTCCAATATATGTACTAGAATTACACTTTGGTTTAGCATTATAATTATTGTTATAGTTTTAAATTTTGTATCGATAAATGGAGCAAACTGCTCTTCATTTGTAACTATTTTCAATGCCTTTTAGATGATGCTTTCGTAAGATTGTTTTATTTGCTTATGTAGGTTTCCTGATGTGACATTTTGTTAAATTCTATAATAGCATCAAGTATTTTTATGCGTGCGAAAAATTAATAGTGTGTTATGGCTGATGCTGATCAAATCACACTAGCTGGACCCAGTTAAACACAAGCCCACAGCAGGTACCTGCACCGAAGCACTCGCTTATAGGCGCGGCCTTGTTAGTCAAATTGGATCAAACAGGCATAGTAAATTGGACTGCTGAACTGCAATCTTATGCACTGAAACTTTTGACTGATACATAACAGCACTTAATAAGATGGAAAATAGCCGTTATCATTTTCGCATCCATGTCATTTTATTTTTAGTACAAATTCACATGTGAGAAAAAGTATCACGACATTTTAACGATGCAGGCATGTGAGAAAGCGCATATACTTTCTTTGATGCCATTCAGTAAATTATTGCTCGCGTCTGATCAATCGATTTCGTAGGAAACGGTAGGAGTAAAAGAGGAGACGGACTTTGCATCTATCCGGAGAAGTAGTTTGGAACTCTTTGGTGGTTCCAGGGGACCGTGGCGGACTGTGAATCGTTTGCCGCTCTGCGAAACACGAGCCCCTGATGGAGATAAGCTGCCGCACGCGTCCATCAGTTTGGTAGTTCTACTACTCGTGCGCTATGTCTAGTTGCCTTCGCGGCGGCCCGTGTGCGTCACCGTTGAGGGCAGAGTGACAGAGACAGGCGCCGCGCTTGACACGAGGGAGGACAGGGGAAGCGTGCTGCTGCTGCTAGCATAGTCTAGACTTTTTGGGATCAGGCTCACGGCGGCTTTGATGGCGACCTTCATTTCGAGCAATGTTGTAGTAACAACTACTCCCTCGTGGAGTAAAGTAGTACTCATACTTCTACCAGGTAAGCCTGCAAGCTCGGTTGATTGGATCCCCTGCATTTTGTTGCGTCGCCGTCTCCCTTTTTAGTAGCACACGGTCCCCAGCTGGTGCATATCAATCCTGCAAACTGCGACTGGAGTGAGTTCTGATAATGGCGAAGGCCACGACGATGAGGCCTCGCCTCCTCCATGGATTGCTCTGCCTCTTCCTCCTCGTCATCCTGCTCACCTTCACCTCGTCGTCCTTCGCCTCCGCCGGCTCCGGCTCCGGGAAGGTGGTGACCAGCCTCCCCGGCTACGACGGCCGCCTCCCCTTCTACCTCGAGACCGGGTGGGCACCTTTATCTCGTCAAAATCTTCCTTCCTCTTCTTCTAGCTAGAAATGGTAGCTGTTGTTGTTACTGTGTGTGGACTCCGTACAATTATTGCTTCTGCGTTTGGGAACTGGAGCTGAATCGTTGGCCCCAGGTACGTTGAGGTGGACGAGGACAACGGCGCCGAGCTCTTCTACTACTTCGTCGAGTCCGAGTCCGGCTCCGCCGACGACGTCCCATTCCTCCTCTGGCTCACCGGCGGCGACCGATGCTCCGTCTTCAGCGGCTTGGCCTACGAAATCGGTACACGAACCTCAGTTTGCAACCCATCGATCCTCCGTGTTGTCAATATCATTGTGCCTGAGTCGTTATCTTTAATTGCACACATGATGGTGATGATCAACAGGTCCGATCAGGTTCGTCCTGGAGCCCTACAACGGCACGCTGCCGCGCCTGCGGTACAACCAAAACTCATGGTCACAGGTCTCTGTCCTTGTACCCCACAATCTGTTCGCTCCTATATTATAGTACCTCGACCGACGCAGCTATCAAAATTATGTCCTGAAAGAACAGCCCATGGAAAAGTCACTTATGTCATATTTAAAAGAGTACTGAGGGAGTACATTAGATCCGATCAAGGTTAATTTCCAAGAAAACGGAGAAGTTGGCCATATAGAATTGGGATAATCCTCAGTTAATGGGCAACATTTCCAAAGTATCTTCTCTGTTTGTAACCCACCTATATTCTAGGATCTACCGACCCAGCTATCAAAGTTTTGTCAGTTTCATTATAAAAAAAGATGGATGAAATGTTTATGTTGCACATGGCATGCCATATCCTGAACAGCCCAGGTTGTAATGATAGCACAGTCTTCTGTTTACAATATAGGCTGCTGCCAGCCAAGATATTTTCTTATGCTGTCATTTAATTTACCTGTCAGATCTTAATTATTTTCCATTTTTTTCTATGTTCCAGAATCGGCACAATCAAATTAGCTTTTAAGGTTTGACCTACAAGAAATTTGAGGTTTTGCTCAAATATTCTAGTACCTCAACCGACGCAGCTATCAAAATTATGTCGGTTTCATTATTAGAAAAAATGAATGAAATGTTTATGTCACACATGGCATGCATATCCTGAATGAACAGTCCGTGGAAAAAGTCACTTATGTCATATATTTAAAAGAGTACTGGGGGAGTACATTAGATCCGATCAAGGTTAATTTTTCCAAGAAAACAGAGAAGTTGGCCATGTAGAATTGGGATAATCCACAGTTAATAGGCAACATTTCCAAAGTATCTTCTCTGTTTGTATCTCACCTATATTCTAGGATCTACCGAACCAGCTATCAAAGTTTTGTCAGTTTCATTATAAAAAAATGGAAATGTTTATGTTGCACATGGTATGCCATATCCTGAACAGCCCAGGTTGTAATGATAGCATAGTCTTCTGTTTACAATATAGGCTGCTGCCAGCCAAGATATTTTCTTATGCTGTCATTTAATTTACCTGTCAGATCTTAATTATTTCGTACACCTCCATTTTTTTCTATGTTCCAGATTCGGCACAATCAAATTAGCTTTTAAGGTTTGACCGAAAAGAAATTTGAGGTTTTGCTGAAGTTAGTGGTCACAATTTATTACTCGGAAACTGTTAAAATGAACAAAAACTTTAAAAAGTTGGCCCTATAGAACTGGGATCGTCCCTAGTTAATGGCTGTGACATTTCCAGAGTATCTTCTCTGTTTGATATTTTAGCAGGGATGTATGTAAATCAGGCTAATCTGTTGGGAGTACCTCAGCTAAAAATGCGGTAAAAATTTGAAATGGTGCATATTCATAAAGAAGCATGCTTAGAGACATTTTTTTTAACTTTGCACTGTTAAAGCTGGGGCTCTTTTAATTTTGAAGTTCCAATTTGATTCCGTTTGAGAGATACAAAAAATAACAAAGTGCATGTGCACTTGCACTACCAAACAGAATGGAATCGTAGCTAGAAATTGTTTTTTTTCCAAACTGTTGGAGCTAGAAATTTTGTGTTAAACATGTAGATCATAACGTCGGCAATGAACATGCAAAGTTTTTAATATTTTGACAACTTTGAGGAATTTATTCTGAAGAATTTGCAACATTTTCATTATTAGGACATTTCCCGTTGATATGCACCACTTGATGGTTAGATCAATCTGCTTGCAGGTGTCGCATATCCTTTTTATTGATTCGCCGGTTGGGGCAGGATTTTCATTTTCAAGACAACCTAAAGGCTATGATGTTGGAGACATATCAGCGACACTGCAACTACATGAGTTTCTGATCAAGGTATGCAGCCCTGCTTTATTTACCATTAACCCAAGATAAGCATTTATTGATGGTGGAATTCTTATACATCCCCCAATTGATTCAATGATCAATATTCAGTGGTTCAGTGACCATCCCAAGTACCTTGCAAGTCCTTTCTACATTGGTGGAGACTCATATGCTGGAAAAATTGCACCTTTCCTTGCGCAGATAGTTTCAGAAGGTCTTGGTTGCTACTATTTGCTATTATATGAGAGACAATTAAGTCTGCAGTTGTTCATACAGTGGCAACTGATGCATCTATGTGGTAAAAATCATGTACTGATCAGCTACTTGTGCTAGATCCTCTTCAGGCATTGAAGAAGGAAGGAGGCCCCTCATTAATCTCAAGGTATCCATCATTTTTGTTTTGCAAAAAGGGAAGTGGCTTACTCTATGAAATATGCATTGCTGATAGATCATGTACTCGTGATCGCTCTGAAGAATACCATGCCTTTAGATTCGCTGCAGCTCACTAATATGGTCTCATTGTTCATTTGTCTCCTCCCAGGGATATCTTGTAGGTAACGCGGCGACAGGAGAAAGTGTCGATTTTAACTCTAGAGTGCCTTATGCTCATGGATTCGGTATAATTTCTGATCAACTATATGAGGTAATTAATTAAGCTCATCTAGTTCTGCACTGCCCATCTACGTAGACAGGAACTTCCTTTTGCAGTTGTGTTCCACTGATTATGCAATTCCTTACTTTTCTATTGCAATGCTCTTTTGCTTGTAGACGATATTGGGGCACTGCCAAGGAGAAGACTACAGCAATCCCTCAAACGCACTGTGTGCTCAAGCTCTGATTACTTTCAATAACGTACGGACACTTCTTTGATATGAATGATTAATTATGCACACTTGTTTGAAATGAATGTATATGCTCTGATCATATTTGGTTGTGGATGGAGCAGTAATACTTACTGACCTGTCGTGAATTCAATTGGCTGAATGCAGCTCATCTCTGAAGTTCAGCAGGCCCAAATTCTGCTGGACACCTGCGTTTACGCGTCTCCTCTACCAAATGATGCAAATATCAGGATGAAGGGTTCAGATGGTAGAAGGATCCTAAAGGAGGAGATTGAAGTGGGGAAGCTAGACCATCCACCAGCTCGTCCTAAATTTGGTTGCGTTGTAAGTCAACATCTACCCCACAAAAAAAAAACTAATCAGTGCAGTAAAAGTACATCTATTCTACCCATTCATTCGCTCTTCTATACATGATGTGTAAGCAGACTTACGGCTACTACTTGTCGTACTACTGGGCGAACGACAAGCGCACCCGAGACGCACTTGGGATCAAGGAGGTGAGCTATCCTAGCTAGTCACCCCTACATGGTATTGCCATTGGTTTCGTTTCAAGTCGACAACAATATTGACCAAGCCGAAATGAACTGATCACTAGGGAACGAAGGATGAATGGGTGAGATGCCATGATAAAGATTTGCCGTACTCTACTGACCTCGGGAGCGTCATCAAGTACCACCGGAACCTCACTACCAGAGGTTACCGTGCTCTGGCATACAGGTAGGTACCTTCTTTCAGTCAAGTTTTTTTTCTTTCCTTTTCAAGGAAGTCAGTCGCCTGATAAGCCGTCTCATGGTCAATGGGGCTTTGCAGCGGCGACCATGACTTGCTGGTGCCGCACCTGGGCACGCAGGCATGGGTCCGGTCGCTCAACTTCTCTGTCGTCGATGAGTGGAGGGCGTGGCATCTAGGCGGCCAGGCAGCCGGGTGGGTTTGCCACTTCTGCCTCCTCTCTTCATTTCGTTGTTTAGGACATCAAGCTTAACATAAGTGACTATGCTACTTATCATACTCTACCAATTAGGAATTAGCACTTCACTGCCGATTTTTTTTGTCTGTTCAGTTCCTGTTATTGTGTGCCACTAATTAATTGACTGGCAGGTTCACGATAAGCTACGCAAACAACATGACATTCGCGACAATCAAGGTACATAGAGGAGCACGCGCATTTGAACAATCGATGCCGTTTGTGATATTGATCAGAAATACTGTTGCAATGGACATGAACGGGTTGTGACGGTTTGCAGGGTGGCGGTCACACGGCGCCAGAATACGAGCCGGAGAGGTGCTACGCCATGTTCAGCCGCTGGATACTCAATCGGTCTCTGTAACAAACCATATGCACACTGGACTGTGGATATACGGTGGCGTACAATGGATAGACAGGGAACGCAGTAGAGTAGATGATGATTGTTATAAAAAATGCATCGATGCATCACTAAATAATCTGCATCGATCTTCTTGTAATCGTTGAATGATTGATGGTTGAAACACATCTGTATTTATTTGTGGAACCCTCCCTGACCATACTCCACGCGCACAGGTGCATTGGCACACGCTCAGTGATGCAAAGCAAAACGCAACAGATCACAGCTGCTTCTGCAGAAGAATATATATGTGTAGTACCACGAGCAGCTGCTGCGGCTGGTGCGCGTTAGGCGGCGCCATCGTCTACGACAACACGCTCTGGGACGGGGACTACGACCGGCCCATCACGGCCGCTATCCGGGAGTTCAACGCCGGAATCTCCGCCGACGAGCGCGTGGAGGTGTGCCAGCTTGCCATCGCCGACGGCGTCACCATCTGCCGCCGTCTCGTGTGAGATTGGGATTACGGATCATCTATCAGAGGCGATATCAATAAGATGGGGCCGGTTGTTGTATTGTTTTTTTTTTTAAAGAGTTCTAGAGCGCCAGAAGACGCCCCGGCCAGATATATTGCAATCGGGCCAAAGTCAGTTACAGCGCATAATCCAGCGTTTACAAGCCCCACTGGCTATTGACCAACAATCCAGAACAACATTTCTCAACAAACGCAACATCTACCCAAACTACACCAGCAAACATCCTATTCCAGCACCACTTCTTGCTCGTCCACCTTGCATTTCACCAGACGCCTCATGTTGCTCTTCTCCTGGGCCCTTGTCATCCTCCAGCTCGGTTTAGTGTTCCCATCTTGATTCTCCCAGGACGAGCCATCATCTCCTTCAGTCCAGCAATATGCTGTGACAGTCGCTCCAGTTTCCCAGCTGGACATAGTACCTTCCACCTTTCTAGCAACGACAAGATCTTCCTCCAGACCATAGCCATGCTCTTCCAGGAAACATTCTGAAAACATAAGTCATTTCTCAGCTTCCATAACCCCCACAGGGCATCAGAGGTAACTATATTAATATCATCAAACCTTTTACTACTAAGCCACAGTTTGCCAATTGACAGAAAATCAACTCCTATATTCATATTGGTCAAGCTAGACAGTTCTACCCACATTTGCTTTGCTACCACGCATTCAAAGAAAAGACGGTGAACTGTCTCTTTCTCTGTACTGTACAAAACAGACATGTTTCGTCCTCTACATGCCTTCTTATGCTCAAGTTATCTCTAGTTAGGACTTTGTTTTTTGTTAAAAGCCAGAGAAATATATGAACTCTAGGGGGCACCTTGATGCTCCATACTGCAGGAGTATGAATTGGCTGAACGCCTTTAAAATTGATTACCTTATGCTCCATCCTGCTCCATACTGCAGGAGTATGAACTCTAGCGGGCACCTTGATGCTCCATCCTGCTCCATACTGCAGGAGTACCATGCCTTGGATTGACAAGCATACACACCATTAGACTGAAACTTCCAAATCATACTATCATGTTCATCATTCAAAGACAAAGTTGATGCAATCTGAACTACCTCTAGCCATAAATTCCACAACCTTTCATCAACCGTCCTCCTAAATGTGCATTTCAAATTATTTCCATCCCATAACTCAGCTATGGCACAAGACTTTTCTCTTACAATTACATACAACTCCCAGAACTGTACTGCAAGACTAGAGGTACCTATCCAAGTATCTTCCCAAAATTTAATTTTTCTACCATTACCAACATGCCATCTGTACCCTATTTTTGCTGTCTGCGCAGCCAACATTATACTCTTAAAGAATTGTGATCCACCAACAAAACTACTACAAAGAATGTTTGGATTAGCAGTATTGTACTTGAAATCTATTACCTGTTTCCATAGCTTACCTTCATCTAACTGATACCGTTTAAACCAAGAAGCTAGCAAACAAATGTTTAAATCTCTTAAATCCGGGACACCCAAGCCCCCAAATTCCTTTCTCATACTAACCGTTTCCCAATTAACTAGGTGGTAACTATGATGCCCCTCGTAGTTATTCCAAAGACAATGTGCCATCTGACTATTTAGAATTTTTATCGCCCACTTAGGAAACTTAATGAACGACATTAGGTACACAGGTATACTTGCTAAGCATGTCTTAATCAGAGTAAGTCTAGCTGCATGAGACAACAGTCTTCCCCTCCAGCCTGAGATCCTTTTCAGTAGCTTATCAACCAATGGTTGAATATCTTCCCTTCTCAATCTATCGTAATGCAAAGGAGCACCTAGATATTTTATAGGAAAAGCTCCTACTGGGCAACCAAAAATATGTGATAACTCATGTATCTCATCTATATCTAAGTTAACTGGCACTATTTCACTTTTATGGAAATTTATCCGCATCCCAGAGATTTTCTCAAAGCATATCAACGTAGCTTTTAGGTTTCTAAGTTCTTGTTTACCTACACTTGAGAAGATGATAGTGTCATCTGCATACTACAGTGACACTACCCCTTCCTCTCTCATCTCTGTCAGTAAGCCTTTGATCAAGCCTTGGTTATCTGCTTTCATCAGCATCCTAGTTAAAATATCACCAACTAGGTTAAATAACAGAGGGGATATAGGATCCCCTTGTCTAAGACCTTTCCCAGGCCTGAAGAAATTACTGTCCTCCCCATTTAGAGTAACCCCTACAGACCCAGATTTAACAATCTGGATCATCCAATCTATCCACTTTTCACCAACCCCCCTAGTTTTAAGGACTTCAAACAGAAAATCCCAGTCATGGGCCAAAATCCCCTAATTTACTGACTCTTATCATAAGCTTTTTCATAGTCTAATTTGAGCACAATACCTTTTTCTCTACTTTTATGAATGCTATGTACCACCTCATGGGCCACTACCACGCTTTCTAAGATGTATCTCCCTTTAATGAACACACTTTGCTCCGAGGAAATAAGTCTATGTGAGATTTTCCCCAATCTCAGTGTCAGAACTTTTGAAATTTTTTTGAAACTACAATTGGTTAAGCTTATAGGCCTAAATTTTTTAAGACTCCTAGCATCATTTTCCTTAGGAATAAGAGTCAGTAAAGCATACTTTAATCTACTCAAATCGAGCTTACCCTCCTGAAAGTCTAAAAACATATTTACTATGTCCTTTCCTACAACACTCCAGTATTTTTGATAAAAAAGAAAAGGGAGCCCATCAGGCCCTGGAGCTCCCTCTGCATAGCAACTATCAATAGCTTCTTTTACTTCCTCTGCACTAAAAGGAGCCTGCAAAATTTCATTCCTCTGGGTTGTTACTTTCTCACCTGGTTTCCAAAAATCATCACCTAATTTGAAGCCACCTCAACTTTCTTTTGCAAACAAATCCTTATAAAAATGTACTACTACTTTCATCATGTCCTTATTTTCTGTAACAGGACCGTTTGGTCCTTCGAGAATGTCTACCCTTTTTTTCCTATTGCTCTGATTTGCTACTGCCTGAAAATAGGCTGTGTTCCTATCCCCTTCTAGAATTTCTCTCTCCCTAGATCTCTGCCTGGCTTTTATCTCATCTAACGCCCACAGTTTTTCTAGTTCCCTATTCAGGAATTTTAACCTATCTAGTTCAGTTTTATCTAACGTTCTACTCACAGATTCAATATCTAACCAATTGTACTCTACTGCTAGTTCTTTTTTCTTTTTATTTAACTCAGCCACTACATTAGAAGCCCACCCCCTGGCAAGCCTTCTAAACGTTCTAATTCTAACTGCCACCTATCTATGGCTTTCTCTAGAGTACAGGGAGTATTCCAAGCCTTTTCTACTATATTTCTAAAATCATCCATTTCTATCCACCATTTCTCAAATCTAAATCTCTTCTTACCAAAGAAAACGTTTTGTCCTGTATCAGTATCTAAAGGAATGTGGTCACTATTGGACTTACCTAAAGCCATTATTCTAGTTAAAGGAAAAGCAGCATCCCAATCGGTTGTCACAAAAATCCTATCTAGCTTGGCCATGATCCTATTTTCTTGATTGTTTGCCCAGGTGTACATCCTATTATTCACCCAATCATTGAAAGAATCGGCCCATCTATGATTAATTTGATTATTACTTTTATCACTAGTAAAACGAGACTGGTTAAAATCCCCACCGATCATAGTAGGTCCCTGCCACAAGTTCATAACTTCCTCATAAGGAGACCCATATACCACTACTACCCTCCAAGTAAAGTTATTTCTCTTATCCTGGATTAAAGCAGATACAAAACTTAAGAACTTCTTTAAAAGTAACAACATAGCTTTCTGCAATAATTCCTACCAAAATTCCTCCAGTTGTCCCAACAGCTGGAAGGTATTTCCATTCAAACATTCTGTTACCAGTAAGAGACCTTAAATAAGTATCACTTAAGGAGTCCTTTTTCGTTTCTTGGATACCAACAAAGTCTAATTGATTACATCTAATTTTTGACATCAAAGTAGGTTTCCTACCAGGTCTACCCAAGCCTCTAATGTTCCATATAAGACCTTTCATTTTGACCAGTTTTTTCTTCCTACTTTCCTATTTTGGACCACTGTCCACATATTGGGATCCTCCTCCCCTACATCATCTATATTATCAACTACAGTCACCTCAGGGGCCACACTCGGTGAATTACTGTTATCACTACGTACACTTATCTATCTTACAACTATTTGCAAACTCCAGCCCTCTATTTCTATCTAAACTTTGCATACCATATATCGATTCAGCTATTGTTTCTACATTACTCTCTATAGAAATATCTACTGCCTTAGAGATATCAGTAATTTCAGTATTAGAAAGAACTTTAAATGACAACACTTTTTTACCTTTCTGTTCCAGGTTTGCTACTTCCTTGTTCTCCATTGCTTTCTCCAGCATTGTTCTTCCATCATCTTGGTGTCTTTTGCTCCACCTCTGCACCAGCACGGGACCCACTTTTGCTTTATTGTCTTTTCCTTTGTGGTCTCCTGACTTGCCTCCTTGTTGTCTGCTGCCTGCATTACTTTCTCCATGCTAGAGCCCTCCGTCATCTGCTCACTGTTGTAGGTCCATTCTTTAGGTAGATTCACCATCTCTTCTTAATCTACCTGAGTTTCTTCATCTCCTATATTCACCATCTCTATTTCTTGGTCCTCACTATCAGATTCTAACAGTTCCATTTCCCTCAGCAGATTAGCACAACTGAAACCACTCTTCTCTTTTGCAACAACTCTATCTTCTTCTATTTCTTTGAACAGGTCAGCCCACATAGACACTGTCCTTTGTCCTCTGCTGCTATTGGGTTCCTTGCTCTTACTCCCCTCTCCTTGTTTGTCATTCCCCTTATCCTGTCTGGGTGTTTGTGACTTGTCAGTCTCCATGTTACTTGAGCCATCATCTCCCTTTCCTTGATCCTCACCCAAGAGGTCATTTTCATCAAGATTGTCATGGTCAGATCCATTGCCATCTTGGTCAAAACCCTCTACCTTGAAACTGATGAGATAAAGTTTCTTGTTCATCTCCACTAGTCTATGATTAGGTATCTTAGTTGGGTCTCTTACTGCCACTTTCACCCTTACCACCTCAAACATGCTGGAAAACAGAGAATTCCAGTCCAAATCCTCTATTATCCCTAAGCTTGAAGCTATTTGCTGCATGACCTCCCAATCAGAATACTTTGGTGGTATTCCTCTCACCTGTACCCAAGTGTCTACTAACTCTTCCACAGGTTCTATCTCCCCATTCCAAGCTTTAAGAGAAACCAACACATTTTCTGTATCTAAGTAGAAGTAGGTTGTACCACCAAACACAATGGCTTCCACCTTTCTCTCTGGAGGGAACCTAACTAGGAAGCTGTATTCGCCCAGTTCCTTCAGATTCCAAGCCCAATCCTTGTCAAAGGTCTTCTTCAGGTTCCTGATCAGCTCCTCATGGGTCACATTTCCTTCCTCTATTGTGATGACTCCACAGTTGTCAAAGTTTGCCCAATGGTTAACTCTATCAGGTATGGATGACACATCCACATGTAAGAACCCCAATCCCTTGCTAGCTGTTTCATAGATCTTAGCTTCTCTCTTTGGCTTCTTCCACTCAGGACAACTATCAACAGCATGATCCTTCTTCCTACAGATGAAGCGCAGCTTGGGTTTCATACACTAGTTATTATAGTGGCCTGGCTCAGAGCAATTATAACACACAATCTTCTCCTTGCCCACACCTTTGCTGCTGCCTGCCCCATCCCCTTGCACTGATGCACCTTCCTCCTCCTTCTGCACTTGCTTCCCCTCTGCCTTGCTCATCTCCTGCTTCTGACTTGTGTTGGGAGCCACTTGTCTTGCAAATCTCTGGTTAGCACTCACATCTCTGTTCCCCACCGGCCTCTGTAGCCTGTTTCCTTGGAATGGAGCTCTGGGTCTCCCTTACGACTGCTGGTTGAACTGATGGTTGTTCTGATTGAAGCTCTGGTTGTGCTGATTTTGGTTGAATTAGCCCAGTGGCTGCATCGGAGGCGGACCCATCGGGTAGAACCCAAACGGCGGCGGCCCCATGGGCGACGGCGGCATACCTTGAAAGTATCCAGGTTGCCCAAATCCAGCGAACTGATTCCAACCATGACCGCCCCACTCGCCCCACTCCTCCTCCAGTGAGCTCAGCCTAGATCCTCTCCTTCTTCCTCTCCCTGCCATCGATTCCTTGACTGCTTGCAGGAAGGTCTTCTTGTTCCCCACGCTCCAGATATCCTATGCAAAATTCAGAGTAATCGGATACTTGTCCCACGAATCCCTCTCTCCTATCGGGTGACAATCCCCAGCTGTGAATTTCTTCAACTCCCAAAGATCTCTTCGAATCCAAACTAGGCGCTGCCCATGCTTGACTCTGTGGTGAACCCTAACCCTAGCGACGGCGCGAGGTGTGGGTTGGGAATGAGGCACAAACCAAAGCTGGCGATAGATTTCCTCTATAGCCCCTTCATCGCCATCTTCCTCTGACTCCTGGGTCCCAGCTCCCAGCCCTTTTCTACCTGTCCGCCATGGAATCTGCGGTCAAGGTTTTGCCACCTGTGCCCCCCCCCCCCCCCCCCCGCGTGTCCCGCAGCCGCGTGTCCTCGTTTCAAACCGAAAACTATGTGCACGCTTCTCCTCTTCCCATCTCTCTGTGCACGGTGGTGGAGTGCCACCGCACCGGACCGGACTCACCGACGGCAGCCTCTTCCCTGGCGGTCGCCCTCGCCTCTCGGTTCCGCTCGGCTTCCTCCCTGCGTTGCTCATTCTACCAAGGCTGGTAACTATTAGACGCTAGTTGCTTTGATCACAATGTTCATTTCCTGTTTTCTTCGTCAACCAAGGCTGGGTTTAACTTTAATATCATCATCTCTTTATATCTAAAAAAAATCCTGTTTTCTTCACGCGTCGATGACATCAAACGCATGTTGATATTGTACACGCTGTGTTACGATACGCTCACTGTCGCGCACGCACCCCGAAACTCCATCCTTCTACTGGATCTGAGAACATTGAGACCCTCTGTTTCACACATGCACGCGGTGACGCGGACGCAGCTGGCAAGGTCATGGTGAATGGTCACTGGCAAAGTCGCATCGGTTGTGTAGCAAAGCTGAATGGGCTGCGGCAGGGGTGGAGCCAGGCCTCTTCATTCGGGTCAGCCGAGCCCGGCAATTCTTTTTTTTTTCTTTTTGCAAAATCAGTGATCATTGATGTGCAGCTGTATAGCCATGTTTTTTTTTAGGGAAGCCACCTGACGCACTTTATTAATTAAAAAAATAGTTACATCGTTTACTAGGTGTTGCAGAATGTGGCTAGGAGGCTCATCAACCCAAGTACAAGAATTTTTGTCCTGAAAAGCTACCCTAGCCAATTCATGTGCAACCTGGTTTGCCTCCCTATTACAATGCTCTATAGAGATACAATCAAAACCAAGCCACATCAGATTGCATTCATTGTAGATAGCTGCTCCTGCCGACGAAGAGAAGCCACCATCTTGCATAGTTTGAACAACTTCCATACAATCAGATTGAACAATAATATTTTTAGCTTCTAGCAAATGGCAGACATCGGAAAACTAGAATTCATCGGCTTGAACAAGATGAGGGAGTCATAATAGGTAATGATAATTTAAAGAGTTATATTTCTGATTACTATAAAGATCTTTTTGGTGATCCTGAACCTAATCATTTCTCGCTGGATGAGAACATGAGAGGTGACGTACCGCAAGTTTCAAATGTTGAAAATGAGTTGCTTTCTCAACCTTTTACTGAACAAGAGATTAAAGAAGCTATTTTCCAAATGGAACATAATAAAGCTCCAGGCCAGATGGTTTCCCTGCGGAGTTTTACCAATTCTTTTGGGAAATAATCAAACCGGACCTAATGGAACTTTTTGATGCATTCCATAAAGGGAAGTTACCGCTTCATAGTCTTAATTTCGGTATAATCAATCTTTTACCAAAAAAGGCAGAGGCAATTAAGATTCAACAATATAGACCCATTTGCTTACTGAATGTGAGTTTTAAAATCTTTACTAAGATCCTCATGAACTGTATTTCTTCTATAGCAAATAAGGTCATTAGGCCCTCACAAACTGCTTTTATTCCAGGAAGATACATTTTAGAGGGCGTGGTTATTTTACATGAGACGTTGCATGAGATGCATAAAAAGAAAAAGAATGGGGTAATTCTTAAGCTTGACTTGGAGAAAGCCTATGATAAAGTGAAGTGGCCTTTCATACAACAAGTGTTGAGAATGAAAGGATTTTCACAAAAATGGTGTTCTTGGATTCAACAAGTTGTATCACAAGGTAGTGTCGGGATTAAGGTCAATGATGACATAGACCACTACTTTCAAACAAGAAAAGGGGTTAGACAGGATGATCCTTTATGCCCGATCTTGTTTAATATTGTGGTGGACATGTTAGCAATCTTAATAAGCCGAGCTAAAGATTGTGGTCAGTTTAGAGGGGTAGTACCTCATCTAGTAGAGGATGGACTATCTATTCTTCAGTATGCAGATGATACAATTATCTTCTTGGAACATAATCTTGAGGAGGCCAGGAACATGAAATTGTTGCTCTGTGCTTTTGAGCAACTTTCTGACCTTAAGATCAATTTCCATAACAGTGAGATGTTTTATTATGGCGATGCTAAGGACTTTGAAGGGGAATACTCACAAATTTTCGGATGTGATATGGGTGATTTTCCTTTTAGATACCTGGGCATTCCTATGCATCATAAACTGAGGAATAGTGATTGGAGAGAAATCGAGGAGCGATTTTAGAAAAGATTAAGTGGATGGAAAGGAAAGATGCTTTCTATAGGAGGTAGATTAGTACTCATTAACTCAATCCTCAGTAGTCTATCTATGTTTATGCTATCCTTTTTTTAAGTCCCGAGGGGAATTCTGAAGAAATTGGACTATTATAGGTCTAGATTTTTTTGGCAAAGCGATGGTCATAAAAAGAAGTATAGACTGACAAAATGGGGAATCCTTTGCACTCCAAAGGACCAAGGGGTTTGGGTATCTTAAATTTAGACCTATAAAATAGATGTCTTTTGAGTAAATGGTTGTTTAAATTGATTAATGAAGATGGAGTTTGGCAAACTATCCTTCGTAATAAATATTTGAGACATAGGACCCTTACCCAGGTTGAGCATATGCCCGGTGACTCTCATTTTTGGTCTGGCCTAATGAAGGTAAAAAATGACTTTTTGAGTTTGGGTAAGTTCAACGTATGTGACTGGGCTCAAGTGAGATTCTGGGAGGATGCATGGTTTGAAAATTTGTCTTTCAAAGATCAATTTCCTTCCCTGTATAATATTGTGAGAAAGAAGAGTGCTACGGTTGCGACGGTTTTACGATCAAATCCTTTGAATGTGTCTTTCAGAAGGTCTCTAGTGGGCAATAATCTATTAGCTTGGCAACATCTAGTGGCCAAAATTATAGATGTCCATTTGACAAATGAAAGAGATACATTTGTTTGGTCTCATAATCAACATGGAAATTTTACGGTACGTTCTATGTATAGAACGCTAGCTGTATACAATGTTGCTCCGCGTAACCATATCATTTGGAAATTAAAATTGCCCTTGAAGATAAAGATCTTCTTATGGTATTTAATTAAAGGTATTGTTTTGACTAAGGATAATTTGGCAAAGAGACGATGGAAAGGAAGTTTAAAATGTTGTTATTGTAATCTAGATGAATCTATACAACACCTTTTTTTCCATTGTCAAAGTTAATTTGGAGGATTGTGCAAGTTTCATTTAATATTTCACCTCCACTAAGCATACAACATATGTTTGATGATTGGCTTATAGGAGTGGATAGGAAACTTCAGCACAAAATTTTAGTCGGAACATGTTCCATGTTATGGGCAATTTGGTTATGTCGTAATGATATGGTTTTTAACAATACACAAGTTGTCACTCCTATGCAGGTGATCTTCAGGGGAACATACTGGATACGTTTCTGGGTGCTATTGCAAAAAGGAGGAGGACAGATCCCAAATTACTTGGGGGGTGTCGTGTGCTTGAAACCACCGTCATGGAAATCTTTGCAAGAAATGGCTGGAGTTTTATTAATAGACTTGAATAATGGTTCGGTTGAGACATTTTTGTGTCGTTTGGTTTCGTTTGGTGTTGCTCGACATGTCTCGAGCCCTTTTGATTGTAATAATAAACCTTGTGGACAGCTACATGCATTGGTCGATGCAGAGGCTGGAAGTTTATTCTTTTACTACCTATTCTAAAAAAAAAAGATTGAACAATAATGCGGTTTCCACCAATGTATTGCAGCAGAATCAAGCCTTCCCTCAGAGCTATAGCCTCGGCCATTGGAGCATCTACCACATGGCTTAAGAATTTTTAAGATGCCGCTAAACAGTTGCCACTCGAGTCTCTAATAATTACTCCTGTACTCCCTGAGCCTAATTGATATCAAAACTTGCGTCTATATTCATCATTTGATTACCTTCCGGCGGCTTCTTCCATTGTTCTTATCTCTTTGCAGATTTTGATGTCCTTCTTTAGTAGTTGGTAGCTAGTGTAGAGATAGACATAGCTGCCCTAGCTGGAGTCTGAACATTTTCTCCATAGACAGCTTGCCTCCGCTCCCACCAAATGTACCATCCACCAATCAATATTAATTCTGCAAAACCAACACTATTATATAATTGAT